>CM076583.1:1215760903-1216447022 GCA_034641835.2 Pinus albicaulis | reverse complement strand
TCTTCAAGAATTAACAATGCTCTGATACCATGTAGAAAATATATACATTTAGCATGCATATGTCCTAGATTCCCCTGATCTCACAATATTTAACTTCTTGCAAAATACAGAATCATTCCACTGTTAATATTTTGCGGAAAATTAATTGCACACACATGTGAAGCATAAATAAAAACAATCGCACATAACACAGTTGTTTAATAGGAAAGCCTGAAGCTGAAAACCCCAAATATCATATATTATGTATCAGGGATATCATATGATAATCTCATGCAAAGCTTAGTACATCAAGATCTCAGTACAATACAATCGTCACACACTAATCAGGAAAAATCTGCAAATCCATGCACCGATCTTTGCCCTCCTACTAGCCTGCCTCCACTGCACAATCCCTGCTAAAGGATAGCTCTGAATGAATTCGAATTACCCTTGCCTTGACTGCGCAATCCTCATTGGAAACTACAATGTGTGTGTGGTGCAATCAATGCATCACTATAGTCACAACAGATAGTCCATCTTGCCCTTTCACCTATCTCTCCACTGGGTCTCCACTGGAACTGACATGCACTGTAGTTAATTGTTGTATTGTTCAGTTGATTAATGAGTTATTATTTGTGAATTAATTAACTAATTAATTCACTCCACTCTCACTAGTGTATCATTCAGTTAGACTAGATACAACTAGCTCAACTGAGTCTAACTGAGTTAAACTAAATACAACCCCATGAACTACTCTTCCAACTCTGTCATAACTTTGCCACTTCGAGTTCTCAGCGTCCCTCATATAGCTCAGTGCTCCCTTGAGGTGCATGACGTTCCTCAGTCCATGATATGCCACATATTGCATATAAAACAAAGTGTCCAAGAATAAGTTGATGTTTAGAGTACGATTATTATTAAGAGCTAATAATAATTGACATGCATCTATTTTTAGATTGACGATACGCAAATAGACTTAGCTATAATTCTAAATGGTGCATCTTTTTCAACTTAGTCAATATCCACAAACTAGCATCCTGCAACACGAAATATGATCACCATGTCCCAAACTAGTATAGTCTAAAAAGTGACTTGCCACAAAATATGCAGGCCCCCTTAGTGAGGCGACTCTTTCACTAAGCTCATCTGTTGTTGAATCTCATGATGCTCTAGAATGCGCACAATGGAGTATAGTGGATGGGTAATTTACATCCTTAGTATCTACACTTGAAATTTGAGTAAATCTATAAGGAGATAAGCCAAAAATACAATTAAAGAAAATAGTTTTCTTCTTTTCCCACCAAAATTCATCTCTTATTTTATTATTTTATCATTTTTCCTTAGGAAGCCACTTTTAGGCTAAAATTTCCTCTAATGGTATGCCAAGTTTGAGGAGCTTGCTTAAGAACATAGATAGATTTCTTAAGGCAATAAACAAGGCTGAAGCCACTGTGAACATAGGCAAGAGGTTGTTCCATGTATATTTTTTCTTGCAAATCCCCATGGAAAAATTAACATCCATCTAATGGACCTCCCATCCATGTGAGGCAGCAAGGGTTAAAACAAGGAAGATGGAATTCATTTTGGTGATAGGAGAAAAAGTTTCATTGTTGTTAATTCCTTCAACTTGGGAGAATCTTTTAGCATCTAACTGAGCCTTGTCTTTCAACACTTCCATTTGATGCATATTTAGTTTTGTAGACCCATTTACATCTAACAAGTTTTCTTCCTTTCAGAAGAATTACAAGTTCCCAAGTATTGTTTGTCCTCAATTACCCTGGCTATTGTTTTGTTTCGGAGCTCAATTTCTTCCCGGGCCAAGATGTGAAGTGGCTCTGGGATAAATTCCCCTTTTGGTTCCTCCTGTATCACATTCCAATCAATAACATGAGTAGGATCATGTACATATTTTTTTAATAATGAAACATGAAAAACATCGTGAACCTTAATGTGACTAGGTAAATCCAACTTGTATGCTATTGGCCCCACTCTTTCCAGTACTTCAAAAGGTCCACAGTAGCATGGTGTTAATTTTGCATAGCTACTCGTGTACAAAGTACCATTTTTGGGCTTAATCCTCAATTAGACATGATCACCCACGTTGATTTCTCTATGAATTCTCTTTTTATCTGCATATTTTTTCTGCCTATCTTGTGTTGTCTTTATATTTTGCTTATTTTCTTTACAGTCCTTTCCATTTCTTACAAAGCATCAGGTCCAAGTATTAACTTATCCTTTGGTTGACTCCAACTTAGAGGTATATGGCACTTTCTACCATATAATGCTTCAAAATGACTCATCTTGCTTGAGGCTTGGTAGCTATTATTGTAGGCAAACTCTGTCAAATGCATAAAGTCTTCCCACTTTGTCAATCTGTCCATCACATACATTCTCAACATGTCTTCTAAAATCTAGTTTTTTCTTTCAGATTTCCCATCGGTTTGGGGATGGTATGCGGTACTAAAGTTCAATTTGTTGGAAATGTTGTCATTGATGGCAAAGGAGGCAGCGCTCAGGCAAAGGAGGCAGCGCTGAAGCATAGGAGGCAAAAGAAGCACAGTGAAAGCAATAGAGACAACAAGAAGAATGTCAAAATGTAACAATCATAGAAGCACAGTGAAGAGTCGTTATCACTGAAGTAGAGGCAGAGGCAGAGCGACAGAAGCAGCGCATACAAAGGAAGAGCAGAGGCAGAGGCAGAGGGAGAGCCGTTATAAAATTCCGAGAATCGCTACCTCAACCGGAGGATATATATATAATTACAAATAATTCCGGGAATCGCTTAACTACAGTGGCACTGTAATGCACATAATACAGAACCTCATTCCAGGAATTGCATACTCTAGCCGGGCGTTACACACATAATACAGAACCTCATTCTGGGAATCGCACACTCCAACCGGCGTTATTCAGTTAATATAACACAAATATTATTCCGGGAATCGCTTAACTCCAGCGGCAAAGTATACATATATATCAGTTATATATGGAGCGCACAAAACGAAGTTTTATATGGTGGGACCCCTTCCCAATTGCATCGGAGGTAAACAAAGCAGAGGGACTTGCAACTCAAAGTTGCGATTGCGATCAATCGCAATCGGAAATCGCAAGGGGATCGGAACGTGCAAACAAAGAGTTGCGATTGCGATTGGAAGTTCCGGACCCGATGGGCGTATAAATCATGGTTAATATATATTTGAGTTCCAGGTCTAATCGCATCAGCATTGGTCAATCACATCGGAGAACATATGAGTTGCGATTGCGATTGGAAGTCCGGACCCGATGGAGGTATGAATTATAATTCAAACGTGTTTGAAGTCCTTTCCCAATCGCATCGGCAAAATACAATGAACAGTGGTCAATCGCAACACATATTAAAAGACTTGCGATTGCGATTAAGAGTTCGGACCCGATGGGCTTATAAACCATGAGTAACAAGTTTTTGAAGTCCGACATGATCGCATCAGAACAACCCAATCGCATCGGAGAATATAAGAGTTGCGATTGCGATTGGAAGCCCGGACCCGATGGGCTTATAAACTTTGATTAATAAAATTTGAATCCCAATCGCATCGATATTAGTCAATCGCATCGGCAAAGAACAGTGAACAGTGACTAATCGCAATCGGAAGAACTTAAGAGCGATTCAATCGCATCGGAGTATTCGAAGTTGTGATTGCGATCAATCGCAATCGGAGCAGGAGCGATCGATCGCAATCGGAGGAGACTCATTGCATTGGGAAGCGCAGCAAGTGGGCCCGAAAGGATTTCTTATATGTTTTAAAAGGGTTCATTAGTTACTCCGAGAGTTGATTTAAAGGTATATTAAAAGACCGTTAGTGTAATGAAAGTTGGGTTATATATATAAAAGGGATGTTATATATATAAACCGATGGTTGCGATGATATTAAAATAAGTCGTGTGGTCTGTAGACCCACAGGCCTCAGCTTAACGGGAGGGCGATTATCAATATAATACAATTGTAATATATGTATGTTCCGGCCTGCGGAACTCGCCACATCAACAAGACACTGGCTGTATATAAAGCGCTGGAATTTTCCCAGATTTATTGCTAGCGGTTACATATTTATGTAAAATACACTGATATAAAAGGCACAGTTACACGTATGCAACAATTACACCACAAAAGAGGACAGAAAAGGATACAAAGTAGAAAAGAGTTAAAACACAATCACAGAAAAGACAAGCACAGTCAAAGAAAAGCCAAAAGACTAAATGAGTTGAACTCGAATTCATTTTGTAATTCGAATGTAATTGTTTTAATTGATTTTTATTGTTTGTGATGCATTGGCAAGTCTCCAAAAGAGAACAAATATCTCACTGTAATATTAAAATAAGCACCTACAGTTACATTTTTCTGAGTGAGCTGAAAAGAGATGAGAAGGCAGAAGGCAAAGAGACATGACTGTCCATTTCGAATTCCAAGTAGAATACAAATAGTCATGTGAGGAAATCTATAAATAATATCATCTTGATATTCAAGAGAAGGAAGAAAAGAGAGAGTAAATCAAGAGAAGGCAGAATATAGAAGAGTGAGCCAGAAGACGAAAAAGGTGACCAAGATGAGAAGCGTGTACGAACAGATATTCTAGAAACTGGTTAAATTTTCGTTGATAAATTAGAGAGTGAGCTCTCATCAAGTTGCAAGCTGATAGTCGTCACCAGAAGTTGGGATTTTGGCTTCTAGGTTGGTGCCTGTAGAAAATTGAAGGGAGTTGGTGCTTCCTTGCAAGTTGTAGCTTGCAAAATTGAGGTAGGAGCCTCCTGTAGGTTGGTGCCTGCAGAAAAACAATGGTGAGAGGGAGTTGGAGCTTGCCTTTGTATCACAACAATAATAAGATGTGGTTTTCTCCCTTTATGGGTTTCCACTTATATCTGGTGTCTCTGTGTATGATATTTATGTATTGATCTGATATGTATCATCTGCTTAATACCTACTGCTCTCATATTAACTCTACTGTTATATTATACTAATATCTGATGCTTACATTCCAAGATTACTCACATATTAAATTGGATATGAAATGAAGGTGTAAATAAGTTTAATGAAAAGTTTTAAAAAATAAATGAAGGTGTTAAACTGATTCACCCCCCCCCCCCCTCTCAGTTTAACTAAAGGTTCAACACAATTTGGTACCCATTCTCCCAAACAGAGTCTTCCAAAAAGCTGAAGTAAATTTTGCATCTCTATCTGATATGATCATTTTAGAAATACCATGCAACTTTACAATCTCTTTCATCAATACATTAGCTACTTGAGTTGTACCAAAAGTAGATTGTACTGGTAAGCAGTGTTCAAAATTTAACACGTCACAGCACGTCAGAGAAGTGCTTAGCAAAATTTACGCATAAAAAAAATGAATTTTTATTTTTACGAATTTTAAAACAATTTAAACAATATTATAAAATGCGCTGGGAAGGGCTGCTCGGTCTGCCGGAAATTTTTGAAATTCAAGTTATCGATTACTGGGGATGTTTGCAAGTTGCCTTGTTCTCTGACTCACATTGTCCAAAGTACCTGTGTCTAGGGTACGTTGGTGCCAAGAGTTTGTTGTGGCATCCAGCATAGGTTTTTCTTAGTGGAGAATCTCTGCTTAATATAGGATGTCGCATTGATAATAGTCATAATAGCGGCAACTTGAGCCATGTGAAAAAATTGGAGGAGGATTATGAGCAAAGTTTTGGTGGCGTTTAGCCATGAATTTCAACTTGTCCATCGAAAGATTTTAGGATATCGTCATTCCAATTTCCCCAAGATGGACACTACGTTGTTGATGGTCGGTACATTAATTTTTATGGTGCTTGTATGTTTGGAGTTGCAAATAGATGAGGGTTTCTTAGTTGAAGAAAACTGTGGGTTTCCCAGCTGAAAAAACTTCAGCGGTTAGATGAAAATGGGTGAGTTTAGTTGTCGAACATCCATTTTTTCAGCAGTTAGATGTTAGTGGGTGCGCTCAGTGGCCGAACATCCATTCTCCACGTCGTTCCGAGCATCTCCGTGTTGCAGAGAAATTTTTGTATGTTCATCGTTCTCCCTTTTGATTTGTATATGGAATTTATAATATTTGTTTAATTATATCCATAGACCTCTACATTCACTCTTTTTTTATTTTAATATTTATGGTTACCAATGATTGAGGAACTTCATTCAGAAGTGTACGTGAAGCAACCTCAAACCTTCATTGATCAATCACTTGGGGTAGAATAAAGAATCTCCAACCTTCATTGATCAATCACTTAGGGCAGAATCAAGAATGTGGTTCATATCCCTAGACTATAGTAGAAATCTAGTGTTTAATATCATCATTATAATAATAATAATAATAATCTATATTCTAACTTGTTTGGTTTTGAATCTGTGACTTCTTATGAAGAAACACATGCTCTTAATCATTAAGCCCACTCATGTTGTATAACATTCTCAACATAGATCTGTTATATGCAAGTAAAAAATAACATTCTCAACATAGATACATAAGCTGAAATTTATTTTGAATAGCTCAAATATTCCATTAAGGTTTGTCATAATCCAATACATTAATGTAGAAAAGTACTCAATTTAGTAAAGGAGGCCACATGAAAGTATTTGAATGGCTCGAGAAAGTATTTGAATGGCCCTTAATTTCATTGGTGGATGCACCTCCTAAACACAATCATATTGAAACCTAATGTCCTTTATGGTTCCAATATTTGTGGGCCTTCAATGTGACCAAATATTGGAAACCAAACGGAAACAAGGACGTTTAAAACCCAACAAATAGTTCTAGTTGGCATGCTCGTTCCATACATGCTCTGAATGTTCATTAGCCAAATCTCAAATTGGAAAGGAATTCCATCATCATACACTAATTGCTTGGGCACATCGAAAAATGTTGATATTGATATGTTTTTAATTATATATATATATATATATATATATATATATAAGAGATAAGAGGTTAGCGTTTTTCAATTTTTAATATAATTTTTTTGGATGGTTTTTTCTGTCATTTTTGAAATAGTTGTTGATGTTACGGGTGGATAACCAAGGTTTTTTTTTTCTAAACTCAACTTACAAATTTTCAAAACACTTCATAAATTTATGAGCATATTATAAATATGATTAAGCTCTTAAATTCTATTACTCCACCATTTTTATGGGACTAACTCATAAGTGTTATTTGTTCACAGTTTAGTAGAATATTGGCTATATATTTTCTTCTTACAATTGTAAATATTGAGATAACTTCAATGATATTTAGAGTCTCACAAATAGTTCATAGTTATGATGTTTCAGTTAAATTGAATGAAAAATATCACCTAAATTGTAGAAAACAAATTTCCAATTTTGTATACAGAATTATGATGTTTCACTTAAATTGAATGAAAAAGATCACCTAAATGGTAGAAAACAAATGTCCAATTTTTTATACATCCAACAAAATATTTTGATATATTTAAGTAAATGAAATTAGTCTTAATTTAAAATTTAAAAAGACATTATTTCTTTTTGGAATATTTTTATATATGAAAGGTTTATTTAATATACACTTTTCATGGACAATTTTTTTTAGCTTTTCATCTTTGAAAAGTTAAGAGAATATATGCCCTTCCAAATAAAAATAAGACTAGCCCTTCAAATTTGATCACTGCTAGTAAGAAGTGTGCAGTTATTGTCAATGTGTCAACAACTACCATGATAGAATCATGTTGGTATTTAGTTCTTGGCAATCCAATTATAAAGTCTATGGAAACTGTCTCCCACTTCCATTATGGGACGGGTAAAGGATTCAGCAATCTTGCTCGACGCTTATGCTCCACCTTTACTTGCTGAAATTCCAAACATCTAGCTAAATAATTAGCTACATCTGTTTTCATACATGGCCAGAACATATTCTTTCTTAAGGCTGAAATTAATTTCTGATACCCTGGATGTCCGACATAGGGTCTTTTATGATACTCATCTAGAATTACACTTTTTAATGAGCTCACATTGGGGATGTATAATTTGTTTTTGTAACAAATCAATCCCTTCTTGTTTTGAGTATACCCCACTATCTCATTTTTCTACAATTTTTCTTGGAGTTTTTCATAGTTTGGGTCTTGTCTCATTACTTCTTAGATTAATCCTTCAATATCAAAGTTTTCACTACCAACATTATTCAAATTTTGACAAGCATTCCTACTTAAAGCATATGCAATTTTATTTTCCTTCTCTTTGATATGTTTGATCTCCATGTCAAATTCACTAAGGAAGAACAATCATCTAGTTTGCCTAGCATTTAAATCAAGTTGTGTGAAAATTTATTTCAAACTGATATGATATGTCATTAGTACAAACTTTTTTCCGAACAAATAATATCTCCACATCTTCAAAGCATGTATTACAGTAGCTAACTCTAAGTCATACACACTGTAATTTTGTTCGTGTTTCCTTAATTTCCTTGACTCATATGCTATGATTGAGTTTTCTTGCAGTAACATTGCTCCTAATCCCTCTTCACAAGCATCTGTACATACTACAAATTCTTGATTTGGATCAACAATCTTTAGAATTGGAGCAGTGGTGAGTTTAAGTTTTAATTGTTCAAACCTATGTTGACATTTTTTTGTTCACTCAAACTCCACTCATTTCTTATGTATAGATGTGATAGGATATGCTAAGGCTGAAAGTATTTCTACATAACATTCTGCAATTCCCATGAAAGATCTTATAGAGGAAACATCAGTAGGTATATGCCAATCCATGATATCTTGTATCTTTTCTGGGTCCACTACTATTTTTTTTTTCTGAAATTATATGGCCCAAGTACTGAATTTTATCTTTATAAAATTCACATTTGCTAAATTTAGCATACAATTCATGTTCTCTAAGAGTTTGTAAAACAATTCTGAGATGTTCTTTATGTTCAGCTTCATTCTTAGAATATATCAGAATGTTATCAATAAATACTAGAACAAATTGGTCCAGATATTTACTTAAGACATTGTTTATTAGGCACACAAAGGTAGTAGGTGCATTAGTCAACTCAAAAAGTAGAACTACAAACTCATAGTGTTCGAATCTAGTTCTGAATGCAGTTTATTTATGTCTTCATCTTTAATTCTCAGTTGATGATAACATGTCCTTAAATCAATTTTTGAAAAGATTGTGGCTCCTCTCACTTGATCAAATAAATCATCTATCCTGGGTAGAGGATATTTATTTTTTATTGTCAATTTGTTCAGTTGTCAATAGTCTATACACATTCTGAATGTGCCAACTTTCTTTTTGACAAACAATACCGGTGCTCCCCATGGGGATACACTTGATCTTATATAACCTTTGTCCAGCAACTCTTGTAGCTACAGTTTTAACCCTAACAATTATGGGGTACTCATTCTGTATGGGGCTCTAGAGATTGGTGTAGCTCCTGATATTAACTCAATTGAAAAATCAATTTCTCTTTTAGGGAGTAAATGAGGAATTTCATCTGGAAATACATCCTTTAAATTCTCTGATGACTGGTAAGTTTTCTACAAGTTCTTTTTCAGTTTGATGTCCCAATTCTTCCACATGTAAAACATACACTTGGTAGCCTTTCCTTGTTGTCCTTTTCAACTTAAGTGTTGAAATCTGTCTCACTGATATAGGTTTGGGTTTCCCTTTCACTATCACTGGTTTTCCCTCACCATCTATACAGTGTATTGTTTTATCTAAACAATTTAGTATGGCTTTTTGTTTTTATAACTAGTCCATTCCTACCAACACATCATTGGAAACTAGAGGCAAAATATTCAAATTCAGTTCAGTTTCATACCCATTTAAATTTACAGAAGTCTTTGGTAACTTATGGGTCACTTTTCTTTTTGTTCATGTAGCTAACTGAACTAACCATGCTTGCTGAAATTTTTCTGACTTCTAATTGCACTTTTCCACAATCTGAGAACTTATATAACTTAAATTTGCACCTGGATCTATCAAAACAAAAATAGGTTGTTCAACAATCATACCTTCTATTTCGACCATGGCTGATTGGTGTTCAGCTTGACAATCTTCCAATCTAGCAATGATTCTGGGAATATTTCTTGCCACGTCATTTACAATAGTTGTCTCTCTCAACACTTGTATATTCTAAATGGTTCAGTGAGGACAGTCTCGTAGCAGATGAGGTTCTCCACAACTCCAGCACTTTAGTGGCTCCCTCATTTTTACAGTTTCATCTCTTTTATTGTTTCCATCTATTTGTTTAAATCCTGTTTGTGATTGGACTAGTTGATTTTCTCCAGTTTTGGTAAAATTCTTCCTTTGATGATTTTTCTCAAGGTTCTTTAAGTATGTTGGTTTTACTCTTTTTCCACTAGTCACCCTTTTCTTTGTTCTGCAAGTTTTTCGTTGGTTCATTTCTGCTTTTGAACTGCTGATAACAAAGTCTTGCCTTGCACACAACTTCATCCATTGTCTTGGGATGATCAAATTCTATCCTCTCCTTGTAGATAGTAAGTAGGCAGTTTGAAAATCATTGTACCTTTGCCTTTTCTTCCCTTATATAAAGTACATAGCGAAGCAGGTTGGTAAATTTGGTAACAAACTCATCAATGGTAAGTTGTCCCAACCTAAGCTCATGAAAATCTTTGGCTTTATCATCGTAGTATCGTTCATTTAGATATCTATTTTTAAATTTAATTTGGAAATCTTTCCAAGTGACAGTTTTCTCATCTATCACATGCACCATTTTGGTTCCCTCCCACCACAAGGTAGCATTTCCTTGTAATTGGTAAATAGCCAACCTGACTTTCAAGTTACTTCCATACTCATAAACTTCGAAGTATTTTACCGTGTTTAGAAGCCAAGCTTATGCATTTTCCCCCTTCTCGCCATCATAAAAGGGAGTTTTGATTTTTCGGAATTCTCCTTGCAATTCCTTTTTCCTTCTAGACTGTTGTCTAGAAGCTTCATCATCCTCAGATTCTTCACCTTCGTGACTGTTCTTGGAGGTCAATTCTCTAATTAACCTTTCTTGCCCTTTGCTGGCTAGCAATAATATTTCATTGTGGGTTTTCAGTTGCATCATTTCTCTTTGCATCTGATGTATCATGGCCAGCGATGGAGCATTAGGATCTAGTGGATTTATTGTACCACCCATATCTACATAGAACTCATCCCCTTCACGCATGGTTTCAGTTGTACGATTCTGCACTAATTCATTGTACACATAAGTAAACATTAGTGTATAATTTTTTTTAAACCAAACAATTTACAGCAACATTTTTTTTGGATTTTTATTTTCTGGTGTGAGCACGCATTTAGGCCCAGTGTTTTAACATGGGCTCTGATACCATTTGTAACAACTTCGCTTCCAATTTTTTTTTCTATTTATGGAATTTATACTATTATCATACAATAGACTTACTGTGATTTGTGGCACTCTGACGAATATTATCTAACAAACATTTAAACATTTTAGTTGTTGTACTTTTAATCTATTTAGTTGTCAGATTCTCGTTCCATAATTATTGTCACTTATATTTGACTTCTTGTATCCTTAGATCATGATTTAGATATTGATGTATTTTCTATCATCACTCTATAATATTATTAACACCCAACCCTTCTACAAGTCAAAGCCTTTACAAATATTGATGCGTCTGAAGGTGGGAAGGTGCATTCAAAACTCTGATGGGGAAATAGACTACCCCTGGCTACTTTCCATAATATCCCACTAAAAAGCGTGTGCTAGATATTTCTTTTAGATCAAATAAAACCCCAATCTTGTTAGATATTATTGTGTGCATACTCTTTAGTGTGTTGCCAATGCAACTCATGTTTTTCATAATATTGGTCTCACTCCAGTGATTGATACATATGGAATGTTAGGATCTCACTCATAACTGATTGGGTCGAACGCTGTCTACAACGAGGACAGAGTTTTCTGTAATATCCACCTACCTACTAGAAAGGGTGTCCACCATGTATAATGCTAGTGAAGAAACCAATCCTAAAAGCATGCAAGATAAGATAAGGGATTTGAAGTAGTAGGAGGTTCTTTGTGCTACACAACGAACGTCGATGATGACATTTATCATGAGCTTTGTGAGGTTTAATGATCCCTTGAAAAGAGAGATGGAGAGAACATTTATGTACTAGATTTGGTAAGTTGAGGGGGTGTTAAAATTGGACAACTAGGTCCAAACTCCATGTTGTGATGCTCAGATGAAGATACTAATATTTTTATTGGGTTCCTCTTTCGGAGAGGTGTAAGATCAATCTAAAATTGATCTTAATCCGATGAGCAGAACATTTGTTTTGAATTTCTTTTTAATAATTTCAAATATGTGCAGGTCGGCATTAAGGTTTTACACCCCCAGCAAATGTGTCACACACCTCAATGATTGATATAAATAGAGTCAACGTTGGAGGACATTTCACTCATTTCATCCTCACACATCATCTCTCCTCTTCTGATTGGTTCGAGCTCCTTGGACGCAGTTTCAGTTCACACGTGGGAAAGAAGGATGAAGATGTTGTTGCTGCCGTCGTTGTTGCCGTTGTTGTCGTTGTTGATGCCATTGTTGTTGCTGTTGTTGTTGTCGTTGCTGCCGTTGTTGCTGCTGTTGGGGCAACGTTGACTTTTCTGGAGTTGACTTTGAGTTGACTATGTGGCTGTTTTGAGGGCTGTTGTGACACATGCTGGGTTGGCTGACCAAGGAGACTTTGCTGGTTGAAGCATCCTGTTCACTGTCATAACGCACCACCACATTTTTTTGTTTCTAGTTTGTCATATATAGATCCACTAGTATGTTCTATCAACATTTTCCTTGATTGTTTATGTGATTGCTGTGGTGAAAAGTAAAGTTGCATCAAGCATAGAACATCTAGATGAATTTACATGGTATTGGTGCTGAGGTAAAGACAAGCCCTAATTTATAGCAATCACCAAGGAAAATGGGTTCTAGTTTTGTGGGTTTTGGGGTTTATGTAAGTATGTCATTTCTGCCTTAGACCTTACAATAGTAGACTCACTTCAGTTGGTGAAATGTTGGAAATCGGGCCTGCCAAAGTTCCAAGTCATTTGAAAGGGAGAAAGTTAATCTTTATAGGGAAAAAGTTAATCTTTGAATGAATTGTCTGAGTTTTAAATATTATGATGTGATGAGCACTCATCACTATTTGCAATAAGAACAAGTCTTTATTGTTAGTTCAGTGATTATTGAAGAATTCATTGTGCAAAGAAATATCACTAGAAGGATGCTTTGGAATTTATGTAGAATTTCTACTATGGAATTCACTTGGAGTCTTTGCTGCAGAAGTGCTCATGAGCCCTTACAATGTATATTTTCTAAAAATTTCAAGCACGAAGGTCTAAGGCGGGATACTAATGTAGCTAGGTAAATCTGGAGTAGAAGGCAGTGTATTTTCCACAAAATTAACACCTCCAACATGAAGAGGACCCATCAGAATTGGATAGTAATCACTAGGAATTCCCAAGAATTTGTTTGTTAGTTAGTCAGTTCCTCAAAATTAGTTGTGTTTAAAGAACAATTAGAGTAGCTTAAAAGAAAAAATTGAGTCTTGAGAGTTGTAGGGTATATTTGGGACACAATAATTGTTATTTTAAATATCTTGGATCTTAGCCCATTTGGGTTTGGTTGTGGAAAGAAGGATTTGGCACATTTCAAACTGTTTTGACTTTTGTTCAAAATTAATGCAATAGACATAAATACAATTAAAATCTGTTTTATTAGCATTTGTAGTCGAGGGATTCAACCCAATAATCTTCAGAGCAAGTTCCCACTCTATGAGTGCCACTGGCAGTTGTGTCCCTTCTTGTGCTGTAGGTTCTTGTGTTATAGGTTTATTTCTGCAAGAATTTATTCAGTTGTGTGTATTTATTTTCCTTTGCGAAAATATTGTATTTCCAAGTTTATCAAAGGATTACTTTATAGCATTTCAGGATTCAAGGGGTATAACACCTAGCTTTGTTTGTTAATATAGCAGATGCAATCATCTATATAGCAGATGCAATCCTTAAAAATTGGGAGAGCATTTCATTTTATTATTTTATGCTACTGAAACTGCAAGAGGTTTCCCATTACTAATTGGAAAAATCTGTTATGAATTAAATTTTAATTGACATAAAAAGTTCAGATTGGGAGCAGAAACGTTGGTATCGAAGTAGTAGTTGGATCCACTCTTCAATCACCAGAGAGAATATGTTATTCTCTTCATCTTATTTTAGTATAACCTTTTCATCTTATCTTTATGACATTTAGCATCAGCAGAGGTTTTGAAACAATACCCTCCGAGTAAATTCTAATAAAATTTTGGCCATCATATTTTTCATATTCTCCCATGCAAGAAAATGGTTTATTTGTAACCATACTTTATTAGTAAGAATATTTTGCATGATATGTGTATGCTTTACTAGTTGGAGTGACTGAATAGAGAAGCCAATGTGTGACCTTTTTATCGTCTTGATGTTTCTCCATGACTGGGATGTTAAAAATTTTCAATGTGCATGTGTAGTCTTTCTTTATTTTCCTATAGAGCCATGTTTGCGATTTTGGAATATATCTTTGGCATGCTATACCAAATTAAAGTATGATATGTTGATAAGTATGATGTGCCACTACTCATAAATGCAGCAATAGTAGAATTTTCCCCGCAAGGAAATAAGTAATTTGCATAAACATCAACGCCCAATGACACATTTAACCACCAATCTCTGAAGTCTACACATCAATTGTAAAAAAAAAAAAGGAATTTAACCAAAACATGATCATATCCTAAACCAAATCTGAACTTGGAACACAATTGATTGAGCAGTCCCAAAGGTTAAGCTTTATGCCCATTTTCAGAATTGTCTCTACAATCTCTTCCACTTTAATTTGCTATCTAAAAATAATCCAATATTAAAATAAATACGAATTAACTGAAGCTAATTAATAAGAAAAAGGTATGCCGTTATGTTGTACCAGTGTGGGCAGAGAAATTGAATATGTATATTTCTCTACTGCAACTCTTTGCCAACCAAAGGTATTATGTTTCTATACAGTTTATTAGCATATTGATTTTGACAAATGCAGAATTCTATATTTCCCAAGTTCTTATTGTACCAATATATGCAACAACTTTTCCCAATATATTTGAGGTTTCATTGTACTGAGAAATGAAGACTCAACACTGTCACATTCATGGATTCCATTCTCTTCTACCAGTGTCCTGGGATGAACACTAATAAACAAAATATAAAGCAAGAAGAACTCGTGGAAATGGAAGTGTTAAAAAAAATTTATATATATATATATATATATATATATATATATAGCATTGATCAGAAAATTAGCGTTGTTGATGGTCATTTGGGTAGTAACATAGGTGGCCGTAAACAAGCATAGGTCTGAGCTGCTGCTCCATGTTTGCCTCTGCTCGCTGCCTTCCCCCTGAACCTTGAAATGGCCGACGCAGAGGGGGCTGGCCCCCATCTGCCCCTGTCTGACTCCTTTGTCGCCAATGCCTTTCAAGTGTTGGTGGATTCTATTCCCAAGTGACAGCATCTGATGGTAGCCCCTTGTAAGTTTGTGAAGTGAAATGTTGAAGTAAAAAATGTTACCCTCTATTTGATGGAGCTCGAAAAACCTCCATTGCTTATGCGGAGCATGCTCTCATTGGCAAGTTTACGGGGATGTGGCCATCCCCCAAGTCCATGGAATTATGGATGAGCAAGACATGGAAACCTATGATGAAAGGGGAGATTGCCTTATCCACAGTGGGAAATGGATTCTTCATCTTTCTGTTTGAAAACAAAGAAGATAGAGATGTAGTGTTTCGGAATGGGCGTTATTTCTTTGGCTGGAGAGGTATGTATCTAAATAAATGGACTCTGGATTTCAACTCGGATGAAGACATTCCCAATGCTATTCCAGTGTGGGTCAAGCTCCATAGGCTCCCCATCTCTTGTTGGAGCGGATGACTGCTTCAGGGCCATTGGCAATGGGCTGGGCAAGTATTTGGAAATATTTGAACCTAAGGACTCTCAATTTGTCTGTGCTAAAATTTGTGTGGAAATTGATTTGGAAAAAGGATTACAAGCAGAGATTAACCTAAACCTGGGAGAATGAAATCAAACAAATATTGGATTATGAGCAAATCCCTTTCAAGTGTCATCATTGTCACGATTATGGTTACTTTGCAAGGGATTGCTCTAAAGTAGGGCAAAAAATTGTTGATACCTCATCTCCCCAGGAGGAACAGTGGCAGAAACAAAGAAAAGGTCTGAAAGGGAAGGTTGCTCATAAGCCTCAAGGAACAACTGGTAATATCGCTGCCCCTCCCTCCTCAAATCATTTTAATGTTCTAAGTTTTCCTTCTAATGAGGATGAAACTCCCATCCTGCAAGAAGAAGAAAGAATCAATGAAAAGGAAACGACAAAAGGAGCTGAGGATGGTGAAATAGTGGCTGAGAGCAATCCAACCAAAAAAATCGAGCTCATTGCCTCTGCCTCCATGGTGGTTTCGGCTCCAGACCCTCTGAGCAAACAACCATGCAATGTTAATGAGGAAATTGGGAGACTTATTACATGGCATATGACCCAAAACTTACCCTAGGCAGATGATTGTAGCAGTCAGGAAACTGGTCGTTCAAAAAAAAGGCAGACCGAAACAAAAAACATCAAGGGAAAAAGAAGTTGAGTTGAACAAAAAACTGGGAAGTCAATCAGTCATTACAGAAATGCTAAAAGGGAAAGTAATGAAAAATAAAAAAGGAAATGATTGTGGGATTAGTCAAGTCACCCCTATTAAATGAAAGTAATTTCTTGGAACATAAGGGGGCTAGGGAACCCTGCTAAAAACCTAGTTGTGAGAGACATGATAAAACAAGAATCATTGATGGTTGTTTTTATTCAAGAAACAAAGCTGGAAGAATAAGTGGTTTTCAAAGTTGTTTTAGGATTCTGGAAAGAGTGCTCTGGGACTATTCAATCGTCCAGAGGAGCCTCTAGAGGACTGGGTATTTTATGGTCAAATAAACATTTCCCTCTAGTGGAAAAATTAAAGACAAAATCCTAGGTGTTGGCTGTTTTAGAGGTAAAAGCAAGAGAACGAATTCCCTTTATAAATTTATATGCTCCAGTGCTATATAGTGAAAAGATTGAATTATTGGACTCTTTGGATGTTCTAAAGGAAAGAAATCTACATCTTAATAGTGTGATTGAAGGAGACTTCAATACCATTTTAAATAATGCAAAAAAAAGAGGAGGATCTATAGTGAGGGATCCTTTCAGAGATCACATGGAAGATTTAATAGGACAGTGGGATATGTTGGATATTATACAAGGTAGGGAAATACACTTGGTCTAATAAGCGATCAGGAAACCAATATATAGTAGCTCGCTTGGATCGTTTTTTGATTCATAGTTGTTGGCTATTTAAAGGTGTTGATTGCTCTTCAACAATAAAATCTCAGGAAGACTCTCATCATCGCCCTATTATGATCAAAATGGAAAAGGTGGAAAACCTACGACCTCTACCATTCAAATTCAATGCAGATTGGGAGCTATCAAAAGAGGTTGGGGATATGGTGGGGTAAGAGCATGGAATACAACTGCTCAGGGTTGCCCGAATTTTGTTTGGGAATCAAAGTTAAAGAATGTAAATCAAGAACTCAAGAAATGGTTGAAGGAGAACTACCACCCTCGAGGTAAAAAAAGGGAGTGACAAAGTTCAAGAACTTGAGGAACACTATAAACTGATGGAAGAAGTTCCAATAGAGGAGAAACACATACAGCAAGAAAAGGAACTCTCTAGTCAAATATTTGCTTTAAGTCGCCAAGAAGAAAATCTATGGAGATTAAAATCCCCCAGTGTATGGTTAAAAGTTGGGGACTCCAACACCACCTTCCTTCATAAGCAAGCCAAATTCAGGAGGGGCTCAAAATAGAATAAAGGAAATTGTTCCTAAGGGGAAACCAAAGGTAAGTTCCTTTGAGGAAATCAAGGAAGAGGCCTTCAACTTTTTCAAATATGTTCTTAGTAAAGAACATACCCCTCTTGACCAAGTTAAGGACTTCCTTCAGGTTTTTCCTCAAGTATTCTCCCTTGTTGCTAACTAGATTCTCTTAGATGAGATAAAGGAAGACAAAATCCGAAAAGCGGTCTGGTCCTTGGATCCTGAGAAAGCACCTGGTCCTAACGGGTTCCCCATATGTTTCTACCAATTATTTTGGACTACTATAAAATATGGCCTTCTTCGAATAACCACAGTAGAATCAACAAGAAAATTGGCCTGAGCACTAATTCTTCCTTTCTTGCTCTAATCCCCAAGGAAGCCAGTGCATCTAACTTCTCCATATTTCGACCCATATCGCTTTGCAACTCTTCCTATAAAATTTTGACCAAAATCATTGCCAACGGAGTCAAACCCTTGCTCTCTTCCTTTATCTCAGAGAACCAAGGTGGTTTTATGCAGCAGAGACATATTCTCGATAACATTATTATGGTTCAAGAAGCTATTCATACAAGTAAGGAGGCAGGAGAAGATAAATGGTTATTAAGTTGGATATGGCCAATGCTTTTGATTGGGTAAATCACTCATTTCTATTCCTTGTTATGGAAAAATTAGGTTTTGGTAAAGATTTCATTATATGGATTAATGCTTGCATTGGATCCCCATGGATCTCTTCTCTGATCAATGGCAGGCCAACCCCCTTTTTTGTTGCTTATAGAGGCCTTCGACAAGGATGCCCCTTGTCGCCTCTGTTGTACATAATAATGGTCGAATCTTTGAGTAGGAATCTTGAGGCTGCTAGGATGGATGGGTCTCTTCCATTTTTAGGCATTGACAAAAATGTTGGTGAAACCACTCCTAGTTTGTAGATGACACCCTTCTTGGTGGTGCCTCCTTAGGTATAGCCTCAAGATTCAAGAAAATCTCGAACTGCTACCTTCATTTATCTGGAGGTTTGATTAATATAAATAAATTTCAATTGATTGGTTGGAATTGTTCTGGTTCTACTTTGCTCAAAATTTCTCGTTTACTAGGTTTCTCGGTTGATATTGATTGAAACTCTTTTTCCTATCTTGGCATTCCAATATCCTTTAAGCAAAAGTCTAGGGAGAATTGGGATTCTGTCATGCAAAAAATTAAAAGAAGAATCCATTCATGGGGAGATAGGTAGCTAAACCTTGCAAGGAGAGTTACCCTTATCAAGTCGGTTCTCTCCTCTCTCCCTATGTATTTGGGGTCAGGATTGTTAGCCCCAGAGAATATAATTCATAGTTTATGCAGCCTAATTCGAAAATTCCTGTGGCAAGGAGGTAAAACCAATGAAAACAAGTTCCATCTTGTTAACTAGAAAATGGTAAGACAACCAATGAAATTAGGTGGATTAGCAATCAAAGACCCTGAATTCATGAATCTAGCTCTGGGTGCAAAACTAGTTTAGAGGCTACTCTCGTACTCAAATGAGTGGTGGAAAAAGGCCTTCACAAGGAAGTATTTCCACAAAAATAGACTGCTTAGACCTGAAGGAGAATCATGGGAAGGGAAAAGAACCAAAATTTGGAGGCTATGTAAAGCGGCAGCCCTGTTTATGCTGGATTAGTTGTGCTGGAAACTGTGCAAGGGGAAGCGTATACATCTGTGGAAAGACCGCTCTCCCCTATCAGATCTTTTAGTTGTTGATCAAGGGTTAATGGATTTAACAAGTTGGATTTCAGAGCAAGGTCGTACCCATTTTGCTGACATATCTAATTGGGATGATCAAGGAAATTGGAACGTGTGGAGATCAATGAATTTACCCAGGCATTTGTTGCTACATTTCAAAGGGTTTGCACCTATAGCTACTAGTAAACTGGACAAACGAATTTGGTTTGGAGGGAAGCAAAAAAATTATATAGTCAAGGGGGTATATGATCTTCTCGTTAAGAAACTACCCTCTCCTTCTCCAGCTAGAATATGGAGAAAGATTTAGAATAATGATGGACTTCCAAATATCAACATTTTCTATTGGGAGCTAGTTCAGGAGCAATTTTTGACAGTTGAGAATCTTAGAAAAAGAAACATCTAAGGCCCTTCTCACTATGTGCTTTGTGGCAAGGAGGAGGAATCCATCAAGCATCTCTTTTGTCGATGCCCCTTTACAGTGGACACTTGGAAATTTTCCCTCATGCTTATTTTTCAAATCTCTTATATTCCTTAGGAGTGGAACGCAATGTTTATCCTTTGGCAATCTCAATATCCCTTTCCTAAGAAATCAAGCTCCCTTTTTATGTGATGTTGGATGGTTCATAAATATCTTTGTTGGTCAATTTCGCTATGCCGAAATCAAGCGATCTTCCAAGACAAGAGGTGCTCTCCATAATCTTTGGCCATCAAAGGATTGCGGTTACTTTTTAAGGTGATCTCCTCAGTTGCAGTGTTTGCAGTTGCAACAACAACAGATGAGAGGGAGTTGCAGTGCACATGCAGAGTTGGCAACAATATAGCAGTGTCAGCAGCAACACAAATGCAGCATTAGAATTGTGCAGTGGTTGGTGGGCAGTATGACCAGACATCAACAACGTGATAGGAGGTGATAGAGAGATAGAGTGTTGTGGCAAGAGGTGCAACACTAAAACACATTCCTCGCTAAGAGAGATTGTTAGTTTTTGTAGCATCGAGTGTGTTCTAGCCACGAAGTTTGGTGGAGAGTCTAGAATACATGAGATCTCCAAAAACCAAAAATCGTTTCTAGAAATTCCACCTAGAAATGTCTCAATTAGATTATTAACCATTTTTTTTAATATTTCTGAAGTCTAAACTTAGGAAATATGGTGAATTAATCAGTATTAATTGAGATAAGATGAGAATAGTGTAGAAACTCACAGAGATCGATCCAAAGATGATCTTGGCCATTCATCAAGTTTTAATCTTGGTCGTTGGTGTTCCAACGGTGGATTATATGAGGAGATCGATGTGGTGATGGAGAATGCACCAGTCACTTGGAGAATTCGATTTTCCAAAGTAGCAGTTGTCGGAGAGTTCAAGCTTCAGTGAGGCAGCAGAGGTCGTGAGGGGCAGGGACAATGATCCGGAGGAGTTTTCCGGATCCGGAGAGGCAATAGCAAGAGGGTTGAGTTATTCCTAGTGAGGCAGCGCAAAGGATTGCACAGTTGCTTCAGATTGGCAGTTTGATTTAGCTGAGGAAAAAAATCATTCTCTGTTCCAGAGGTCGGGCAGAGGTTCTAGAGTGTCGAAGAGACGATTTCCTCAGCAGAGGCAAGCAAAACGACTTCATCAAAGACTGGTTGGAGGCTTGACATCATAGAGATTGCGTAGAGCAGCAGAGAGGTTGACGCATAGGATCCAGGAAGCCGAGTATTCTAAAGGCAAGTTGTGTCGGGATCACTTGTGGAGGAAGGGTAATTCCCTTCAATATTTTTGCCCAGATTTTCTTGCTGTGGATTTCCAGTTTCAGGCATCCAAATTGTACTCAGAATTTCAGTGCTGCATAATAATAAAAACCCTCATTGTTGCACTGGTTTTCTCACATTGGGTTTCTTCGGGGATTTTTGTCCAAAAATAATAGTGTCATTATTTTGTGTGCGCTAGTATTTTCTCAGTTTCCAACACTATTATATTCGCAGTATTTTATTTTTGAAGGTTGCAATGTGTTTAATTCGATGTTGTCGTAGCAATAAACTGAATAATTAATTTATCAGTTAGAAAAATTAATACTAATTGTTGCAATAGGAATTTAGTTTTAAAATTTTCACAAGTTCCTCCACACAACTCCATTTGAGAGTTCCACTGCTACTAGTTACATCTTATAGTTCTATCATGTAAGTAAAAAAATCACATCAAAATTCTGTGTCATTGAGTGACTGCTAGGGAAGTAATGATTCTATGTCAAAATTACAATCCTCGTGGTTCCTACATATAATCAAATCTACTAAAAAGTTCAACTAATTCCACCTATACAATCCCAATCCCACTATAGAACATTGGTTTAAGGTTGCTCAACTTGAATTTTTTTTCCAAATATCGCATGATTATTAGGTGGGGGATGGTTCCATGTCAAAATTCCACATTGTAGTTTCCCTAACATATGATTAATTCAACTCCTCACTATGCCTAGATCCACCTTATACATTTTTAGTTTTATTTAGTACTATTCTTCCCTTCTCACACTCAATATTTCGCATGAATTTCTATATGATTCTTTTCACTAAGATTCCAATTTTCTCAAGGACATTTTAAACATCGTGTAATTGGTAAACAAGTAATGGCTTTATGCCAAAGTTCCACCCCTCAGTTGCAGTGTTTGCAGTTACAGCAACAACAGATGAGAGGGAGTTGCAGTGCAGATGCAGAGTTGGCAGCAGTATAGCAGTGTCAACAGCAACACAGATGTAGCATTAGAGTTGTGCAGTGGTTGGTGCGCAGTATGACCAAACATCAACAACGTGATAGGAGGTGATAGAGAGATAGAGTGTTGTGGCAAGAGGTGCAACACTAAAACACATTCCTCGCTAAGAGGGACTGTTAGTTTTTGTAGCATCATGTGTGTTCTAGCCACGAAATTTGGTGGAGAGTCTAGAATACATGAGATCTCCAAAAACCAAAAATCGTTTCTGGAAATTCCACCTAGAAGTGTCTCAATTAGATTATTAACCATTTTTTTAATATTTCCGAAGTCTAAACTTAGGAAATATGGTGAATTAATCAATATTAATTGAGATAAGATGAGAATAGTGTAGAAACTCACACGGATCAATCCAAAGATGATCTTGGTCATTCATCAAGTTTTAATCTTGGTCGTTGGTGCTCCAACGGTGGATTATATGAGGAGATCGATGTGGTGATGGAGAATGCACCAAAGTCACTTGGAGAATTCGATTTTCCAAAGTAGCAATTGTCGGAGAGTTCAAACTTTAGTGAGGCAACAGAGGTAGTGAGGGGCAGGGACAATGATCCGGAGGAAGTTTTCCAGATCCAGAGAGGCAATAGCAAGAGGGTTGAGTTATTCCTAGTGAAGCAGTGCAAAGGATTGCACAGTTGCTTCATATTGGCAGTTTGATTTAGCTGAGGAAAAAAAAACGTCCTCAGTTCCAGAGGTCGGGCAAAGGTTCTAGAGTGTCGAAGAGATGATTTCCTCAGCAGAGGCAAGCAAAACAACTTCATCAAAGACTGGTTGGAGGCTTGACGTCATAGAGATTGGGCAAAGCAGCACAGAGGTTGACGCATAAGGTCCAGAAAGCCGAGTTTTCTGAAGGCAAGTTGTGTCGGGATCACTTGTGGAGGAAGGGTAATTCCCTTCAATATTTTTGCCCAGATTTTCTTGTTGTGGATTTCTAGTTTCAAGCATCCAGATTGTACTCAGAATTTCAGTGCTACATAATAATAAAAACCCTCATTGTTGCACTGGTTTTCTCAGGGGATTTTTGTCCAAAAATAACAATGTCATTATTTTTTGTGTGCTAGTATTTTCTCAGTTTCCAACACTATTATATTCGCAGTATTTTATTTTTGAAGGTTGCAATGTGTTTAATTTGATGTTGCCGTAGCAATAAACTGAATAATTAATTTATCAATTAGAAGAATTAATACCAATTGTTGCAATAGGAATTTAGTTTTAAAATTTTCACAGGTTCCTCCACACAACTCCATTTGAGAGTTCCACTTCTACTAGTTACATCTTATAGTTCTATCATGTAAGTAAAAAATTCACATCAAAATTCCATGTCATTGAGTGACCGCTAGGGAAGTAATGATTTTATGTCAAAATTACAACCCTTATGGTTCCGACATATAATCAAATCTACTAAAAAGTTCAACTAATTCCACCTACACAATCCCAATCCCACTATAAAACGTCGGTTTAAGGTTGCTCAACTTGAATGTTTTTTCCAAATATCACATGATTATTAGGTGGGGGATGGTTCCATGTCAAAATTCCACATTGTAGTTTCCCTAACATATGATTAATTCAACTCCTCACTATGCCTAAATCCACCTTATACATTTTTAGTTTTATTTAGTACCATTCTTCCCTTCTCACACTCAATATTTCACATGAATTTATATATGATTCTTTTCACTAAGATTCCAATTTTCTCAAGGACATTTTAAACATCGTGTAATTGGTAAACAAGTAATGGCTTTATGCCAAAGTTCCACCCCTCTTACAACTCTATACTATTAATTCAACTCAACAGTTCAACTACTCATAGTTCTACCCTACAATTTTAAAGAGCTAATGATGATTCTACATCAAAGTTCAACACTATCATTACATAAAATTTTAGGCAAGTAATAACTCCATATTAAAGTTGCATCCATTGCAATGCCTACATAATTATATTCAAGTGTTCCACCTTGTAATAATATTGGTATATTCATCTTGTAATTCATCAAGACATCATATAATTCCCAAGGAGAACAATTTCATGTCATTGTTCCACCTGTTATGAGTCCCTCCATAAGGTTAAAGTCCACAATGTCATCACTCATAGTTCCAACCTACAACTTCGTTATGAAATCGACAATTCCACATCAAAGTGATATGCATTATTTTATCATTCATTAGAAATGTGACAATGATTTTCCATGGAAGTTCAACCCTTAATTATTCTGGTATAGGGTTCATTCTACACTCAAAAATTCCATTATTCTTACCTTTCACTCTATAATTCCACAAACTTTCATGTGAAAGTTCTAGGAAACTTATGCCTCCATGTATCAAAGTTCCACCCTCATGGGTCCTCCATATAGTTGATTCATTATCAATTTACACCTTAAATCTTGTTGATTCAAGTTCCTACATAATAAACCATTGCTCCTAGTAACTACAACCTTATGCCAAAATTATGGTTCCTACCAAATTTCATAAAAATCCACCACTACGCCCACTTATGTTGTTCCAATATGCAACAATGCCACAGCAAGTGTTGATTCCACATCAAGATTAGAAAACTTACTGCTTTTAGGTATGGTTAATTTCAATCAAGTGTTCCATTGCCCCTAGCTCCACCCTTGGTTCCTCTAGTTAACTAATGGTTTCACATTGACATAATTGCTAGGCAAGTGCTGATTTCACAAAAAAGTTCCACCCCTTATCAGTTTCTGGTATATTTGACTGGTGTCAATCCACTATACAAAATCATTATGTAACTAATAGTTCATTGTCAACTTTTTATCTCCATTTAAGAAAAGTATTTACATCTCCATTTAAGACTTCCTCGTGACTTTGATAGTTGGGCTTAGCTAGTTAGAAGTTGGCAACTTTTCGCATTATATTATATATTCCATTTAAAATGGCATTTAACTTATATTCATTTTTCCATCTCTTCCGATTTTGCATTTTGCTTTGAATGCCGCCTGTTCAAAACTAATGTCTGGTTTACTGTGAAATCAAGACAGAACATAGTTCTCAAAATTAAGCTATAGCAATCGACAATTATTAGGAAGCAGATAATTTGAAATTCACAAAATTACTGTCTATTGAAAGATTGAATGAATTTTGCTTTTAGTGCAAAAAAAAACAATCTAAATGGTTACTGGTTTATCCATGCATTTGCAGGGTCAAAATCATAATTCCGATATGCACTAATTCATTACCAAGAGAACAGATCTAAAATAAAACATATGTTATTCAATAAGTATCATTAAATATCCTCCATGTTGTATTAATTCCACAACTGACCAAAAATTGCACACATTTAGATTCTAGAACGCCATGCAGATTTGTTCCATGTATATAAACTTCGCAATGCAAGCAAAGATATTATAAAGCAGATGGATAAGCTCTTATCTTATTTTAGAAAATTTGAGGTGGTTGGAAAAGATGGGGGAACCCAAAAGAAACACACACTGACTCCCAAAGCCTAAATTACCCACATCCACTCACACTTGCCTCTGCCAACATCATAAACAGAAAATGGATGATGTTACTCATTTTGAACCACAAGAGACAAAAGCTTTGCTGATATTAACTACAGTAATTTCTGACAAAAAAATGCTTCATATGTCAATAAAAGTCTACAAATCTAGAAGATAACTTACAATCAATGGGTAGCATTTTCCATTTCTGGTTTTTCTGTTTCTTCCAACTAAACAATATCAACTCGTTCCCATCTTCAACATTCCCATATTTGCCATCAGCTAGCTTTGCATCCAGATTCAAATGAATGTTACCTACAGGACGGATGCACTGGTATCCATGACCAACATCGTCACTTTGTGTCCAAAGAATGGACTCATCCAGATCATTTTCATTATAAGAAGTTAGATCAACCTACACAGAAAAATTCATTATCAGAAATTCTGATATCATAATTGATGATAACAAATGGTCTGATAACCAATTTCAGACTATTAGAATCTTTGAACCCACCCTGTCCCACTCTTGGCTGCCATGTTTTAGAGCCTTCAATGTTGCCTTATTAACCAGTGCAAAGGCTGGGAAACCCGCTTCGTCCCGTATTTTATTTCCCCATTCATCCACCTTGATCCAGTGCTGTAGCCAAAGTACTGAATATTAGTTCATACAGACAACGTGGTTACCATGTTCAACGCCAGCTCGATTGAAAAGATAAAATTTACTCAGAAGATTTCCAAGGTTCTTATATGTTGTTGACTAAAAACCATAATATTGGGTACCTGAGAAACATCATCTGTATCACCCAATGCAAGAACCACCATCCCATCACGTACAGTCAGGGAATATTCAGGACTTTGTTCGCAGTAAATCCTTACACTCTGGCCTTCAGGAATGCGCTGTGGGAAATCATCATGATGATGATGCGTGTGTACAGCATATGCTTGGCCTTCATAGTTTGTAACTGTGTCTGTTCTTTCTCCATAAGGTGCACCTTCATAATTTGGGACACCTTCTCCATAAGATGCACTTCCATAACTCGGAACATCTCCGTACTGTGCACCTCCATAACTTGACACGCCTTGATATGGTGCATCTCCATATTTTGGGACATCTCCATATGGTGCATCCTCTGCTTCATACTTTTGGACTTGTGAAATTGGATTAAATGCTTATTAACCACAATAAAAACGAGCATCTCTTAGACTTCCAGGTCCACGACAACCAATACATGACGAATGTGATATCTATTAAGTTAGGAGATTCGCAACTTGGTACACTGATATAAGTTTTGAATGCGGAAAGAACATAGTGCTAAAAATGTAAACAAATAAAAGCCAGACTTCAAGATGAAACTAATCGTGACAAACAAACCAAAAAAAAAAAAAAATCCCCTGCACACCAGCATAAGGTTTACATATTAGCATAATATTGAAAATGGTTGTTATTGATGTTAAAGGCTGTCCAAATGAAATAGAAAGTTATGTAGTCAAATAGCATATTTCGAGACCTTTCCAATGATATATGGCATGCCATCTGGAAATATTGTTTTTGGATTTTTGATGTCTCATTTAAATACCCTATCTTTGAATGCACTTTCACTCCAATTACCTAGCTCAAATGGGAGCATAATATATACGGTTAGAAAGTTTATTCCGAGAGCTTTCCAACAGTATATGACACTCCCTCTAACTCCTCACGGTTGAATAGAAATGACTTTTTTAAATATTCATCATACAGTTTGCCAAGTCAGCATGGCCAGTGCACAAGTCGGCCCATCCAATGCACAAGTTGGCACAGGCAGTGGGCAAGTCGGCCCTGCTTTTGGGGGTCAAACACATTATATATAGGTATTATGGGGAGGAACCTAGGACTCAGTGCACACTCACTCAAGCCAATTCGGGTCTGTCTAAGCAACCGAAGGAGCAGTTCTGAGGTTGAGGTTCATAGCTTATGAACCAAGTGAAGTGAAGTTGAGTTGGAAATGTTTCCTGTGAGAAGGGTTTTTGGCACTCTCTGGAAAGGTTTTTGATCCTGGTTAGAAGGCAAGTTGCAGAGATGTTCTGGAGGCTAAGTTTCAGTGCTGTTGAAGGCAAGTTTTAGCCCTATTGAAGGCCGAACTTTAGTCATGTTGAGGCCGAGTTTCAGGACTGCTCTAGGGGGCAAATTATGGTGTTTGAAGGTCGAGTTCAGACCCAGTTTGGGGGCCAAGTTCTAGTGCATTGAATGTTGATTTTGTTGAGCTTTTGGGGTAGCATCAGATGTGCTCTAGCTCTGAGACTTTGTGGAGGGACTAGAACACGCAACATCTCCAAGACCCAAAAATCGTTTGGAGAAATTCCACCTGGTGTAAAAGTTATTCAAATAATCAAATTTTTTAATGCGGACTCTAAGTCTAACTTAGGGAAATTGAAAAATTTAATTGAAAAATTTAAGTGAATTAATTTACACATGTGGTGAGAATGTTCTAAGTGACGTGGATCAGCATGGCCAGTGCACAATTCGGCCCATCCAATGCACAAGTTGGCACAAGCAGTGGGCAAGTCGGCCCTGCTTTTGGGGGTCAAACGCATTATATATAGGTATTATGGAGAGGAACCTAAGACTCAGTGCTCACTCACTCAAGCCAATTCGGGTCTGTCTAAGCAAGCGAAGGAGCAGTTCTGAGGTTCATAGCTTATGAACCAAGTGAAGTGAAGCTGAGTTGGAGATGTTTTCTGTGAGAAGGGTATCTGGCACATTTTTAGAAGGGTTTTTGGCATTCTCTGGGAAGGTTTTAGATCCTGGTTAGAAGACAAGTTGCAGAGATGTTCTAGAGGCTAAGTTTCAGCGCTGTTGAAGGCAAGTTTTAGCCCTATTGAAGGCCGAACTTTAGTCATGTTGAGGCTGAGTTTCAAGACTATTTTGGGGGACGAATTACGGTGTTTGAAGGTCGAGTTCAGACCCAGTTTGGGGGCCAAGTTCTAGTGCATTGAACGCTGAGTTTGTTGAGATTTTGGAGTAGCATCAAATGTGCTCTAGCTCTGAAACTTTGTGGAGGGGCTAGAACACACGAGATCTCCAAGACCCAAAAATCGTTTGGAGAAATTCCACCTGGTGTACAAGTTATTCAAATAATTAAATTTTTTAATGGAGACCCTAAGTCTAACTTTGGGAAATTTAAAAATTAAAGTGAATTAATTTACACGTGTTGAGAATGTTCTAAGTGACATGGACCAAGCTTTCTCTAATATTAGTCGTTGATTAGTGATTAGATCATGGTCATTGATTTCTCAACAAGAAAAGTATTAAAGGATTGGGGTCAATTGGAGAACACACACATAGTAGCAGCACTTGATCTAAGTTGAAATTTTGGGGTGCGGTTTGCCGAGAATTTTCGAGTGAGCTTGCAGTGCTAGTGAGGGGCAGATCAACAAGAGATGTTCTGATCTGAGGCCGAGCAGACATACATAAAAGAGGCAGTACCGTACCAGGCAGCGTAGAGGCCAGCAGGAGGGACGCAACCAAGCCAAATTGCCGCAGAGACCATGCGAGGGTGACGCAGAGGCAGTGCAAAGGCCTTCAAAGTGACGCAAGGGCAGCCTGGGTCGCGCAGAGGCTGCGTTGGGCTAGAGGGGCTGACGCAAAGGCTAGAGAAGTTGCGCTGAGGGTTCCAGTGGGCCAGAAAGGGATCATATTCAATAATTCCTGAAGGGTTTGAATCAACCATATTTTCTATCTCTGAGTGATAAGGTACCACTGCCATGAAATTCTCTGTGGGGCAAATCACTGTTGGTGCCCTAGATGTATTCAAATATTCTACTTAATAAATAATACCCTTGAAGAGTTGTTGCACCGGCTTTCCCGCATTGGGTTTTTCCGGGAGCACTGTCCGAAAAATCATGTGTGTCCTTTGTCATATGTGCGCTATTCTTCAGTAAATGATATGTAAATGTGTAGGCTGCTAGTTGTGTTTACTTAGCTATTTTATGAGTATTTCTAAAAATAACTTGTATAATTAAATCAAAAGTAGGAGAAGTAAATCAAGGTACTGCAAGAGGGTTTTAATAATTTTGTATTCAGAAATTTTCACATGGTATCAAAGGATTGCAGATCAAGCTAAAGCCATCAACAAGGAGCTGAAGATTTTCGATGCAGGAAGAGCAATTGAAGCAGCACAAGTCCAGGAGAAGGCAATGCAACACCAAGAAGGATGCAGGCCCAGCATAAGGGATGCAGAGCCAGTCTACTCACGCAGAGCTGACACAGGCCCTAGTGGGTGACACAGAGCCTGTCAAGCTCACGCTGGGTTGACGTAGCCCAAGTTGGAGAGATGTTGTGCCAGTTTCCGAGGTTGGAAGTGCAGCTCCTGATCTTCAAAGTTGTTGGTGGGGTATCGGTTTTGTTGGTGCAGAACAATGCCTAGAAAAGGTGACAAAGTAAGGGGAAACAATACCTCAGCAGATTTTTGCCAAGAAATCTGAGATTCGATCAGGAGGGTGATCGTAGAGGGCTGATTCGTCAGAATTGGCAGAGGATTTCCGGGAAGCAAATCAGTTGTCAAAGGGAGCAGTTTCTCTAGAGGGTTTATATCACCTAGAAACCCAAATCCAATCTTCTATTGAGTGCAACAGCAGTAGAAGGGAGAAGAGGACCTGTTTTGACTGTTTAAGCAGAGATGGCCCCATACAGACTGAGATCAAGATAGGTTAGACAGTGTGTCTAACTTTGCCATTTAGAAAGCCAAAATCTTTAGTCCTGGAGGAGTACGGTATCAGAGACCATGCAGAGAATGTCCTAGTTGTGCCGACCGATGTGGATGCTCTGAAGAAGTTGAACGAAAATTAAGCGCGGGCTAAGCACCTGATCATGGATGGAGTAAAGGATCACGTGGTCCCGCACATTGCCGAGAAGAAGACAGCAAATAAAGTGTGGACAGCTATAATCAAGTTGTATGAAGGTAGCTCCATCCAGCGGAAAATGCTTCTAGAGAACCAGATGCGGATGTTCCAGATGCACAAGGGAGAGGAGATCGATCCATTCCTCTTTAGATTGTAGACTATCCGAAATAGCCGATTGCCATGGGGGCAACTCCGGATGATGGACTCATGGTGAGGAGTGCCTTGAATGCAGTCACCGATGAGTGGGAGACATTTGTCCAAAGTATCTTGGGCAGAGCACAACTCCCAAATTGGGGAGACATCTAGGTAATCCTTCCACGGGAGGAAATCCAGAGAATGAGCCAGAGGGAATTCAGCAGCGGAGGAGTCAAGATAAAGAAAGAGGAGGAAGATGCAGCCCTAGCATCTAAGGGACAGCGGCAGCAAGGGAAGAAGAAGAAGGACCTATCCAAGGTCTAGTGCTTCAGATGTGGCGAACTTGGACACTTCACCAGTACTTGTCCTAAGAGGAATGACAAGGAAGCTTCATATTCCAAGGCTGCAACAGCTAGAGGGGATAGTGGCAGTGAAGAAAATGTGGACATGAGTGCTCATGTGCCTCGAGAGAAGAGGTGGGGCGATATAGATCTGTTGAGCAGCTACAGATGGTGAGTAGGCAAGATCGTTGAGGTGCCCAAACTCTTGGATCACATACGAGCTACAGGAGCCTTAAGACAGTAGCAGGATGACTAAAGTCAGTGGTGCAGAATATCATGGGAGGCACAATGGCAATGCTAGTACGCTAGAGAGGAGTAGCGCAGTACAATGGCAACACCAACGTGGAAGCACCAGCGCAGAGGCTGATGGGATTTTAGCAATGCAGAGCAGCAGACAACGCAGTGCTTCAAAGGGACAACATAGAGCAGCAACAAAGGGTGCTTCAGTGATGAGATGCAACCAGACTGACTTGTCTGTCAGTGATTGGGTGTTGGTCCTTCAGTTGCTTACTTCTCAGCAACTGAGTTGCAGTGCAACAGTTAGCAGTGGCAATGTTATAGGCAGCATGATGCAACAATTTGAGAGTGAGTTGCAGTAAAGATGTGGCAGTGACTGTGGCAGAGTCATGGGCAGCAGTACAAAAAGCAGCAGTGTAGTGAATGGAGGGCAGCAGGCCAAGCATCAGCAGCGCAGGGACCGATGTCAGTGATCAGGGTGATGCTTCAGTGGTGAAGTGTTGCTAGAGCACATTCCTCACTAAGAGGGAGTGTTGAGATTTTGGGGTAGCATCGGATGTGCTCTAGCTCCGAAACTTTGTGGAGGGGCTAGAACACATGAGATCTCCAAGACCCAGAAATCGTTTGGAGAAATTCCGCCTGGTGTAAAAATTATTCAAATAATTAATTTTTTTAATGGGAACCCTAAGTCTAACTTAGGGAAATTGAAAAATTAAAGTGAATTAATTTACCCATGTGGTGAGAATGTTCCAAGTGACGTGGATCATGCTTTCTCTAATCTTACCCGTTGATTAGTGATTAGATCACGGCCATTGATTTCTCAACGAGAAAAGTATTAAAGGAAGGCTTAAGGTCAGTTGGAGAACACACACTGAGTAGCAGCACAGTGCCAACAGGAGGGACACAGCCCAGCCAAGCTAACGCAGAGACCACGCAAAGGGTGATGCAAACCCTTCTGGGTGACGCATAGGCAGCTCAGAGGCCTTCAAAGTGACACAAGGGTAACCTGTGTTGCACAGAGGCTGTGCTAGGCTAGAGGGGCTGACGCAGAGGCTAGAGGAGTTGCGCTAAGGGTTCCAGTGGGCCCGAAAGGGCTCCTATTCAGTAATTCTTGAAAGGTTTGAATCAGCCGTATTTTCTGTCTCCGAGTGATAAGGTATTACTGCCGTGAATTTCTTTGTGGGGCAAACCACTACTGGTGCCCTAGATGTATTCAGATATTTTGCTTAATAAATAAAACCCTCAAAGAGCTGCTACACCGATTTTCCCGCATTGGGTTTTTCCGGAGACATTTGTCCGAAAAGTCATGTGTGTCCTTTGTCATATGTGCGTTATGCTTCAGTAAATGATCTATAAATGTGTAGGCTACTAGATGTGTTTACTTCACTATTTTCTGAATATTTATGAAAACAACTTGTATAATTAAATCACAAGTAGGAAAAGTAAATCAAGATATTGCAGTAGGGTTTCTGTAATTTTGTATTCAGAAAATTTCACGGAGTTCATGTCTAGCTTGAAGGCTAGTTTTTGTTGTTTTGAAGGCCAAGTTCAAGTTTGGTTTGTGGCCGAAGTTGCAGTCCTGTTATAGACCAAGTTCTGGTCTAATTTTTGAGGTAGCTGAGCTCTGTTGGAGAACTATTACAAAGAGCTTTGGAGGTCGAGTCTGGTTGACGAAAGAAATGTTAAGGTTGATGTTAGCTATAGTAGTTGTGATGTTAAGGTGATGATAGGACCAAGCCTTATTGTAGAGAGAGGTGCATTAAGAACAGGGCTATCATGGGCAATTTTTGTGATAGGCCTGTGGGCTACATAAGGTGAGTGCTTAGTGCAAAGGTTGATAAGCCGCAAGAAGCCGACCTTCAAGGTTGTAAAGGCATCTTTGGTTTCAAGTGTGTTGAAGAGCCCTATGTAGCATAAAGAAATCCACAATATTGAGTACAAGCTGTTAGGTGGGCAAACCTTCTCTTTGAACATATAATAAGCCTAAGCAATGACATTTGTACAATGAATAGCAAGAGTTGAGGAAGTTGAAGTGACAATTGGGCAGACCTCTTTTTGATCAAATACAAAGAACTGACATGTAGGAGATTAAGTCTAAGGAGCCAAGTCAAGAAGCCTAGTTGAAGAGCAGAAAGTTAAGGTGTACAAGTCAAGTGGCTATGATCAAGCGTGAAGGCGCAAACCTGAGGTTTGCATCATTAGATGACAACTCACTGAAGAATTTGTTGAGGACCAAAAGTTATTGATGGCAGATCCAAGGAACAACTTCAAGATGTGGGTTAGTGCCTACAGTTTGTTGTGTTGGTGCTCAGCTGGGGAGGGTTAGTATCTCATGTAGGTTGGTGCCTATATTTTTTGAGTTGGTGCTCAGCTAGGGTAATGAAATCTCCTGTAGATTGGCGCCTAAGGAAATTGTAAGTTGGTGCTTACTTTGTATAAATAAGTTTACAAAATATTTATAAAGAACAATTGTATAAGTGTTTCTTATGTAAAGATCTGTGTTTTACGATTTAAGTGCATCAAGTATTTTAAAAGATAATAGTTAAAAATAATTAAATACTGATTCACTCCCCCGCCTCCCCTCTCAATAGTTCCAACACATAAAGAAAGAATCAATCAATATCAAACAGGTCTCATTGCCCGCAAAAGGATTTACTTACAAATGGGTAAAATCTTCCACTTCTGGTTTTCTTTTTTCTTCCACTTGAAAAGAATAAGATCTGTTCCATCTTGTATGCCTCCACTTTCTGGATCACCATGGTTTGCATCCAAATTCAGGTTTATGTTATCCACTGGACGAATACACTTGTAACCATTTCCAACATCATCACTTTGAGTCCAAAGAACAACTTCATTTAGTTCATCCTTTGAGTATGGACATGTGTGAACCTGGTCAAAGTGCAAGAAAATAAGCATGACTCTTAACTGCTCAAGTGAATGAATCCAATTGAGCTACAAATAGATAATAATTGCCCTTAAAAATTATTTTCCAACTTCTACTCAAAAAGATCTTTGAAGGAAACTGAAGGTTTGGGGAAAAAATACAAATTGGAGTTACATAGTTTTAGAGAACCAGCCAGTATATCCTATTAGCAGAGATACAAAGCACTAGATCAATGTGTAGTTCAGTCACATCTTAGCTGTAAAAGAATTATACATATTTGTCAATGTTTTAATGCTTGGGATTATCAGACCTTCTCTTTCTCTTCCTTCCCATGCCTCAGAGCCTGACTTGTGGCTTTGTTTATTAAGGAAAATGCTGGGAATCCAGCTCCATCCTTCACCCGTATTCCCCACGTAGCATCAATGATCCATTGCTGCAAAGTCCAGTAAACTCGATTAGAGTTGATGCACCACTATTCGCCCATATTCATGAAATTACTTTTCAATTTATCATAGGGTATGCATACAAAACCTGCAAAAGAATTTGTAAATCAGACTTCTGGGAAGAACAAAAGGCGATTTGATTTACCTGGTAAGGATTGGATTCATCACCAGGTGAAAGCACCACATCATCTTCTTTTGCTGTTAAGTAGTATTCAGGATTGGCTTCACAAAAAATCTTCACAATTTCTCCAGGAGTCTCATACTCCTTATGGTGGTGCGACATTGTATTGATTCTGTTCAATAAAAGTAACCGGATCATTTTGTTGCAGGCAGGAACAAAAATACATGTACCATCAGCATAACAATTGATTGGCATTTCACACTAAAAAATGTTTGATCACCATGTCACCAACTTAGCGACATTTTAAGATAATTGCGGCACCTAATGAGGAACCCTTGGGGCTCATGAATCCAATTAATAGAATTTCATGTTTCCCCATGGAGCAGAATGATATTGCGGCAGTAAAATTAACAAGAATGAACTACTTAGTATTACCAAGAAGAAAAATAAGCTTCAATCAAGAGAGGAATCATCTAATCATGTTTGTCACTTTCTAATTTGTCGGTGCATGATATAGTGAGTATGGCAAATTGATGCAGAAGTATCCCTGGCTAAGCAAGCTATCCTGCATGCAATTGAATTCATATATAGGTGTGGAAAACCTAGTATTTACAGTCCAAATTTTAGGAGTTGGGCATGCCTAATTTGCCGAGTGTGCATTTTAAAGCTCCTAACATGCATTTTTCTGAATTGTAGAAATATGGGAAATTTTGTTTCAAACACTGTAGAATTATATATGGAGACATAGCACAGGCTGAAAAGGGCTTGTAGATACTTGAATGTAGAACTCATATCATCTTTCAAATTTTGATTTGGATCCTTAACTTGGCCTCAGCATGAATTGTAGTGATGATTATGTGTTTTCTTGAAATGCAAAAAACAGTGTCAGAGGGCAATTTTGCAGGCAAACTACATGCATGTTGCAGATAATCGAGGAAATCTATGACATGGGTTTTGTGCCAGCATGACAAATTACAAACCCTCATAAATAGTTTCCTTACATCATGCATAAGGAAGATTAGGCATGCATTTTGGTAAGGCCTCACAAACCTTCAATGAATTTTAAGAATGCAGATTTTCACAGTTCATCGTAGTAGTAATAAATATTCTGGAATCATTGTGTTCTAGTTTATGTTCTCTTAAACTAGAACACAGTTATTCCAAAAGATATATTATTAAGATAATTTTGGTCAATTTCAATGAAAAAATGCATAAGTTGCTGACTTGGCAGATTCAATACAGAAAAATAGAGGTGAACTAGAAAATTCTGAGAAATGGGTTTTGTTGACAAGGTGAATATACACGCATATAATATTACTGTCTTGAAATGACACCTGTATAATTTGGTGTGTCTTCTTCTGAACCCTCTAATGCAGATTTGTACCCTATTTCTAACAGCAGATATGAAAGTTTGAAAACCTAATGCAAATTTGACAATCCTTATGAATTTTTAGAAACCCCTAGAATATGAAGACTATGAAGCATTGAATTGTAACAACTGGGTCGTTGGAAGGCCAAAGATCAACAAGCAGAAACATAAATATGAAGTTTAGGAATGAACAAAGCAACCTTGGCTCTCACTTTAATTTCAGTTTTGCAGTGATTGTTGCTGTGGAATCCAGAGACCTATGCATAAGGTCTGTGAATGTAATAAAGCCCAGGAGCATTTGGGCATTGACTCGATAAAGTTGCAGAGAATGTTGTCAAAATGCTTTGCAGTAATTTTTGTTATAAACAAACCTTGTGTGTGTAATGTTCACTAATGGTAATGCATTTGCAGATTTGTTGTTTGCTGTGAGTGATTTCTCCTGTGACTTAATCACAAGCCCAAAAGCAGTCATCATAAATTAAGTTACATTCATTTTACTTACATTGAAAACTTTAATTATAGTGAAACACTGCTCCTACCTGTAAGAAACAAATCAATTAGTTAATCCAAACCTGCACATAAGTAGAAATGAATATCCGAAATGATGTTTCCTAAGTGAGAGAGTCAAATTGAACAGAAAAGGAGTTATGGCCTAAAGATTGTGATGGTACAATCATACTGTCTTTTCAGCATTGAATGTGGCCTTGCTGGCTTATCATTGATCAAGCCAATGTCTTCTCCTAGCATTTTCCATGATGATCACTGTGGTGAATCTGAACCAACTACTAGCAAGGGCACGCAAGACTCCTTGAAAGTCCGTCATGTAGGTGTACTACGAGGTAAGGACCCTCCTCTGAATATTGAGTTCTCAGATATTGAATATGCTAACCAATATCATGAGTTTTGGGTAGCTTACATTCTTGGTTATTCTGTTGGAACAGTGCCGCCCCCTGAGGAAATTATTTCACATTGAATCTACAATGAATAGGAATCAAATGGTTGGCACTGCACACAGGCACAAAGCCTAACTATGGATTTTTTTATCAACAAGCCTTCCGGTGTAGAGAAGATAATGAATCAAGGCCCCTGGATATATAATATTACCCACTGGAACCATTATTTCTCAACTAACAAAGCATACTTGCTTTCCTACCTAGTTTGGGTAGATTTCCCAACATGCCCATTCAATTTTGGCCAATCCTATGGCAAATTGTCTCCCACTTAGAGGACTTTAATTATGAAGAACTTGAGATATTTTTCAACCCTTCGCCTCAACATCATGTTTGTATGTGGGTTAACCTCTCCTAGGTCTAGAATGAATTCATGTATATCCAGATTGGTAGTGAGTTGTATCATTGACTTGAGCACTATATAAATTTTCTCAATACCTACTTCTACTACCAAAGTCGAAACCATCCCATTCAAGATTATCCACTCATAGCCTTAGCCAAAACCAAAATGGCCCTACCCTTGCAGGCCCTTGACACTCACAGAGCTCTACAAACACCCAAAGCAGATGACGGTGTATGGACAAAAGTTGTGTGTAAGGGGAAAAGGGGTAATGTAGTTTAAGTGTCCACCTCAAAGAGCTCCAACTCTCAAACCTCCAACCTCAAAGGCCTCATCCATAGTCAACGTAGGCCTCCAAGACCTCTTTTGGTTCCATGCATGTGGTTGGTTGTAGTTGGTGAACCTATTCTCCACTACCACTCCTGAACTCTCAAGAAATTATATCTCTCGGTGTGAATTGTTGAATTTTCTATGCAAGAGAGCAGTAGATACAATTTTCTGCCAAGTAATTGCTTCCTAAAGATTTTCAACCAGTATTTATGCCATTGCTATCATTGAATAATTACACTTTAGAAAATTTCAACACTAAATACAACGGAAACAGTAACGATCACAAAAAGACGGCCATGCACAATAGAGACAATATTTTTACCCTTGGAAACCCAACCTTGGGAGAAAACATAGCAACTTTTCTTTAGGAGAAATTATTCTTCAGCAAGGTTTGCAAATCAGCAATTTGTCTAGAAATATGTGCCAATAGTCCAAGACAAAATACCAATCAAACGTGGTCAAATCATCTGTTGTTCAAAACTAGTCAAACCAACCAAAACAGTAAAAAATCAGCCCTGCTCAAACTGTTGCTTGCGGTCAACTTCGGCTATGTGATCAACCCGCACGTGCAGCCTTGCGACTGGTCAGACTGAGGTCAAATTCGCACCTGTGAACTGCAATCAAACCCTCGATCAAACTCTGCATGGTTTGCAATCAAATCAGAGGTCAACAGCTCAATCAACGCAAATCAAACTTGGTCAAAAAATTATCAAATCAACTTGATCAACTTCTGGTCAACTTTGGTCAAATTGTAATCCATACGTGCGGCTGTCCAAGAGATAAGAGAATGATGAAGAGAGAGAAGAGAACTTGCTCTTGCTTGGTGGAGAAAATTGAGATGTCATATCATCTATTTATTATACTTGTCAAATGGAGCAAAATAATCTAAGGGACACACCTTTTCATTGTTTGGGCTGACTTGTCACTCCAACATTTTTTATTTTAATATTTCTAGGATGACTAGGAGACCCCTTCAACCATGCAGGAAAACGTCCCGATGCATCAAAAAATCAACACTCCCTCTTAGCAAGGGAGGTATTCTCCTTAGCTACAAACAAAATTCCCCTTAGCTGAAATTTCCCCTTCCACAAGAAAAGTTCATGAGCTTGCTATGTTGATGTAGTGTCTCCTCACATGCCCGTCTATAGATATAGATCACTCCATCCTGGAGCAAGCAATGTGAGTAACCTAGACTATTTACCCCTGGCCAAATCAGCATGGCTTCTCAGATAAATGCATCAAACTCCCCTAGTCAAATCTGCTTGTTATGGATATGTATTAGAGATTCACTGCTCCCTTTTGCACCATGTCTCGAATGATTTGATCTCAATATGCTTCAATCTGTTATGAAAAACTGGATTCTCCAAAAGCTTAACACAACTTTGATTATCACAAAATATCAAGGTCATCTCAAGCTCCACATCAAATAGTCTTGCAAGTAGCTTCCAAAGCTACATTGTTTCCTAGCTTGTGGAACTAGCTATGATATACTCTACCTCTATTGTACTGAATGTGATATAAATTTGCTTTCTCCTAAACCAGGATATCATCATCGATCCCAAGCTGCAGCAACAACCCAAGGTGCCCTTTTTGTCCTCTACACTCCCAATCTAATCAGAATCAATATATCCCTGCAACCTCACTTCACCACTCGAGACATATCTCAAAACATATCCAACTATACAATGCAGGTACCTCAACACATGTTTTGCTACAACCCAATGTATCTGACTTGGCTCAACCATATACTAGCTCAGGGTGTTCACTACAAAGCAAATATTCGTCCTCGTGTTAACCGGGTACATCAAGGATCCAATCAACTGCTTGTACATCAAGGATCCAAATCTGAATCTGAAGCAAAATCACTCAACTTCTTCAGATTGGTCACCAAAGGTGTAGCCATGGACTTGCAGTCCATCATGTCGAATCTCCTCAAAATATGAACAACGTACTTCCCTTGTCCAAGGAAGATCTCATCAGGTCTTTGCCACACCTCTAACCCCAAGAAATAGTGCATCAATCCAAGATCCTTGATCTCGAACATTAAGGCCAATTTCCTCTTGCACTCAAGAATGAGCCTCTTTGCTCTAGTAAGGAACAAATCATCCACATACAACACCAAGATCAAGGGATCACCATCAAAAATCATGGAGTAAAGGTCAAGATCCACAACACTCTTGATGAAGCCCAAGCTCATCAAGTATCCATCGATCCTAGAATACAACACCCTAGGTGTCTGATTGAGTTCATACAAAGCCTTCTTCAATCTACAAACATGGGACTCCTTCCCATGTACCTCAAAACCCTGAGGTTGTTCTATGTACACATCCTTCTCAATCACATCATTGAGGGATGCGCTCTTTACATCCATCTAATGCATCTTCCAACCCATAATTGAAGCAAGAAAAACAACAGTTCTAATAAAAGTATACCTAGTGATGGGGAAAAACCCAAAATGATCTCAAAACCTTTGTGGAAGTATGTGACAAGGATTGGGGCGTTAAAGAGGGTGGAACCATGAAATTTATATGCCCCCATTGTCAAAAACTTACACAAGTTCCTATACCTACATAAGAAAGCATCGTTGTGGGAACATGCCATGTGATAAAGGTAAGACCATTGTATTCAAAACCAGTGAGCACATGCCAACCAAATATAGAAACAGATACAAGAAGGAAAAGAAGGAAACACAAAACAAATCTAAAATATCAAGGGCTGAGTATGAGAATTCACAAAGAATATTCAGCTATCAATCCCCATCCCCCTATGATAGTGGATTCTCACTTGTGCATTCAAGGCATAGAACAATATCAAATTTCCTTTACTAATGTCATAGGGATGAGATGAATGCAAAAAAAAATTCAGATATCTCTACACATGTTATTTACCATTCAATGTTCTTCACTCACACTATTGGTATGATATGGTACAAGCCATCAATGGTGCTCCTGAAGGATACAAGAGCCATGAGTATGACAAAGCTAGAACCTAGCAACTTGACAAGGAAAGAGCCAAAATCTATAGTGCTTTACGAAAATGTACAAATGCTTGGGACCATTATGGGGTATTCATTGTATCTAATGGTTAGAGAAATGTTAAAGGCAAGGCACTGGAAAATATTCTTGGTGTGTCTGCTAGTGATGTAGTTTTCCCTTCAGCCCATAACTACTCAAATTGTTACAATGTTCGTATTAATACCAGAAAAGCCTTAATTAAAACCATTCACGAGATTGGACGATACAATGGAATTCAAGTCATCATTGATAATGTTGTTAAATGTAAAAGGTAATAGAAGATATCATTGAGGACATGTACCATAACATATTTTGGTCAAGGTGTCTGGTTTACACATTGAACCTCTTGATACATCATATTATCAAGATGAAGGATCGCGATTATATATGTATTGGTGCATAGTAAAGTCGAGGGAAGAAAATGATAAATTCATTACCAATCATAGCATGGCCAACTACATTCTCTTGAATCACTTTAGGTTGGAGCTATTAAAGATTGCAAAGACCAAACTTGCTAGCTATTACCTCACCTTCAAGCAACTTTTGAAGGTAAGAGAGGCATTGGCTAGTATAGTATCAAAACCAAACTTGCTAGTTATCACCTCACCGTCAAGCACCTTTTGAAGGTGAGAGAGGCATTGGCTAGTATGGTCTCAAGTGATTCATGGCAATATTTGAAAGAAAAGGCTATATTTGCATCTAATAAACATGAATTTCAGGAGGTGAAGGGCACACTGCTTGATGGTCAATATTGACAATAGGGTAAAGATGTTCTGCATTTCACCAAACTCATTTATAGTATGATTCAATTTGCAAATACAAATCAATCAATGACTAGGGAGGTGTGTGAGCAAATGGACAGCATGCTAGGACAAACCAAAAACACTGTTGACCCAAGAGATGTGATCCTATATGATCATATCCATAAACATGTGGTCAAAAGATGGGACAATCTAAATGTTCCACTCCATACCCTAGTGTATGTCTTTAAACCAAAATATTAATCTCCATCTTGGTTGGCCCAACCAGCACACACAAATCCAAAAAGGTACAAAATGGATATATGATTGAACTGCCCAAGTTGGTCCTACATAAAGAGGAATGTGCTCAAGTATGAAGCCATTTCCATGGCTTCGTGAGTTTTGTCTTTATCTTCATAACATCCAAAGTTAAATGGGGGCATGTAATTCTTGGTCACATTCCACAAACACTTCCACCTACTCCTACTCTTCTTGATAGGTCATGGAAAAAGAAATTAGAAATTTTTCATGGTAAGAGAAAGGCTTAGTAGATACTAGATCTCTTTTTCTTTTTCCTATTTAGAATTAGTCTCTAGAACTTATTATTGTCTTTGTCATGGCTTATTTTGTAAACATGATATGGAAGTTTTAGTTTGAACTTCAATTTTGATCCTACCTTGGAACTATTGATTGAATCTTATAACTCTCTGGTACTAAATACAATGTCCTATTTCATTTCATGGTTGATGTTATCTATTACAATCCAAGTCACCAGGTTCGTGTTCGTGTTCGAGTTCGACGACGTTGAAATTCGAATAAAGTTCGGCATCTAAAATTTTGCAGATAAAGTTCGGCATAAAATTCGACATATAGAAATTTGAAAATATAAATATATATAACAATTTTAAGCATGTTGAAACATAAATATTATGCACATAAATAAATAAGCATGTCAATTTTCAAAGAGCATAATGCACATTGCAAACACATAGGATTATTGCTCAAACATTTACATCATTTCCACATATAAACCATGAAAGCGAGTGCCAAATTTCCAATAAAGAACCAACTTCAATCTTCCATCCATAGTAAACAAGGTGAGAAATTCATCGTAGACATTAGCAATAGCTACTAGAGTCTAGCACCCATAAGAATATCAAATTCAACTAAACTAACAAAATATATAAACTTTAAGATGCTAGAGAAGAATGAAGATCTTTGAATGGCACTGATCATTTATTCCCCTTGCTACTAGATTTATGCTTGCAACTCAAATCCAAATTTGAAATCTGAAGCAAAGTTGAGAATGACTTTCTTCATCTGATTATACATGTGATCTCACCCATTTGGAATGCCTTCATTAAATGAAGTTAATCCAAAAACGTGCCTGAAAAAGGTCATAAATTTAGTATCCCCTTCTGCAAAAAATAAACCACCATGACAGTGAGAAAAGCATAATAAATCAAACAAAAAGGCAAATCCCTTCTCTCTCTGTCTGCTTGCTAAAACAAGCCTAACAACTAAACTTAACAAAATCTAAAACAACAAAACCTAACAGCTAAACGAACAAAATCGAATTTTTCCCCGAATTTCAAAAAAAATTCGTTGAAGTTCGGCTTGAAATTCGTGTTCGTCTTCATGTTCGTGTTTGCTTTCATGTTCGGCTTTAAGTTCGGCGAACAAATTCAAATTTGTTCGAATTCGGTTCAAATTCGGCGAATTACGAACTTCAAGCATTAAGTTCGCCAAACCCGGTGACTAAGATTACAATTTGTCGATGACAAATTTTATGTGTTGAAACTTGAAGGTTAGTGTTGGGGTTGATGATTGAACATTTAATCATTAATGACAATGTTATAAGTTATATTTACTATATAATTGATGTTATATGCAATGTTTTAAAACTCTGACTTGGGTTTGGAACCGGCTGAGGGTCGACTCCGACTCGATATCAACTCGGCTTGTTCGGTCTCAATGAATTGGTATCGACTCAGTCGGCTCAATTTCAATGACTCGGTATGGCTCAGCCGGTCTAACTCGGACTCGGCCGAGTCGACCGGTTTTGTGACCAAACCGACCGAGTCGATGACCGGCTCAACCGGTTCGGTCACAAAACGACCTTCGGACCGGATTTTCTGCCGAGTCGGTGATCGACTCAGCCGATTTGGTCACAAAACAACCTCCGGACCGGTTTTTCTACCGAGTTGATCCAGCGAGTGGGTTGGCTCGATTGGCTCAGCTGAATCCGAGTCAGTCCGACCATTTTTTAAAACACTAGTTATATGTGTACTTAATGATTGATGCCTTAATAATCATCATTAATCCGGTAGTTAAATCTATGTTTTATGTTTTCTACAGTTGATTTGACATTGTGCATGTTTTTTTTAATATATGTGCATCAAAATATATTAAAATAGGTATTACATAAAAAAGGGTCCCGACTCCCAAAACCTTTTCATAGAGCCTTGGGCAGGCCATATACAATCAAGTAGAGGTTTCTGCTTTATTTCAGGGGGTGCTCCAATCCAGCTCGTTCAATCTCCTTAATCTAACCATAATAGGGGACTCTAAGATTATAATGCGGCACCTTCATCTTGGTTCCTCTCCAGCAGATTTCTAGCTCAACACCTTATTCAAAAATTAAAAGGATCCAATCGCATTTAAAAATTTTGAATGAGTTTACATGGTCCGTGTTTTATGTTAAAACAACTCTATGGTGCACCAATTAGCAAAGAAGGAAACATCTTTAGGAATTGGCACCTTTCTTGTAGATGAGAGGGTGTCCCCTACCAATTCCATAATATCATGACACATGGTGATGAGGGCTAGAGTTGGCATGCTGTCCAAAGCAGTGTTGAAAAAATTGGCATTCGTAAATAATCGGTGAGGGTCCAGAAAAGATCTTTTTGGAAACATCGGCCAAAAAATCAGCAAACCACAACAAACATTAAAAAATACAAAATATATTCATTTTTTCAAAATTGGAAAAAAAATAGAGAAAAAACAGGAAAATTCTGCAAAAATCACGGAAAAAATCGGGAAAAATCATCAAAGGAAAAAATTGTAATTTTCTGGCCGAAAAATCACCTAGCCAAAAAAATCATGATTTTTTTGCAGATCACCAAAAAATCAACAATTTTATCAACACTGGTCCAAAGTATGTTGCTTTGAACTCATTGTTCTCTCCATTGGCAACTCTGTTAGCAACACTAACCGATTAGTACCTAATCTAAAGATAGCTGCTCCTTCAATGGAGCTACTTAATCCCCAAGTGGAAAAATACCAAAATACTCTGACTTAGCAGTGTTTGGAAGTTAAATTTTGTTTGATATCAGGACCATATTGAAGAATTTATATTACTAGGATCTATGGTATGAAAGTCTTGTTGTTCAAATCATGTTATGATATCAGACTTTTTGAACAGCTGGAAGCTGATAGCCTGAATTTTTACTTTTGGTATCTCTGATCTAACACTGCGCTCCCAGGCACATATTTCTTAAAATAATATTTTCAGTTACTGTTTTAACTTTTAAAAAGGAAAAAAAAAAAATTGCATTTTGCTTCTCTCTTTGTTAGCTTCTACCCCTTGCACATTTTGCTTCTCACATTGTGGCATTTCTTAACAATAAGAGGGAGAGCTTGCCCAAGTACTTCGGCCTTAGCATCTGTAGGTGGTAATCAGCTTGATAGCCCTTTCCATATGCAAGAATGGTTCACAAATTTCTTGCCACAGAAGGACCAAGGAGGCCCATACCCCTAGCTCTTGCCCACCTCTATGCAGCTCTAACAGAGTTTCTAAAGAGAGGATTCTAACAACAATACTTCACTTAGAATGTTCCTTCACAGAACAGTGAAAACCAGGCAGGCCTTGTTTGAGCAAAGAGAACTGAACCGTCAACGTATCCTCTCAGCTACTATAAATCTCAAGACAGATTATTCATCACCAACAGATGGAATAGTTCTCATCTCTCTGGATACACTGCTTGACAACAACTACAATGGCCAAAACCCAATGATTATTGAAGAGGAAACCCCAATTCAACCTGTGAGACACATTGCAAAGAGACGAAGACAACAAGCAATACACAACCAATTTGGGTTTCGGCATTCTGGTCTGAGGTTATTAAGTGATATGTCTGCTGTTCAATTATACATACAAATATCTGTAATGTGCAAGATCCTATCATTTATTTTGTCCTACTCTGAGTAGGATAAGTCTTGTAGATATCTTTGTCTTTTTTAAATGTCTGAAAAGCTTAGAGATTTTTGGAGATGGACACAGTTTTGGAGTCCTCTGGACTATTTTGATTATGGCAGCAGATAGCCATAACAGATGTGCTCTGTATTCTTCTTCAGAAAAGCCTCTTTTCCTATAAAAGAGAGTGCACTGCAAATTTATATCAAAAGTGTTGAAAACAGAGTTCAGTGAAAACTATTCATAAACTTAAGAAAAATAAGCACCCTTGAAAAGATCGATTCATTTGTTAGAGCACAGTATAAAGGCAAGATTCCCAACAAGTTTGGATGAAAATAATGCTGCCAAATGAAAAAATCAGTGTTCCATGGGGACGTGTCCCCCAGTGTGGGGGACGCGCTTCCCTGCTTCCCCACGCTCCCGAGACGGGGAAACTTTCTGTCCCCTTTTTTGGAAAACTTTGGGAAACTCTAGGGGGGCATTTTTCTGGTGACAAAATGCGTCTCTCTTGTGGGGGGGGGCGAGGGGATGCAGGGGGGATGCAAGAGGGCTGCATCCCCCAGATTTTCTCTAATAACAATTAAAAAAAACAATTTTTGTATTTCACTGCTTTCTACATTTATTTTTAGTTCAGTTTTCTATGGTTGTTTTAGACTTCAAATGTCATTTTCATATGATGAATTTAATTTTTGATGTGCATTGCGTAGTTTCAATTGTCAAATGATGAATTTAATTTAAATGTACCTTGCATAATATTAATGCCCATTTCCAAATGATGAATTTAGATGGAACATTGCATAATGTCAAATGATAGATTCAATTTAGTAATTTATTTTTAGATTTACATTGATGATTGCAGAAATGTCAAATGATATTTTTACTTCAGAATAGTCTAATACGAAATGATGATGATATTTAGATGTACATTTTATAATTAATAAGATTTACTATATACTAATTTAGTTATTACCATATTGTTGGGATTTTATTTTTTTATTTCTATATATTAAATTTTTAATAATTTTATGATTTTTATGGCTCTGACGTCTCCCTTGTGCGTATGCCCGCTCCAGCGTCTCTCAGTCCCAGAAACTCAGTGGAACATTGGAAAAAATTGAAGAAAATGGATTGTAATTTATTTTTTTATAAAAGCAATGGTGCCTCTGTAAAATAGAGATCCAAGCTGAAATAAAAAACCGAAAACAGATCTCCAGTGATCCACAGAAAAAGTATGCCAGTCAAATTTAAACCCATACAAATAAATATTTGCAGAAATCACATTATGTAATCTGGAAGAAATTGCAGCTAAGCCCACAGGATTTTAGTCTAGTGGCAACCAATGAGGCAATCAGCCTTCTATTAATGTGGAGACTTAGGTTCAAAATCCCTAAAGTGGGTGCAGATGGGGCCAGGTACAAGTCCGGGGTGATCTTGGCAACCTAGGTACACCCCTAATAGCATGGCAACTTAGCCAAAGAGACAGCTGTAAGTTTCTATGAGTAGCATTTCCAAAAAAAAGGAATAGCTGCTACAAGTGTAAGAAAAACAGAATACAGAAAATCTCTGTGTTATTTATAAACAGGGATGAATTAAATAAACTAACGTTTTAAGCCAAAACTCTCCAAAACTTAGAATACACCAACTACGCTCTAGAGCTTATGTCCAGAACAAATTGACGACTAAACGTTACCATATACCAATTATACGGCAGATCTTTAAGTCCAAAACAAACGTACAGCTAAACCATAGCTACACACCTGAATACGTTCCAGATAAACTTCCAGATATACATGCAAATACAACACGTTTCTCAAAAGTTCTCAACAAATTCAACCAGAATTAGAATTGCAAACTGAAACTTAACCAGAAAAGAAGATACAAGCTGGTATTGAACCAGAAAAGAGGGTGTGAAATGTCATCAACACCTAAAATACATCAATTACATTGTAGTATGTACATTTTCCCACTGTAGCATGTACATTTTCCCGTCCAGATAAATTTACAAGTGAGCCGGAGGCACAAACTCAAAATCCATTCCATTTTAATTGACATAACATATGAATCACATTTTTTCGGAAGTGCTTTGATCTTCATGCAGAGGGTCTCTGGGTTCTGCCTCAGTTTCTCTACAGAGTTAGGCACCATAATCAGCCCAACAAGTTTACACTGAGTACCATCAGCTAAATGCCGACAAGTGCCCAGAATTTCCTTTCAGGCTTTTTAAGAAAAAATCAACAGATGGATTACACTTTTTTAGGAAATTCCAGCCGAGTGGACCAGCTTGAGTGATTGAGTACTTTGATCTTCATGCAGAGGGTCTCTGAATTCTGCTATGTAGGGAGTTAGGCACCATAATCAGCCCGACAAGTTTACACTGGATACCATCAGCTAAATGCCCACAAGTGTCCCAGATTTTCTTTAGAAGAAAATATATATATATGAGAAATTTTTATTGTAATTGAAAGTGTAAGCCAAAACTTAATCAGGAAAAATACAAGCTGAAATTGAGCCAGAAAACAAGGTGACAGTTAAAAGCGAGTACAAAATAACATTTCTTTAACTTCTTTCATGGGTCGATTAATATAATCAGCTAAATATTTACACCAAATGCCATCAAAACTTACAATAGACGAATTACATTGCAGATCTTTATGTCCAAACAAATTAACAGGGAAACGAGAGGAACAGACTCAACATACGAGAATGCAGCATGTTTCTCAAAAGTTTTCTACAAAGTTTAACTGTAATTGGAATTTCAACCTGAACTTAACCAGCAAAGAAGATGCACGCCGAATTTGAACTTAACCAGCAAAGAAGATGCACGCCGAATTTAAAGGTGAAAACGAGGTGCGAACTAAAATTAAGTGCGATATAACAGATCTTTGACTTCGCTTACAAGCCGATCTGCTTAGAATACAAGAAAAACGCTGGAAATGCCCGCAAACAAAGTATGAAGCAAGACTAAATCTACAAATCCAAATTTGAAGAAAATGCAGCACATTTATGACTGCTTTGAAGACAGAAACGAGTGACGAACATTTCCGAAAAGCTTCTTTTGCACGAAAAAAGAAAAAGTAAAATAACGACAAAAACCTGAATCACTCCAAAGCTTGATCGGCACTACAACGAAAAGCTTTCTGAATTTCCAGAGATTCTTTTATTTTTTTAATAGTAATTTCTACTAGGAAAGAACTGTGCGATCTGTGTTTATGGACTTCCTGATGAAAATGTTAGCGTACCTTCCACGAAAACTTTAGCTTGATCGGACTCCCTTGGACTTAACCAGACGGATTCAAGTGACCTGCAGACAAGTTAGGAGGGATAGGGAACAAGGGCTTTATATACGCGGTCGATGGATGTGACTGGGTATAAATCAGCATTTAATGCGAATGTTCGACACGCTCATACTCCATGTTAATCGTATCCACGTTTACCGTCAACATCAATATCCGCGGATATGTGGAAGAGCGCGTATACGCAGTTTGAACGCAAAATGAACATACGAATATTCCAAGGTTGTTGCTATTTAAGTAGAGTATAAAGTCTTCAAGAGGCATAGATGACTCTAGTTTGAATGGGTTTTAGTTTTTATTAAGTTTTAGGTTTAAAATTTTTTGGAGGATGGTTGCAAATTTTGAATGGTTTCATAATTTTTTTTTATTTTGTTATTGATTTGGAGTAAAATATTTTTCATTTTATAAAAGTTAAAAGATAGATATGGAACGCTATCATGTAAAAAATTTTATAATGGGATGTTTTGTTTTCAATTTTTGCATTTATAGCATTTTTAATATAGAAATCAAATATGGTTCTTTTAATTTTTTTACTAATTTTTGACTAAAATCTTTGTGGGATTTTTTAATGGAATTTCTAAGGGTAACGCAAGTTAATGTGTAGTAAGTATTTCTTAAGTACATTTTAGATTTTTCTATCTGTGAATTGGAAAGTGGTATTAATAATTTTGCGAGACTCGTACCTATCTTCTTATTGTGTGTTATAGGAAAGGAAATGATGTATGTGTGTTTCTAAGCCCAGTGACCTAATGGGTTAGATTGATCAGTTTGAACCTACTAGTTTCAAGGCAAAGGTCATTGAGAGATCATGGGTTCAAATTCGACAGAGTCCCTCTATGTTGGGTGTACATATTGTACACTAGCAGTGTTTACCTTTAGCATCATTCATGAATGCAAGGAAGTGCCAAAAAGATTTCCTTCATAACAATTTCCCTAAATGTGTGTGTCTGTGTGTGAGAGAAGAAAGAGAAAGGCTAATGGCTTAGCTCAACTATTTGTCACCCCATGTTGTTAGGCATTTGCCTAGTTATGTGTTAATAGGTGCCTAATTCATATCCCCCTAAATGAGGTGCGTTAGTCTAGGTAGGTAAATATGTTTACTAAGGATGACACCCATATTGTGTGGAAGCATTCCTTCTCTTTCCCTACGAGGTTTTACTAAATTAAAATAAAAATAAAAAAGTATGTTTGTGTGGAAGTTTTTAATTGGACTTCCAAGGGCGGCCCAAGTTCATGTGGAGCAAGCGATTGTTTATACCTATGGGATAAACATTGGATTTCTTTCTTTGTGAACTGCAAAGTGGCACTAATAATTAGATAGCAATCAACACTACCTTCTTACTATGGACTATAGCTAAGGAAATAAATGTGAAAGAGATCCATTGTTTCTCTAGCCAAAATGATCACTTATGTATTATGGTGCAGAGAATAGTAGAGAAATAACACCAATGTTTTAATAAATTAAATCACACAGAGAACTTAGTTTTTACAAACAAAGTATGTGTCTATTTATTTTGATGGAATAAATCTCTTGAATTTCTCAAGAGAAACTTCTTCCTGGATATTTGGATATTTGGCGGAAGTTGAGAGTTATCCTCTCACTTTTAGGAATCTATCCTAACTTCCTAATCTCTAATTAATTCTAGAATTATTCACAAAATCTAGAAAATTCTAGATTTTCCAATTTAAACAATTACATAAAATTAAAATATGAGATGCTCCTGCATCATACTACTAGGGAAGAAAAGATACATTCATATGCCTTGCTTCTGGAGTTCTTTAATACGGGTACCATATTTTGAAATCTTTTTTGTTGTCATCCAAGTAGCATCTTCAATTGGTTGATTCTTCTATTTAACAAAGTATTGAAAATACTCTTTATTCCTGGCCTTTTTAGCCACTCTTTGATCGATGATTGATTCAATCTGCTTTGCTACTGTTGAAGGTAGTTGTTTCTCCCACTGAACTTTGTCATTAACAAGTGCATTTGTAGAATCATTCATTGATTCCTTAAAGGGGTATAGATCTGAAACATTAAAGATTGGTGAAATGTCAAAGCCTTTGGGTAGTTCTATTTAATAAGCATTTGAGGAAATTTTCCTCAAATTTTTGCATGGTCCAATCTTTTTCAATTTTAACTTGTTACATTCCTCTTTAGGAAATCTTCTTTTTTTTTTCTTTTTTTTTTTTCTTTTTTTTTTTTTTTTTTTTTTTTTTTTTTCGATGGTGTGCCATAACCAAGTGTCCAACATAAAATTCCAGTTGTCTTCTTTTGGAATCTACTCTTCGTTTATATTTGTTGTTGCTTTCTTGTAATTATTGTTTGACTCTGTCCTATATTTCCTGCATACTGGCCGCAAAATCTTCACCATCTGCACTTCTGAATTGTTGTTTTCCCAGGTTCCTTAACTCATAAATTTCTCTTCGATGCATCCCATAAACAATTTGAAATGGGCTTAATCCTGTGCTTCTGTTAGGTGAATCGTTATATGCAAATTCTGCTTGAGCAAGTACCTTATCCCATTGTTTGGGATGCTCACTTACCAAACTCCTCAAGATATTTCCAAGGCTTCTATTTACCACCTTTGTCTGACCATCAGTTTAGGGATGATATGCTGAGCTAAAACTGAGATTGGTTCCTAAATGTTTCCATAGAGTTCTCTAAAAATGACCCACAAAATTGGTGTCTCTATCATAAACAATACTTGTAGGTAATCCATGCAATCTAATTATTTCTTTGAAAAACAAGTTTCCTATGTTAGTTGCATCATTTGTCTTTTTACAAGCTATAAAGTGTGCCATTTTTTAGAATCTATCAACAATAACAAATATTGACCTCTTTGTGTTTTGGGTAATCCTAGTACAAAATTTGTGCTTATAGAATCCCATGGTCGATTTGGTATTGGTAAGTGTTGATATAGTCTAGTGTTTTGACTTCTTCCTTTTACATATTGACATATTCTGCATATTTCAACAAGTATTGTTACAGTTGCTTGCATGCGAGGCCAATAATAAAATGCTTGTAATTGTGCTAGAGTTTTATCTTGACCAAAATGACCTAACCAAGCAATGCACCACCCAAGTCAAATATAGGCCAGCTATCCCAGATAATGAAAAAAACTGGCAAGTTCTTGATGGAGATAAACAAATAGAAGACTTCCTGCAGTCTAAAAATGAATTTAAAACACCACATTCGGATTTAGATTATGATGAAGACTACTCTACTAAAGAAGAAAAGTCTCCAGAGATTGCTGAAATAAATATGTTAACCCATGAAACCAACCATAAAACAGAGATTAGCACAGATTTAGAAAATAAAGACTTAGAAGTGTTGCAATCTAAAGACCAAATCTTGCCAAAAGGACTAGTCCCATTAGAAGAATTGTTTAATTTGAATGATGTGGCCAAAAATCCAAAAATGGAACCAATTGAATCTAAAGTGGAGAAATACAACATAGGCAGTGAGGAAAAACCCAAAATGATCAAACTTTCAAAAACACTGCCATCTCATATCAAACTGAAATACATTGAGCTTTTTAAAGAATTTTCTAATGTTTTTGCATGGAGCTATGAAGATCTGAAATCATATGATATAGAGATAACTCAACATAAGATACCCCTCATAGAAAACCAGAAACCTTTCAAACAAAAATTGTGCAGAATTAACCCTGTTCAATTACCTCTGGTAGAGATAGAAATCAGAAAAATGTATGATGCTGGAATTATAGTCCCTGTTAGATACTCTAAATGGGTGTCTAATATTGTATCAGTTAGGAAGAAAACAGGAGAAATAAGGCTTTGCATTGATTTTAGAAACTTAAACAAAGCCTCATTAAAGGACAATTATCCCTTGCCTAAAATTGATCATATCTTACAAAGGGTAGTTGGTTCTAGACGAATTTCTTTGCTAGATGGCTTCTCGGATTACAATCAAATATTGGTACATCCTAATGATCAACTTAAAATAGCCTTTACTACACCCTAGGGTACTTTCATGTATTTGAAAATGCCTTTTGGTTAATGAATGTTGGTGCTACATTTCAGAGAACCATGGATATTACATTTTCAGAAGAAATAGGTTACTTCATAGTGATTTACTTAGATGATATCACTATCTATTCAAAAACATATGAAGAACACCTAATACACTTGAGAAAGGTCTTTGAAAAATGCAGAAAATTTAGATTGTCCTTAAATCTAAAGAAAACATTGTTTGGTCTCCAAGAAGGTAAACTTCTTGTACATATCATATCAGAAGAGGGAATAAGGATAGATCCAAAGAGGATTGATGGTATATTGCAAATCAACCATCCTAGGAACATCAAGGAACTTCAATATTTCATTGGAAAGATTAATTTCTTGAGAAGGTTCATTCCTAATCTCGCTGAACTCCTCAGAAACATAACAAACATTCTTAAAAAATAAGATGGAGTTAAATGGACCTTAGAAGAAAATAAATCATTTGAACTGGTAAAACAAGCACTCACCAAAACACCAGTTCTTATTAGTCCTGATTTTACAAAGGATTTCTTCATTTTTTCATTTGCATCAGAATACACATTAGCTACTGTCCTATTACAAAAGAACTTGAATGGACAAGAGCAGCCCATTGCATTTTTCAACAAGGCATTGAGGGATGCACCTCTGAAGTATAACATAGTGGAAAAAAAATCCTTTGCCTTGGTAAAAGACTTAAAGGACTTCAGAGTTTACATTTTACACTCTTACATTATAGCATTTGTGCCTCATTTAGTTGTGAAAGACATATTGACCCAAGATCCAGATGGCAAAAGAGGAAAGTGGATTGCTGTAATTTTAGAATATGACTTAGAAATCAAGCCCACTAAGCTCATAAAAGGTCAAGGACTAGAAAAAATTATGGCTGAATCCAACTTTCAAGCTCTTGATATAAACATGTTTAATGCATTAGATGAACAGGAGGAGTTGACAACTCCAATTATTGAAAATCATTTTCTGCATTCATCTTGGTATGCTAATATTTTGTATGTTTTTCTCAATCTTAATGCTCCTCCTGGTTTGTCTAAAACAAAGGCAAGATTTTTAAAGTTGAAAGTTGTAAATTGCTGCATTTTGAATAAATGTTTATATTGGAAAAATGCTAGTGGATTATTGCTTAAATGTTTGCCTAAGAATGATGCAAATAAGGTCAAGCACGAGTTTCATGAAGGAGAATGTGGAGGCCACCTCTACTGGAATTCAACTGCTAACAAAATCCTTAGAGCTGGTTATTACTGGCCCACCCTCTTTCAAGATATCCACAAAATGATTACTGCTTGTCACAAATGCCAAATCTTTGAAGGAAAAATAAATTTGTTTCCCTTACCTCTGCAACCAATCACTGTTGAAGCTCCTTTTCAGCAGTGGGGTCTAGACTTCATTGGGGAAATCCATCCTGCCTCATCTACCCAACATAGATGGATCCTCATAGCAACAGACTATTTTACCAAATGGATAGAAGCCATCCCTTCTAGGAATGCCACCGACTCAGTTATCATTTCATTCCTTGAAAACCATACACTGTCTAGATTTGGTTGTCCTAGAAATATCATAACTGAAAATGCTGCTGCATTTGGATCTAAAAATATGGTGGAATTCTATCATAAATATCAGATTATATTGGGTCATTATACAGCTTATTACCCTCAAGGTAATGGGTTGGCAGAATCTTCAAATAAAAGCTTGGTAAGCATTATCAAGAAGTTGTTGGAAGATAACAAAAAATCATGGCACAATAAGCTAGTACATGCATTATGGGTAAACATATTGACAGTTAAAAAGTCAATTGGGATGTCTCCTTACCAACTATTTTATGAAACTGATGCAATATTTCCAACCAATTTAGGAGTGCCAGTCATGAAGCTGATCCAAGAAGTACAATCTGAAGATGATGATATGACAAGAAAAATAAACCAGAATATACATCTACAACAAACCAGAGAGGAAGTATACATCAGAGCACAAAAATTACTAGAATGTTTCGTTCAACAAGATGATGAGCTTAGTGAAAAGAGTCGCCTTCACTAAGTGGGCCCATAGGCTATTTTTGGCGCAATTCTATTTTTAGACTATGTCTATTTTTAAACATGATGATTATATTTCAGAAGTTGCATAATGCTATTTGTGGATGGTTGATCAAGTTGGAAAAAATAGATGAAATTATATTTTTATAATATTGGGCGAAGTCTATTTATAGATGGTCAATCTAAAAATAGATGCATGTCGATTATTATTAGCTCTTAATAATAATCAGATTCTAAACAACAACTTATTCTCTTGGAGCACTTCAGCTCAGTGCACAGATGTGGTACATCAGTTGACAGAAGGAATTACGCAATTCCTAAGGGTTTATTGGAGCTAATGCATGGAGGACTCAGTTAGAACTCAAGTGGCGGTGCTGACACGGTTGGAAGAAGTATTTATGGAGTTGTATTAGTTTAACTCGGTTAGACTCGGTTGAGCTAGTTATATCTAGTCTAAGCTGAATGATACACTAGTGAGAGTGGAGTAGATTAATTAGTTAATTAATTCACAAATAATAACTCATTAATCAATTGAACAATACAACAGTTAACTACAGTGCATGGCAGTTTCACTGGAGACCAGTGGAGAGGTAGGTGCAAGGGCAAGATAGACTATCTGTTGTGACTATAGTGATGCGTTGCATCACACACTCAGTGGAGATGCCAATGAATATTGCGCAGTCAAGGATGGATTAATTTGAATTCATTCAAAGCTATTCTTCAGCAGAGATTGTGCGGTGGAGGCAGGCTAGCAGGAGGCAAAGATCGGTGCATGGATTTGCAAGATTGGGCCTGATTAGTGTATGAAAATTGTACTATACTGAGAGCTTGTGATAATCTTTGTATTTTTGTATGAGATTTTCATATGATATCCATGTTAAATAATATATAGTTGGGGTTTTCAGCTTCAGGCTTTCCCGGTTAAAACTTTGTTATGTGCGATTGATAATTTTTTTTTTATGCTTCACATGTGTGTGCAATTAATTGTTTCCGCAAAATATCAACAAGTGGAATTGATTCTGTATTTTGCATAAAGTTAAATAGTGTGAGATCAAGAGAATCAAGGACATATGAATGCTTATTGCATACAATTTCTACGTGGTATCGAAGCATTTTTTATTGAAAATTGCAATTGTGAAGTGAGTTTGTGTTGGTGGACAATTTGAATTTGCTACAGAAGATTCTTGGTGCAAAAATCAAGTATACGTTGAAATGTATTTCAACGGGTTGAGATTGGAGTATGCCCTTGATGGGAGCTCAAATTACATAGCCTAGAAGAACAGGATGGAGGTGGTGCTAGAGGATAATGGGCTGAAGGAGATCATCGATAGCGATGTTCCTAAGCCAGGATCTAGCGATGCTGCATTACTTGATGCATGGCAAAAGAAAGTGCCAAAAGACGAGAGGATTCTGTTGGAAAGTTTGTGAAGGATTGTATTGTGTCCATTGTGTCGAGACTTCACGGGAAAGCCACTCCATTCTTAATGTGGAAGGCTTTGACGGACTTGTTTCAAAGCAAAGTGACCGGAAGTTGGCGCTTAAAGACAAGCTCGAGAAAAATATAAAAATGGAGAAAAGTATGATATTCCAAAATACCTCACGAAGTTTGTCCACTGCAAAGATGAGTTGGGAAGTGTGAGGGTTGTTGTTGATGAAGAAGACTTGGTGAGCTTGGCTATCCTTGGGCTTCCGAAGAGTTGGCATAGCTACGAAGACTCTATCAATGGACAGGAGAAACTGTCGGGATGGGAGTGACTTTGGTCGGATTTTGTGCAGGAGGAGATAAGGCAGGTTACCAGGGATGGATCTTCATAAAAAAATGAAGATGAAGAGAATTTCGCTTTGGTTGCCAAAGCAAGGAAAGGGAAGGGGAAGAAAAATCCTTCTAAATCTGGTGTGAAAGTCAAGAAGCAGGACTTGTTCAAATTGAAGTGTTTTCAATGTCACGAGCATGGACATTTCACCACTAACTGTCCACAGAAGAAGAAGAATAAGAAGGCTGCTGGATCTGCAACTGGAGAGGCCTTAGCCTCACAATTTGAGCTGGATTTTTCCTTGATCGTATGCTTGGTTTCAAGCTGCATGGGATCGGTGTGGTATCTTGACAGTGGTGCGTCTTTCCATATGACGGGAGACAAAGAGTTGTTTAGTGACTTGGAGGAGAAGGACCTCCAGATGCATATAGGAATGAGCGATGAAGGTCGGTATAGTGCGACAGGCATTGGGACCATTACCTTTGAGAGGGAGTCTAGTAATTTGTTCTTGTTGAAGAATGTCATGCATGTTCCAAGTCTGAAGAAGAACTTGGTCTTAGTCGCAATGCTGGAAGACAAGGGTTATGATGTTGTTTTCAGTGAGGGAAAAGCCTTCCTTCAACATAAAACAACGGTTCAAACCAAGAAGGTAGGGGTTCGAATTAAGAATCTCTACAAGCTGGAGGTAGATGGCTGCGCTGCAATGGTGGGCAAAGCAGGAGAAGTGGTGAGATGGGATGAGGGTTAGTTATGGCACAGGAGATTGGGCCATCTTCACCATGGCACTTTGAAAATTTTGCAGCAAATTTCTATTGGACTTCCCAAGGGTACTCTTGCGCAGTCAGATCAGTGCAAAGGTTGTACAATGGGTAATTTTGTGAAGACCACCTTTCATGAGAAGGAGAACCGTGCTTCGGTGATTCTAGAGAGAATTCACACAGACGTGTGTGGACTATTCTTGGTTGCTTCAACAACAAAACACATGTATTATTTGATATTTTTTGATGACTTTTCTCGTAGATGTTGGATCTTCTTCATGCAGAAGAAGAGTGAAACATTCTCAAAATTCTGTGAGTTCAAGGCATTGGTGGAGAAGGAGTCGGAGAAGAAGGTGAAAGCTCTATGGAGTGATAATGGTGGTGAACACAGCTCGGGCGAGTTCAAATAATTCTGTAGCAAAGAAGGAATTCGAAGAGAACTCATAGCGCCTCATAACCCACAACAGAATGGGGTTGCGGAGAGGAAGAACAAAACAATCGTGGGTGATGCATGAGCGATGCTACATGACCAGGGCCTACCGATGCACTTGTGGGCGGAAGCATACAACACTGTGGTTTATGTGCAAAACCGTTGTCCTCATAGAGTACTTGGCATGAGTACACCTGAAGAAGCATTTACTAGTAAGAAGCCTGATATTTCTCATTTGAAAATGGCTCACACAATTTTACAGTCATGTGACAAAGGACGCCAGGAAGAAGCTGGAGTCCACTACAGAAGCTGGGATATTTGTGGGGTACACAAGAACACCCCATAATTATCGTGTGTATTTTCCAGACAGTCGGGTGATTGTGGTGCGATGAGATATAAAATTCAATGAGGTGAAAGCCATGAAGTTGTCGCTTGAGAGGGAGCTACCCTTGCATGCAGAGGAGGAAATTCTTGTTCCCAAATATGAGCCTCTAGATGTGGATCAGCCACGGGAGGAGATTCATGGAGTGGAGGAGTCCACTCATGCAAAACCAAACATCAGACAAGGCAGAAAGCATAGGTCCACAGAAGCTGAGAGACTGACGCTTGATGTGGCACAGAATGTAGGAGTCCCTACATCACAACGTAGACAGAGAGAGTCACCTGACTGATTTACTGGATACATAGCTCTTATGAGCAAGTGTATCGTGACAAAGCCATCTTCTTTCGAAGAAGTAGTGCGGGAGCCCACATGGGTAGATGCCATGGTGGATGAGTATGACTCCATTGTCAGAAACAAAGCTTGGGAGATTGTTCCAAGGCTGGTGGGAAAATCAATTGTAGGATCAAGATGGATCTACCAGGTAAAGCAAGCTGCTGGTGGGAGTGTCAAGAAGTATAAGGCAAGATTTGTTGCCGGGTGTTAGTATGATTATTTCATCGTAAAAGATCACTTTAGCTATGCATAAAAAATAGCCCTAACAACGATTATGGCTGCAAAATACCTTTAAGATTGCTGCACAAATTTAGATCTAAGCACAAAAGATATTAAGGAGATAAAAGATAACATAGCTCCATAGATCCAATGAACAAGACAAGAATAATGTATATACAAGAATTTTATATTATATTAAAGAATGGGGCACCTAAGAGGAAAACAAGAAAGGTTTTTTCCAGTTCTCCTCAGTGGGATGGGTTCTTGGAAGTCATCAGTGTTATAGATCTAGCATTTCTCTCTCTTATGGATGTGGAAAGGCAAACATAGAACTCAATGGGAGTTCATAAAGCAAAATGGAAAATGGTGACCAAGAGAAGATCCACGGTGATCTAATGCAATGAAGGTCACTAATTAATGGGGAAAACCCCCTATTTATAACAAAATATTGCGGCGGTCTAGAACTCAGTGCATGAATAAAATATTATTAATCGAATTCTAGAAGCACCTTTTAGGAATATTTTATTATATTTTTTGAAGGGAAAAGGGTTCTTGACTTGGGTCAATTCCTTTATCTATTAATAATAAATACATAAATGATTTATTTATCATTTTAGGGGAATGCTGGGAATAAATAATGGTTTATTTGATTATTTATGGATGATTTAGTCAAATTTAACTATGAATATTATTTAAATAATGATTTAAATAACTTGTTCTTAGGAAGTAATTAAATAAATAAAAATTTATTTAATTAATTGCTTTGTGTTGGGTTAAATATGACCAAATAACTTATTTTATGTGGTGAAAGCAATTTTACTTAGGGTAAAATTGGTCTTATGAATTTATTACTGGGTTCATCTAATAATAATAGGTTAGATGACCAAAAAAGTAGTATAACAGGAACTACTCACAAATTAGGATTGACTATGAAGAAACCTTTTTACTGTCGCACGGTATTCTTCCATACGGACCATCCTTGCTCTCTCAGCACAGATGGGTTGGCACATTGATCAGATGGATGTGAAGATTGCATTCCTTAATGGGATCATTGAGGAAGAGGTGTACACTGAGCAGCCTGAAGGATTTGAGATCTTCAGAAACGAGTCACATGTGTGCAGGCTCAAAAGAGCGTTGTATGGGTTGAAACAAGCACCCTGTGCTTGGTACACTCGGATCGACATCTATTTCACTGGACTTGGCTTCACCAAGAGTGAGGCGGATGCAAACCTGTACCAGATTGTGGTTGAGGGTAAGTTTTTAATCATTGTACTTTATGTTGATGATTTGATACTAACAGGTGATGAGCAGTTGATACACTCATGCAAGACAGATATTGCAAAAGAGTTTGAGATGAAGGACTTGGGCCTCCTTCATTATTTCCTTGGTGTTAGACTCCTATACCAATAGGTGTCATTTTTCATGATTGACTTGATGAACTATGCAATATGTTCAAACCTTTTTCTTGTTGCAAAGGTGTTCCATATTTTCAAAAAAATCAAAAAATCAAAAAATTTAAAAATTGTAAAGAGGGCATACCCTAAAAGAAAAATCAAAGGGTGAAAAAATAAAAATGGCCAAAAAACTGAAAGAAAATGAACCCCAAACAAGAAAAGGCCAAGGAAAGTGTGCAAGTCTAAATGCCACTGCTTATTGCTCTGATGTAATAAACAAATTGTGTGCAACTTGTATTTTATGCTACAATTCATGAATAGTCAAACTGTTTAAGCTTGGCTAGTTCATTTTTCAATTTCATGTTGTAGAATAGAGAATAAATATCTGGCCAAACAGTTTAATCTTGGCAGATAAGTAGATAGGTAGAGTTAATAAAAGGAGCTCAACAGTTTAATCTGAGCCCTTGGATGTAATAAGTGTAGAGTTAGGTAGGCTTGCCATGTAAAAGAAAAAGGAAAGTGTGATAAGGGTTTGCCAGTCTAAGTGCACCCTAATAAAGGAGAAAAAATGGTAGAGTAAAGTAGATAGGGTAGGTAGATGATGTTGCAAATTTTCATGTGATGAATGATGGTGTTAAAATGTGTTAAGAATTTACTTTCATCACAAGTGCAAAGGAAGAACACTATATTGGCAGAATTTCAAAGCAAAGCAAGGTCAAAATCCTTAATTTCCCCTCTCATTTTCCCCAAAGATTTTACTAATTTCCCTAAGCACTAAGGTATTTGAAGATTAAAGGGGCTCAAGGCATTTCCTTGACTTTTGGAGGGACCGGACCCTCGGCCCAATAATTGAAAATACCTAAGTACTTGAAATCATCCATTATCACATTCATTCATCTTTCAAAAATCTTTTCCTAAGTAAAATCCCATTTTACTTAGGAAAATCCTTCAATATTTCATGAAAAGCCCTCAAAATCACTTTTATTCCAAGTCTAAGTGATGAAAGTATAATAATGCCATTTACTTTTGAATCTTCACTTTCTTGGTTGTATTTAAGTATTTTGAGTTTACATTGTCCCTTTGTCATATTAACTCTAATTTATATATTAACTCCCTATGAAAATCACCTTTTCCTATTATATATAAATCCTTTTATAGTAATATCCCCAAAACCCTTGTATTATAATTTTTAGCCAAAAGTATTTAAGTCCCACTTATTCAAATAAAAAACCCACAATATACCCCCTTTTGGCTAAAATATAACTTTAAATATTATTCCTGCCCCCCTATGGTAAATAAATCGCATTGATTTAATTACTGTATAATAAAAAATATATGGAAAAAATTTTAAACATGTTTTACATGTTTAAAACAAAAACAACCCACCAATCAAAACACTCCCGAAGCAATTAATTGATAAATAAACACGTCGGGCCTGCACCATTAAAACCCTATCAACTCCCTGTCCCGTCCACCGTTCGATCGGTCGCTCCAAGATCGACGATTGTCCTTAATTCCGCTGGCCATCCCCGATCTGAGCATTAACTCGCGAAATGCCAGCGGTTTTAAAACAGTACCATGTCCACGTGTCATTCGTTTTGTGGAATCGCTGCCCATCCGCTCAATACCGCCTTCCCTCAAAAGCAGTGCGGAAAAAATCGCTTACCGCCTCCCCCCCGTGACTCATCTGGCGTACATGCTGACGTCAATAATTAAAACCCGCCACCCTTTGAATTTGTAAATAAAACGAAAATAACTTGTGTTTTTTTATTATATCATGCACATTGAACGACCAATTCCCATGCAGTAAAACCCTTTGTAACCCAGCTGCGCTACCTAAAGCCTCTATTAACCAATTCGAGCATGGTTTACCTCCCAAAAATCATTCTAAATTCACTCCACAGACCTCTCAAAAATCAAATGAAACCTTTTCGACCTCCCCTGCAAACCAATGCTTTCTTAGCAATTTGTTTTGTTTTACAGGTGATCAGAAGACCACATCCTTGGATAAACAGTCTTAATACTAGTCATAAGACTTGTTTACTCTAAGAGTGTTATCAAATCTATTCAAACAGAGATGGAAGATAAAACATACAATTGAAAGACAAGCAAAGGAAACAGGATATTAAACAATTTACTGTTGAAACAGACAGTAAAAACCTAAACTACACATTGAAGGTAAAATGACACAGTAAAGAACAGTTAAAGAGTATCAGTGGTTAAAGTGTATCAGGTAAAACTCAGAATGAAAGTTAAAATGAAGTTACAGAGCAGTTAAAGGTAAAACAGTAAAAGTAATTACAGAGGCAGTAAAATGGTAAAAGGAAATGAAAATACTTTCACCAACATTGAAGTTTGTCTAAAGTGAAAGTAAAATAGTCAAAAGAACAAAAAAGTGAAAAGATGAAAAACACAACAAGAAGGAATATTTTTGCAGAAATTTCATGTTTTAGTCATTGTTTTGCAGACACTATTGTGATCAATCCAAGATGAATTTTGCAAAAATGAAGGAGGTTTATGTTCTTAAGAGGACCATCTACAAAAACCTCTCTCACTTTTCTAACAGCTGTTATGGTTTTGGAAATATTAAACAATGTTGGAAAGCACTTTTTGCAGAAAATTCTTGTTAAGTCATCATTTTGCAGAGAAGATTGTGGCCAATCAGAAATACATCTTACAAAACTGAAGGAGATTTTTGTTCCTAAGAGACCCATCTACAAAAACCTATCTCAGTTTTTGTACAGTGATTTCATATTGAGAGATACATGCACATCTTTACAGGCTATTTTTCAAACTCTGTAAAACTCTGTTTTACATATATTTTTGCAGAGCCTATTGTGCACAGCTGGAGAGGAATTTTAGGAAACTGAAAGAGGTTTATTTCACCAACATATTAATCCACAATAACTTCTTTCACTTTTTACATATCTATTACGGATTGAGAAATACAAAGGTCTCATTGGACCCCAAATTTGCAGAATTGTTGGAGCAGAATTGCACAAAGAAAGGAAGCAGTTAGTGACTTAGATGCCTCATCATCAACTAAGAGTTGGATCAAATTCGAATTATCCTCTTTGTCATCACCTATCCATACAAAATAGTGTCAAATAGATGCATTAGTTTGAGTGTCATTTACTTAAGTTCTATTTATGTAAAATAGTTGGAGAGATTTGTGAACTAATCTTGATATTTTTTCAAGATATTTTAGTTTAGAATTTGTATAAATACTTCACTCTTGGAAGTATTTTGGGTGGATTCTTCTACTTTGCTGTAACATTGACTTTTGGAATAAAGTGTTTTTTGAAGAAATTTCTTTGTGGCTTGCTGGATGACGAATTGAAGCTCGAGACTTTTTGCAGGATTCATGTGTCAGATTATAGTTCAATAAGTCATTTCTATCCTGTGTTTTAAGTTTTATATATGTTTACTATATCACTGTGTTTCATTTCTGAATAATTAACAAAAAAGGATTAAATCAGAAATTGCTTAAGTGTACTCTGATTTCAATTGTTATTATTCTAAATGTTTTCCTCCAAACCGGTTATAAACAATGAATTTTTAATTGCTCTTGTTTCTCTGATTTAAGCATTTGATTACTTAGTAAAGAATTCTTAATTTCTCTTTATTGGTAATCACTCACTTTCCCTCGTTTAAACATGTTGAAAGATTCTTAATTGCCTTTCATCTCTTTAAAAATTCATTCCATTCACTTTAATATCCAAAATTGCTCTCTGTTTGGCTATCTTGCCCTGCAAAGCCATCTTTTGTGTAAAAACTTAATCCAGTAAAGCCATCCTTTCGACTCCATAGCCCAATGGCCTGAAATACTCAATCGTGCCCTTAGTTGGCGGATTCCACCATTTAAATTCAAACAAAACTCTTGGACTTATAACTAGCCTAATATTTTCTAAGAACAAAGCTAAATTTTAAAGAGAGAGCCCTCTCTGGATACAGATTGGCTATATTATGTATCTGAAGGTTGGTTTGTGGTTACCTCGGATTTACTTTCCTTTTCCACAACTTCAAGGAAAATCTGAGTGATAACATAGTGGCGACTCCACTGGGGAACTGAATCATTTTAATTGTTACTATTGTTTGCTTATAAGCTACAGACAGAGCCTGAAGATCAGCCAAGTAGCCTTTGAACTCCTTTTGCTCTGCAATTGCATAGTAAATAAATGTTGCTTCAGTCTATCTCTGGTCTAGCTTATAAACTAAACTTTGGTTTCAAATATTCAATCAGTTTCTCTAGTTCAATAAATCTTCAAGAAAATTTAAATCCAATATCTGAAACCTCTTAAAGAAATTATAGAAGTTGTTTTGAAAATTCATTAAAAAACAAAATAATCATAAAATACTCAAAGTTTGGTTTCATGAAGAACTAACTTTTTCTTCAAAATTGTTTTACAGGTTCAGATCTGATATATGATGGTGGACAGTGATCAGACACACAAAGGTTAAAATCATCCACCTGGCGACTCCAAATCAATTTCACAATCAAGACTCCACTGGAGGAATGAACCTCAAAGAACAATATGGAAAGATCAGGCTTTCAACTTGAATCTTAATCCAAGACATTATGTTCTTTCTCATTAAGAAATTTTTTCAATGTATATTGTATTTTATAGAAGATCTTAGATTAGTTTTTAGTTATTTTCCTTTGAAGATTGTAAATAATAATTCTCCTAATCTCTTTGAGCGGCTTTCTTATGAATCTAATGATGATCATTTTCCAATTAAGAAGCCTCAAATAATAAACATTGATCTTACAATCCCTGTACATATCCCCGTGCCATATAAAGTTCCAGATAGATATAAGCCCCTTATTTTACCTCCTATACTCCATGATTTTCCTAAAAAATACTACAAGTATCTTCCTAGATTTGATGGAGAGAATGGTATCACTGCCCAAAAACATATTCAAGGTTTTGATTTGGATTTATTTGAGATTGATGAAGATGATGTTAAAATCAGACTTTTTGCTCTTTCTTTGCAAAATAGAATAAAGAGTTGGTTCAAAAATCTGCCTAATGCTAGCATCTCAAATTTCTAGCAGTTTATCAAACTTTTCCTTGATATATGGATAATCAAAGTTAATCATTTTGTGATCATGTAAGAATATAATCAATTAAAAAGACATCCAAATGAAACAATACAACAATTTTCTGACAGATTTAATCAAGTTTATTATTCATTGCCAGAAAATATTAGACCTCCTCATGATTCAGCTCTCTTGCATTATCCAAGTGCCTTTGATCCAGAAATAGAATTTCGATTAAGAGAAAGAGATCCAAAAACACTTGTACAGATGTAGAACATTGCAGTTGATTTGGAAGTTAATCTCCAAATCCAACAGGAAAAGTTGAAAGAAGAAGAAGAGGAAAAGAAAAACATTGCAGAAGTAAAACTCAACCTTTTGGTAAGAAAACTAGATGAAAGAACACAAGAGATCACTATGAAAGATGATTTTTTTATTCAAAATCACCATGAAGAAATAGAAGAGGTTGATAGCCATGAACAAATTCCTCTTAATTCAAATTATCATAGATCAGAAAATGAATTTACAAATCAATATGAGGAAGAGAAATTTGTTGATCTAATGTGTATGTTTGATGACATTCATTCTTTTGATGATTTGCCTAAGTATGATCATTATGATGATAGTTATGTTCTCCAAACTCAAGATAGCTTTACAGAGCAATCAGAAGCTAGTTTGTGGGATGAAGAAACTCAGTTTCAGCAGATTGAAGACAGTGATCAGCCAGTACAGATCAACCATGAGAATGAGGAAGAAAGAGCAGAAAATGTGGAAATAAGTGAAGATTATTTACCTCTTTGTTTTGCTTCATTTCAGTTCATTAGAGACAACTATCATGCCATCAATAATCAGCAATCTTTAGGAATTGTGATTGACAACAAAGAAGATAATGAAACTATTGATCAAGATTTTTTAGTTTCACAATTGCAGTTATCAGTTCCTATTGAAATAAATGATCAAATGACACAAGAAAGTTTCATACCACTATTTTTTGAATCATTTCAATGTTTAAAGAAAATGTGGTATAACATATTTAATGAAAAGGATGAGAAACTTGTTGAAGTTTATGAAGTCTCATGGAAACCTATATGTCATAGGTTGCAGCAATTTTCCCAAGTTTTTCAGGATCCAATAGCAGATATGTTGAATATTGAAGGCATTCAAAGCATTCCTCTGTTAACTAACTATGATTTTCAGAATCAAGATGATAAAGGATTCAACACTCGAACATTACAATAAGTAGGAATATCATCACAAATCTTATCTGAAAGTTTACAGGGAGATAAAGATGAAAATAACATTTCATATTCATGGTATGGAGGCCATCCAGAATAGATGTGCAATTTTTCAGATCAGTTAAACATCAGTGTATATATTTTGGAAGATCCTTTTGTACAGTTTCTAGAGTTAATAAAGGAAATCAAGTGTTTCCTTATCCTCTCATTTGTTGACAAGTTTCTAATAGGTTGCAGAAGTACAATTTTGATAATCAACAAGAAAATGCAACAAAATCTATCAAAGTACATAATGCTTGAATGGTTGCATTGGCTATTTCATTTACCTAACTAGCTGTTGAACAGTAGATTGAGTAGGTAGATGAGTGCTAATAAGCTCAGAATTTTGAGCATTTTTTTTTAGTTTTCAATTTTCAGCTAGTTTTTCATTAAGTTGGTTTGAAAATTTTTGTGTGTTGTTTTAGTTTCAATTTAGATTTCGGTTTGCAGAAGACATAAGACATTTACTGGTTCACCAAGGTCAATGGATGAAGACAACTGACCTGTTGTTCTTGACTTTTCACCAGGAAAAGCAATCCCCAAGTGAAGCCAGTGTTAGACTCCTATACCAATAGGTGTCATTTTTCATGATTGACTTGATGAACTATGCAATATGTTCAAACATTTTTCTTGTTGCAAAGGTGTTCCATATTTTCAAAAAAATCAAATAATCAAAAAATTTTAAAAATGTAAAGAGGGTATGTCCTAAAAGAAAAATCAAAGGGTAAAACAATAATAATGGCTAAAAAAGTAAAAGAAAATGAACCCCACCAAAAGAAAGGCCAAGGAAAGTGTGCAAATCTAAATGCCACTGCTTTTTGTTCTGATGTAATAATCAATTTGTGTGCAACTTGTATTTTATGCCACAATTCATGAACAGTCAAACAGCTTAAGCTTGGCTAGTTCATTTTTCAATTTCATGTTTTAGAGATAGAGAATAAATATCTGGCCAAACAGTTTAATCTTGGCAGATAAGTAGATAGGTAGAGTGAATAAAAGGAGCTCAACAGTTTAATCTGAGCCCTTGGATGTAATAAGTGTAGACTTAGGTAGGCTTGCCATGTAAAAGAAAAAGAAAAGTGTGATAAGGGTTTGCCAGTCTAAGTGCACCCTAATAAAGGAGAAAAAATGGTAGAGTAAAGTAGATAGGGTAGGTAGATGATGTTGCAAATTTTCATGTGATGAATGATAGTGTTAAAATGTGTTAAGAATTTACTTTCATCACAAGTGCAAAGGCAGAACACTACATTGGCAGAATTTCAAAGCAAAGCAAGGTCAAAATCATTAATTTCCCCTCTAATTTTCCCCAAAGATTTTACTAATTTCCCTAAGCACTAAGGTATTTGAAGATTAAAGGGGCTCAAGGCATTTCCTTGACTTTTGAAGGGACCGGACCCTCGGCCCAATAATTGAAAAGTCCTAAGTACTTGAAATCATCCATTATCACATTCATTCATCTTTCAAAAATCTTTTCCTAAGTAAAATCCCATATCCTTCAATATTTCATGAAAAGCCCTCAAAATCACTTTTATTCTAAGTCTAAGTGATGAAAGTATAATAATGCCATTTACTTTTGAATCTTCACTTTCTTGGATATATTTAAGTATTTTGAGTTTACATTGTCCCTTTGTCATATTAACTCTAATTTATATATTAACTCCACATGAAAATCACCTTTTCCTATTATATATAAATCATTTTATAGTAATATCCCCAAAACCCTTATATTATGACTTTTTAGCCAAAAGTATTTAACTCCTATTTATTCAAATAAAAAACCCACAATATACCTCGTTTTGGCTAAAATATAACATTAATTCTATTCCCGCCCCCTATGGTAAGTAAATCACATTGATTTAATTATCATATAATAAAATATATGAAAAATGTTTAAACATATGTATATATGTTTAAAACAAAAAATAAACCCAAAGTTTAATTAAAACCAAACTTTGAAAATAATCCATCCCCGCGCATTTTTCATCTCCGACCATACAAAAGAGATTAATTAATCCTCACAATTAATTAATGAATTCAACCCACCAATCAGATCCCGCCCGATGAGTTTATTTAACGAATAATTGCATTGGGCCCGCGTCATTAAAACTCCGCCATCTCCCTGTCCCGTCGACCGTCTGACCGCCTCGTCAAAGATCTACGGCCCTCATCCATTTCGCTGGCCATCCGCGTACGAAAGATAACGCGCGATGGCCAAACGGTTTTCAAACAGTATCATGCTACGTGTCAGTCGTTGTATCGCATCGTTGCCCTTCCGCATAAAACCGCCTTCCCTCATAAGCGGTGCGATAGAAACCGCTTACCACCTCCCCCCCGTGACTCATCTGTCGTACATGCTGACGTCATTAATTAAAACTCGCCACCCTTTGAATTTGTAAATAAAACGAAAAGAACTTGCGTTTTTTTATCATATCGTACACAGTGAACGACCAGGCTCCCATGCTGTAAAACCCTTTGTAACCCAGCTGCGCTCCCTGAAGCCTCTGTTAATCAATTCGAGCATGGTTTACCTCCCAAAAATCATTCTAGATTCACTCCACAGATCTCTCAAAATCAAATGAAACATTTTCGACCTCCCCTGCAAACCAATGCTTTCTTAACAATTTGTTTTGTTTTACAGGTGATCAGAAGACCGCATCCTTGGATAAACAGTCTTAATACTAGTCATAAAACTTGTTTACTCTAAGAGTGTTATCAAATCTATTCAAACAGAGATGGAAGATAACACATACAGTTGAAAAACAAGCAAAGAAAACAGGATATTAAACAATTTATTGTTGAAACAGACAGTGAAAACCTAAACTACACATTGAAGGTAAAAGGATACAGTAAATAACAGTTAAAGAGTATCAGTGGTTAAAGTGTATCAGGTAAAAGTCAGAATGAAAGTTAAAATGAAGTTACAGAGCAGTCAAAGGTAAAACAACAAAAGTAATTACAGAGGCAGTAAAATGGTAAAAGGAAATGAAAATAGTTTCACCAACATTGAAGTTTGTCTAAAGTGAAAGTAAAATAGTCAAAAGAACAAAAAAGTGAAAAGATGAAAAACACAACAAGAAGGAATATTTTTGCAGAAATTGCATGTTTTAGTCATTGTTTTTAAGACACTATTGTGATCAATCCAAGATGAATTTTGCAAAAATGAAGGAGGTTTATGTTCTTAAGAGGACCATCTACAAAAACGTCTCTCACTTTTCTAATAGCTGTTATGGTTTAGGAAATATTAAACAATGTTGGAAAGAACTTTTTGCAGAAAATTCCTGTTAAGTCATCATTTTGCAGAGAAGATTGTGGCCAATCAGAAATACATCTTACAAAACTGAAGGAGGTTTTTGTTCCTAAGAGATCCATCTACAAACACCTATCTATTTTTTTGCATAGTGATTTCAGATTGAGAGATACATGCACATCTTTACAGACTATTTTTCAAACTCTGTAAAACTCTGTTTTACACATATTTTTGCAGAGCCTATTGTGCACAGCTGGAGAGGAATGTTAGGAAACTAAAAGAGGTTTAGCTCACCAACATATTAATCCACAATAACCTCTTTCACATTTTACATATCTATTACGGATTGAGAAATACAAAGGTCTCATTGGACCCCAAATTTGCAGAATTGTTGGAGCAGAATTGCACAAAGAAAGGAAGCAGTTAGTGACTTGGATACCTCGTCATCAACTAAGAGTTGGATCAAATTCGAATTATCCTCTTTTTCATCACCTATCCATACAAAATAGTGCCAAATAGATGCATTAGTTTGAGTGTCCTTTACTTAAGTTCTATTTATGTAAAATAGTTGGAGAGATTTGTGAACTAATCTTGATATTTTTTCAAGATATTTTAGTTTAGAATTTGTATAAATACTTAACTCTTGGAAGTATTTTGGGTGGATTCTTCTACTTTGCTGTAAAATTGACTTTTGGAATAAAGTGTTTTTTGGAGAAATTTCTTTGTGGCTTGCTGGATGACGAATTGAAGCTCAAGACTTTTTGCAGGATGCATGTGTCAGACTACAGTTCAATAAGTCATTTCTATCCTGTGTTTTAAGTTTTATATATGTTTACTATATCACTGTGTTTCATTTCTGAATAATTAACAAAAAATGATTAAATCAGAAATTGCTTAAGTGTACTCTGATTTCAATTGTTATTATTCTAAATGTTTTCTTCTAAACCGGTTATAAACAATGAATTCTTAATTGCTCGTGTTTCTCTGGTTTAAGCATTTGATTACTTAGTAAAGAATTCTTAGTTGCTCTTTATTGGTAATCACTCACTTTCCCTCGTTTAAACATGTTGAAATATTCTTAATTGCCTTTCATCTCTTTAAAAATCCATTCCATTCACTTTAATATCCAAAATTTCTCTTTGTTTGCCTATCTTGCCCTGCAAAGCCATCTTTTGTGTAAAAACTTAATCCAGTAAAGCCATCCTTTTGACTCCATAGCCCAATGGCCTGAAATACTCAATCGTGCCCTTAGTTGGCGGATTTCACCATTTAAATTCAAACAAAACTCTTGGACTTATAACTAATATATTTTACAAAATAGCTATTTGAAAGAGCTGCGGATACAGATTGGCTAGATTCTGTATCTGAAGGTTGGTTAGTGGTTACCTCGGGTTTCTTTCCTTTTCTTACAACTTCAAGGAAGGCCTAAGTGATAACATAGTGGCGACTCCACTGGGGAACTGAATCATTTTAATTGTTACTATTGTTTGCTTATAAGCTACAGACAGAGCACAGGCTGTGAGTAGCCTTTGAGCTAGCACCTTTCTGCAGTGCATAGTAAATAAATGTTGCTTGATCTATCTTTAGTCTAGCTTATAAAGCTGAACTTTAGTTTCAAATATTCAATCGGTTCTCTAGTTCAATAAATCTTTAAGAAAATTTAAATCAATATAAAACCTCTTAAAGTAGAAAGTTCTACTTTAAAAAATATTAAAAAAAAAAAAAATCATAAAATACCTAGAGTTTGTCAACTTAAGAACTAACTTTTTCTTCAAAATTGTTTTATAGGTTTAGATCTGATCTATGATGGTGGACAGGGATCAGACACACAAAGGTTAAAATCATCCACCTGGCGACTCCAAAACAATTTCACAATCAAGACTCCACTGGAGGAATGAACCTCAAAGGACAATATGGAAAGATCAGGCTTTCAACTTGGATCTTAATCCAAGACATTATGTTCTTTCTCATTAAGAAATTTTTTTCAATGTATATTGTATTTTATAGAAGATCTTAGATTAGTTTTTAGTTATTTTCCTTTGAAGTTTGTAAGTAATAATTATCCTAATCTCTTTGAGCAGCTTTCTTATGAATCTAATGATGATCATTTTCCAATTAAGAAGCCTCAAATAATCAAGGCTGATCTTACAATCCCTTTACATATCCCTGTGCCATATAAAGTTCGAGATAGATATAAGCCCCTTATTTTACCTACTATACTCCATGATTTTCCTAAAAAATACTACAAGTATCTTCCTAGATTTGATGGAGAGAATGGTATCACTGCCGAAAAACATATTCAAGGTTTTGAGAATTATTTGGATTTATTTGAGATTGATGAAGATGATGTTAAAATTAGACTTTTTTCTCTTTATTTGCAAAATAGAATAAAGAGTTAGTTCAAAAATCTGCCTAATGCTAGCATCTCAAATTTCAGCCAGTTTATCAAACTTTTCCTTGATATATGGATAAATAATTAATCATTTTGTGATCATGTAAGAATATATTAATTAAAAGACATCCAAATGAAACAATAAACATTTCTGACGATTTAATCAAGTAACATATTCATTGCAGCTGCTAGACCTCCTCATGATTCAGCTCTCTTGCATTATCCAAGTGCCTTTGATCCAAAAATAGAATTTCCATTAAGAGAAAGAGATCCAAAAACACTTGTACAGATGCAGAACATTGCAGTTGATGTGGAAGTTAATCTCCAAATCAAACAGGAAAAGTTGAAATCAGAAGAAGAGGAAAAGAAAAACATTGCAGAAGTAAAACTCAGCCTTTTGGTAAGAAAACTGGATGAAAGAAAACACGAGATCACTATGAAAGATGAATTTTTTATTCAAAAACACCATGAAGAAATAGAATAGGGGTATAGCCATGAAAAAATTCCTCTTAATTCAAATTATCATAGATCAGAAAATGAATTTACAAATCAATATGAGGAAGAAGAATTTGTTGATCTAATGTGTATGTTTGATGATATTCCTTCTTTTGATGATTTGCCTAAATATGATCATTATGATGATAGTTATGTTCTCCAAATTCAAGCTAACGTTACAGAGCAATCAAAAGCTACTTTGTGGGATGAAGAAACTCAGTTTCAGCATATTGAAGACAATGATCACCCAGTACAGATCAACCATGAGAATGAGGAAGAAAGAGCAGAAAATGTGGAAATAAGTGAAGATTATTTACCTCTTTGTTTTGCTTCATTTCAGTTCATTAGAAACAACTATCATGCCATCAATAATCAGCAATCTTTAGGAATTGTGATTGACAACAAAGAAGATAATGAAACTTTTGATCAAGATTTTTCAGTTTCACAATTGCAGTTATCAGTTCCCATTGAAATAAATGATCAAATGACATAAGAAAGTTCCATACCATTATTTTTTCAATCATTTCAATGTTTAAACGAAATGTGGTATAACATATTTAATGAAAAGGATGAGAAACTTGGTGAAGTTTATGAAGTCTCATGGAAACCTATATGCTATAGGTTGCAGCCATTTTCCCAAGTTTTTCAGGATCCAATAGCAGATATGTTGAAAATTGATGGAATTCAAAGCATTCCTCTATTAACTAACTATGATTTTCAGAATCAAGATGATAAAGAATTCAACACTCAAACATTTCAATCAGTAGGAATATCATCACAAATCTTATCTGAATGTTTGCAGGGAGATAAAGACGAAAATAAAATTTCATATTCATGGTATGGAGGCCATCCAAAACAGATGTACAGTTGTTTAGATCAATTAAACATCAGTGTATATATTCTGGAAGATCCTTTTGTACAGTTTCTAGAGTCAACAAAGGAAATCAAGTGTTTCCTTATTCTCTCATTTGTTGACAAGTTTCTAATAGGTTGTAGAAGTACAGTTTTGATAATCAACAAGAAAATGCAACAAAATCTATCAAAGTACATAATGCTTGAATGGTTGCATTGGCTATTTCATTTTACCTAACTAGCAGTTGAACTATATATTGAGTAGGTAGATGAGTGCTAATAAGCTCAGAATTTTGAGCATTTTTTTTTAGTTTTTCAATTTTCAGCTAGTTTTTACTATAGCTAAGTTGGTTTGAAAATTTTTTGAGTGTTGTTTTAGTTTCGGTTAGATTTCGGTTTACGAAACTGAGAAGACATTCTTGGTTCACCAAGGTGATAGGATGAGGACAATGACTGTTGTTCCTTGACTTTTCTACCGGGAAAAGCCATCCCCGAAGTGGAACCGGTCATTAGACTCCTATACCAATAGGTGTCAAGTTTTCATGATTGACTTGATGGTATGCAATATGTTGAGCCTTTTTCTTGTTGCAAAGGTGTTCATATTTTCAAAAAAATCAAAAAATCAAAAAATAAAAAAATGTAAAGAGGGTATACCCTAAAAGAAAAATCAAAGGGTGAAAAAATAAAAATGGCCAAAAAAGTGAAAGAAAATGAACCCCACCAAAGAAAGGCCAAGGAAAGTGTGCAAGTCTAAATGCCACTACTTTTTGCTCTAAAGTAATAAAAAAATTGTGTGCAACTTGTAACTTATGCCACAATTCATGAATAGTCAAACAGTTTAAGCTTGGCTAGTTCATCTTTCAATTTTATGTTTTAGAGATAGAGAATAAAATCTGACCAAACTGTTTAATCTTGGAAAATAATTAGATAGGTAGAGTAAATAAAATGAGTTCAACAGTTTAATCTGAGCCCTTGGATGTAATAAGTGTAGACTTAGGTAGGCTTGCCATGTAAAAGAAAAAGAAAAGTGTGATAAGGGTTTCCCAGTCTAAGTGCACCCTAATAAAGGAGAAAAAATGGTAGAGTAAAGTAGATAGGGTAGGTAGATGATGTTGAAAATTTTCATTTGATGAATGATGGTGTTAAAATGTGTCAAGAATTTACTTTCATCACAAGTGCAAAGGCAGAACACTACATTGGTAGAATTTCAAAGAAAAGCAAGGTCAAAATCATTAATTTCCCCTCTCATTTTCCCCAAATATTTTACTAATTTCCCTAAGCACTAAGGTATTTTAAGATTAAAGGGGCTCAAGGCATTTCCTTGACTTTCGGAGGGACCGGACCCTCGGCCCAATAATTGAAAATACCTAAGTACTTGAAATCATCCATTATCACATGAAAAGCCCTCAAAATCAATTTTATTCTAAGTCTAAGTGTTGAAAGTATAATAATGCCATTTACTTTTGAATCTTCACTTTCTTGGTTATATTTATGTATTTTGAGTTTACATTGTCCCTTTGTCATATTAACTCTAATTTATATATTAACTCCCTATGAAAATCACCTTTTCCTATTATATATAAATCATTTTATAGTAATATCCCCAAAACCCTTATATTATGACTTTTTAGCCAAAATTATTTAACTCCTATTTATTCAAATCAAAAATCCACAATATACCTCCTTTTGGCTAAAACATAACATTAATTCTATTCCCACTCCCTATGGTAAGAAAATCACATTGATTTAATTATCATATAATAAAATATATGAAAAACATTTAAACATATGTATATATGTTTAAAACAAAAAATAAACCCAAAGTTTAATTAAAACCAAACTTTGAAAATAATTCATCCCCGCGCATTTTTCATCTCCGACCATACAAAAGAGATTAATTAATCTCGTTATTCTTATGTAATTCTTCATAATCAGATCGCTGATGAAGTTTATTTAACGAATAATTACATTGGGTAACGTCATTAAAACTCCCCCATCTCCTGTCCATGCAGCAATCCGTCGCCCGTCAGATCTACGGCCCTCATCCGACTGGCTGGCCATCATTGTCGAAGAATGGCCTTGCTTGATAGTAAACGGTTCAAACGATGTCGTGCTAAGTGTCGGTCGTTGTATCGCATGTGCCCTTCCGCCTAAAATCGCCTTCCCCTCATAAGCGGTACGATAGAAACCGCTTACCACCTCCCCGGCAGCTCACTCTGTCGTACATGCGCGTATTGGTAAAACCATACCCCTTTAAATTTGTAAACTAAAAACAAAAATAACTTGCGTTTTTATCATATCGTGCAGTGAACGACCAGACTCCCATGCAGTAAAACCCTTTGTAACCCAGCTGTGCTACCTGAAACCTCTGTTAACCAATTCAAGCATGGTTTACCTCCCAAAAATCATTCTAGATTCACTCCACAGACCTCTCAAAATCAAATGAAACCTTTTCGACCTCCCCTGCAAACCAATGTTTTCTTAACAATTTGTTTTTTTTTACAGGTGATCATAAGACCACATCCTTGGATAAACAGTCTTAATACTAGTCATAAGACTTGTTTACTCTAAAAGTGTTATCAAGACTATTCAAAAAGAGATGGAAGATAAAAAAAACAGTTGAAAGACAAGCGAAGGAAACAGGATATTAAACAATTTACTGTTGAAACAGATAGTAAAAACATAAACTACACATTGAAGGTAAAAGGACACAGTAAATAACAGTTAAAGAGTATTAGTGGTTAAAGTGTATCAAGTAAAAGTCAGAGTGAAAGTTAAAATGAAGTTACAGAGTAGTCAAAGGTAAAACAATAAAAGTAATTACTGAGGCAGTAAAATGGTAAAAAGAGATGAAAATACTCTCAAAAACATTTAATTTTATCTAAAGTGAAAGTAAAATAGTTAAAAGAACAAAAAAGTGAAAAGATGAAAAACACAACAAGAAGGAACATTTTTGCAGAAATTTAATGTTTTAGTCATTGTTTTGCAGAAACTATTGTGATCACTCCAAGATGAATTTTTCAAAACGGAAGGAGGTTTATGTTCTTAAGAAGACCATGTACAAAAACCTCTCTCACTTTTCTAACAGATATTATGGTTTTGGAAATATTAAACAATGATTGAAAGCACTTTTTGCAGAAAATACCAATTAAGTCATCATTTTGCAGAGAAGATTGTGGTAAATCAAAAATACATCATATAAAATGGAAGGAGGTTTTTGTTCCTAAGAGACATATCTACAAAAATGTATCTCACTTTTTGCACAGTGATTTCAAAATGAGAGATACATGCACATCTTTACAGGCTATTTTTCAGACTCTGTAAAACTCTGTTTTACACATATTTTGGAAGAGCCGTTTTTGCACAGCTGGAGAGGAATTTGGGGAAACTGAAAGAGGTTTATATCACCAACATATTAATCTACAATAATCGCTTTCAATCTTTACATATCTATTATGGATTGAGAAATAAAAAGGTCTCATTGGACCCCAAATTTGCAGAATTGTTGGAGCAGAATTGCACAAAGAGAAAGGAAGCAGTTAGTGACTTGGATGCCTCATCATCAACTAGGTTGGATAAAATTCCAATTCTCCTCTTTGTCATCACCTATCCATACAAAATAGTGCCAAATAGATGCATTAGTTTGAGTGTCCTTTACTTAAGTTCTATTTATGTAAAATAGTTGGAGAGATTTGTGAACTAATCTTGATATTTTTTCCAGATATTTTAGTTTAGAATTTGTATAAATAAGCCCTCAATTGACTTATTGAGGGTTGATTCTTCTACTTTGCTGTAACATTGACTTTTGGAATAAAGTGCTTTTTGGAGAAATTTCTTCGTGGCTTGCTGGATGACGAATTGAAGCTCAAGACTTTTTGCAGGATTCATGTGTCAAACTATAGTTCAATAAGTCATTTCTATCCTGTGTTTTAAGTTTTATATATGTTTACTATATCACTGTGTTTCATTTCTGAATAATTAACAAAAAGGATTAAATCAGAAATTGCTTAAGTGTACTCTAATTTCAATTGTTATTATTCTAAATGTTTTCTTCTAAACTGGTTATAAACAATGAATTCTTAATTGCTCTTATTTCTCTGGTTTAAGCATTTGATTACTTAGTAAAGAATTCTTAATTGCTCTTTATTGTTAATCACTCATTTTCCCTCGTTTAAACATGTTGAAAGATTCTTAATTGCCTTTCATCTCTTTAAAAATCCATTCCATTCACTTTAATATCCAAAATTGCTCTCTGTTTGGCTATCTTGCCCTGTAAAACCATCCTTTGTGTAAAAACTTAATCCAATAAAGCCATCATTTCGACTCCATAGCCCAATGGCCTGAAATACTCAATCTTGCCCTCAGTTGGCAGATTCCACCATTCAAATTCAAACAAAGCCCCTAGACTTATAACTAGCCTAATATTTTCTAAGAACAAAGCTAAATTTTAAAGAGAGAGCCCTCTCTGGATACAGATTGGCTAGATTCTGTATCTGAAGGTTGGTTTGTGGTTACCTTGGAGTTACTTTCCTTTTCCACAACTTCAAGGAAAATCTGAGTGATAACACTTGGATTGGAAATATGGCAGCGGGAAGGTGAACTGTTTGTGTCTCAATGCAAGTATGCCGGGGAGATACTGGAGAAGTTTCACATGCAAGGCTGCAAGCCTATTGACACTCCTCTTCTAGGAAATTGGAAGAAAGAGGATGCTACATCGGCAGAGGTAGTGGATGCCATTGTTTATCGATAGTTTGTGGGTTTTCTCATGTATTTAGTCAATACAAGACCGGACATATGCTATGCGGTGAACCAACTTTCACAAGCGATGGTTAAGCCTACCAAGCTCTTTTGGAAGGCGGACAAGCATGTCCTGAGATATCTCAGGGGCACATCTGAGTATGGTTTATGGTATAGAAAGACGGATGAGGTGAAGTTGCATGGCTTCACGGATGCAGATTGGGCAGGAAGCCCAACAGACAGAAAGAGCACATCAGGAGGGATTTTCAGTATCGGGTCTACAACAGTTTCTTGGTACAACAGGAAACAAAGATCCGTGGCACTCAATTCAGTGGAAGCAGAATACATGGCAGCAAGTTTAGCTGCATGTGAGGCTATCTGGATGAGGAAGATTCTGGTTGGTTTGTTCGGGTCACACTTAGATCCCACTATGATTCATTGTGATAGTCAGAGTTGCATTAAACTCTCGGTTAATCCTGTGTTTCATGATAGATCTAAACATATTGATATCCGGTATCACCATATCAGAGATTGTGTGCAGCGGAAGATCATGTTGCTTCAGTACATTCCCGCGGAGGATCAGGATGCAGATATTCTGACGAAGGTGCTCACTAGGAGCAAATTCGAATACCATAGAGGCAGGATTGGGGTGAAAGATAATCCCTATCTTGTTGAGATTCAACAAGATGATGAGCTTAGTGAAAAGAGTCGCCTTCACTAAGTGGGCCCGCAGGCTATTTTTGGCGTAAGTCTATTTTTAGACTATGTCTATTTTTAGACATGATGATCATATTTCAGAAGTTGCAGGATGCTATTTGTGGATGGTTGATCAAGTTGGAAAAATAGATGAAATTATATTTTTAGAATATTGGGCGAAGTCTATTTATATATCGTCAATCTAAAAATAGATGCATGTCGATTATTATTAGCTCTTAATAATAATCAGACTCTAAACAACAACTTATTCTCTTGGAGCACTTCAGTTCAGTGCACAGATGTGGCACAACAGCTGACAGAAGGAATTACGCTATTCATGAGGGTTTACTGGAGCTAATGCATGGAGGACTCAGTTAGAACACAAGTGGCAGAGTTATGACAGAGTTAGAAGAAGTAGTTATGGAGTTGTATTCAGTTTAACTCAGTTAGACTCAGTTGAGCTAGTTGTATCTAGTCTAACTGATTGATACACTAGTGAGAGTGGAGTGAATTAATTAGTTAATTACTTCACAAATAATAACTCATTAATCAACTGAACAATACAGCAGTTAACTACAGTGCATGGCAGTTTCAGTGGAGAGCAGTGGAGAGATAGGTGAAAGGGCAAGATAGACTATCTGTTGTGACGATAGTGATGCATTGATTGCATCACACACACAGTGGAGATGCCAATGAGGATTGCGCAGTCAAGGATGGAGTAATTCGAATTCATTCAGAGCTATTCTTCAGCAGATATTGCGCAGTGGAGGCAGGCTAGCAGGTGGCATAGATCGGTGCATGTATTTGCAAGATTGGGCCTGATTAGTGTATGACGATTGTACTGTACTGAGAGCTTGTGATAAGCTTTGTATGCTTGTATGAGATTGTCATATGATCTCCATGTTACATAATATATAGTTGGGGTTTTCAGCTTCAGGCTTTCCTGGTTAAAAACTGTGTTATGTGCGATTGAATATTTTTGTTTATGCTTCACATGTGTGTGCAATTAATTTTTCCGCAAAAAATTAACAAGTGGAATAGATTCAGTATCTTGCATAAAGTTAAATAGTGTGAGATCAGGTGGATCTTGGACATATGCATGCTTAGTGCATATAATTTCTACAAAGAAAAGATCAAGAAGTTGTTTGAAAAAAGAACCAAGGCAAGTGATTTTAAGATTGGTGATAAAGTTTTGAAATGGGATTCAATAAGAGAAGATAAGGGAAAACATGGAAATTTTGATAACTTATGGCAAGGCCCCTATCTTATCCAATTTGCCATAGGAAACAATGCATTTTTCTGCAAGAATTGGATGGAGTTGAATACTTTGGAGGTCCTATCAATGGTAGGGTTCTCAAACATTATTTTTGTTAACTGATATTTTTAGTTTCAAAGCTTTTGATCATTGTATATAACACTGATTTTGAATTTGAAAAAGAAAAATACAAAAAACAATAAAAAAGGAAAAGAGGGAAAAAATAAAAGAAGAAGGTGCGACCCCATACCAAAAAAGAAGGAAAAATCTGAAAGTGTGCAAGCTTAAATGCCACTACCAAAAACAACACTGCTATTTTAGTCATACAACCTAATCTTGACTCAATATATTTCAATTTACTGCTGATAGGTTAGTGAATCAGATTTGCCAAACTGTTTAATCTTGGCTTATTAGTTGATTAGATTAGGATAGAAAGAAATGGCTCTAATCAGACCAAAATCCGAGCCAAAGAACAAAAAGAAGAGAATGGTTCAAACATACTTAAAATCTGAACCAAGAAAGAGTAGAAAAAGGAATAGCTCTAAAAGGATCAAAACCAGAGCTTAAAGAAAGAATGAAGGATGTCTTTTATTTTTATTTTTTCAAATCTTAAGGCCTTCACAGTTTTGTTTTAAATTTCCGCAAATAAAGTCTATGTGCAGCTTGTACATACAACCATAGACATCATAGCAAGTTAGACAGTTTAATCCTGACTTAGATGTGTTTTAAATGTTCTGTTTTAGAAATTAGAGAATAAAATTTGCCAGATAGTCTAATCCTGGCAGATAGTAGCTTAGGTAGATAATTTATGAGTTCAACTGCTTAATCTGAACTCATGGAAGAAATAAGGGTAGATTTAGATTATTTTTTCCTATTCTCAAAAGAATAAAATGTTGATGTTTAAGGTTTGCAAGTCCAAATGCACCTTATGAAGAAAAATGTTAGGAAAGTAGGCTATGTAGGTAGAATGTTAGAGAGAAATTTGTTTGCTGATATGAAATATTGATCATCTTTTAAAGCAGCATGATCAGAGAAGAAGGGTTGTCAATGGATAAGGCACAGGTCTACATCCCAGAGATCACATTCTGAAGTTCTTGACACCTCCAAGGAGATGCCATCCCCAAGTGGAGCCATTGTTAGCCATCAATAAATTTTTGTCACAACAAATGATGGCTAAAAATAGGTCTTGAGCCTTCAAGAGATTATTTTCATAGAAAATTACTCATTCTTGAAGTCTGTTGTTCTCTAACAGTGCTTCTCCTTAAGTCTGTTGTTCCCTAACAGTGTTGTTCCTTAAGTCTGATGTTCCCTAACAGTGTTGTTCCTTAAAGTTTGTTGTTCCCTAACAGTGTTGTTCCCTAAGTATTGTTCCTTATTTGCTATTCCCTTCAAAATCCTGCTGTTCCCTTCAAAAATCCACTAAGAAAATCTGGCGTTCCCAAACGAAACTGTTTTCATTCATTTTTAAGCCCTTCTTATCCTCCATTTTCTACTTCTAATTTTCCCTTCATTATCCTAATAAACCTTCAAAATCCCTTTTAAACTCATAAAAATCCTTGGTTATGGTTTAAAAGCCCTTATTCTGCCTATCAGAACACTGAAAAACACCTAAAAAGGCTTCATTCTAAGCCTTTTTCAGCTTCAGGCTTTGGCCCCTTTCGGATTAGCCCCAACTCTTTTTCCGTCATATAACCAAGTCCCGTGACCAGGCGCTAAGCGCTCATCGCATCACATCGTTTTATATCGCATTGGCGCTGTCACATGTTCATAAATTCGCCTCCCTTTTCTCCCCACCGATGCGATAAGCCCCCTTCTCCTCCGCCCATGGTCACTTTTCCCCTCCACATGACCACTGCCCAGCGCTCCGCCTTTATCCCCTTCTCCTTTAAATTTTTCCTCGTCATCCTTATTGCTCCACAGATGAATCCTAGCCTTAGATCCCAGACCTCAAGCTTTGATCTAACGACGCTAATACTTTCCCCATTTCCCTTTCCTTCATTCCTATCCCACATTACCACTTCATCAAGAAATCCTGACTGTCGATCTTCAAAAATCAATGGTCACGATGCTTCCTTTTCTCCCCTTACCCCCCCGGACGAAATCCCATCCATTCACCCTATAAATCAAATCTTCGTCGTTGATTTGTTCGATCCCACGGTCCTAATTCAATCCAACAACCCAGCACCTCTGGACCCACCATCCTCTATCCTGTCGCCCATCCAATCGTTTTCTGACACCTGGCTTTTATTTTTTTCCTCCGCCCGCACATCTCTCCCCATCGCATTCTCTCCCGACCATTGGATCCGCCTCTCCTCATCCAACGGTCGCTATCTCATATAGCATAACTTTTGCATCTGAGATTTAACGTTCCAAAATCATGTGATACCGACGGTATTGAAAAGGCCACACGACGCGATATAATTGGATCGCGTTCCCTCCGGGAAAAACCACTTACTGCCCGAGGGTCGTGCGAAAACCACCAGTAGTATTGCGAAAACCGCTTTGCCCAAATTTGCACCAAATCTAGTTTTGAACCAGATTTTCGCCTTTTTCTTCATTAAGCCTCTTCCACCTGCATAAATCACCCCCTCTGCACTACTCCTCCGCTCCACCAGCCTCCTAAGAAATTGTGCCAAACACCGCAGGGTTTTTATAACGTATTTTGTTGTTTTTGCAGGTTTTATCATGGTTTTTTGAAGCGGAAATCCTGTTCACAGCTCACAGAGGGACAGAGCCAAAGTTTTCAATCTCCAGGGCTAAATCACGAAGGGAAGAAGCTTCCAGTCTTCATCAGATGATTTGGTCAGTGCTGTGTAAGCACTGGTCATGCCATAAAAACCATTCAACCCACTAAAAACCTCTTGCCCACAGTAACAAAGAAAAAGACAGTGATGATTAAAGATAAAGGTTAAAGCCCGAAAGACCAAGGATCAAAATACTTAACCAATGATTTATGAAGATAAGGACACAGTGAAAAAAGCAGAAAGTGTTTGAAAAGTGAAAACAGTCAGCATATAAAGTTTAAAAGGCTCCGTATATGTTTTCGAAAGCCTTAAAGCAAGAATTGGGGCCTAATCAGTGTTTAAAGCCACTAAGACAGACAAGTCAGTAAAGGAAGCCTCTGAATGCCACATCATTGAGGCTATTACTCCTCAAAATGCCACCTACCAGCTAATTTCACCTAAAAAGAGTGCATATTAATTACATAGTCAGAGATATTTCTAAAAGACAGCTCAGAATTAATTATCAGCCTACCAAAAGCCCCCAAAGTCAACAAAAGTGATTGAAGTTGATGAAATTTAATGTAAATATCAATTAGCAGAGTTTAAAACATTTTAAAAATTCTCCATTTGGCCCTTCAAAGGCCAAGAAGCTCTTACTCTGCATTAATTGAACAGATAGACCTTTCTTTCACTCCACCTCCTCATTCTTCTATAAACAATTCTCTAGAAGACAGTAAACAGGTTGGTCTTTGAATACTTGTCAAGTGTAAATAGTTATTGAGGTTTCTGAAGCTCCGTTCGTAATTAAAAGAAGATAGGCTGAGATGAGAGTTTTGAAGCTGTAAAAGGCCCACTGGACTTGAAGATTGTAACTGGTTTTAATATCAAATACACAAGCTGATTCATGGGATCTTGGTTTATGTCAAATGGTGATGTGTTTCTTACTGTAATTGTCATTTTCATCTTGTTTTCCATACTGTCCACTATTATTTGATAAAGAAAAGCAATCATAGATTAGGATTTACTGTCAAGTACCCTAATTCTCACTGATAAATCTTTATCTTTATGTTTTCTGCTATATTTTGTGTGTTAAGATAATTCAATATAGTATAACTAGTGAAGTGTTGGTAAGCCCATGTTTCATGAGTACAACTTGAGATATTGTCTTTGAAAGTTCTTGAATAAGTCTGCTAATTAAAGTTGAACTAGAGAAGTCTATGGTTAGCCCTATCCTCTAGTTTATCTCCAACAGTTGCTTTGAAAGTTCCCTTGAAGAGAATGTCAAAAGCATGCTAGTGTAAAAGTAATTACCTGATCTTAGGCTACTTTTTATGTTTATCATGAATGTTTTCCTTTACGAATATGTTGAAAGTAGGCTAAGTTAAAAGTCTTTACTTGATCTTAAGCTATTCTTCGTTTTTAAATGTTTTCTCTGAAAAAGTATATCAAAAGCAGGCTAGTTTAAAAGTACTTACCTGATCTTACGTTACTTTGTGTCCCTCCTTTAAGTGCATGTCAAAAGCAGGCTAGTTTAAAAGTACTTACCTGATCTTAGGCTATCCTTGGTTTTTCTTGTGTGTTTGCTTTCCTTCACAACACTTTTTTATGTTTCCATATCACAAATCAATCTAAAGAATCCTTAGACATAGATGACTTGCCCCATGGACCAATCTTGAAAATTGTTGTGCAATTAATCCTCTTGTGACTCCATAGCCCAATGGACTGACACTTTTTCTGAACTCTCTTATAAGCTGAATCACTATTTCAACTTACTTACATCTTTACCCCTTAAACAAACTTCCTTCATTTTGATGATATTCCGCCCAACCAAAACAAACAAACTTGTACTTCATATCTAGCCTAAAATCATATCATAAATCTTAAAGAAATATCTTTGAAAGCATATATAGAGAGATCCCTCTCTGAATCTATGATGGCTAGATCCTTAGGTTCCAAAGTGGTTTTTATGTAGGCTCTGCAGAATTTTTATTTGCCAATCTTGCAAATTACAAAGGCCTAACAGAAAGTGCAGGATTTGATGTACTTCTCAACATCCCATCAAAGGCTCGACTAAAAAAAATACTTCTGCAGTACTGCCATTGTTTTATCAACCCTTAAATGTCCAACGACCCGACTGTAGTGCGCTTCCCAAATCATCTTGGCACTCTTGCTTGAAGGAACAGAGAGGTGTCCCATATGGCATAACGATGCATCCTGTAGGTGAAAATTTGTAACTTTCTTCCCTTCCAGGAGTGTATGGTATGTGTTATTGAATTCTGGATCGCTTTTGTAGAGATGCGGCGAACTTGAAGTCTCGTTCTCACAAGAGTTGAGCATAGTGGTTAGCACCATGATCGACGGTCGGTTGAGGAAGTCTCGAACATTATTGGTGCTTCCCTTCTTGTAATTGATGTTCAAATGGAACTGTTGCAGGTATATGGACCATTTCTGATGATGATCATTTTGCAACTTCCCGAACTGTAGGGGCCGGTGATCTATGTGGATGACTATTTCCTTCCCAAAAATTTAATGCTTCCATGGTTGACAGGCCTACACAATGGAATACATATCTTTGTCATAGGTGGGATACTTTCGGACTATGTCTAAAAGCGTCTCACTATGATATGCCACTAGATGCCCCTGCTGAGTAAGAACTTCCCCAATAGCATAGTCAAAGGCATATGTCTCGATATCAAATGGTTGTTGCAAGTATGGTAGTGTGAGCATTGGTGTAGAGCAGAGGCAGTGCTTCAACTCTATGAACGCCTTCTATTGAGATTCATACCAAAATAATTTTGATTTCGCTCCTCCCTTGGTGACTTGACTCAAGAACCAAGTGATATGAAAGAACCCCAATATGATCCTATGGTAGAGATTGGCAAGACCCAGAAAGATGCGTAGCTATGTTAGAGTGGTTGGGGTTGGCCAATCCTGAATGTCCTAGATCTTGGCTAGGTCCACATGCAACCCCTTCTCATCAATGATGTATCCTAGATATTGAACCTGGGTCATGCCAAAAGTGCATTTCTCCAAATTGGCACACAAATTTTGTTGCTGCAGTGTTTGTAGGACCTATCGAATGTGGTGGAGGTGCTCTTCTTAACTTTGGTTGAAGATCAGGATGTCATCCAAATACACCACCACGAAGGAGTTGGTGAATGGTTTCAAGATGTCATCCATCAGCCTCATGAAGGTTGCAGGAGCATTCGCCAACTTTAAAGGCATGACCAACCATTCAAAACAACCTCCTTGGATTTCAAGGCAATCTTCCACACATTAGAGGGTTTGATTGGTAGCTGAACATACTCAGACTTCAAGTCAATCTTGGTGAAATATTTTTCCCCCATGAGTTGGTCCAGAAGGTCATCAATCCGCGGGAACGTGTACCTATTCCGGATAGTGATCTTGTTCAACGCCCGGTAGTCAATACAGAGTCTCCAAGTCCCATCCTTCTTCTGCACCAACACTATCACGCTCCAACAGGGTGATGAAATATGTCAGATATGACCTTTTTGTAGCAGCTCCTAAATTTGCCACTTGATTTCATCGTTCTCCAGAAAAGAGAGTTGATAGTTTGTTCCATCGATTAGCGATGCGCCTTAGGTCATATCATTGGGGTGCTTGACCTAACAATGCAGCGGTACCCCTGCGGGTGAGGTGAAGATGTCCTTGTACTCCTCCACGACCTTGTACATATGTTGTTGTCACGCGGAGGAGCCCTATCTGGAGGTCACGGCCATAATATTATTCTTTCCCCAATGACGGATCATAAGAAAAGAAAATTTCCAATTTTTGGAAATGATCTTACTACATTGATTTGGAGTGATTAAAGAGATGGGGGTAGGTGGTGCTACCTACGTTATCTTGTACAACTTATTACCCAAAGTAACAATAACAGTGTGAGTCCTAAACTCATACATAGCATGTCTCTTCCATAAGTATGGTTGACCTAATAACACATCACAAACTTCAAGAGGAGCAACGTCACATAATACCAAATCCGTGAAGGGCTTGATGTTGTAGGGAAGGCGACTCTGCTGGCTAATGGGAAGATCCCATCCTTGGTGAAGCCACCCGATGGCGTACGATTGTGGCTGTGTTATGGTCAACAGGCCCAACTGCTTCATGACCTCTGTTGAAATGAGGTTTTTTTGGCCTCCGCTATCGACAATTAACTACAGCGGGAAAACCTTCACCCATATTTGGCAATGGAAGAGGCGCCCACCCTCCTTTGGATTTTCGGGTTCCTCCTTCTGGATATTGGTGGTGGTAATGATGAAAATATGCTCTACATCTATAATCTGCTTCCCTTTTTCATTCCCCTTGTCAGGTTTTAATTCTAAGTTAGAACATGCATCTGATTCAGAAGCCTTCAACTCGGCCACCAGTGGGTGCTTGGCTCGACACTCACTTGTGTTGTGAGTGGACCTCTTATGGAACTCACACCACTTTCCTATGGCCGTCTTGGGTGTCGTGGTGTTGTTCTTTGCCTACGGCTTCAGTTGGTTGTCCTAAGCCACCTCGCCTTGGATTTGTCCTTTGTTCTGCAGTTTGGGGGTGCCTTTCCCTTGCTTCTAATTCGCAGCTCCAAAGTCTCGCTTCTTCTATTTGAATTTCTCCTCAATCTTGGAAGCATACCAGTAAGTCGCACCAAGCGAAAGAGATGTCAAGGAACTCCACTTCCTCCTGGATGTATTTGTGCAAATAACTGTGGTATTTAAGCACCAAATATTTCTCCAAATATTTGATACCCAACTTTGTGCACATGGTATGGAATAAATTCGTCATCTCATGCACATCTTGATCTCTTTGCTTCTGATGCGTGGTCCATTGTGTGTACTTGTCCTCATATCTCCCCACGGGATAATATTGTTCCTTGATATCGTCTCATAAATAATTCCAAGTGGGTGAGGCTGAGAAAAAGAAGGATTCCCTCTCATCCTTTTTCTCATAGTATGTTTCCCACGAGTCCTTGACATGGGGGGCAACTTTGAGGAGTGAAAAAGTAATCTTTTCCCAATTAAAAAATTCATGAGTCGAAAAATATCCTTCTAATCGATTCAAACGTCTATCTATGACGTCTGCATCTCTTTGGCCCTCAAATATGGGAACGTCGAAGTTAACTTGTACCTTAAAAGGAGTGGGACCTCTAGAGTGGCTTCCATATGAAGATGCATCGACAGTGGGTAGGCGTCAAAGGATCTGGGAAAATCTATCCATCATCGCGCTCCTCTGTTTCTCGAGGGCCTCCTTGAGAAATATTTTAATAGGATCTCTTGCTCCCTTGTCTTTCTTTTCTTCTGCCATGGGAGGTCGTCGAGGTTTGCGAGGCCGATCTTGCAAAGGTTAAACAAGATCAAGCCCTAAATCCTTATACCTTGATCTCTTAGGGGACATGCAATGAAAGATCAAGAAAGAGAAGACCCCTCTGATACCATTGATCCAAACTTATGCAAGAATGCAATAAAATACATAAATAGACATAAACATAGATATGTAACACAAATAAAACTTTATTTCATTAATATAAAATAACTGAAATATGCTTACAGACAAAATGGAAATAAAATATCTCGGGTGATGGTAGCTTATCTCTCAGAAGAGATTTATCAGCTTCATGCCTCTTAATTGTGTTACAATGAGGCTCAATGACATTTTTATTATTTAAAAACATGGGAAAACCCTAAACAACCAAAAGTACCCTAACCCCTGGAAATGGAACACCAAGAGTTAGTGGGCCCCGTTTGGGTTATTTGGGAAGCCAACTTCCCAGGGTCGTAACTTGGTCATATTATCTCAAAAACACATTGTTTAGGGGGTCAAAACTGCTCTAAAACTTAAGGACCCGAAAAACTGCTAAAAATAGTAAATGCAGCTATAAACAAGGAAACTGATGAAACCTATTGGACGTATATGTGCAATAGGTGGGTGGACACCAATATCCACATGGAAAAATGAGTGAACTGATAAGCTACCAGTAAATAATGGCCTCCACCTACTCACCTAAAGTGGCATCCTCTTTCCTCCAACTACCTACTAGAGGAGTTTCCATGGGTTTGCTACTCTCCATGTGGAACTTCTTGAATATCTCATTGGCATACTTGACATGAGAGACAAACAATTCCCTATCTCCTTTCCATACTTCAAAACCAAGGAAATAATGTATAAGTCCCATGTCCTTCATCTCGAATTCTCTTGCAAGATCCTCTTTGCAAGATTTGATTAGCTTCTCGTCATTGGTTAGAATCAAATAATCAACATATAATTCTATAATCAATAATTTGCCTTCAACAACAATATGGTAAAGGTTTGTATCTAATTTAGTTTTGGTGAATCCCAACCTGGTGAAATAGTTGTAAATCCTGGTGTACCTAGCACGGGGTGCTTTTTTCGGTCCATACAACACCCAATTGAGTCTGCACACATGCGACTCTCTATAGAATGTATCAAATACTTCTGGTTGTTCAATATACACCTCCTACTCAATCACTCCATTGAGGAATGTTATACTCACATCCATTTGATGGATCTTCCATCCCATCTGTGTTGCAAGTGCTAGAATTGATTTGATAGAAGGGTACCTTGCTATAGGAGCAAAGGTATCCTGGTAATCAATTCCCTCCATCTGAGAGAACACCTTGGCCACAAATATGGCCATATGTTTCTCGATGCTTCCATATGCCCCTTGCTTTACCTTGTAGATTTACCTCGAACCTACCACTGGCTTGTTCTCTGGTCTTGGGAGCACTTCCCAAACACTGTTTCTGACTCTGGAGTCATATTCCTCTACCATGACATCAACCCACACTGGATTTTGCATTTTTTCCTCGAATGAGGATGGTTCTGTCTCAACTATCTCACTCATCATAGCTATGTACCCAATGTACCAATTTGGTGACCTCCTTTTCCTATGTTGTGATGTGGGTGCTCCCACATTCTCTCTAGCATCATGCAATAATATGCGAGCTTCCCTAGTGCACTTCCTTCCATCTCTAGATGTCTCTGCATGATTTGGTCCTTCAAATATCTACTCCTATTCTTGTGGATTCTCCACAACATCTTGAGGTTATTCCTTTGGAGCTAAAAGCTCTTCATCTGAATGCAGTTGAAGCTCCCTTTTAAGGGAACATATCATGGCCTTATATTCATCGAACTTCACAACTCTACAAAAAAATGTGATATTGTGATATGGAAGGTACACTCGATAGTTGTGAGGTGTATCAATGCACCCCAAAAATATGCCCAACTTGGCTGTCGGCTCGATATTTTTCCTTACATCCTTGGAAACATGATAGTAAATTGATGAACGAAAGATCCCGAAGTGTGATACATCTGGTTTCTTCCCTGAAAAATATTCTTCTAGTGTACTCATCCCAAAAATCTGATGAGGACTCCTATTTTGGACATATATCGTTGTGTTTTATGATTCATCCCACAAGTGCAACAGTTGGCCCTAATCTTGCAACATCGTCTGCGCAAATCCCACAATACTCTTGTTCTTGCTTTCTACAATCTCATTCTATTGTGGGTTATAGGGTGTTATTAATTTATGTAGAATGCATACATTTTCACATAATTTATTTAACTAATTCAACACATATTCATCACCATTATCTCTCCTTAAAGCCTTCACTTTCCCTCCAGTTTCTTTCTCAATAAGTGCTTTAAATTCACAAAATTTTTAGAATGTATGGTCTTTATTTTGCATGAATAATATCCATCACTTAAGTGAGAAAGCATCTACAAATAATTTATAATATATGTGCTTGGTCGTGGAAGTTTTTGAGAAAGGTCTACACACCTCTGAGTGAACTCTTTCAAGAGCCACTTGCACTTTGTTGTCCTTATCATTAAAGGTGTATTTGGTGTACTTCCCCAATGTACACCCTTTGCATGTATTTCGATGATCTAGTGCACCCTTAGGAAGTCTTGTAGAAATATGTTGCATGATCTTCAAAGCGCCATGGTGAAAATTTCCAAGTTGCCTATGCCATAATTCATTGATGTATTAGCTCTCTACCTTCAATGATTTCATGCTCAAAGCAACACAATATTATACATCCCATTTGTAGAGGTTCTTTACCCGAACCCTGATCTGCTTCACTTCCTATGGCAATGTGATGAAGGAAATCCTTTCCTTTTATAAATATCACATCGCAACCAGGGTCTTCCAACATAACAACTGAAACTAAAATCCTCTTTAGACCCAAAACATACATGACATATTTCAATGTGAGAGGAGAACCAAACTCCCTCTGAAAAGTAACTTTACCGATGTCGGTTGTGCTATACCGTATGTTGTGGATCATCTGCATATCCTTTTCTATTTTATTTTGAAAATCGAAAAATAAAAATAAAAAATCTGAAATTCGCAAAAAGTATATGTTATGGTATAATTTTTTTATACTATAGCATAAAAAAGAAGTTTTAAACAAAAGTGCGTTACCAATTAAGTTTATTATTAAACTTTGTTTGGCTTTGTATTATAGTTTGATGTTTAAATAGTGAGCAAGTTATAAAGCGAAAGCGGAAAAGTTTTGAAGATCGTAATCGGGTGATCAAATACGGGGGCGCAAAGAGCTCGTGCATTATTCAATCCGGCACCCCCGCAGTTGACTTGTTGACCGTGAGGTAAATGAAGATCGACGGTGTGGATGTATTGCAGGGGGGGCAACCCAAAATTTTCCGCCGTACTTCGGCAGCCCCCGCAATGACGTCATGCGAGCAGCTGTGCTCCACATCAGCAACATCACACGTCATTACAGGCATTTAATATGGCTTTGGGTAGTTGTTAAAAGGTTTTTTTTTTATCCCATTTTCAAAGAACCTGCTGTAGCGTATTTCAGTAAGGTGCTCCGAGATGCAGAGTTGAAATATAATATATTGGAGAAACAAGTATATGCTCTGGTGAAAGCATTAAAAGCATTCAGAACCTATGTTCTTCATTCTCAAATTTTAGCATATGTTCCAAATTCTGTTGTAAAAGATGTTTTAGTACAGAGTCATGTGGATGGGAAAAGGGGCAAATGGATTGCTAAAATCCAAGAATATGACCTAGATGTTAAACCAACAAAGTTGATTAAAGGATTGGAGCTGGCAAAATTATTAACAGAATCAAATTTCCAAGCACTGGGAATTAATTTATTGGCACCTGTAGAGGAAGTTAATGAAGAAACAGGTGATGTTCAGTCGAAGTCAACAATTAAATATAAATTTCTGTGCTCAGATTGGTACAAAGATATTGTGCATTATTTATGCTTTCTTTCTTGTCCTCCTTCAATAAATAGACAAATACGGTGAGGCTTTAAAACTCAAAGCTCAACCTTATGTTATAATTTGAGGCAAATGTATTGGAAAGATCCCGCCGGGGTGTTATTGTTATGTTCTTGACAGAGGAGGAAGTTCGAAGTACTAAAGAATATCATGAGTGTTTGCAAGGTGGGTCACTGCGCTTGGAAGGTAACTCGCTCATAAAATTCTCAAATCGGTTTCTATTGGCCCTTTGTATTTGCCGATGTATATAAAAATTGGGCCGAAGTTTGTAAAAATGCCAGGTGTTTGCAAAAGAAAAGGTTAGCCCCTTTACCTCTTCTCCCTGTTTTTATTGAAGAACCTTTTAGACAATGGGGAGTAAATTTTATTGGAGAAATCAATCCACCATCTAGTGGGCAATTTAAGTGGATCCTTACTGCTACAGATTATTTTAAAAAGTGGGTGGAGGCAATCCCTAATAGGAAGGCAAATTATTTGGTTGTTATGAAGTTTCTAGAAGAAAATATCTTTAGTAGATTTGGATGTCTAGTAAATATTGTGACAGATAATGCACAAGTTTTCAACTGAATCATGTTTATTAATTTCTGTCAGACTTACAATGTGATGTTGTCTCATTCTACAGCTTATCATCCACAAGGGAATGGATTGGCAGAATCTTCTAACAAAACATTGGTAAGAATTCTGAAGAAGACAATAAATGAAAACCAAAAGAACTGGGATTCAAAGCTAATTTTTGCACTGTGGGCAATGAGGATGACCACCAGAAGATCCACTGGTAATTCACCTTATGAGCTAGTATATGGGACTCAGGCATTGTTTCCCACTCAGTTGGTGAAACTTGTGATTTATTTCCTTCAAGATGCTCAAGAAGAACCTAATGCCATGATTAGAAGAATGAATAATGTAATGGAGTTAAATGAAAACAGAAATAAAGTTCAAGAGAATTTGCTTACCTACCAGCAAAAAATGAAGACAACATTCGATAGGAAAGCAAAAAAAGTCATGTTGCAGAAGGGAGATCTAGTATTAAGGTGGGATACCCAGAAGGAAGACAAAGGGAAACATGGAAAATTTGATCCCTTGTGGTATGGTCCTTTCAAAATTTATGAAGTCAGAATGAATAATACATTCATGTTGGAAAATATTGAAGGAGAAGTAATAGATATGCCTGTGAATGGGAAATATTTTAAACATTGTTTTCAACATTAAAAAATGTTTGACCACCATTGTATATATCCGGTGTGATCATTGTACATATTTCATCAAGCAATTTCTGACTCCATGCCCGAGGTGAAGGCACAGATCTGCAGGTTCTTAGCGTTTCGTGGCAAAAACACTATCCCCAGGTGGAGCCAGATGTTGTGGATCATCTGCATATCCTTTTCTATTTTATTTTGAAAATCGAAAAATAAAAAATAAAAATCTGAAATTTGCAAAAAGTATATGTTATGGTATAATGTTTTTATACTATAGCATAAAAAAGAAGTTTTAAACAAAAGTGCGTTACCAATTAAGTTTATTATTAAACTTTATTTGGCTTTGTATTGTAGTTTGATGTTTAAATTGTGAGCAAGTTATAAAGCGGAAGTGGCAAAGTGTTGAAGATCGTAATCGGGTGATCAAATACGGGGGCGCAAAGAGCTCGTGCATTATTCAATCCGACACCCCCGCAGTTGACTTGTTGACCGTGAGGTAAATGAAGATCGACGGTGTGGATGTATTGCCGGGGGGGGGGGGCAACCCAAAATTTGCCGCCGTACTTCGGCAGCCCCTGCAATGACGTCATGCGAGCAGCTGTACTCCACATCAGCAACATCACATGTCATTACAGGCATTTAATATGGCTTTGCGTAGTTGTTAAAAGGTTTTTTTTTTTAATCCCATTTTCAAAGTACCTGCTGTCATTTTCCCCCTTTTGAGCTGTATCACCGTCACCGTTTCGTTCGCTTTCTGTTGTCCGTTAAGACATGGCAAAACGAGTCTCTCTATCTGGTTCAACAAGCCTCAGCTCCCTCATTGACAGTGAAAAAGACGTCCAGGATACCACGTCTTCTGTAAACCATTTCTTCTTGCATCATCAAGTGACCCTAAACGCTGAGAAATCCCCAGTTTTTTCCACCATGAAGAATTCCAGTATACTTTCCGCCTATATCCCAAAAGCCCATTTCTTTCCAGAGTTTATCTCATGGCTGGTCTCCTCAATGTATCCTGGTAAGTGCTTCAAAATGAATTCGCAGGGAGAAAACGTTTTGCAGGTATCGACGCAGTTAATTCGCCAAGCATTATGCTTTCCTGAAAATGAGTCACCACTGCAATTCTTTGAAGATTCATTGGCTCGTTATTTTGAGGACCTTTCAAATGAAGAATTTGATCAATGTATGTCCTACTTGAGATCAAATTCAAAGGAAGTTCGACTAGAAGGAGAAGAATTTAGTTTGGAAGTGTTCGATGCTGAGTATAGACCAATTCTGAGCTGCATTGCAGAGATTTTGGGCAAAGACAATGACCATACAGTTGATAAATCAGTATTGGGAATGTATGCGCTGATGATGAAACCAAGGGTGGTTCTCGACATTCCATCTTTCTGGCAAGAGATTGTAAATTCTCAGTTGATGACCTTTCCTCTTACAGGTTTCTTTAAATTCCCGTCATTGATTGTGTATTTATTTTTATATCAAAATGTCGAAGAATTTATGAGTTTGGGGTTGAATATAGTTGATGTTAACAAGAAAAAGCAATCAGTTTTATTTTGGACTGACATGACTAGAAAAGAAGGAAATGAAGCAGGGTTATTTGATTTTGCTAGTCATTATATGTCTATTGCTTATAGAATTTTGAATGGAGTTCCTCCTCCATGTTTTCTACCAAAAGCCCAGGAGTTTCTACAGTTAGGACCTAGTTGCAGATTCGGAGATTGGTTTGTGTTTGAAGAATATTCAGAGATAAGATTGTATGGAGCTAGTATTGAGCCTTATAGGCTCACGACTTTTGTACCTATGCGGCTTTTCGCCTTGGAATTCATAAGACAGAGCCTTAATGTGGATCAGGTGCACTTTCTTCCCAAGAAGAAAGGTTTTATTTATACATTTCCTATGAGTGTGGGACCTTTCGTGGTCAATATGAGGCAAGCTTTTGATGAAGTTTCTAAAATGTTGGAAGAGACACATTTGCTACTAGGAGAAAAATGGTCATATGATCCGCATGGAGTGATTTCCCAGAGAAGAATTGAGAATGGATATTCTGCATTTTCTCACGTAAGCAGACCTGATCAGGAGAAGCTGGCAAACCCAAGTGAATCAAATACATAAAAAACGAGTATTCAAACACCTGTTATAACTGAAAGGGCAAATAAAAGAGGTAGGGATGATGTTGTTGAAGTAGATGATGAAAAGCCGAGAGAGGAAAAGAGAACTAAATTGGCTGAAGATCATTCTTCAAACTCACCTGGTTTTACCTTCCATATCAATGAAGAAAAAAATTTCCCCTCTTCTCGTAGAGGCCATCCGCTTTACTCAGAGAAGATGCCTTCAGTCAAACAAATATTTACACAGATTGAAGAAAGGAATCAGAGAATAAAAGCTAATGTAGAGGCTCAGGCGGAGCATCATATAGCTGCTGATCTGACTAGGTTGTTGAATGTAATGGACCTTGAAAAGGATCAATTCAGAATGGCTCTAACACATCCAACAGGGATGTCCCTTGGATCTTCAAGCAGTTTCAATGAGGTAAATATAACTATGGATGTAAAGAATATCCCACTGTGGGATAAGATGAACCTTCATATGCAGACTGGACAATTAATTGTTAATGATTTAACCAAGACCAATGCCACAGCGGTTAAAGCTGAAAACATGCTTGCAAAAGTTAACAAATAGTTCAGAATGGAGAAGGCCAATTCAAGGGCCTTATCAGTTCAAAACGAAGAGTTAAAAAAGATTATCATGAAGATTGGTGTGGATCCGAATGACAAGGCTGCAGTGCAGAAGCTCATGAAGAGTGCAGAAATAGAGATATCCACCCTAAGAAGAAAGTTGAAGTTACCTGTTGCAGAACATTCAATGGCTGCAGAAGTAGCAGAGGTGGAAAAAGAGAAAGAAGAATTGCGTCAGCAATTGTTGAAGAAAGATGAAGAATTGACTAAAGTAAAGCAGACTGTTATTTCATTACAAAACCATATTGAAAATCATACTTGTACATTTGTTTTTGCTACAGGTGATGCAGACCCTCAAGCACAGATTGTTCAGCTCAGTACAGAATTGAATATGGCAGAACGAGATCGAAAGCAGGCTCAATCAGAGTTAGAAACGACCACCAAGATCATGCGAGCACTAGAAGATAAAGCGGATGAGAATAAGCATAAATTACAGAAGGCTAAAGATGAAATTAAAGATCTCAAGGAGAAGTTAAAAGGTAATATCTCACTTATAAAAGCTAAATATATCATTTGGGGTGAGATTATTTCAGAAATGAAGTCAAATTGGAATTCCCTGAATATAGTTGCTAAAGAGAAAAGCCTCATCTCAGAACATGAAGAGGAGGTATTATCTGAAAAGCAGACGGCCATTAAAAGAGAAAATTGGGCTAGGAAGTTTATAAATTTTATCAATTCCAAATCAGACGAAGAATTAGAAGATATTGGAATACAAGACATATATTTTTATGCTGAGGAAGTCAATAAGATGATAATTAAGAATGATCTTCGGAAGGTTGCAGAGAAAAGGTTACTGGGAATCAAGGAGATAGTAAAGAAGTTTGATATATCATTTGACAAATTGACCAGAACAGGTTTACCTTCATGCTGGATTGAGAAAGGAAATATCATGTCATGGAAGTTTTATGAAGATCAGTTAACATTAGCAAAAAGTAAGGCAGATAATAGGCACGAAAAGACACAGATCTTAAAAGGAGAAACTGTGTTTAACTTCTTGCATAGGCATTTCAATTTGCTATGGATGGTGAAGACTCTCTTTACAGGAAAACCTACACACAGTCAAATTGTGGCGTTCAGGATAGAATATCAAAGTTTCAAAAATTCCTCGACAACTCAAAATGAGCTATGGAAGAAGTGCAAGAAATTTTCAATGGACTCAACAAAACAGGTCCCAACGGCTCAACCAAAAGTAGCCGTTGATTCAACAACCGCTTCAGGAGCAGTTGTTCTCATAGATTAGAATCTTTCAAATTCTCATTATGTTATTTCTCAAAATCATGTAAATGTAATAGAACCTTTTTGAGGCATGTGCCTCCGTCACAGTCAGTAGTTTAAGCTGTTAGAATTAGTTAGAGCAGTTAGAATCAGTTTCATTACTGGAAACTGTCTTGTGATACTGTATTTAAAGACAATTTCAGGAAAGATGAAGGTTCCGAGTTTTTGAAACTTGAAGCCAAAAATTTTTACTTAAGAATGAAAAATTAATGAAGAAGTATGCAAGTTTCTACCATTTTTTTATGTTGAAAAGTTTTCTTGTTTACATGATGTTTTCCTTTCTATGACTAAAATGGAGTACGAGCTGCAGGTCTCTTTTTTCATATGTATTTAAGAGTTAAACAAACCTTAATAGGCGCTCCTCTGTTTTAACTTTATCTTATTCTAATTCTTCAGGATTTTAAAATGATAGATTCTGTTCTTGACAGCATATCAAATTGAAATTCTCTTCTATTTTCTTCCGCTTTCAATTCAGCATAAGTGATAAAAAGCATTGCAGAACGTTCATTGATTTGATACTTGGGTGTTACATAATCACCGTTCAGGGTTTATAAGACAGAGGCATACATATAATAACTTGTGACACAAACAGATAATGTCTTAAGCACAATCCTTTCCACAGCTAAGGAATTGTCACTTAAGGTACAACATTAATTGGCGCCGTTGCTGGGGATGAAGATTCGAAGATTTTCCCTGGGTTTAGTTTACATTTCCTCTAGTTTTTCAGAGAGGAGGAAATAATAATCTGTGTTTGTTTTAAAATAGCTCTGGCTCCTAAGAAACCTCACACGAGGTCGGATACCTCTCAGCAAAAAGTTCATGTTTTGTCTGATCCTGAGAAGCTCGTCTCAAAGAAGAGCCAGAAACCAAAAATAGTTGACACACCAGAAGTTACACTGCTTGCACCAGGCAGCAGTTCACGCACTTTCTCATCCAAGAAAGTTTCCAAGAAACTCATTTTTTCGGAAGGAGAATCATCACCTTCATCCATTCATTTTCAAGAACCTACATTAGAAGAGCAATCTTTGGAGTTTGTGTCTTTCCCTTTTACAGAAACTCAGCCCCATACAGCTGCCAGCTCTTCTGCAATCGTTCATACTCCAACTCCTATATCAGTTGTTCCACCTCATTCATCCCCACCTACAACTAGTATTCCTTTTACCCCCGCTCAAGGAGCAATTAATCCGGGCATAAACATGGCGGCCCCTGCTTTCTTGATGAATAGATATGCACCATTAAATCTAGCCCAACCACTGCATGATATGCCTCAGGAGTATCTCAAGTTACTCCCTATATTTACTGGTGAAGATGAAATCACTGCAGAACAGCACTTGCCCCTGTTTTGCACATTTGCTGAGAATTTAAATGTTGAACATTTGGACGTTGTAATGAGACTTTTTGTTCAGTCTCTAAGTGGAGAGGCAAGGAAATGGTTTAAAGGATTGCCCAATGGTTCCATAAATGATTGGGATGGACTAGAAAGACGTTTCACCGATAGATGGGGCGAAAAAAGGGATCATGGTTATTCTTTAACCGAATTCAATGCAATAAAGAAGAAACCTGATGAAAATATGAATGATTTCGTGAAAAGATTTAACAAATTGTATAATAGTTTGCCTTTGGAAATGAAACCCCCTCCTATTGGAGCAAGGGTTTTTTTTGCTGGTGCTTTTGAACCAGATTTCAGTTTTACATTGAGAGAAAGAAGGTCCCCTACTTTGGAGCAGATTCAAACTGATGCTCTGGAAATTGAGGCTAATATGTATGCTACCGGTAAAGTTCAAGATAAAGGAAAGGCCAAAGAAGAAGCTTCATCACAAGATCAAAGAATTTATGATATGACTAAATTCATAAAAAAATTGTCTAACAAATTAGTGAAGTTGGAAATAGATAGTAATAAGCCTACAAAACAAAACAGAGGGGTTTTTAATCCCCAATTTAAAAAACAGCCCTTGCAGATTTTACAAAGAGAAAGAAAAGATCAAGACCAGGTGCAAGCACCTTTGTATATAGAAGCAGCTCCCTCTTGTTCAGTAGATGATGATGATGAGAAAGAGGATGATGTTCGAATTTCTGCTGTCTACATGGAAGACGATGAAACAGAAGAATAAGCTGAGGAAGAAGGAGTGGAAGAAAATGATCTTTCGTTTGATCAAGAAGAGATGGATGATTACTGCAGATAGTTCACAGACTTCATGCAATTCGAGTTGCATAAAAAATATGATTTGAGGTCAAAAAAGAGGCTAAGAACTCAAGACAGTGAGGAAAAAGAACCTTAATCAGTACCTGCTCCAATGGCGACTCCACTACAGAAAAATCAGATTAAGAAAACAGATAAGGGGAAGCAACCCATGAATGAAGAAAAAGAAAAGGAAAAACAGCAAGTTGAGGCTTCTCAAACAAGGATTAAAGATCCTAATATTTTGGAGAAAGTGGTTACTGTTTCTAATCAAGCTCTAAATTCCAAGAAAGATCAAGAAGAACCTGAAAAGTTGACAAAACAAAATCAAACTTTTAGTTTGTCGAAAGAGTTGGAGAAAGTGAAAATTCAAATACCTCTTCTTGAATTAATCAAAACACCTGGTTACAAGAAGGAGATTGCAGAATTTATCAATTTATCTCAGTCTGAGGAAGTGGGTGATACCGTAAATTTACAAGAAGAAAAACCAGTGGTTACTTTTGGGCCTCATGTTGAAGAGGTAGATTCATCTGTCCCTCCTTTTTATATATCACTTATGTTACATGATTTTGTTTTGCATAATTGTATGTTAGATTCTGGCGCATCCCACAATTTGATGCCATTATGTGTGATGAAAGAGTTGAATTTGCAAATCACTAAGCCATACCGGGACCTTTATTCTTTTGATTCAAAAAGGGTGAAGTGTGTGGGTCTTATTAAGGATATGGTTGTTACATTGGCTCAAATCCCAGCCAAGAGAATTATGATGGATGTGGTAGTTGCAGATATTCCAGCCAGATTTGGTATGCTATTATCTAGATCGTGGGGGGCAAAGCTTGGAGGAGTTTTGAAGTTAGATTTTACATATGCTATAATTCCTGTTTTTAATGGGGAAGAAAGAAGGTTGTATAGAGAAACTAGGTTTCAAAAAACTGCTACCAAGAAAGATGCAGGTAATTCACCTATTTATGGGCAAGAGAAGGAGGATCTCTCCTCTTTCATGCTGCATGAAGATGAAGAATTTGCTGAAGAGTCACAAGGGCAGCTCCCTTCAGCCATTGTACATAAGGAGTTGCATTCCAACAAGGTTTGGAAGTGTTATTTTGATGGTGCGTTTTCTAAAGAAGGCACTGGAGCTGGTTTCATTTTTGTATCTCCGGAAGGTAACCTTATGCCTTTTTCTTTCAAATTGGAGTTTGAGTCCAATAATAATGCAGCAGAATATGAAGCGTTAATCATTAGTCTGCAGATAGCTAAGCAAATGGGAATTCAGTCTATGACCGTGTTTGGGGATTCTGAATTAATCATAAGACAAGTAAAGAATTTGTATCAAACTAAACATCCCAGATTAAGAGCATATAGGAATGAGGTCTGGGATTTAATTGAAAACTACTTTGAAGCTTTCAATTTACAGTTTGTTCCAAGGGAAGAGAATAGAATGGCTGATTCTTTAGCAGTTGCAGCCAATACATTCAAGCCTCTGATCAATCGGAGACTAAGATATGAGATTGAGATGAGATATAGACCTTCAATCCCTGACAATGTCAAACATTGGCAGGTCTTTGAGGATGATGAACAGATTAAGCAATTTTTGTTGATGATCGAAGATTTTGAAGATCATCAGATTGATTTGGAAATTGATGAACATGAGTTGGCTGGTAAGACTCTGAAAAAGAAGATTGGTGGTCAGGAGATTATTCAGTTGAAAGACAATGTTTTGCCAAGAGGCTTGGTGCCGCTCGAAATACTGTTTGATGCAAATGACGTGGCAGTGAATCAGAAGAAATCAAACCAAGATGAGAATGTGGAAGATTGTAATTTAGGAACTCAACATGAGCCTAAAATGATCAAATTGTTCAAAGGAGTCTCGGAGGACTATAAAGAGAGGTACATAGATCTGTTTAAACAATTCAAAGATGTATTTGCTTGGTCTTATGATGATTTGAAGACGTATGATAGGAGTATTATACAGAATAAAATCCCACTGAAAGATGGAGTCAAACCGCATAAACAGAAACTCAGACAAATCAATCCATTATTGTTGGCTCCGATCGAAAAAGAGGTAAGAAATTGCTGCAGGCAAAAATAATTGTTCCTCTCAGATATTCAGATTGGGTTTCTAATCTTGTACCAGTCAGAAAGAAAAATGGAGAGATAAGGCTATGTGTAGATTTCAGGAACCTGAATAGGGCCTCATTGAAAGATAATTATCCTTTGCCGAAGATGGATTTTGTCTTACAAAAAGTGACTGGAGCTTACACATTATCTATGGTGGATGGTTTTTCAGGGTATAATCAGGTTGCTGTGGAGAAGGGAGATCAAAAGAAAACCTCTTTCACTACACCCTGGGGGACATTCATGTATGCCAGGATGCCGTTTGGCTTAATGAATGCAGGGGCTACATTCCAAAGAGCAATGGATATTGCATTTGTAGGAGATAACTTTGTGGTTGTTTATCTGGATGATGTCACAATTTTTTCAAACTCTGATGAAGAACATCTACAGCATTTGCAGAAAGCCTTCTTGAAGTGTAGAAAATATGGTTTATCGCTGAATCCTAAAAAATATTTGTTTGCTCTGGAGGAGGGTAAACTACTGGGACATATTGTTTCTAAACAAGGAGTGAAGATTGATCCAGCAAGATTCGAAGCCATACAGTCAATTCTACTGCCCAGAAGCAAGAAAGATATTTAGAGATTCCTTGGGAAAATTAATTTTCTGAGAAGATTTGTTCCTAATTACGCAGAGATTGTCAAGAAAATAACAGACATGTTGAAAAAGTATGCAGAGGTGAAGTGGGACAAAGAAGCAAGAGAATCTTTCCAAAGAATTAAAGAAGCTCTGAAGGAAGCACCTGTTCTAATAAGTCCAGATTATCTGAAGCCATTCCAAATTTTCTCATTTGCGTCTTCCTCAACAAGTGCTGCTGTGTTATTACAGCGAAATGAAGAAAAATGTGAACAACCTGTAGCGTATTTCTGTAAGGTGCTCCGAGATGCAGAGTTGAAATATAATATATTGGAGAAACAAGTATATGCTCTGGTGAAAGCATTAAAAGCATTCAGAACCTATGTTCTTCATTCTCAAATTTTAGCATATGTTCCAAATTCTGTTGTAAAAGATGTTTTAGTACAGAGTCATGTGGATGGGAAAAGGGGCAAATGGATTGCTAAAATCCAAGAATATGACCTAGATGTTAAACCAACAAAGTTGATTAAAGGATTGGGGCTGGAAAAATTATTAACAAAATCAAATTTCCAAGCATTGGGAATTAATTTATTGGCACCTGTAGAGGAAGTTAATGAAGAAACAGGTGATGTTCAGTCGAAGTCAGCAATTAAATATAAATTTCTGTGCTCAGATTGGTACAAAGATATTGTGCATTATTTATGCTTTCTTTCTTGTCCTCCTTCAATAAATAGAGCTAAATACAGAGCTTTAAAACTCAAAGCTCAACCTTATGTTATAATTGAAGCAAAGCTGTATTGGAAAGATCCTGCTGGGGTGTTATTGTTATGTTTGATAGAGGAGGAAGTTTCAGAAGTAATTAAAGAATACCATGAGTGTTTGTTGGGGGGTCACTACAGTTGGAAGGTAACTGCTCATAAAATTCTCAAATCTGGTTTCTATTGGCCCTCTGTATTTGCTGATGTATATAAAACAGTCAGAAGTTGTCAAAAATGCCAGGTGTTTGCAGAAAAGAAAAGGTTAGCCCCTTTACCTCTTCTCCCTGTTTTTATTGAAGAACCTTTTAGACAATGGGGATTGGATTTTATTGGAGAAATCAATCCACCATCTAGTGGGCAATTTAAGTGGATCCTTACTGCTACAGATTATTTTACGAAGTGGGTGGAGGAAATCCCTACCAGGAAGGAAAATGATTTGGTTCTTATGAAGTTTCTAGAAGAAAATATCTTTAGCAGATTTGGATGTCCAGTAAAGATTGTGACAGATAATGCACAAGTTTTCAACTCAATCAGGTTTATTAATTTCTGTCAGACTTATAATGTGATTTTGTCTCATTCTACAGCTTATCATCCACAAGGGAATGGATTGGCAGAATCTTCTAACAAAACATTGGTAAGAATTCTGAAGAAGACAATAAATGAAAACCAAAAGAACTGGGATTCAAAGCTAATTTTTGCGCTATGGGCAACGAGGATGACCACCAGAAGATCCACTGGTAAGTCACCTTATGAGCTAGTATATGGGACTCAGGCATTGTTTCCCACTCAGTTGGTGAAACCTGTGATTTCTTTCCTTCAAGATGCTCAAGAAGAACCTAATGCCATGATTAGAAGAATGAATAATGTAATGGAGTTAAATGAAAACAGAAATAAAGTTCGAGAGAATTTGCTTACCTACCAGCAAAAAATGAAGACAATATTCGATAGGAAAGCAAAAGAAGTCATGTTGCAGAAGGGAGATCTGGTATTAAGGTGGGATACCCGGAAGGAAGACAAAGGGAAACATGGAAAATTTGATCCCTTGTGGTATGGTCCGTTCAAAATTTATGAAGTCAGAATGAATAATACATTCATGTTGGAAAATCTTGAAGGAGAAGTAATAGATATGCCTGTGAATGGGCAATATCTAAAACATTATTTCCAACATTAAAAGCTGTTTGACCACCATTGTATATATCCGATGTGATCATTGTACATATTTCATCAAGCAATTTCTGACTCCATGCCCAAGGTGAAGGCACAGATCTGCAGGTTCTTAGTGTTTCGTGGAAAAAACACTATCCCCAGGTGGAGCCAGATGTTGTGGATCATCTGCATATCCTTTTCTATTTTATTTTGAAAATCGAAAAATAAAAATAAAAATCTGAAATTCACAAAAAGTATATGTTATGGTATAATGTTTTTATACTATAGCATAAAAAAGAAGTTTTAAACAAAAGTGCGTTACCAATTAAGTTTATTATTAAACTTTATTTGGCTTTGTATTGTAGTTTGATGTTTAAATTGTGAGCAAGTTATAAAGCGGAAGCATCAAAGTGTTGAAGATCGTAATCGGGTGATCAAATATGGGGGCGCAAAGAGCTCGTGCATTATTCAATCCGACACCCCCGCAGTTGACTTGTTGACCGTGAGGTAAATGAAGATCGACGGTGTGGATGTATTGCGCAGGGGGGGGGGGGGCAACCCAAAATTTTCCACCGTACTTCGGCAGCCTCCGCAACGACGTCATGCGAGCAGCTGTACTCCACATCAGCAACATCACACGTCATTACAGGAATTTAATATGGCTTTGCGCAGTTGTTAAAAGGTTTTTTTTTTAATCCCATTTTCAAAGTACCTATTGTCGTTTTCCCCCTTTCGAGCTGTATCACCGTCACCGTTCTGTTCGCTTTCTGTTGTCCGTTAAGCCATGGCAAAACGAGTCTCTCTATCTGGTTCAACAAGCCTCAGCTCCCTCATGGACAGTGAAAAAGACGTCCAGGATACCACGTCTTCTGTAAACCATTTCTTATTGCATCATCAAGTGACCTTAAACGCTGAGAAATCCCCAGTTTTTTCCGCCATGAAGAATTCCAGTATACTGTCCACCTGTATCCCAAAAGCCCATTTCTTTTCAGATTTTATCTCATGGCTGGTCTCCTCAATGTATCCTGGTAAGTGCTTCATAATGAATTCGCAGGGAGAAAACATTTTGTAGGTATCGACGCAGTTAATTCACCAAGCATTATGCTTTCCTGAAAACGAGTCACCACTGCAATTCTTTGAAGATTCATTGGCTCGTTATTTTGAGGACCTTTCAAATGAAGAATTTGATCAATGTATGTCCTACTTGAGATCAAATTCAAAGGAAGCTCGACTAGAAGGAGAAGAATTTAGTTTGGAAGTGTTCGATGCTGAGTATAGACCAATTCTGAGCTGCATTGCAGAGATTTTGGGCAAAGACAATGACCATACAGTTGATAAATCGGTATTGGGAATGTACGCGCTGATGATGAAACCAGGGGTGGTTCTCGACATTCCATCTTTCTGGCAGGAGATTGTAAATTCTCAGTTGATGACCTTTCCTCTTACAGGTTTCTTTAAATTCCCGTCATTGATTGTGTATTTATTTTTATATCAAAATGTCGAAGAATTTATGAGTTTGGGGTTGAATATAGTTGATGTTAACAAGAAAAAGCAATCAGTTTTATTTTGGACTGACATGACTAGAAAAGAAGGAAATGAAGCAGGGTTATTTGATTTTGCTAGTCATTATATGTCTATTGCTTATAGAATTTTGAATGGAGTTCCTCCTCCATGTTTTCTACCAAAAGCCCAGGAGTTTCTACAGTTAGAACCTAGTTGCAGATTCGGAGATTGGTTTGTGTTTGAAGAATATTTAGAGATAAGATTGTATGGAGCTAGTATTGAGCCTTATAGGCTCACGAATTTTGTACCTATGCGGCTTTTCGCCTTGGAATTCATAAGACAGAGCCTTAATGTGGATCAGGTGCACTTTCTTCCCAAGAAGAAAGGTTTTATGTATAGATTGCCTATGAGTGTGGGACCTTTCGTGGTCAATATAAGGCAAGCTTTTGATGAAGTTTCTAAAATGTTGGAAGAGACACATTTGCTACTAGGAGGAAAATGGTCATATGATCCGCATGGAGTGATTTCCCAGAGAAGAATTGAGAATGTATATTCTGCGTTTTCTCACGTAAGCAGACCTGATCACGAGAAGCTGGCAAACCCAGGCGAATCAAATACATCAAAAGCGAGTATTCAAACACCTGTTATAACTGAAAGGGAAAATAAAAGAGGTAGGGATGATGTTGTTGAAGTAGATGATGAAGAGCCGAGAGAGGAAAAGAGAACTAAATTGGCTGAAGATCATTCTTCAAACTCACCTGGTTTTACCTTCCATATCAATGAAGAACAAAATGTCCCCTCTTCTCGTAGAGGCCATGCACTTTACTCAGAGAAGATGCCTTCAGTCAAAGAAATATTTACACATATTGAAGAAAGGAATCAGAGAATAAAAGCTAATGTAGAGGCTCAGGCGGAGCATCATATAGCTGCTGATCTGACTAGGTTGTTGACTGTAATGGACCTTGAAAAGGATCAATTCATAATGGCTCTAACACATCCAACAGGGATGTCCTTTGGATCTTCAAGTAGTTTCAATGAGGTAAATATAACTATGGATGTAAAGAAGATCCCACTGTGGGATAAGATGAACCTTCATATGCAGACTGGACAGTTAATTGTTAATGATTTAACCAAGACCAATGCCACAGCGGTTAAAGCTGAAAACATGCTTGCAAAAGTTATCAAACAGTTCAGAATGGAGAAGGCCAATTCAAGGGCCTTATCAGTTCAAAACGAAGAGTTAAAAAAGATTATCACGAAGATTGGTGTGGATCCGAATGACAAGGCTGTAGTGCAGAAGCTCATGAAGAGTGCAGAAATAGAGATATCCACCCGAAGAAGAAAGCTGAAGTTACCTGCTGCAGAACATTCAATGGCTGCAGAAGTAGCAGAGGTGGAAAAAGAGAAAGAAGAATTGCGTCAGCAATTGTTGAAGAAAGATGAAGAATTGACTAAAGTAAAGTAGACTCCTATTTCATTACAAAACCATATTGAAAATCATACTTGTACATTTGTTTTTGCTACAGGTGATGCAGACCCTCAAGCACAGATTGTTCAGCTCAGTACAGAATTGAAGATGGCAGAACGAGATTGAAAGCAGGCTCAATCAGAGTTAGAAACAGCCACCAAGATCATGTAGGCACTAGAAGATAAAGCGGATGAGAATAAGCAGAAATTACAGAAGGCTGAAGATGAAATTAAAGATCTCAAGGAGAAGTTAAAAGGTAATATCTCACTTATAAAAGCTAAAGATATCATTTGGGGTGAGATTATTTCAGAAATGAAGTCAAATTGGAATTCCCTGAATATAGTTGCTAAAGAGAAAAGCCTCATCTCAGAACATGAAGAGGAGGTATTATCTGAAAATCAGACGGCCATTAAAAGAGAAAATTGGGCTAGGAAGTTTATAAATTTTATCAATTCCAAATCAGACGAAGAATTAGAAGATATTGGAATACAAGACAAATATTTTTATGCTGAGGAAGTCAATAAGATGATAATTAAGAATGATCTTTGGAAGGTTGCAGAGAAAAGGTTACTGGGAATCAAGGAGACAGTAAATAAGTTTGATATATCATTTGACAAATTGACAAGAACAGGTTTACCTTCATGCTGGACTGAGAAAGGAAATATCATGTCATGGAAGTTTTATGAAGATCAGTTAACATTAGAAAAAAGTAAGGCAGATAATAGGCACGAAAAGACACAGATCTTAAAAGGAGAAACTGTGTTTAACTTCTTGCATAGGCATTTCAATTTGCTATGGATGGTGAAGACTCTCTTTACAGGAAAACCTACACATAATCAAATTGTGGCGTTCAGGATAGAATATCATAATTTCAAAAATTCCTTGACAACTCAAAATGAGCTATGGAAGAAGTGCAAAAAATTTTCAGTGGACTCAACAAAAGAGGTCCCAACGGCTCAACCAAAAGTAGTCGTTGATTCAACAACCACTTCAGGAGCAGCTGTTCTCATAGATTAGAAGTTTTCAAATTCTCATTATGTTATTTCTCAAAATCATGTAAATGTAATAGAACCTTTTTGAGGCATGTGCCTCCGTAACAGTCAGTGGTTTAAGCAGTTAGAATTAGTTAGGGAAGTTAGAATCAGTTTCATTACTGGAAACTGTCTTATGATACTGTATTTAAAGACAATTTCAAGAAAGATGAAGGTTCCGAGTTTTTGAACCTTGAAGCCAAAATTTTGTACTCAAGAATGAAAAATTAATGAAGAAGTATGCAAGTTTCTACCATTTGTTTATGTTGAAAAGTCTTCCTGTTTACATGATGTTTTCCTTTCTATGACTAAAATGGAGTACGAGCTGCAGGTCTCTTTATACATATGTATTTAAGAGTTAAACAAAACTTAATAGGCGCTCCTCTGTTTTAACTTCATCTTATTCTAATTCTTCAGGATTTTAAAATGATAGATTCTGTTCTTGACAGCATATCAGATTGAAATTCTCTTCTATTTTCTTCCGTTTTCAATTCAGCATAAGTGATAAATAGCATTGCAGAACGTTTATTGATTTGATACTTGGGTGTTACATAATCATCGTTCAGGGTTTATAAGACTGAGGCATACATATAATCACTTGTGACACAAACAGATAATGTCTTAAGCACAATCCTTTCCACAGCTAAGGAATTGTCACTTAAGGTACAACACCGTCCATCATCTCCCATCTCGATGTGCATATAGAGGTCCTTCTGCTCCAAGTTGCTGAAAAAATATTTGTTTCCTGTCGTATGGAATGAGGCTCCACGAGATATCACACACTACCCATCACTTATGTCACCATGCATGCAATGAGGGTGAAATCCAACTCGAATTGTGAAGCAAGAGCTTCATATGATGATCAAGGTGGCTCCAAACACCCTCAGGAGACCGAGAGGTCTTAGAAATGGTGAAAATTGAAATTGGTATGAATTCTTTCGAACCAAGACATTATTGTAGTGCACTTCGCCTTGATTCTAATGGCATGAACGACACTAAAATCCGAGTATATATGAGAAAGTTATTGCGGTTTGAAGTTTGTACCAAACAACAAAAAAACAAGTCAAAGTAAACGTTCTGCCACGTGGAAGGCTATATGGATGACATGTGGTAGGCCTAGTAGGACCCACAAAGCTAATGTGGTAGCCTAGTCTACAAAACAAGTGGACCCATAAAAAGGTGATGTGGAAGCACCACAAGTCAACACATGGCAAGTAGGTGGTAGAGGTGGCATATGATGCGGACCAATGAGGGCTTGCCATATGGCCCAATCACATGGTGCCAAATGGAACCTCAAATTAGACCCAAGTGGGCTTGGATGGTGCAACCTCAATTTTTTGTCTTATTCTCATGTTTTTAGGAGTTCTTTAAAATATGGACATACAAATTCCATATATTTTATAGTTTGAAAAAACTATATTAAAACTAAAATCGGGCTTTAAAACAATAAAGGTTGTCAATGGGATTTGAACCCAAAACCTCCCAATAACAATTATCTTAATATGATTATGCCAACCTCACACTTGTCTTATTCACCCTCACACTTTGTTATAAAATGTCATTAAAATGGTTCAAGGAAACGATGGAGAATGATGGAGTCTACATGACAAATGAGGGCACAGGGAGACCAATGGAGTCGTGAGCAAAGCGGAGGGAGAACATGGAGAATCGATGCGCTTTTCAAAATTTAATATTTTTTTATTTGCAAGTGTGGAACCATGAGCGGCCAAAGGGGCGGAACCCTTCCCAGGGAATCTTGAGGGGCATCAAAAAGATTCCCTGAGGCACAGAACTTGATGGAGTTAGTTTTTGACAAATTTTTTGTCAATTTACACCTCTCAGCGACATGAGTCCAATGGAAATGTTTGTTTCAACAACATAGTTTCCCACTTTTTGGCCATTTTCCAGATTGGAGTGACGGTGTCAGATTCCCAAATGTGGATAGTCAATTTTGTGCCTCTTGAAGCCACAAATTTGATGGTGCATCCAGATTCAACAGCTGAGCATCCACTTTTTTAGCCAACTTCAGGGGTTGAGGTATATGTAGTATCGATGTCATGTGCCTCTTTTATCATTTGTTGTTAGATGTAATATGTTGTTTAGATCCTTGCTTTATGTAATTTACGGGATCTATGTATCTAATTCATGTGAGATGTATTCACCATGGATTGTTTTGATCCCTATGTAACCTTGTTGAAGGGATCCTCATCGTCACCTTGTGTGATATTATGTCATGTTGATAGGAGGCCTATTGTGAGTGAGAGTTCCTGTAGCAGAACATCTCGTGGAGATACATGCCACTCATGTTGAGGGCATATATCCTTATATGATAGAAAAACTAGTCCATGTACATCATCACCATTTTCAACACTATATGAAGCGCTCTACCCCATTTTAACACCGGGCCTGGAGACGTAGCCCACACTAAGTGAAATCCATTATCAACGTCTTGTGTTCTTATGTTGTCAATTGTTGTCTTGTTTCCTCTTTCTTCAAGCATGCATATGTGTTCATTTAATTCTCTTTTCAGTGCAATTCTAACCGCATCACAGATGTAAAAGATCATTGGTAAATCCAATAGCTGATGGACCCGGATCAAGTGGTATCAAAGCGGTCCTCTTGCTGATGCAAATTATGAGCGTAGACAACAATTGAACATGCAACAATGGGGGATGAGAAAGACATGTATGAGGCCATATCGAGGATGTCCAAAATGGTGGACATAATGTATGACGCTTATGAGAAGAGAATAGAGGAAGAGGAGAAAGAAAGATCAGAGAACGATGCTTCATCAACATCTTCCAGTGCTTATGCATCTTCTTCGTCACCTTCATCGTCTTCTCATCATTCAAATGAGGAGATCATCCAAATTTTTCGAGAATAGAATTCCGAATTAAGAAGGCTACTACGAGAAGAGAAAGAAGAGAAGCAGAGATTGTAGCTTCAGTTGAGGGCCGCAAAAGAGGCCTTGGAGAAGTTGAAGTGCAACGAAGGCTTAAAGAGGCCATCACCATCTGTGTCTGAATCAACAATTGAGGTAAACAATGCTGATTGATCTTCAGTTTCATCTTCACATGCTATTATTTCTGTTGGAAACATGGATATACCCATTATAGGAACTGGCATGAGACTCCTTGTGTTGTTGGATTTTGTGCACAAGTGTATCAATCCACACTTGCTTAAGAGGAGCGGTCACTGCCTCTTAAGCTTCTGGTTAGAGGCAGATAAACAAAAGAGTTATTAGGTTAATGAACACGCCATAAAACAAAACACACTAAATAATGATATAGTATGCATATGTAGAGAGAAAACAAGACTAAACTAAACAAAAACATGAAAGCTCATATAGAGTCAAACAAAACAATAATACTAACGATGGCATCAATGTCCCCTCTTATTGTTTTCTATTAGGAATGAAATATAGTACGTTTACACAATTGCCAAGGGGCCCTTAGAACTATGGAGTTCTAAGACCCGATGCAAGGACGTTTTTACCTTCTATCCATTTGGTGCAAGGTCTCTCTCTCTACTCCAAAGGATTGGAGTTGTTGGATGGAAAACAACTGAATCCCCTCTCTACTTCTGCTCTGGATTAGACACTGCTGGATTTCTTCAAAGAAATTTTGGCCAACATAACAATGTGCTCTCCCTCTGTTCATCTCTTGGTGGCCTTTTATAGATGAATTCAAACTCTCCTTCCCTCTCTTGGTACATTGATGGATGGTGACCCAAGAGAGGGAGTTGATTCCATTGTGTGCTCCATTGAGGTCCCAAGGAAGCTTAGGCGACTGTCCTTGGTCGGCCTCAAGTGTGGGATAATTTTCTTGGAGTGTGCCTTGTGGTCCCAGAAAGTAACTTCTGCCACTCTCAGGTTTGCGCAGATTTTTGAGGGAAAGTCGCGCAAAGGCGCACATATCTTAGAAAAATGCGCGCAAAGGCACATTCTGCTAGTGTCTTGAGTGCCTAATTTGATTTTTCCTCTGGACCTTAGAATTTTTTTAAATTTGTCAGATTCTCTAATGTGACTCAGCCCTATAAATCCTTTTGCCTGAAATTTAATAATGTCATATTTTCTTGTCTGATTTTCCAGTGATAACAATTTCCCCCTAATGTGTGAGGTCTATGAAGAACTGTATAGCCGAGATACATTATAGTTTCTTTTTGTGTATGGTGTGGATAGAGAGAGAGACCTGTGTGTAGCAAAAAGTTGGAAATGCCTTACAATGGGTCAAATAGCGACCATGTCCTGTGGGAAACCTGCAAGAAATGGTATGATACAATAGATACAATTTTTCTACGAGGCAGGAATGTCCCATGCTTGTGATGCTTTGGCTAGCTAAACAAATCTATTTAACAGATACATATTCTGTCTGTGTCATTGGTATGGTAGTGATTTGCTGATTTGGTTGATGACGATGATTGCTAATGCCCTCAGGGGAATTTTTTCTTTGACAATAGGTGGAATGTGGTACCCACATGCGTAAAATTAGTATGGAATATAAATTCTCATTGTATGCACGGTTGTATGGCTAGAACCTTCCCATTTAAGCATTGCTGAAAGAGATTCTTATAATGGCACGGGTCTTCGATGATCTTGATCAAAGTGTAGTGGTTGTAAGGTACGATACCATCTTGACATGAAATCTTCTGTCGTAGTTGAATGTCAAGAGGATCAATGACATCTGTGGGTAATGATGATTCCCACAGTGCCACCCGAGGATTTCCCTATTGTGGTGAGGGGTAATCCAAGGTACCACTTCCTTTTTGGAAAATAGGAGTTGAAGTCGACAAAAAGGAAGACTCAACCAAATGAGAGAGTCACTGATGTAAGGGATCATGATATTAGATGTGATAGGTTTAACATAGGCATGATGGCGAGGGGTGACTGAAAACTGATGATGGGGATTCAGTGGTCCAAGGTCGAAGTATAAAAAGTAGCTTGGCAGCAATGGTGCACAAGTGTACCAATCCACACTTTCTTAAGAGGAGTGGTCGCTGCCTCTTAAGATTCTAGTCACAGGCAGATAAAAAAAATAGCTAGCAGGTTAGTGAACATGCTATAAAATAAAATAAAATAATAATGATATAGTATGCATATGTAGAGAGAAAAAAAAAAAAACTAAACAAAAACATGAAAGCTAATATAGAGTCAAACAAAACAATAATACTAATGGTGGCATAAATTTCCCCTCTTATTGTTTGCTATTAGGAATGAAAGATAGTACGTTTACACACTATCCAAAGGGTGCTTAGAACTATGGAGCTCTAAGACCTGATGTAAGGACATTTTTACCTTCTAGCTTCTTGGTGCAAGGTCTCTCTTTACTCCAAAGGATTGGAGTTGTTGGATGGCCAACAATTGAATCCCCTCTCTACTTCTGCTCCGGATTACACATTGCTGGATTGCTTCAAAGAAATTTTAGCCAGCATAACAATGTGCTCTCCTTTTTTTCATCTCTTGGTGGCCTTCTATAGATGAATTCAAACTATCCTTCCCTCTCTTGGTACATTGATGGATGGTGACCCAAGAGAGGGGGTTGATTCCATTGTGTGCCACTTGATTCCATTGTGTGCTCCCTTGAGGTCCCAAGGAGGCTTAGACGCCTGTAATTGGGCAGCCTCAAGTGTGGGATCATTTTCCTGGAGTGTGCTTTGTGATCCCGGAAAGTGACTTCCACCACTCTCAGGTCCGCGCAGCTTTTTGAGGGAAAGCCACGCAAAGGCACGCCTATCGAAGAAAAATGCATGCGAAGGCACATTCTACTAGTGTCTTGAGTGAACAATTTGATTTTTCCTTTGGACCTTAGAGATTTTTTTGAATTTTTTAGATTCTCTAGTGTGCCTCAACCCTGTAAATCCTTCTGCTTGACATTTAATAATGTCATATTTTCTTGTCCGATTTTCTAGTGATAACAGTTGCCCCCTAATGTGTGAGGTCTAGGAAGAAGTGTACTGCCTAAATACATTATAGTTTATTTTCTATGTACTATGAGGAGAGAGAGAGAGACCTACATGTAGCTAGAAGTTGGAAATGCCTTACAATGGGTCAAAGAGCGACCATGTCCTGTGGGAACCCTACAAGAAAGGGTATGATATAATAAACACAATTTTTCTATGAGGTAGGCATGTCTCATGCTTGTGATGCTTTGGCTAGCTAAACAAATATATTTGACATATACATATTATGTTTGTGTCACTAGTATGGTAGTGATTTGTTGATTTGGTTGATGACGAAGATTGTTGACACCCTCAGGGGCATTTTTTATTTGACAATAGGTGGAATGTTGGTACCCACATGCGTAAGCTTGGTATGGCATATATATGCTCATTTTACGCATGGGTGTATGACTAGGACCTTCCCGTGTAAGCATTGTTGAAAGAGATGCTTATAATGGCATAGGTCTTCGACGAATTTGATCAAAGTGCAATAGTTGTAAGGTACGATACCATCTTGACATGAAAGCTTATGTCCTAGTCGAATGTCAGGAGGATCAATGACATCTGTGGGCAATCATGATTCCCACAGTGCCACCCAAGGATGTCACTATTGTGGTGAGCGGTAATTCAAGGTACCACTTCCTTTTTGGAAAATAGGAGTTGAGGCTTCGACAAAAAGGAAGCCTCAACTGAACGAGAGAGTCACTGATGTAAGGGATTAAAATCTTGGATGTGATAGGTTTAACATAGGCATGATGGCGAGGGGTGACTGAAAACTGATGATGGGGATTCAGTGGCCCAAGGTTGGAGTATAAAAAGCAGCTTGGCGGTAGTCATAACTATTTCTGATGGGGAAATCCCTAGAGTCGGTAGGACATCCAAGGTGGGTATATGTTTGTTATGAATGTCATAGTGGCTTATGCATGAAAGTTGTGATACTTCGACTAAGGGTGACCAGGGACTGCTGCCATGTAAGAAAAAATGGATGGATGAGTGGGGGACGTTGTTCACCATTTTCGGTCTTTGTACACTTATAAAAAGAATGAAACACTGGGATTTGGATTATACAAAACACAGAGACAAGTGCCCCAAAACATGAAATTTCTCGCTCACTGATTATTTGAGGAGGGTGTTTTTGTTGAGGGTGGGGGGCCCATTAGTTGGTCTCTTATGTGGGGTTGATGAAGCGGATGGAAAGTACTGCAGATGGGCTATGATGATGGAGGTATGGTAGGTCAAATGCGAGACATGATGGTGTGCTTTCGATATGCTTGAACAACCTGGTAGTCCGAGAAAGGGGTTTTATTTTGATATGGTAAAACTTGACTTGATGCATGGTGGGTGAATGGGCATGAAGTGCTTCCCAGACTAAAGTTGTATGGCCATGATGTCATGATTTTTATGATATGTTGTCTACTTTGAGTGACGGGCTCCATGGAGGAGAGGCTCTACCGACCAAGAAGGATTCTTATTATGTGCAAGGTGGGGAAATTATAAACATGGTATGGTGCTTGGAAACTATGGCTAATTTCTTATGGAGAAATGATGTCAGGATATGTAGAGTTCTTTTGGGACTCTATCATGCTGAGGGTAGAATGATACGTGCTATGATACCTTTAGTGGATGGAGCGATGGATGGTTTGCACAATACTTGCAAAAAAATACCCCAATTGAAAGCATCTTCTTCATTCAAATATTATTGAAAGACATGTGTTAAATGAAAAGAATATGAGATGGGTCATACCTGCCGACTGAAAAATTATTTTTGGGAGGTGTGAATGTGTGGCACCTCCTTTGGGTGTTAGGAGGTGCTGATCACTATGTTACTTTCAGTTCTGTAATTGGGCCTTCTGAGCTCTCGTTATGGTCCTCCAAACAATCTGAAAAGGGCAAATATAGGCCAATATGGATCATTTCAGTTCATTTGCGACATTTGAGTGTTTGAGGTTTTGAGAGGTCAGAGGCTTTTGCAGAGCTGTTCTTTCTGTTCTAAGCTTTGGGAGATGATCACATTTTATTGTATGATGAAAGTGTGAGCAAATCCGACAATAGCAGTGCATGATTTTCTCTTGGTTAGAGAGATGTCTTTGAGGGAGGGAAGAGACTATGTGAAAACTGTTTGCGAGGTGCTTCAATTATTTGCACTGATTGACTTGGTGGCCAATTCCGTCGCATAGCCCACGTGTTATCCTAGGTTGAACCTAGGTTTTTCTTGGTTGGCGCACCTTCCTAACTTGCCCAATATGCCGAAATGGGTATGGAGTAGATTGCCTATGGGTGATCTGCCTTCCATCGTGGTTGTTAGGTTCTAGATTGATGAGATCCTGACGTTTCATCTCTAATAGATGTATCATGTCGATTAGAGGGCGTACTTGTGGGATATAGGTACATCACTGATCATGGTGATTTCCCTGACACACTAGGAAAAACATCCTAACATGGGGGTTCCCGTTCTGTTCATTTTATGACGTGACTGGGTACTAGAGATGTAGCACTTCTAAGTTACGCCAAGTGGTGACTACATGATTGTGTGTGTTACATAACACACATGATGGTATTCTCCGTGGAGGGCGGTTAGGGGTGAGTAAGGGTTCCCCACCGAGCCGCTTTTCAGCTGACAGGAAGAGGATGGATCTACTCATCACATCCTCTTGATTCCTCGAGTTATCAATGGATTAAGTATCAAAGTCGTCTTCTCGAGAGAGGCGAACTATGGCTGAGCACAAACTAGTTAGCACTGCATGGAATCTAGGAACATAGTGACATTGGCGTAATGGGTAATTGCCACTGCATATTTGACATGAATACTGGGTGTCTAAAAGGTCATTGCAGTATACTACATGAACTAGATACCATCACTGAAACATTTCTAGGGCTGGGCACTCGACGATGAAATGATCGTGTTCGTTACAGAGTGCATAGCGCTCGATAGGGGGAGGGGGAATGGCTGAGAGTTTTTCAGTTGACTGTCATTCCTCTTGTAGGAATAAAATGATGCGAGGCTCATCTCCAGTTGACTGGATAGAGGGATACTCTTGATATTATTGCTTGATAGCGTGTAAGGCATACCTCTATCACGAAATTTTCGGGCAATGATGGGTATAGTGCCCATAATGGCTACAGATAGTGCATGCGTGATTTGTACGCAATGCCTTGCCTAGATTTTTGGTGGCTGGTTCCTTTTTATGGGAACTTGTTGTTGCAATATTTTCCACAGAGCTAAGGAGTGGTTTTAACTCGTCTAGATTTGGGCATATGTGGGTAGGGTGGCCTACTATGTCGCATATGGCGTAAGGTTGTAATTCTCGTTGTATGGTGGGATTCTCTACCTTCTTCCCTCTTTATTGGTGTTCTTAGTCGTAACCATCAGTTTTACGATGGGAATTGCCTTCGCAGGGATGTTCCCAACAATATCCTGAACGGGTGGGGCTTCCTCAGGACTTAGGGGAAGTAACCCTGTAGAGGTGATGTGCGTGGCTCCTGTCCCGGTAGGTGGGACGAGGTACCAAACTGTGATTGAAAATGATACGTTTTGTTATATTCCCAAATGGGGAATGCAGCAATACAAGACATAAAACTAGAAATAGTAGTGATAAATCAACTCATAAAATGTGAGAAGAACATATAGCCATCATATTAATGTTATAACAGCAAATGTATACAAGATCTTGAGGAAATAATAACTCAAGTTAGGAAACACAAGCCTCAAGAGAATATGTACATGAAATATGAAGAAAAATGCTACATAGATATGAAACTATATGGCTCATACCATGCCGGGAGAAAATATCTAAACTCCCAAACACAATTTCAAGACAATCTGGAAAGGATTTCCTGAAATATGCAAAAATTGCAAAATGCCGGAATGTAGCCCTAGGACTAAATAGTAGCTGCAACTCAAGAACTGGATGAAGATGGATGTAGATGACATATGTGATGAATGAATATCATCCAATATATTCTTCAAGTGAAAGGTTGATCCAATCACTGAAGATCTCACCCTCCAATCAAACACTGCAACCCCTCACTGCAATTGCTCACTGAAATAACGCAGCCATAGAGGGATGATGCATTGTAGGAGATGGAAAATATGTTGGTCAAGTGCCAAGATGTGAAATCTGCTCCAGAATCTTCCTCATTGATCTCCTAAAGGGAACAATGCTTCCTCCTCTGAAAAACTAGCTCCGGAAGTGGTGTTATCAACCCTCCACTGCAACACCCTACAACACAACCCAGCTCTAAACAGGAACTGCATTGTAGCTGAAGGAGGTAGCTTGGCCTCAAGCCTGAATGTGGAGAAATGAAGTTCAAAGCTCCCCCAAGAGGCCTCTCAAGAAAGGAGATGGAATTCCTAAATAGTAATACCTTGTGCTAAGCAGCACAACAATCTCAACTAAACAGCTGAAGAATGCACAATAGTCATGCAGACCACAAATCCATTAATCAATAACATGCCTCACAATGGCTGCCTTGACCTCCTTATAAACACGTGTGAGCCTTCTTACCTTGGGTCCCACTCATTAGGGTTTCCTCCACCAAGGAATCTTCCTCCCACTATCACTGCACTGTCTCCATATATGATCTCCACCATTCATTCCAACGATGTTGACTTGGTCAAACTTGACCTTGTCCACATGTAATTGCCCCTTTTCACACATGAGGGTGTAAGATCCAGCTATTATAATGATCCATTTTCACATCATGAGGGATTTTATTCCTGTTTTAGATATGTATGGGCTTCCTTACCCATTTATTCATCTACTTGGTCTTAAAAGTAAAAATTTATATTCTTATTAGCTGCATGCTAATTTAGGAATATTACAGTCCTCCCCTCCCAAATGTTGTTTGTCCTCAAGCAACTACTCGGATAGAGCTGAAGAGCCTCCCCTCCTCCTCTTGTAGCATCATCATATGATAAAATCCTCCAAGGAACAAGATGTTGTCTCATCAATACATCTTCAAGTTGCCCCTCCCAAGTATGCAAGCTAGCTTTCAGTGAGCATCCAAAATAGTTATCATAATGTAAAAGTAAAACGCCCAAGGAGGCAACAATGTGCTATCTAGATGTCCTTTTGAGGCGTGGGATCTGAAATGCATTGGGAACCATCATTCCCATGTGGATCGTCCATCCCCATGCTATCATCCATACAAATTGAGTCACCCTCCAGAATGGTAACTCATGAAAATTCTCCTCCACCTTTGGCTCCTACAATGACGGTGGGCTGCATAACTAAACATGGTAGAAAAAATATCCTACCCCACGCTATCCCTCTCTCCACTTATGATAAGTGTAGATTAGCTGCTGTTCTTGGGTTGCAATAATGTTGCCCTCAAGTGGCAAGAAGAAGACTGGATCTCCAAATATCCTCTCTTCCATGTCATGAATCATGCTGGCCCAAACCATCCCATACAAAATGAATGGCACATCCTCACCATATGGCATACAAATCAGCAAAATGCTGAAGGTTACGTGAAAATTTGGATGATACCAATGGTCTCTCAAGTGGATACAATGCAGTCTTTCTAACTGCTGTTTTAGATCATCATGTGGCAAGTGGTCCTCCAACAAGATAACAATTGTGCATGTTTTCTCATCTACCATGAGGTAGTAAATAGCATTATATATCAGCTGAGTACAATAATAATGACAACACACTTGTCCAAAGTCATGTAGAGAAGGGTTATCTCCGTCATAAATGTTGGTTCTACAATGACCATGAAACCCAAAAATAATCTTGCCCTCTTGTGGAGTAAGGCACTGTACATAGATGGTGAGAAAATGCAAATACTCAATGAAATAATCAATAAGTACAGAAATACATTTCTTACCATGCATAGTGAGTGGGCCGAAAGTGTGGTCCATGAATGAGTCTTCCCATGAGAATATCCTCATAAAAGTCTGCAAAATGAAGGGATGTGTACTCCCCTTGGAACACTCCATCAATAGAAACATACTCCCAAGTGACATCGTTGTTGGCCTTAGTGATAAGGCTCTTGTCACTCCATGACTCCTTTATTTGACATGCCACATGCCAAAGTCATCCACCATCATGCTGCTATGTAGGGAAATATTCTTCCTATGTGGAAGCACCTCCTTATCCTCCAATGCTGAAGGGTAGCCTCTTTGCATCTCAATTGTGCCATCCCTTTCTCCGGAAATACCATGCCAAGTATGGGAAAAATTCTGCCCATACCCTCCCAAGAGTAGCCAAAGCAACAATAACTCTTGCTGCTCCCTCACACCTCCATCATACAAATCATGAGGTGAAGATATGATGATTGACATGAGGAATGTCATACCAACATAGCACACCCAAATGCCTTTCTTCCATATGATGCAAGTGTCTTGCCAAGTTTCCTCCATCAACATACCCTTTGGAGAAGGATATGTCACATGATGGCCAAAATATTTCAAAAGTAGACAACACAACCATGCCTCTTGCTGCTCGGTGTCATAAATATGCAAGTGGCTCATCAACCTCTTGCTCACCATCCACACCCATTCAACCACATGTGGGTGTCTCCCACCATGCTCCATCTTGGTACTCCTCCAATAAAGACTACCATCCTCCCAAGTCAGATTTATTTCTTTAAATTTGGGGGATGTTGAAATGCAACCCATTGGAGATCTCCTAGAGAAGATCCCAAACCAATGACCCTATTGAATCCATAAAGATCCAAGTGTGCTAGAGGAAAAACCTCCTCATAGGCCTGCACAATGCTCATCCCAATAGATCCATCACAATGATGAAATACAAAGTGTCTCTCATTGATCAAATACTCATCCAATCTCATACAAGTGTAATGGTCATTAGAATGCTCTAATGATAGCTAGGCCCCCAACTCCTCACTGTTGCCTAATGACAACGCTGTTAATCTCCTTAATGGTGTATTTGTTGTCTCATGCTCAAGCTCAATGATGAACATATAGTCCGACATTGGGTTATTTAGGACAAAACTCATCCCATCCTTCAAAAATCCACACTCCAACCTCAAGTGTTGTGTGCAGCTCAACAATGACACATGAGGATGATTAGTTGTCCCTTCCTTGAACAACTCAAGGTTGCACAATGCAGTGCAATTATGTTGTTCCAAATTAGAAGTATGTGTTGATCCTTGGTCATGCAAAGGCATGTTTCCACATCCCTCCATAAGATTTACTGAAATAACAGAAAGTGGAAATTTAGGCATACATTGGTGGAACTTGGGAACATCTTGTATGACTACAAGAGTTCCTTCCTCCAATGTGTTGTCCCCCCCAACTGTTGATGATGATGGTTTCTCCTCCATAGTTGTATCAGCTAGTATAAATCTCCTCAAGTGGTGGTGAAGGCCTTCCCTCCTTTGATTTCTTCTTGTCAAATTCTCTGATCAACCTTTGAGTGAAATCTACAAAAGCATTCACTGTTGCATGATTCCAATGGCTGAACCACCAAAGGATTGCTTCACCCTCTAGATGCAGCGCTGTAATCTCAACAGGCTCTCTTTCCACTACTATATGTAGTAGGAAGAATGCATCTAGCTTCCTTGCCTAAGCCTTTGCTGTACATGTGGATGATCCATCAACAGTAGACAATAGAAACCTATTTCCCTTTATCCTCCTATTGCTGCAAGGTCTCCTTTCTTCTTCAAGCTGAATAAACTATGGAAGAGTTAGAGTTTCCTTGAAAGCTCTAGGTTGAGACTTATATTATTCCAGGTATCCACTTAGGTTCTCATGTTCCAAGTGCCCTCCATATTTCTGCAATTTGTCTCCTTTTTCAAAAGGAAAGGGTATAGTCCCACTTCTTCTTTCTCCTCTTTTTTGCTTGACCTCCTTGTTGAGGTCCTTTCTAGATCTTAAAAGAGATGAGATAAATCTGATTCTCTCCATCATTATGATCTTTCTCTTCTTCTTCTTATTCTCCATATAGCATAATGGCTGAGATCCACAGGTTGAGCCAAGATTATGCTTCGATACCATTGTAATATTCCCAAATGGGGAATGCAACAATATAAGATATAAAACTGGAAATAGGATTGATAAATCAAATCATAAAATGTGAGAAGAACATATAGCCATCATATTAATGTTATAGCATAAAATGTACAAGATCTTGAGAAAGTAATCACTCAAGTTAGGCAACACAAGCCTCAAGAGAACATGTACATGAAATATGAAGAACAATGCTACAAAAATAATGCCCAAGGCTATGATAGCGCAATTTTATTAAGTAGAACTGTTGTTGGAAAGTGTCAATACATAAATTTGAAACTATATGGCTCATACCATGTTGGGAGTAAATATCTAAACTCCCAAACACAATTTCAAGACAATCCAGAAAGGATTTCCTGAAATATGCAAAAAGTGCAAAATGCCGGAATGCAGCCCCAGGACTGAATAGTAGCTGCAAATCAAGAACTGGATGAAGATGGATGTAGATGACACATGTGATGAATGAATCTCATCCAATAGATTCTTCAGGTGAAAGGCTGATCCAATCACTGAAGATCTCACCCTCCAATCAAACACTGCAACCCCTCACTGCAATTTCTCACTGAAATAACGCAGTCATAGAGGGATACTGCGATGTAGGAGATGGAAAATATGTTGGCCAAGTGCCAAGATGTGAAATCTGATCCAGAATCTTCCTCACTGATCTTCCAAAGGGAAGAATGCTTCTTCCTATGAAAAACTAGCTCCGGAAGTGGTGTTATCAACCCTCCACTGCAACACCCTACAACACAACCCATCTCTAAACAGAAACTGCGTTGTAGCTGAAGGAGGTAGCTTGGCCTCAAGCCTGAATGTGGAAAAATGAAGTGCAAAGCTCCCCCAAGAGGCCTCTCAAGAAAGGAGATGGAATTCCTAAACAGGAATACCTTGTGCTAAGCAGCACAACAATCTCAACTAAATAGCTGAAGAATGCACAATAGTCATGCAGAGCACAAATCTAATAATCAATAACATGCCTCACTATGGCTATCTTTCCCTCCTTATAAAAAATTGTGAGCCTTCTTACCTTGGGTCCCATTCATTAGGGTTTCCTCCACCAAGGAATCTTCCTCCCACTATCACTGCACTATCTCCATAGATGATCTCCACCATTCATTCCAGCATTGTTGACTTGGTCAAACTTGACCTTGTCCACATGTAATTTCCCTTGTTCACACATGGGGGTGTAAGATCCAGCTATTATAATGATCCCTTTTCACATCATGAGGGATTTTATTCCTGTTTTAGATATGTATGGGCCTCCTTACTCATTTATTCATCTACTTGGTGTTAAAAGTAAAAATTTATATTCCTATTAGCTGCATGCTAATTTAGGAATATTACACGTTTGATAACACCACAGTGGCCAAGACTTGCTGGGACATAAAACTAGCTGGGGGATAGAGGAAAGGAGTTTGGGAGGCATCATAGGCTAAAGATGTTGTCGTGGCCGAGGACTCAGTGTCGTTACTACTCGTCTCCGTATCTTGGCTGGCTTCGGTGCTTGATGTGGACATCATGCACACCGGAGCCTCTGTGACATCATATGATGATTCTAGTATAACAGGGGGATCTCCTAGGAATGACCCAAGGATGGACGACGCTTTGAACTGGCCGGGGCCATATTCTTGGTACCGTGTAAGTGTCTCGAAAGATGTGTCTACATAGGGTAGGACGACATCAGTATTTGTTAGGGGTCGCTTGTCATGGTATGGTAATTGGTCGACAATAATGATGCGATCCTCATCGGGGAACATCATAGTTCAGAATATGGAGGAGGCTATGGCTGAAATGGCATACATATAACTCCGGCCAAGGAGTATATTGTAATCTAGTTGAGCATCCAAGACTAAAATGTCTATAAGGATAGTCTTGCCAGCTAAGTAGACTGGGACATTTTGGTAGAGACCGGCGGGAGCTGATGGGGGCCCATCGTATGCTCTGAGTGTGATGTCTGATGGCTTTAGCTCGAGAGACCCTAACTTTTGCCAACTTTTCTTTGACATAATTGATGCATGTGGATGAAACCTCGTCAATGATACATCGGTGAATGGTGATGTTCTGAACTGAAACCGGTATATGGAAGGCGACCATCGAAGGAAGCCTAGGGGTGGTTTTGTCTAAATAAAAATCCATTAGGCGCAAATCAACAGGGTTGATGGCACCTAATGTGGAAAGTAAGGCTTTCCTTGGCTTTGGGCTTGATTGTAATACCTCCAAAGCTGACATGGCAGTGGGAGATTGGGCTAAATCGTCCACAATTCTATAGTTATGGGCCGATTTGGAATGGTTTCCTACTCGCCTAGTTGGTCCCTTGGCCATATTTGGCAAAGGTTCAATAGGTATCCTCGATATGGTCAATGGTGTTGTTGGTGCACTCATGCTAGCCCCTCATGAATTGGTGTCTGGTGGGGTATCGTAATTTCGGTTCCGTGTCTGAATAAACATTTCTTCGCCAATCATGTAGAGTTCATTGTTGTTTTTTCCAGAACCGTCGGGAGCTCTTTGATGATGTTGGGTGCTAAATGTCCCTTGGTGGGGGAAAGGCTCCTGCATGACGGTTTCCTGTTGTGAGGATCCCCCTTGTCCATGGTTACTGTGAAGCTTCTTCAGCTCAGGGAGATAAGGACAGTGGTGAGTGTAATGGCTGTATTCACCATAGATTGAACAAGAGTGGTTGGTCCGATGATTTGGCCTCTTTTTCTTCCCTTGGGAGTTGTTTGGCTCCTCATTTTGATTTTGGTTAGAGTTGCCTCCAACCTGAGATCGTGGAGGGCGTCATTGATTATTTCACCCCTATCCAGGATTTCCCTTTGGTTTGTTTTTAACTTTTTTCCTTGTCGTGTTAGGAGGATAGCTAGGATTCTCTTGATTGTATGAATGGCGTGATTGTGCTCAGAAAGGTTGCACATATTTCACCTGTGCATTATTCTGCATGGGTGGTTTTTGTGCTAGGGACTGGGCATATTGTGATCCTTGTCCTTGGTTTGTGAATGGTTGTTTGGGGGGAGATCTTCCATCAACATTTATATCTACATATTGGGTCCCCTGAGTTGGAGGATATGGAGCTCCTTGTTGATGGTGGTATGATGAGGCCCTATTAGTCATGTTTTGCGAAGGTGCATGATGACTCTGGTAGCCAGGTTGCGGGATGTTCTGGTTAGAATCATATGTGTAACCGAGGTACTGAACACTGCTGATTAGGTGATTTTCGGTCAATGACCCAATCAAGCCATCTGCAGAGATCGACATGCCTGGAAATTCTTTGTAAGTTTGCAGGCATGGGGCGTTAGGAAGGATATTGTAAATATATTCTGATTGCGTGTAAATCAGCTCGAGCTGATGGGCCTTACTGATGGTGTCCTCTTCGGACGTAGGTTTTTGAGTTGCTACGTCTTTTGAAATCTCTGTAGTGAGACTTTTCAGGAACAGTTCTAGCATAACTCGATCGTCAAGTTTGGCTTTTCACAAAGTACGATGTCATCGCCATTCGTGGAGATGGTCCGAGATATGGATGGCGGGTGTTTGCCTAAAATGGGTCAGTAATTCCATCCTGGAGTCGTGGTGGATGGGTAACTGAAAATAGGTAAGGAATGCAGTAGCGAGGGCGCTAAAATTTCCATGTGTAGCAGATGGTTGCTCCACATACCATTTCGCAGCTGGTTCGGTTAGGGTGCACTGAAATAGTCTCAATTGGATAGATCATCAATGATGATGTTCGACGAACACCACAAGTGAAAAGCCATAATGTGATTTTCTGGGTCTTCCGCTTGCTTCCCTTCAAACTTTGGAATGTCTGAAGGGAGCTTCGTGGGCATGGGTGGTCATATTGGGTTGTGTGAAATAGGGTCGTTCGTTAACTTAGTTAGATAGAGAAAGTTTAACGATGCTAAGAATGGTGACTGCGAGTTGAGAGCCATTGCACATTGTGAAGACACAGTGTTTTAGTTAGGTATAGGGTTTGTCTGTGACGTACCAACTATCATTTCACTTGGCTTCCCAAATGGGTAGTGCTCCTCTTACCCCTAGGGGTTGTGGGAGGAGTGGAATGTGGTGACCCTGTGGGGGTGTCCATTGGTGTGGCATTGGGTGACCGCCGAGGGTTCTCAACTAAAGATGCCCCAATAAAGGATGAAATTATAAGGGTGGCAGTGTTCCGTCTCTGACGCCTAAATGGCAAAAGACCTGGAACTCCTCCTAGTAATGGTGGGAGGTCCAAAATACATCTAGATCGACGAGGTCCCATTGAGTCCGTTATGGTGTGGACTAGGTACGGTTTTGGAACAAAATTTCAGTTCTATGAGAGGTGAAGTATAAAAGCAAAAAATGGTGACCACATATATAAATGAAAGTGAAAATAAAAGTTAATTTCCCTTTAAATTATCTCTATGTGATAAAACAATCAAAAAATGGTTTTGGTTGTCTTTCCGCGTGATACTCAAAATCCTAGAGACCTATACATCCTTACACTCTCAATAGTAATTGGGCCTTGTGAAGATATATTCTGATGGGTATTGGGGCTAACATACTGAAAGAACTGGCGATGCCTTCCAGTAGCTGAAGAATTGACCAAGGTAATGGGTAGATGATCTAGTGTTGCCTGCACCGTCACCTATAGGGAAGGATGCCCTAGATTTGGCCGCTAAGTACCATCACCCCACATGAGCATTCGAGTCTTGAGCTTCTTGGAAATTTAGCTACCAGTACCAAGTATTAGATGGGTCAGGTAGCCCCAAATAATACCACACGCACTGGGCCTGAGCTTAACCCCCTCTGAATCGGGTCTCTGTGGCACTCGGGTGTTCTTTTCTATGGGCGGATAGATGGATTTTAAAGCTCCCTAAAAAGTCAACTTCTATGTTTCAAGATGTAAACTGACCAAGGTAGATTATTGGATGCCTACCCCTTTGGTCCTAACTTAAACTATAATTTATCTTGTGGCCCCTGTGGGGAGTGTTAATGAGTTTAGTTAGGTTAGTTTTAAGGTGGATTTGATTCTCTTATGGTGTGAAAGTGTGTGAGCAAGAAGTGAAAAATCACATAGTTTTAACATGTGGATATGTGATGATCCTTTACAAATCCCCTATTAATCTACATTTGGTTGTTCCTTGATATAAGAAAATCATGTGCGGATATGGGCAGCTTACAATGTTTCCTAGTTAATCAAAGTGATCAACTAAATGGAGATGGAAAATGATCAGAAGAGAGCTTTCATATGCTTGCCTAGGGTCACCAAAAGTTGCAAAGGCTTCTCTAAGGATAATTAAATCTTGGTCCCAAGTTACTCCTAGTGCCAAAAAATTAAACTAAAATGAATGACTTTAAGCTAGGAAAAATGAAAATTTTAGCTAAGCATGTGTGGATTTAGGGCCACTTACTCTAGCTAATTACCTATGTGTTTTTGGTGTCTATTTTCGCAAAAAAATAAGTTATTTCAGATTGCAAGTAAATTTCCCCCTACCTAAACTATGTGGCTTTTCTGGGAAAATAAACTTTGAAATTTTAAAACTAACACCTAGCACTACTCAAATGTAGCCAAGAGTGAGTTTTAAATAGTCATGGGACACCTCACACAGTGCTTGGAAATTTTTTTTATGCACTGCCAGTCATTTTACAAACAGGAAATGAAGGAAAATAACAGAAATTTTCTGCCTCTGGTTTCCATGGGCAAATGTCTCGGATAGGCGTAAAATCTATCGTGCAGGTGTGTGCTGAACGCGTGCGGTTGGGCGCGTTTTTCTGTGTAAAATGTGCACAAATTTCCTGCAAAATTTTTTTTGGAGCTTTTGAAATTCTGCCTCTCACTGAGGGTGAACGAGTAGAGAAGAAGAGAAGAGGGGTTGTCCAAGCCAAACTCCAGAGCAGAGAAAAGGTCCCTGCAATAGGCGCAACCACATTAACTAGAAAAATTAAAATTAGTGGAGTCGCCAATCCTATTGGTGGATTTGGTGCACAAGTGTACCAATGCACACTTGCTTAAGAGGAGTGGTCGATGCCTCTTAAGCTTATGGTCAGAGGCATATAAAAAAGAGAGTTAGTAGGTTAGTGAAAGTGCTATAAAACAAAACACACTAAATAATGATATAGTATGCATATGTAGAGAGAAAACAAAACAAAACTAAACAAAAACACGAACTCTCATATAGAGTCAAACAAAAAAATACTGCTAACGGTGGCATCAATTTCCCCTCTTATTGTTTGCTATTAAGAATTAAAGATAGTACGTTTACACACTTTCCAAGGGGTCCTTAGAACTATGGCATTCTAAGACCCAATGTAAGGACGTTTTTACCTTTTAGCCACTTGGTGCAAGGTCTCTCTCTCTACTCCAAAGGATTGGAGTTGTTAGATGGCCAACAACTGAATCCCCTCTCTACTTCTGCTCTGGATTACACACTGTTGGATTGCTTCAAAGAAATTTTGGCCAACATAACAATGTGCTCTCCCTTTGTTCATCTCTTGGTGGCCTTTTATAGATGAATTCAAACTCTCCTTCCATCTCTTGGTACATTGATGGATGGTGACCCAAGAGAGGGGGTTGATTCCATTGTGTGCCACTTTATTCCATTGTGTGCTCCCTTGAGGTCCCAAGGAGGCTTAGGCGGTTGTCCTTAAGCGGCCTCAATTGTGGGATGATTTTCTTGGAGCATCCCTTGTGGTCCCGGAAAGTGACTTCCACCACTCTCAGGTCCGCACGGCTTTTTGAGGGAGAGTCGTGCAAAGGCGCGCCTATCGAAGAAAAATGCGCGCAAAAGTGCATTCTGCTAGGTTCTTGAGTGCGCAATTTGATTTTTCCTCTGGACCTTATAGGTTTTTTAAAATTTTCAGATTCTCTAATGTGCCTCAACCTTGTAAATCCTTCTGCCTGATATTTAATAATGTCATCTTTGCTTGTCCGATTTTCCAGTGATAACACTCCTTACCAAAACGGGTATAAAGAAGGAGGACTTGGTGTGAATGGCCAAGGCATAAGTCAACCATTTGAGGTTGTGCTCAAATATGTTAAAACTTCCAATACATTGTGGAAACCATTGGGGAAATAGAATGATGGGAACACTTCACCATCATCCTATGATAGCGCACATTGCAGAGAAAGAGCTAAGGCAAGCTCTAATTTCATGATCGCACTAGAGACAACCAAGAAAGGTATAACAATTCTCGAAATTCTATTGTGCATTTTGATTACAAGCATATCGCTAACAATGAACATAGATCATGGCATCAGAAAAAATGTAGTTTTTCTGGATTACATAACCATGTATTTGTTGAGTGTTGGAAGAGAATGGCATCATGAAAGAGGATGAGGCGTGAAACTCCTTCTCCACACCAGGGAAAGAAGAAGGTAAGGGAGGTCTGGAGGAAGAATAACCATTGCAGTCACTGCGAAAGAAGTGGTCATCAAAGAGCCACGTGTTCGAGGCTCCATCCAGAGAAACGTCTCAAGGATAAAGTGTCCGTGCATGAACCAAATGAAACAGTTGTTCGACAAGCAAATCCGCCACAGGAAGATAACCCATTCACTTTGATAAGTGAGAGATGGTTTTTCTAGATGTGTTCACATTTTTTGGCCTTACTTTGTAAATCATGTTTTGCAATTTAAAATGTAAAAGCGATGATGTGTTTTCTATCACTTTTTAAGCGAAAATGATGTTTTGGCCTCGTATCCGGGGTATTGATTTCCATTTTGATGTAAACTTGACCACAAAGTGTCTGTTATAAACTCATGGCAAGTATGGGATGCTTGTGTCATAGTTGGTCATGTAATTACGCAGGTAATTTATAAGAAGATTGTACTACAAGTTTACAGAGGATGCAAGTGTCATCTCATCACCTATGGCTCCAAAGAACAAAGTTAAAGGAGAATGAAGGGTGACCTTTCAGGACACTTGTGGTGCAAACGAGATACAAAGAAGCCACAAATTGTTTTCATGCTTTTGGTGTACCAAAATCACCTCAGTTGGGAGGATTGATCCACGTGGCTCTAGACACCCTCAAGAGAGCAAGAGGGCTCAGAAATGGTCAAAATTCAAAGTGGACAAAATGATTTTGAACCAAAAAAAGATTGTAGTTCCCGTCGCCCCGATTCCATTGGGGTGAACGACACTCAAATCCGAGTATGTATGAGAAAGTTATTTCAGTTTGAAGTTTGTACCAAACAACAAAAAAACAAGTCAAAGTCAACATTTTCCCATGTGGCAGGCTGTATGGATGATATGTTGTAGGCCTAGTGGGCCCTACAAAGCTAATGTGGCAGCCCACTTTACAAAACAAGTGGACCCACAAAAAGGTGAGTGGGAAGCACCACAAGTCGACACATGGCAAGTAGGTGGTAGAGGTGGCATATGATGTAGACCAATGAGGGCTTGCCACATGGCCCAATCACATGGTGCCAAATGGCACCTCAAATTAGGCCCAAGTGGCCTTGGATGGTGCAACCTCCAATTTTTTTCGTATTCTCATGTTTTTGGGAGTCGTTACAATATGGACATACGAATTCCATATATTATTTAGTTTGAAAAAACTATATTAAAACTAAAATCGGGCTTTAAAACAATATTGGGAGTCAATGGGATTTGAAACCAAAACCTCCCAAAAACAAGTATATTAATATTATTATGCCAACCAATGTGCCAACCTCACACTTGTCTTATTCACCCTCACACTTTCTTATAAAATTCCATTCAAATGGTTCAAGGAAACCATGGAGAGTGATGGAGAATACATGAGAGATGAGGCAACAGGGAGGCCAATGGAGCCATGAGAAAAGTGGAGGCAGAACGTTGAGGATCGACACACTTTTCAACATTTAATATTGTTTTATTTGCAAGTGTGGAACCATGAGTGGATAGGGGGGCGGAAACTTGCCTAGGGAATCTTGAGGGGCATCAAAAAGATTCCGTGAGGCGCAAAACTTGCCGAAGTTAGTTTTTGACAAATTTTATGTTGATTTTATACCTCTCGGCGATAGGAATCCAATGCAGATTTTTTTTTCATTAGTATAGCTTCCCATTTTTTGGCCATTTTCTAGATTGGAGTGATAGTGTCATATTCCCAAATGTGGACAGTCGATTTTATGCCTCTCGATGCCATGAATTCGATGGTGCAGCTAGATTCAATAGATGGGCATCCACTTCTTCATCCAACTTCAGGGGTTGAGGTATATGAAGTATTGATATCATGTGCCTCTTTTGTAATTTGCTGTGAGATGTAATATTTTGTTTATATCCTTGCTTGATGTATGTTGCGGGATCTATGTTTCTACTTCATGTGATATGTATTCTCCATAGATTGTTATGATCCCTATGTAACCTTGTTGAAGTGATCCTCATCGTCACCTTGTGTGAGATTATGTCATGTTGATAGGAGGCCTATTGTGAGTGAGAGTTCCTGTAGCAGAACGTATCATGGAGAGACAATCCACTCATGTTGAGGGCATATATCCTTGTATGATAGAAAACCTAGTCCATGTACATCATCACCATTTCCAGCACTATATGAAGCGACCTACCCCATTTTGAAACCGAGCCTGGAGACGTAGGCCACACTGGGTGAACTCCGTTATCAACGTCTTGTGTTATTATGTTGTTGATTGTTGTATTCTTTCCTCTTGCTTAAAGCATGCATATGTGCTCTTTTAATGCTCTTTTTAGTGCAATTCTAATCACATCACAAAAGTAAAAGATCATGGGTAAATCTGGTAGCTGACGGACCCGGATCACCTGACGCTCCTCTTGAAGGCTTCTTGTCGGCCTTCTTGTACAGAGTCTTCATGGCATAATGTCCCTGCTCATGATAGTGAAAACATTTAATCTTCAACAAGTCCTTATTCTTGCCCCCCTGACCAAAATCTCCTATGAATTCATATTTATTCCCTTTCTGTTTCTTTTCCTTTCTAGCCAAGGCACAATTCTCCTCATACTAAACCTTGGATGATGTCCCATCTTTGGTGTTCTGAATAAAATCCTCCTGTACCAAATCTTACCACAATTTTTCCCAGTTTGGTAGCTTCTCGCTCCCATTGAATGAATCTCAGTTGTTGTGCCAACTCTTGGGAAGGATTAGAAGTTACAGGCTTACCAAATCATCTTCAAAAACCATAACTCTAACACTAACAAGTTCATCATGAAATTGTGTGAATTTTCCAAGGTACTGTGGTATTGTTTCGTCCTTCTGCATTTTAATATTCCTAAGCTTATCTTTTACAGTCAGCTTCTTGTGGTCACTACTATTCTGGAAAATTTCTGTCAATGTATGCCACATTTAATATGGATTTTCCTTCCCTTGGATATTAGAGATAATACAGTCTCGTATTGCCTCCAAGATGATCCTCCATGCCTTTATTATGATCTTCTTCCAATTTTATAGATCCTGGGCATCAACTAGTGCTGGTTTCTAGACATCACTATCAATGAATCATTCAGTCTATTTCTTTCCATGACTCCTTCCAAGCAATGTGATTTGAGCTACCCTCAAGGGCATACTCGAGCCTTAGACCATAGAATGTCATCTGATCCTACTACTAGCTCTAAAGAATAGATTTGAAAAAATCCTTCCTTCTACAAAGATAACTTTGAATTCTCTTCTATGTTGTGATTATAGCTTTAATACCATGTATAAATTCCTTGTAGATTCAAACTTCTAATTGTAATTTACCAAAAATATAGACTTGAATCTTATGGGCTACCTACCCAATATTCATATATGATGCATTTAAGCTTCACTCCCTCTATCCGTTTGTACCAAAGACCCTACTAAGTAGTGTGTTGAGGCGGTAAATCCCCTCTGCAGACAAAGGCAATCCCACTAGCCCTAGGGTGGGTCTAACAACAATCAATCACGCAAAGACGTTGGTTCCTAGTTACAATAAAGACAAAGATCGCGATAAGTGACCTACCTCAAATCCCACGTTGTTGTTGTTGAAGAAGAAGCGAAGCTCTTCGTCCCTTGCTTGACAGATCACAATCCTTTAGTTTTCTTCGTCTGGACACCTGTACACATGAAAAGAAACGATGACATAAAACGTAATACTTAAATGTAACTATATATCAGTTAGAGAGGATATAATTCATTGCATTTCATAAAAGAGTAAACACATGAATGGAACCAAAATCAGAGTCGCTTATATTAATGATGACAAAAAGGGAGATTACAACCAAATGCTCTGACGCTATGATCTTCCTTCGGCGGGGCTTGCATTGGAGCCTGTCTCAATTAAGCCTGTTGGGAATTTGGACAAAGCTCTCTCTCACAGGGTTCTTCTCGGCTCTGCTTTCACTAATTGCCCAACTATAGTTCTCCTTCTACAAGTTCAACTAGCTTGCTAATGGGAAGGGAAGGCTTTTATAGATGGAGGAAGGGAAGTTGGGATCCCTATAATCATGGGATAGGCCCTATCTCATAGGAAGGTTCCATGAGAGGTGGAAAACCACTTCCTATACATGGATATCCAGAGCCAAACCACTCAAATTCCTTTGATGATTCATTCTGGAGTTTGTTAGAACCAAATGTCCACCATTTATTTTTCAAAAACATTCCTTAATGGGCTTGGCGCGAGTGGGACACATGGACAGTGTGCCAATTGGCGCACCCTCTAGTGTGGATTTCCCCCATTGGCGCGAGAGATGAACTGACTAGTCGCGCCAAGGCTAAAACATCTATTTTTATGGTTTTCTAGAGGAAATGTTCTTCAGGAGAATGTTTATCTTTAGGCAAGAGAACGTTATGAAGGTGTTTTCAGGACATATTACTGCTCACAGGTCAGAAGAATAGTCCTCCAATGTGCAGGACGAGGGATTGCAGGGACAGTGACAAAATACTGTGTAACAGATGCCCCCTAAAGCATGAGGTCTGAGAGAGAGGGAGGGGTGAAATGCTTTATGAGAACGCGCCCAACCGAAACACTGCCATCGAAAAACTTCGAAATAAAAATACAACTGATATCTCAGATACATGATATGTGGTATGGGTGCAGCCATCCATAATAGAGTGTACAAAAACCTGGATCCAAGGTATGGATGCAGCCATCCAGTAAATAAGGATCAAAAAGTAGATTCAGGTATGGTCGCAGCCATCCAATCGAATAATACATGATAATAATCCACAAATAATTCTCATCCTATATTTTATCAGACAAGATCCAGGGTCTTGCGCTCCATCTCGACCCGAACATAGTACAAGTTCAAGCATGCGAATATGTGAGCTGAAGTCGAACATGCAAGAACATCGTCTGATTACCAGCCAATAATGAAAGCCGTTAACAGACGCGAGAGAAACCACCAATAATGACGATGGACCTCAAGGTACATGAGGTACAATCCACGGAATGTGAACAGTGAGCTGGCGTCGAAAACCCGCAGAATCATCCGATCGAAGGTCAATAATGAAAACCTTGCATCGAATGCGAAGAACCTGCCATTGAGGCATGCAGGCTCCAAGGTACCTGAGGGGAGTCTCTAGACCAACTTCTTGGATAATGAGCTGAAGTCGACAGGAAGTGACCTTGATCGAAGGTGGGCCATAATGTTTCCCACATCATCGACATGAGACAGAGGGACATAATGTTTGTGAATCAAGATCAACAGAGAATCAAAGGGAGGTTGAAAACTGCAGAGGCCAACTTCTTTTGAACATATCGGCAGCACGACATTGGATTTGGCAGTATTTGACATCAAAGGATTTGAGGTCATGGTGACGTGGCAAAGAACAGATGAGCAGTCAAAAGAGATTACCCAAACCCATGGAGGCAAGTAGATAACGAGGTGAGATGTCCCCAACCCACCACGAATGCAAAAAAGTGCCATGTTCAAGAGTGACATACTACCGACACAGCTATAATACTGGTTCCATTTTCCCCCACCATTTCTGGCAAGCACCCCAATTATTTTTGAAAACAATCTTGAAGGGGATAGCATATGCTTGCGATATAAGTTTGTCCTTCAGACAAATCCATCCTAGTACATTTAACTAGACCTAGGAAGGAGGAACTCGAGTAACGTCATTATGAAGGAGTCCGATGTCATCAGGTTTTAACAAGTCTGACAAAGGAAGAACTCAGTGTCTTTTCATGTTTAGAGAGTTTGAAAAGGCGGCGGAAAATAAAACTCCAATAGTCCCTTTTCGTAGATAGTCCCACAGATCTGAAAAGGTAGAAAACTATATCTGAGAGAACCTCCTAGTTGCGATAGGCTAGGGTATTCCTTTTTCGTAAATAATCTATCCCAGCCCGAAAAAGGGGTAAACGTATACTGGGTAGATATCGTTTCACAGCCAATTTAACGAGTGCAAAATGACAAGCGACTCGACGATCTTTTCAATTTTAGAGAGTAAAAAAAGAGTTGAAAGGTGACTCCAATAGTGACTTTTTCGTGTTTTTAACGAGTCTGAAAAAGTATAAAATACAACTTGTGTCGTTATCCTAGTCGCGCGAAAGTCTGTCGCTGCACAAAAAACAAGTGTAAAACCCATTTTTCAACAAAACATAGTGAAATATTGGAAAAACAAGTCTCAAAACCTAAGTTTGATTTCAAAAAGTTATAAGTATGACCAAATAGTAAAAACATATTTACTTTTTACTTTTTACCTCTTGTGCAGAGCGATAGTGAGTTACCTGCGATCTTGCGGCGACGATTGTGGACGATCCAGTACATCATTCCGAATCCCGTCTTTTCTAGGTAAGAGCTGCTTCCATTAGCTATGTTTTAAGCCATATTTCATATATTTTCATTGTGATTTGACATCCCTAAGGGGAGGATTTGAAAATTTAGGGCTTCCGGGGTTGGCGCAAGTAGGAGGCACGGACCTGCGCCAATCCAGATATTTTTGCAAAGGGGTCGTGCCAGCTGGCGCGACTGTCAGCAAAGCAGTCGCGCCAACTGCGCAACCTCATATTCCGCTCAAATTTCACAAAAAATGAACCAATAAATTGAATTTTTGAATGCCCAAGGGGTCTTATGATGTGTTTATGACCAATTTTATGCAGGTATAAAGCCACAATGGTGATTGAATGGAAAGAAAGGGAGAATAGTGAAGAAGACGAATTGGCAATGGAGGACGAGCAATGTACGAATGCTCTTCGGAATTGCAGATTAAAGAAATTCTTCTCAACACCGTGTCTCAGGGCTCAGCCCGAATTGTTACAATATTTGATAAGTATCTGGGATGAGAATGAAGAGAAGTTTAAGCTTCGAGATCAAGTACTTGAACTCAAAGTATTCAATGTCTAATTCATCACTGGATTGTCTCACAGAGGTCCAATTCCGATTATGACAGGTACCAGGCCTTCTGGCGAGAAGATGTCGATGGTTATGGAAAGAGTGTGCCCAGGGGCATGAACAGGATCAAGTAGTGGCAAAGTTGACATTCACATTGTTCCCAATATAGCACTCAGAGTGGTGCTACATACTATTACGCAGGCCACGGGGTCACAGGCACCGCACGAGGCTACTAAAACACAACTCCTCCTGGCGTCAGAATGTATGAACCCAACAATATTTGATTGGGCCACAATCACAACCATGAATATCAAATGGCAATTGACTAAATGTAAGAAAACCAAACTGTAGAAGTTTGGGTACAGGTTAATCTTGGTATCGTTCTTCCTAGAACGATTTCCTATCTTCCAGGGCCAAGGGGCAATAGTCCTAGATCCACCTTTGAGAGAGCCATGGATGGATCGATGGGCGACGCTGATGCCCAGGGCAGGGGGCGACCAACAGATTTCATGGCGGCTTGAGTTCTTCGGATGGCTCCGACGACAGCTGATCATCATAGAGGACTGGCCCTATGCCGGTGTTGATTTTACAGGAGACCCAGACCTTGCACTCCCGGAAGGGGAGGACTGGGATGAGGAGTTGGGTAAGACTCTTTTTTATTTTGTGAATTTTATGATTTTTTGGTATACATGCATTTTCTAACAGTTGATCCTATATGTATGCAGATGTCGGCCCAGAAAGGCCTGTCGGTATGTCACCGGTGGCGAGGAGGACTCCTCTCGCCTATGACCCTCAAGGTGAGGGGGGCGAGGGGAACGAGCTGGTTCAGAACTTAGAGGGAATCGCCCGTGGGATTCCTTATTATGCTCGCCTAGCTGATGTCCCTATGGCTTATCAGAGGCACACCATAGGGGTGCCGAGTCGCCTCCATCGCTTACTGAGGCAGTTGGTGCGGGAAGTAACATGCTACCATGAGCACCATGCTGATTAGTCGTCTAGGCTTTTCATATGCATATTTTTGAGAGACATGTTTTCTCCGGATGTAATATAAAAAAAACATGTATGTTTTCGGATTTTATATGATGCACACGCTGCAAACATTCGACATATATATATATATATATATATATATATATATATATATATATATATATATATATTTCTGCACGGATCTTTTCACATATGATGATGTTTTTACAAGTTGCGTAAATGTCTATCTAACACCATGTTGGCTACTGCATCCATAAGTGTATTCATTCGTCTTGGTATATGTTGATATGTGATGTAATCAAAATTTCTCTCAAGTGAACGAATACGTAGATACAGTCTTAAAATGCATGGATTTCTAACTGAATAATGACCATTGAGCTGTAAAACCACAAGCTGTGAATCTAGGTGTACAAGTAACGTGCAAATACTGAGGTTAAAATCCTCATTTAATAATTCCAAAACGGTGCTATACTCCGCTACGTTATTTGTAGCAGGTCCTAGACAAACGTCTTGTAAATTAATCAACTCACCAGCAGGATTGTAAATTACCCAGGCTGCCGAAGACAGGTTCCTGGTACTGCGGGAGGCACCATCCGCGAAACCGATGTAAGGATGAATAGACATCTGCACAATCAGCAGAAAAACGCTTACAAAGCACACCACACCAAGCTTAAAAGCACAAATGCAAACTATGCTTGAAATGACAAGAAAAACCGGGCATGCCCCAGCATGGTGTCTCAATTCGAGGTACATGCCCCCAAGCTTTAGTGCATATGCAAAGCAAATGTAGTGAAGGTTCAAATCACGAGATTGAGATCACATCAAGGAGTTGAACAAGGTCGTGTTTCATTATTTTAACGAGGTTGACACACTGAAAAGAACTGTCCTCAAAGCAGCTTGTTTCATTGTTTAGGGAGCTTGACACAAGAAGAGGAACTATGCTCCGACGAGCTCAAAGGAGCAGGTTCAGGAGGGGGATAACCGGATACAAATTTCTAGAGACAATCAGACATTTCCCCCAAGCCAGGCACGAATGAGGAACGATGATGTCCATCGCCCCACGGCGAATCTTCGAGAGACATCGTCTCCACGATAGCTTCATCAGATGGAAAAATTTCTCTCAAAGGATCGGGTGAATCTGCATCGCCGAGCCAAGGGGATTGGGAATAAACGTCAAGGGCCATGCTCAAAGGAGCATTACTAGCAAGAGGAGAATCTGATGCAGCAACGATCTCGCAATAATTGATTTCAACTGGGGTCAAAGGTATCGATTCTCCAAAAGAGGCAACCTATTCAGGAGAAGGGATGATCCATGGGTCATCTGACCTAGAGACCATATTGACTTAAATGGTGTTCGGTGGCGGAATGGGAAAAATACCCATGAGAACGGGGTCCTTGAAAATACTAGGTCCTATACTGTCGGGGGGATTAGGGATTTGATCCATGTATGGTATGTTGTTCTCGGAGGATGAGGTGAAGAAAGACAACTGGTCGACAGTAATAATCTTGCCCTCATGCGGAAATTTCAAAAGCCGAAAGAGGGTGGACGGAACGCATAGCATGGCATGGGTCCAGCTGGGACCAAGTAGAAGATTATAGTTGAGCTTGGTGTCAACAACTTCCACTTCGACGTTGACTGTCTTACCTTGCAATGTAATCGGTAGACTCGCGAGAACACCCAAGGGTTTTGATTCCCTTCCATCGAATGCCTCAAGGGCATTGGGAGATGAAGTGAGGGTTGGAGAGCCAATGGCCTTCCAGCAGGCGGATGACATAATATAGGTAGAGGCACCTTCGTCCACAACGGCTCTATGAATGTTGAGGTTGTTGATACTGATTTGTATGACAAAATTCTCTAGATCGAAGGAAAGAAGGCTAGAATCGGCAGGATCGATCCCACCAATCGCAGATAACAAATCTTTCTGTTGAGATGGACAACTTTGAAGAACTTCCAACGCGGACATCGCGGAAGGCGCCTGTGCCAAATCCTCAACAATTCTGTAATGCTGAGCAGCACAGGTGTTTGGATTATAGGAAGATTTTCGGAGAACACCTTTAGAAGGTTGCCGTACAACAGGTTCAACGCTGGGCTTCTCAATTTAAAGAGGACCAGAGGTATGTGGGGGAAGAGGGCCATCAACGACTTCCTTCCCAGATGCCTGGCATGATCCAACATAATCCTTCAATCGAGTGGCAATAGAAACAGGTGCAACACCATTCATCATGAAAAACTGGGACCCAAACGGTGCAAAAATTGAAGGTTGCTCAACCATCTGGGTCTGCTGAGATGGAAAAAGTTCCTTAAGAACTACCGGAGTTCCCTTAGAGTCCTTAAGAAGTTTACTAACCTCGGATCGTCGAGGACAATATTCGGTGTAGTGATCTTCATCACATATCAGGCAAGGGTACTTCGGTTTACATTGCGAATCATCCTTAGCACGTGGTTTGGACGATTCTGGTTTTGGGGCATCGGATTTGGCTTTGCCTTTTCCCTTCTTCTTCCCTTTGGAAGTCTTGTCCGCAGGATTAGCCTGAACGGCATTGACCTCCGCGGTCTTACCAGAATCTGGCGTAGCGGAAGGAGCAGAATTGTTAGAAGAATTCGCTTTCTGCTTCCCATTGGAAGACTTACGAGAAGTCTGAGCGACGGAACCAATAACATCGTCTACTGATGGAGTAGCCGGTGCTTTAGAGGTCCCTGGTCGAGGGGCATCAGTCAAGATGTCATATAACGTGCCGGACTGAGAGTACACTAAATTGAGGTACTGGGCACAAGCAATGGCTTATTCCTCGGTTACACATGCCCCCATAGAAATGTCCTGCGCAATCTTGTTGACAAAGGAGGTAGTGAACCAGTGAGTTAGAAGCTGATCAGGAATGTCAAACTTAATCAGACGACGACGACGTCTCCACTCGTGAATGTGATTTGAAATATGAGTGGCTTTGTCCTGTTTTAGAGATGTCAAGAGATGCGTCCCGACTTCATAATGAACCGGTAACTGGAAATGTGTCAGGCATGCCATGGATAGAGTATTAAAATCTTGAAAAATACCATGGGGAAGCTTTATATACCATTTAGCGGCAGCACCAGTAAGAATGCGCTGGAAAATATGTAGACGAATCGAGTCATCTATCCAAGAATTCGAAGAACACCATAAGTGGTATGTCATGACATGTGCTTGGGGGTCTTCACCAGATTTACCCTCAAACTTAGGACAGTCACCAGGCACCTTTGTCAGAACCGGAGGCCAATATGGATTATGAAGAATTGGATCATTGGTCAACTTGGATACATCCGGTAACTCCAACGTGGTGAGAAAAGGTAACTGAGGGTTAAAAGGCATGCCAGGTCTTCGATAAGAACCTATACTTGTACTCCATCCTCGTTGAGCATAAATCTGCCCCCACTGGTTCTGTCCTGGAGGATTATGGCCATAGGGGGTATAAGCCGGATAATGAGGTTGATATGGCGACTGATAACCAGGATACAGGGCTTGATAACCAGGGTACTGATTCCAATTATACGTGGGCTCCGTTTGAGCAGTATATGGGTTCTGCTGTGGAATGTAGGTATAGCCTGGCTGTTGAGAGTAATAACCAGAACCTTGGGGTGGGTTGTAAACCGGTCGAGATTAACCTTGAAGGTAATATCCGCCTTGGGGTTGAACGAACTGCTGATAAGTGGGACCCTGCTAAGTCTGATAGGTCAGGCGCACAGGCGGATTCGGCTGTGGCATCAAATAGATCGGCTGCTGAGTAGGGTTAACAGGTTGTGCAGGTTGTCCTGGTTGAACAGGTTGGCCTGGCTGTGCAGGTTGTCCTGGTTGAACAGGGTGACTTGGCTGAACAGGTTGTCCTGGTTGAACAGGGTGACCTGGCTGAATGGGTTGTCCTGGTTGAACAGGTTGACTTGGCTGAACGGGTTCTCCTGGTTGAACAGGTTGACCCGGTGGATGAAAGACACCAAGTTGCCTCGGCTGAGCAGGTTGGCCTGATGGCGGGAGAGGGCCAGGTTGCGCCTGATGACCAGGTTGACTCGTGACAGGACCATAAGATGGCCCTGGTTGTGAAACATTTTGACCAATCGAAAATTGAGGTTGCTGAGGTTGCACCAAAGGTTGAGAAGGATGGTTTTGTTCCCCAGGGCCACATGGTGGTCCAGGTTGATACCTCGGTTGCCCAGCTGGTCCTTGAGGTTGCCCTGGTTGGACCACAGGGTGAGGCTACAGAGGTTGACCTTGAGGGTTGTAAGACTGCCCTTGCGGACCATAAAACAATCCCTGCTGGCCCGAAGGTTGTCCCTGTAAGGGTTATCCTTGCAGGTCATATAGATAACCTAGCTGGGCCGAAGGTTGTCCCTGGAAGGGTTGTCCTTGTGGGCCAGAAGCATATCCTTTCTGAAACAAAGGTTGTTCTTGTAAAGGTTGCCCTTGTTGATTAGAAGGTTGCCCAGCTTGGGCAGATAGAAAACCGTTAATGTACTGATAAGCCTCAGGAGTAGGAAAACGAAAGGGGTTTCCCTGCTCATCATATTGGTATGGAAATACGTAAATCGGGGCAGCATCCGGTCCATAATGGGAAAATTAAGGACGATTAGGATCTTGAGAGGATGGACCAACCTCGGAGTTCGACGGCTGTAAAGACAACCGATACTCCTCAGAAGAAATATTATCAGGAATGGCAGAAGCTACGTAAATGTCTTCAGGAACTGACGAGTTCTTGGTTGACTGAGTAGTGACAACAAGCGTAGATGCAGCCACACAGATAGTAGGTCTAACAGGTACTAATGTAACAAAAGTAGATGTCGTGAGAGGTGTTGATGGTGACATCCCTAACGAGGGAATAGTCAGCCTCGTGGACGGAGTCGATACTCCCATAGAGGCAACAATGGCCATGACCTGACTTAAAGACCTATATCCAGCTGGGAGCATAGGACTAGGTGAAGAAATAACAGAAGGTTCAAGGATGTCTTCGGGAAAAAGCTGGTAATCTTCGTCAGAAGTAGGAATTCCCTCACTAGGAGAAGGACTGGATGAGTCCATATCTGACCCTGCCGTGAGATCTTGTAAAACACGACGGGGACTAGGAGGTATGACTGTAGCTAAAAAGGGTGATCCCGATGTAATAGGAGGGAGATGTTCCCCTACTCCAAATCCAAACCAAGCATTGGACAAGGGCCAATTGAAGTCAACTGGTCCCCCAAAGGGAAGTTCCGATATAACCGGTCCCCCGTCGGGAAACTCAGATACTACGGGTTGCTGATACTCAGCAGAGGACTGGGAGACCTATGATGAATGGTCTGTATAAGGACTACCAGTAGACGAAACTGATGGTTCTGCCACTGTGACTATAGTAAAAAAGAGGAAGAGATCGAAAAACAAAAACACACGGGCAAAAACCAAGGCAAACAAAAACAGGCCAAAAAATCAATCTCTAAATCGACGCGTGATCGTAGGCGATTAATTTTACCACATCGAAACTGGAAATTTTACTGTTTCATGTTTTAAGAGTCTAGAAACAAGTAAAATATGACTCTATCACTTTCAATTTGGAAACAAGCGTGAAAGGACAAGCACTTGATGATCTTTTCAAATTTAATGATTCAGTAAAGATAAAAATGAATGCTCTGGTAATCTAGGTAAATGGGTGTACTAGATATCCGTGAACTGCCATATACACCTTGGTAAAAATGGAAGAGAAATCAACCAGGGACTTGACGTACGTGCAGGTAATCTCCCCGAATGTTGTGTCCGGTGTATCACGGGTAAAAGGCGGCAGACTCGGCTTCCTACAGATAAAGGATTGCAACCAAATGGGGTCTCCCTTTATATACGCGACGGTACGGGGAGCACAAGTCCATACTAGTACTATCTATAACCAGATGGTGAGCGACAACTGCTAGGCTTAAAGACACCGGAACACGTCTCTACCTTAGACTACTAGATATTCCGTTAATGTTTCAATGTTGCCTTAGGTTAATTCAGTAAATTTTAAAGTTGATCTTCAATTTACGTTTCAATTTCAGGCCCTATCGAATGTTGGATCTCATAAAACCTCTAAATGCACACTATATGCCAGAAAATATCACTTTGTTCAATGAAGAGCTATCTACGGGAGAGTTGAGAGATTTTCAAATAAAAACAAAATGAGCACAAAAACATCCACTACTGTCTCTAATGCAAGATAATGAAACTAGAAAACTTCTTTCTAGATTTATATAACACTAATAATGTGAAAGAGCTTTCAATTTTCACAATGCCAAACCAAATGCAAAATATCTTGTTTTTGTATTTTTCAACATATAAGAGCAAATGCACTAAATGAATGAAAAAACTAATGAAAACATCAATTCGAGGAATGACAAGGAGAGAGCTAAAAAAAACAAGTTCACTGAATCCAAATGCATACAAGCAAGACTCAAACTGACGGCGAAATCCCTCAGAGCAAAGAAGAATCTCGAAAAATACTGACAAACCATGTAATCTAGGCTTGGAGCGACACAAAGCGAAACTGAATGAAGGAGAAGACAATCACTCAACTAACGCAATGATACAATGGAATCCAACAGAATGAATGCAAAGGAGCGAAAACGAAGTCGACCAGGAAAGCAAGGATCCAAAACTCCCATGGGAGGCTTAGCACACTGAAGCACCTAGAAGTGCTAGGGCTACAATGCAAAACTGATAGTAAAGGGCAAATAACCGGAGGACAAAGGTCAGACACAGTCAACAATGACTTCAAGGCACTCAATCAACCAGAAAAATGACATGAGGACCAAAAATCAAGCTCAGAGAGCCCAAAAGCAAGCAAACCCTAACACCAAATAGAGTTGGCGCGCCTGTTTGGCTGTAATCTGCGCCAAAACAACATTGGCGCGGGGGCCTAACTAGCAACAAGCACTAGTTGGCGCGACTGTCAGGAGCTAAACCGTGCCAATCGAGTTCACTATGGAAAAAGATGAAAAAGGACAAACAGAGACTGGATCTGGTCTTTTGGGGGCTGAACAGGGGTTTGACACCAAGGGAGGTGAACCATAGGAGCAAATAAATCAATCAAAAGCAAAAAAAACAACCCAAATGGAAGGAGGACTAACTCCCACTGTTCCCCAGTGGAGTCGCCAAATTTTTGAGGTGGTAAATCCCCTCTGCGGACAGAGGCGATCCCACTAGCCCTAGGGTGGGTCTAGCAACAATTGATCACACAAAGATGTTGGTTCCTAGTTGCAAGGAAGACAAAGACGCGATAAGTGACCTACCTCAAATCCCACGCTGTTGTTGTCGAAGAAGAAGCGAAGCTCTTTGTCCCTTGCTTGACAGATCACAATCCTTCGGTTTTCTTCGTCTGGACACCTGTACACACGCAAAGAAACGACGACATACAACGTAATACTTAAATGTAACTATATATCAATCAGAGATGATATAATTCATTGCATTTCATAAAAGAGTAAACACATGAATGGAACCCAAATCAGAGTCGCTTATATTAATGATGACAAAAAGTGAGATTACAACCAAATGCTCTGACGCTATGATCTTCCTTCGGCGGGGCTTGCAGTGGAGCGCGTCTCAATGAAGCCTATTTGGAATTTGGACAAATATCTCTCTCACAGGGTTCTTCTCGGCTCTGCTTTCACTAATTTCCTAGCTATAGTTCTCCTTCTACAAGTTCAGCTAGCTTTCTAATGGAAAGGGCAAGCTTTTATAGATAGAGGAAGGGAAGTTGGGATCCCTATAATCATGGGATAGGCCCTATCTCATAGGAAGGTTCCATGAGAGGTGGAAAACCACTTCCTATACATGGAGATCTGGAGCCAAACCACTCAACTTACTTTGATGATTCATTCTAGAGTTTGTTAGAACCAAACTTCTACCATTTATTTTTAAAAAAAATTCCTTAATGGGCTTGGCGCGAGTGGGACACAGGGACAATGCGCCAATTGGCACGCCCTCTAGTGTGGATTTCTCCCATTGGCACGAGGGATGAACTGACTAGTTGTGCCAAGGCTATAACATCTATTTTTAGGGTTTTCCAGAGGAAATGTTCTTCAAGAGAATGTTTATCCTTAGGCAAGAGAATGTTATGAAGGTGTTTTTAGGACATATTACTGCTCACAGGTCATGGGAATAGTCCTCCAATGTGCGGGACGAGGGATTGCAGGGATGGTGACAAAATAATGTGTAACATAGTGCCTCTGAGGTATCTCAACACATGTTTTACCACCTTCCAATACAATTTGGTTGGATTAACCATCTCTTGACTAAGTTGGTTAATCACATAACACATGTTTCGTCGTGTGTTCAAAAAATACATGAGTGAAACCACGAGTTTCCTATAAATAGTGTCCCCCACCTCCTCACCTAAAGTGACATTCTCTTTCCTCCAACTGCCTCCTAGAGGAGTGTCCATGGGTTTGCTACTCTCCATGCAGAAATTATTCAATATCTCGTTGGAATACTTTCCGTGAGAGACAAACAGTTCTCCGTCTCCTTGCCATATTTCCAAACCAAGGAAATAATACATGATTCCCATGTCCTTCATCTCGAATTCTCTTGCAAGATTTTATCAACTTCTTGTCACCAATTAGAATCAATCATTGACATATAATACTATAATCAAGAATTTACCTTCAACAACAATATGGTAAAAGTTTGCATCTACTTCAATTTTGGTGAAGCCCAACCTGGTGAAATAGTCGTTGATCCTGGTGTACCAAGCATGTGGTGCTTATCTTAGTCCATACAATTCTCACTTGAGTCTGCACACATGTGAATCTCTGTTGAAGGTATCAAATACTTCAAGTTGTTCAATGTACACCTCCTCCTCAATCACTCCGTTGAGGAATGATGTCCTCACATCCATTTGATGAATCTTCCATCCCATCTAAACTTCAAGTGCTAGAATTGATCTGATAGAAGAGTACCTTACTATAGGAGCAAAGGTTTCATTTTAATAAATTCCCTCCACCCGAGATAACCCCTTGGCCACAAATATATCTTTGTGTTTCTTGTTGCTTCCATATGTTGCCTGCTTCACCTTGTAGATCCACCTCAAACCTACCATAAACTTGTTCTATGGTCTTGGGAACACTTCCCAAACATGAATTCTCACTATCAAATCATATTCCTCTACCATGATATAAACCCACATTGGATTTTTAACTTCTTCCTTGAATGAGGATGATTTTTTCTCAACCATCTCACTCATCAGAGCCACGTACTTAGTGTACTGATCTGGTGACTTCCTGTACATGCGTTGTGATGTGGGTGTTTGCACATTATCTCTAGCATCATGTAATAATATCGAAGCTTCCCTGGTGTGCATCCTTCCATATCTATATGTATCTACATGAGTTTGTGCTTCAACTCTTTTTTCTTTTGGTTGTGGTTGCTCCACAACATTTGAGGTTCTTCCTTTGGAGCTAAAAGCTCCTCATCTGCATGCAACCGAAGCTCCCTCTCAAGGTAACATCTCATTGATCCAAGTGGATATTGGTGGCCACCCACCTATTCCACCTAGACCTCCAATCAGTTTCATCAGTTTCCATTTTATAGCAGCATTTACTATTTTTAACAGTTTTTCAGGTTATGAACTTCCGGAGTAGTTTTAACCCCCTAAACGGTGTTTTCTTAGGTTCGCAGCAGGCTCATAATTGTTGTCTAGGTCATGTGACAAATCTTGTAATACTTAGAAAGATATTTCCGACGATATATTGTATGTGCCAAACGAAGATAATATGGACAAGTTACGACCATCAAAAGTTGGCTACCCAACATACCCCAACGAGTCCCATAAACTCTTGGTGTTACATCTCCTCAGGTTAGGGTTTTGGTTGTTTAGGGTTTTTTCTTATTGTTCAATAATTAAAAGGCCCTTGAGCCTCATTGTAAAAGAGTTCAGAGGAGTGCAGCCGCCACATCTCTTCTCAGAGATAATCTACCAGCGCCCTAGCTAGTTTATTTGCATTCTGTCTATAAGCATATTTCAGTTATTTTATATTAATGAACCGAAGTTTTATTTCTGCTTCATCTCTGTGTTTATGTGTATTTATGTATTTTATTTCATTCCTTCATAAGTTCAGATCAGTTGTATTATGTGTTGAAATTTGCAACAAGAAACAATGAAATTGGCAAACATAAATGAAATCCAAAAAATGGCACCCAAAAATGGCTATATGCTTTTGATTTAGTTTTCCCTTAATTAAATTGAAAGATAAATTGTAATTTCATGTCATGAAAATTTGTAGTAGTTAACTGAGCCAGGAAGACTTAGTTAACTTAGGAAATTCGAGTTATAGGTCTAAGAAGATGCATGTAGAGGAATTTCCATGATTTAAGGGGGTCCAATTACAGTTATTTGTGAGTTTTAATTAGTTAACTTAGGAAATTGAGTTAAAATCAGTTTAACTAGTTCTAACTGAGTGATGATCTAGTGATAGCACTTGTGAATTAAATCTAATTTAATTCACAAGTAGTGATCAATGATTTAATTGATAGTTGACTATATATATTTGTTGCATGATAGTTCTAAGGAAGGCCCGATTGAGACTGAGGTTGAAGGGAAGATAAATATCAGTTGTATAATTAGAAAATTGTACAGATAATGCATGCAGTCAGAAGAAGGCCTAAAATAAATCACTCCTTAATTAGATAAAATTGTCTTGAAAAGAAGGAATTAAGGCACACATTTGATCGTTGTTTTGGTGAGCATGAGTTGGTGAGACCAAACAATTGGAAGCACAAGTTTGTGTGTGGAGATTTTGAGAGAAATGTGTGTAAGAGAAGCTTGTGCATAGATCGGTAGAGTGAGACAGTGAGCAGAGTGCAAAGGTTTCTCAGTGTAAGAAATAGCATTGTATTGTTTCATGGTTGCATTTATGCAATATTTATATAGTGGAGTTTTGAGCAGTTTCTTTCCCCAGATACATCCTGTGTTGTGCAATTGATAATTTCTTTCTCTTAATTGTTATGTGATTGTGCAATCGTGTTTTATTTCCGAAAATTGTAGGAAGGATTGTATCTTGTTTTAGTATATTATAAGATCATATTGAATCCTATTGGTAGATTTTCTACATGGTATGAGAGCGTCGGGAATCACAATAGAAGAGAAGAACAAATATTTGTATTGAACATGCTCGAATTTGTTGATTTATTATTCAGGATCTAGTAGTATATCAAGATGTCTTTCAATGGATTGAGACTCAAATATGCCCTCGATGGAAATTTGAATTACATAATATGGAAGGAAATAATGTAGGTAGTGCTTGAGGACAACAGTATAAAGGAATTCATAGACAATGATATTCCCCAGCCCATAGTAGCATATGGTCAACTTATTGATGCATGGAAGAAGAAGGTAGCAAAGACAAGAAGGGTATTTTTAGAGGGAGTTTGAGATCATATTGTCTCGAGTATCCATGGGAAGGTGACTCCATATGCTATTTTTAAAGCCTTGACAGATCTATTTCATAATAGCATCACCCATAGGAAGTTGGCTCTGAAGGACAAGCTTAGAAAGATCAAGATGGAGTAGGGTGAGACGATACCAACATACTAGACGAAGTTCACTCATTGTCGAGATGACCTTGGAAATGTTGGTGTGATAGTATCCTAGGATGATTTGCTGAACCTATCTCTTCTAAGCCTTCCCAAGAGCTGGAATAGTTATCAAGACTCTGTGAATGGCAGGGTGAATCTACCAAACTGGGAGCATTTGTGGTCCGACTTGGTAATAGAAGAGAAAAGGCGAAGCACCAAAGATGAGGCCTCCGGAAAAGACAAAGAAGAAGATTTTTCATTGGTCGGAAAAAGAAAGAAATCCAAGGGAAATAATTCCCAAGGCGAAGAGGGAAAGAGAGACTTGTCCAAGATCAAGTGTTTTCACTGTCACTAGCACGAGCACTGTGCCTCAAATTGTCCACAGAAGAAGGCAAGCAAGAAGGAGCCTGTAGTTGCAGTGGGTGAGGTGCTAGCTTCATAATTTGAGCTTGATTTTACTCTCATTTCATGCATGGCCAACACTGTAATGGAATTCATGTGGTATCTAGACAATAGTGCTTCGTTCCATATGACGGGGAATAAAGATCTCTTCAGTGACATGGAGGAGAAGGACCTCCAATAGAACATAGAGTTTGGAGATGACGAGAGGTATAACATGATGGACATAGGTGCAGTTACCTTTTTGTTAAGGCCTCAGAATTCCATTACCAAAACATGGGGAAAACCACCCGGTCCAGACCTTAAAGCAACTCCTTGTCCGTTTGGTGTAGTGGCTCCGACTGGGGATAATGGGACTAGTTTCCCAATAAGGATGATTTTGAGGGTATGTTTTGATTATACAACATGAAAATGGAGAATGATTTTAATCTATCATATGCAACTATCTAAACTATTTATTCTATTATATACGCGGGGTGTTTCTCCCTTTATGCGATCTAAAAAGATATCTTTAAACTATTAGTAATATAGATCATTTAAGAGTTAAAAGAGATGAAAATTATGTAAGATGCTTCTTCTAGCAAATTAGTTTGACTAGAAGAATTGTGAAAAATATATCGCATTCATATATGTGATTATATATTTAATAAGAAATCATAGACAAATATTAGAACAGGAGTGCATGTAACATTCATCTATAATAACGTTTCAAATATATAATGCAATAAAAATATGGTTGTCAATCTATAAAGTAAGACTTAATACAAGTGAATACTAAAAGTACCATATGTACGAAGTTCTACTGTTGTAAACTGATAGTAATTGGTCTGCTCCTCTTCAATTTCAAACAATTTAAAGAGTACGGTAGTGCAACATCAGTGAAACAACTTTAATTGTGAAAAGATAATATATGTGTTCCATTAATTCATCAAATCATTCACAAACTTAAAATAGTGCATTCTTTGAAAATGTTTTTGACAAATTTCTAGACCCTTCTCTAAATTCATGAGAGGGGTTTAAATAATAAACTAACCATGTTCTAAAATAGATTATTACAAAAATATAGAGGAGGTTTAAAACAACCATCCTCATAAGGCTAACTTAAACTAAAATCTAGGAAAATCAAGTAACAATATGATTTCTGAATTCCATCCTTCCTTTTGGATTTGATCACGAAGTTGACAAATATCTATCATAGGCTTGAGTTGAGTTGGCTGTGATTTCCTTGATCTAACCTGTCCCTTGAATACTGCGTTTGAAAGTACTGGTTGCGATCTTCTGGTTGAATCTGTTAAATACTATAGGATCCAGTACTGATGATAAGGTTTGATCAGAAAATTCCCATAATTTTCTTGATCAAACTTATTTACCTTTTTAATTACTTCATTCTTCGTTTCTTCCTTTTGCATCCATAGTGTTTCTAGATGTTTTACTTTTGAGAACACTTCAGACGTGTACTCTTTGATAATTTCTTCTTTCACCAACTTTTCACATACAGATTCAATAATTTCCTTTGATAATTTTGATGTTTTCATTGCTGCTTTCTCTGCCTACTTTATTTGTGCTTCCCAATCTTTGAATAGGATCTCCTTATGAAACTTATCTACCTGGGGTAGATTAGGTTCCTTTCCTGAGTCTAATGCTTGCCATTGAATGTGTTCGTTGATTTTATTTTCAAGGTTCTCACATTCAAGCTTTTGGATAGCTACTTGCTGGATCAGTATGTCATTTGAGTCACAATAAGAGTCAATAATAGAAGTTCGTTGGAAAAATAATTTCTGTTGTTGCTTTAACTTAGTATTTACATCCAATGCTTCTTTTATGAATTGCTGTAATTGCGGTTGGCTTTGTAACCTAGTTTTTGTTGCTTCCAGTTGTGCTTGTTTCACATTTATTTATATTTGATGTTGCGATTTAAGACCTTCAATTTTTTTTTGAAATTGGGTCATCTTTGATTTCATTTGCTCACTCGAGTTGGATTTTTCTTCAATTAATAGTTTCTCTAGTTCTTGTATTCTATCTTCCTTTTTCCTCAGCAACATTCTAACTTCAGTAGCTTTATCATCTGTGGAAGTAGCATATGCCCTTGCATACTGTGATAATTTATTTAAATTTTTCGTAGGATCAGCTAAGGAATCTTTCCACAAAACGTCAACAGATTCATTTGTGAGATATGATATTGTCTGTTCAGTTCTTCTCCTTTTATTTCTATTCACTACAACCTTATAACTAGGATTGTAGAAGATGTCCAGTGAAGGAATTTCTTTAATTTGTAAAAATATTTGTTTTGTAGCGTAGGCCAGTATGATCTCTTGATCATGAATCTCCGGAAATTTTTGTAGTGGACTAACAGTTTCCACTATCTTCTGGGAATGTTCAGGTGTCTGGAAACTAGTAACTAGATCAGCATTGGGATTGGCTTTAAGATTTTTTATTGCTTCAGAAAAATCATCCCATTTTTGTGGTGGATTTGTCGCACAGGTGTATGAAATCGCACCAGCTTAAAGAGTGTGGTCTACTCTTTAAACTATTGGTAACAGGCACAAAGTGGGGGGAGCTCAAAAGCATAAAACTTAATGGAAATAGTATGCTAAAGTATGCTCTGGTTAAACTAAAACTAAAACACAAATATACAGAAGCTATATAGAGAGTCAAAACAATAATAATGCAAATGATGGCTTGATGGCCTCTTATTATTAAACGTTTGAAACGGAGAAGAAATTTTACCCACTTGCCAAAGGGCCCCTAAGAAATGGCTCTAGGTCCCGATGCAAGGATGTTGCCTTCCAAGCTCTGCCTCTGATGCAATCTCCCTCTCTCTCTCTGTTGTGGTGGACTAAGATGTTGGGTGGCCAAATATCGAGTCCTCTTTAGCTCCAGCTCCGGGTCACACACAATGCTGGTGTTTCTTGGGAAAATTTGGCAAACACAACAATGTGATCACCCTTTCTTCATCTCTTGGTGGGTTTAAATAGGTGAGTTTCAAATCCTCCTTCCCTCCCTTGGTACATGATGGATAGTGACCCAAGGGAGAGGTGTGATTCCATTGTGTGCTCAAATATTCTTTTGTGTGCTCACATGTCTAGGGAGGCACTGGTGGTTGTCCTTAGGCGGCTTTCACACAAGGAGTAACTGTCCTTTGCTTGGTGTGGTCCCGGAAAGCGACGTTTTTCCATTTCCAGGAATGCACGCTTATCGGGCCAAAAGGGGCACAGAAGGCGCTCTTCTCGAAGGATAAAGTGCACAATTTAGTATTTATGACTAGTTTAAATTTGATTTTCTCAAAACCTTAGAGATTTTAAATACTTCTTGATTCCATGATGTGTTACTGCCCTGTAAATCCTTAGGCTTGACATTAATTGATGTCGTCTTCTACTGTACGATTTTCCAGTGTTAACAGTTCCCCCCCTAATGTATGAGGTCTAGGAAGAACTGTATAGCCGAAATACATTATAGTTTCTTTTCTGTATCATACGTAGAGAGAGAGAGAGAGAGAGAGAGAGAGAGATCCGCATGTATTTTGGAATTGAAAACACCTTGAACCATTTTCGAGATAACCATGGCCTAAGGGACCTGCTGCAAGTAGAAAAAATATACAACATATTTACAAAATTTCAATGAGGCGGGCCTGTCCCATGCTCGTGATGCTATGGCTAGTTAAACAAAATTGATAGATACATGTGTTGTCTGTGCCACTAATGTGGTAGTGATGCTGGTGGTTGTTGAGGACGACTACTGACGCCCTCAGGGGCATTTTTTATTTGACAATAGGTGGAATGTGGTACCCATATTCGCAATCTTGGTATGGCGTATCACTGTGCCATGTACGCATATGTACTAGTTGGGACCTTCCCATGTAACCATTGTTGTCAGAGACGCCTATGGAGGCACGGGTCTTCGACAGATCTGATCAAAGTGCAATGGTTGTAAGGTATGATACCATCGTGACATGAAAGCTTTTGCTATGGTCGAATGTCAAGAGGATCGATGACATCTGTGGACAATGATGTCTCCTACAGTGCCACCCGAGGATACCCTTTGCATGGGGAGGAGTCATCCAAGGTACCGCTTCCTTTTCGGAAAAGAGGTGTCAAGGTCGACAAAAAGGAAGCATTAACCGAACCATGGGTCGCCGACCCGAGGGGTCGGGGACCTAGATGTGATGAGTTTAATATAGCCATGTTGGTGAGAGGTGACTGAAAATGGATGATGGGGATTCAGTGGCCCGAGGTCGAAGTATAATTTAGCAGCTTGGCGGTAGTCATAGTTATTTCTGAAGGGAAAATCCCTGGAGTCGGTAGGACTTCTAGGGTGGGTGTGGACCGGCTATGAATGTCGTGATGATGTGTGCATGGGGGTGAAATACTTCGACCAAGGGAAATGGGGGACTGCTGCCATGGGAGAAAAGGTGAAATATGAGGGTAAAGTGGCGAAGGGCATCATTTTAGGTCTTTGTACACTTACCAAAATAATAAAATAATGGGGTTTGGTTTGTACAAAACACAGAGATGGGTACCCCAAAACATGAAAGAGGGTCACTCACTAAAGGTGTGAGGACGGTGTTTTTCTGGGGGTGGGGGTCACATTGGTTGGTCTCATGTGCGGGGTTGATGAAGCGGAAGATATCGCAGATGGGATTATGCTGATGGAGGTATGGTGGGCCAAATGCGATGTGTGGAGGTGCGCTTTCAATCTGCTTGTACAACCTAGTCGTCCGAGAAGGGGGTTTTGAGTTTGAATGGTAAACTTGACCTTATGCATGATAGATGGATGGGCATTAGGTGCTTCCCGGTTTGAAATGGTATGGCCATGGCGTCACTTGTGTGGTGATATATGGTCTACTTTGGGTGACGAGCGCCATGGAGGGGAGGCTCTACCGACCAACGCGGACGTTTATCATGTGCAGGGTGAGGTGATGATAAACATTGTTGGGTATGAGGACCCTATGGTTTATTTCTGATGGAGAAATGATGTCAGGATATGCAGAGTTTTCTGGGACTCTATCATGCTGGGGGTGGATGATACCTGCTCTGAGATTTTCAGCGGATGGTGTTGTAAGCGGGATGCAGGTTCTTCCTGCAAAAACAACTACCTCAAGTGAAAGCATCTTCTTATCATCAAATATAATTTGAAAGACGAGATTTTTAAAAAAGTAGATGGGAGAGGGCATACCTGCCGGCGCTGAAAAAATATTTTTTCAGGAGTGCGAATGTGTGGCATCACCTCTGTTTGTTATGGAGTGTTGATCACAATGTTGCTTTCGGTCTGGTGATAAGATACTCTCAGCTCCAGTTTTCCCTTGGGAGTTGTTTCTTGGCTCCTAGTTTTGATTTCAGTTGGGATTACCCCCAGACTGAGATCAGGGGGGGCGTTGCCGGTTACTACCCCTGTCTAGGATCTCCCTTTTGGTTTGTTCCTCGGCTTCTTTTTGCGATTTTTGGAGGATTGTCATAATTATCCTGGTTGTATGGTTGGTGATGAGCCTAGGAAGGGTTTCAATATATTTACCGACGCATTACATTGTGCCATTGGTCCATTCTGTGCAGGGAATGGGGAATATCGGTTCCCTTGTCCCTGGTTGGTATATGAGTGCCGGGGTGACTTTCATGATAGGTAGGTTGTGATACATTATAAGTAGAATCATATGAGTATCCAGGGTATTGATTACTGCTTCCTAGGTGTCCTTGGGCCAAAGACCCAATCGAACCATCTGCAGAATCGACGTGCATGGTGCTACTGCTGCCTAGGTGATCTTGGGAAAAATACCTGATCAAACCGTTTTCAGAATCGATGCGCATGGTACTACTGCTGCCTAGGTGATCTCGAGTCAAAGACTTGATCAATTCGTCTGCAGAATATACCTACCTGGTAACTCCCTGAGTGCCATGGGTGCTATTGCTGCCTAGGAGATCATGGGTCAAAGACCTGATCAAACAGTCTGCAATAGACGACGCACCTGGTAACTCCCTGAATACAAATTACTGCTGCCTAGGTGACCTTGCGTCAAACACTCGATCAAACTGTCTGCAGTAATCGATGCGCCTGATAACTCAAGAGGATGAGTCGACCAGGTTCCCTTGTTCCTGGTTGGTATATGGTGGTTTTGGGGGAGGAGGGACAAATGACTGTCTTTCTAGTGACTGTCGTTACTCCTACAGGTACAGGATCGTACGAGGTTCATCGTTGACAGACTGGAAGGAGGGGTCCTCTTGATAGGATCGATCGACTCCGTGTAAGGCATCCCTATACCATGGTAACTCTAGACAATTGTGGGTATAGTGCCCATATTTGTCACAGAGAGCGCACGGGTGATTGGTACGCAGCGGTTTTCCTTTACCTTTTGAGGTAGGTTCCTTTTTAAGAGAACATGGCGTCGAGATGTCTGCTTTGGAGCCGAGGAGTGGTTTTAACTCGTCTAGCTTTGGACATATGTGGGTCAGACGGCCTATGACATCACATATAGCACACGCTGATGACTCCCTTTTCATGGTGGGGGTCACTGCTTTCTTTCCTCTCTTGGCGATTTTCTTGGCCATGGTAACCGGTTTCGCAATGGAAACTTCTGTTGCGGGGGAGATTCTGATCGTTTCTTGGGTAGGTTTGGGCTCCTCGGGATTGAGGGGCTTTAACCCTACGGTAGTAATGTTTGTGGCTCTTGTTTCGGAAGGGGGAATAGGGTACCAAACTAGGAATGCCAACGAGATGTTGGGTAACACCAGTGTCGCCAAAACCTGCTGGGAGATGAAGCCAGGAGGTGGGTAGAGGAAAGGGGTTTGGGAGACGACGTAGGCTAGAGAGGCCACCATGGTCGATGCCTTGGCGTCGTTACTGCTTGAGTCCGTGTCTTGAATTGCCTCTGCGCTTGATGTGGACATCATGCACACCGGGGCCCCTGTGGCATCGAGCGATATATTAGGGATAATGGGAGGGTCTCCTAGGAATGACCCTAGGACGGACGATGGTTTGAATTGGCCAGGACCATATTCTTGATACCGTGAAAGACCATCTGCGGCTATATCTACGTAGGGTAGAATTACATCTGTGTTGGTTAGGGGACGCTTTTCACTGTGCATCAGCTGGTCTACCGTAATGATTCAATCCTCGTGGGGGAACATCATGATGCGGAAGACTGAGGATGCTATGGAAGACATGGCGTACATGTAACTCCACCCAAGTAGTATATTGTAATCCAAGTGAGCATCCAAGACTTCGATGTCTATGTGGACCGTCTTGTCAGCTAAGCAGACCAGTACATTTTGGAATAGGCCGACGAGGGTCAAGGGATGACCGTCGTATGCTCTGAGTGTGACAACGGAAGGTTTGAGTTCGGGGGATCCTAACTTCTGCCACACATTTTTTGACATGATGCATGTGGATGCACCCTCGTCAATGACACATAAGTGAATAGTGATATTCTGTACCGATACTGGTATCTGGAAGGCGACCATGGAGGGAAGCCTAGGGGTAGCTTTGTCTAAGTCAAAAGCCATCATGCGTGTATCGACAGGGTCGGCAGTGCCTAATGCGGAAAGTAGGGCTTTTCGTTGCTTTGGGCACGACTGCAGTACTTCTAATGTGGACATAGTAGCAGGTGATTGAGCTAAATCGTCTACGATGCTATAATTGTGGGCCGCTTTGGAGTAGTTACCTGCTTTCCTATTAGGCCCTTTTACCATTTTTGGCAATGGTTCCGTAGGAATATTTGGAATGGTTAAAGGTGTAGTTGGCGTGCTTGTACTAGCCCTTGACGTATTGGTGTCTGGTGGGGTGTCGTAGCTACGGTTTCGAGTTTGGAAAAAAATTTCTTCCCCAGTCATGTAGATTTCATGGTTGTTTTTCCCGGAATCATCTGAGTTTTGCTGCTGAGTGCTGACCGTCCCTTAATGGGGGAAGGGTTATTGCATCACCGCAGTTTGCTAGGAAGATCCTCCTTGTCCTCAGTTACTCTGTAGCTTTTTAAGCTCAGGGAGTTTGAGACAGTGGTGAGTATAGTGCCCGTATTCACCACATATTGAACAAGAATGGTTTGTTCGTAGAGGAGGCCTTTTGCCTTGCCTTTGGGCATTGCTTGGCTCCTAGTTCTGATTTCGGTTGGAGTTACCTCTAGCTTGGGATCGCGGTGGGCACTGTTGGTTGCTGCCCCCTGTCCAGGGTTCCCTTTGGGCTTGTTTTTTTTCCTTTTATTAACCACGTTAGGAGGGTAGTTCTCCTGATCATACTAGTGTGATTGATTTTGGGACGACTGCACAAAGTTCACCTGTGCATTGTTTTGTGTAGGTGGGTTATGTGCATGGGACTGAGCATAATGTTGTCCCGTGTTTGCACCTGGCCATTGGGGGTGAGCTCTTTCGTCAGTCTTTCTTCCTGCATACTGGGTCCCCTCAGCCAGAGGATAAGGTCCTCCTTGGTGATACGTTTGCGCCCTATTAGTCAAATTTTGTTGCGGCATATGATGACTTTGAAATCCGGGTTGAGACATGTTCTGGGTAGAACAATGTGTGTAACTGGGATCCTGACTGCTGCTGCCTAGGTACCCTTGGGTCATTGACCCAATAAGTCCATCTGCAGAGTTAGACGCGCCTGGAAATTCTTGATAAGAATTCAGGCGCGGGGTATTAGGCAGGATGTTGTAGATGTATCCTGACTGCGTATAGATCAGTTCAAGTTGCAGAGCTTTACTAATTGTGTCCTCTTTGGATGTGGGGTTGTGCTGTGCCACATCCTTTGAAATATCTGGTGTCAGAGTTTTCAAAAATAAATCTAAAAGGATCGGGTCGTTGAGTTTAGCTTTGCATAAACTACGACGCCGCCTCCATTCATAGAGATGCTCTGAGATATGGATGGAGGGGGATTGTATGAAATGAGTCAGTAATTCCATTCCCGAATCATGGTGAATGGGCAACTAAAATTATGTGAGGAACGTGGTAACGAGGGTGCTAAAGGTTCTATGTGAAGCAGGAGGTTGCTCAACGTACCATTTCGCAGGCACTCCCATAAGAGTGCGTTGAAATAGCCTCAACCGAATAGTATCGTCAATGATGTTATTCAATGAGCACCACAGGTGAAAGGTCATTATATGATTACCTAGGTCTTCAGCTTGCTTACCTTCAAACTTTGGTATGTCTGAAGGGAGCTTCGTGGGCATGGGAGGCCAATTGGGGTCGTGTGCGATGGCGTCATTGGTGACCTTGGTTAAATCGAGTAGATTCAACGCCGCTAAAAAGGGTGACTGGGAGGTTGACACCATGGAAACGTGTGAAGACATGAAGTTCTGGTTAGAATTAGGGTTAGTCTGTGACGTACCCTATTTTAAATTCAACTAGCTTCCCGTATGGGATGTGCTCCTCTGCCCCCCAGGGGACGAGAGGGGAGTGGTGTGCGGTGTGGTCTTGGGAGACCGAATAGGGTTCCCAACTAAGGTTTCTCCAAGAAAGGACAAACCAAAACTTGTGGCAATGTTCCGTCTTTGATGCCTAAACGGTGAAAGATCTGGAACCCCTCCCGATAATTGGGGGAGGTCCAAAAGACGCTTGGACCGAAAAGGTTCCGTTGGAACCGTTTGGGTGTCGACCATGTTAGGTTTTGGAAATTTTTTGAGGGGATCGGGTCTATGATCATGACAGATCTATGGCCACATACATAAAACAAAGTGAAAATGAAATGAATTTTCCCTTTAACTTAATCTATGTGATCAATCAAGCAAAAAATGGTTTTGTTTGTTTGCGCGTGATACTCAAAATCCTAGAAGACCTATTACGTCCTCACACACTCAAAAGTAACTGGGCCTTGAGAATATTTCTTGCGAGTGCTGGCACAACGTCCCGTAAGAGCTAGTGACGCCCCCAGTCAACCGAAGAGAATCCACCAAGGTAAGGGTAGAGGGTCTTGCGCTTGCCTGCACTGTCACCTATAGGGTAAAGGATGCCCTAGTTTTTGGCCACTAAGAACCACTGTCCCACATGAGTGTTTGAGTCTTGGGCTTCTTGGTAGTTAGCTAATAGTACCGAGTATCAACTGGGTCAGGTAGCCCCAACTGATATCGCACGCACTGCGCCTAAGCCTAACCCCCTCTGAATCGGGTCTCTACCGCGCTCAGGTTTTCTTTTCCGTGGGATGATAGGTGGATATTGAAGCTCCCTAAATACACAACTTCTATGTTTCAATGTGAAGTGTGACCAAGACGGCTTATTGGATGCCTACCCCCTTGATCCTAACTTAATCTATAAATTCTTTTCTGGCCCATGTGGGGGAAATTTAGTGAGTTGGTTTAAGTTATTTTTAGGTGGCTTCCTTTGCTTAGTGGGTGAGTGTGTGTGAGCGTATGGTGAAAAATCTCATAATTTGAACATATGGATATCGGTGATCCTTTACAAAAGTCCCCTAGTTAAACTATGTGACGTTGTCCCTTTCTCAAATGGAAAACATTTGCGAATAATGGGCTGCTTCCAAATCTTCCTAGTTAGTCTACGTGAGTAACTAAAGGGAGATGGCGAATCAAAAATGTAGAGAGTTCACATGCTTGTCTAGGGTCACCAAATGGTGCAAAGACAATAGAGATTACTTGCTCTAATTGGCGATTCAATCCTAGTCCCACAATTTCCTAGATGCAAAAATTGAATTTAAACTAAACAATTTCTACACTAGCTTATGCATGTGTGGTCTTGAGCCACTTACTTGGACTAGTTAAACTAAGTGTGCATACCAGAATTTGCAAAAACATAAATTTTTTGGAAAGCAATGGTTAATTCACCCCCTACTTAAACTATGTGAACACTTTTTGAAAAAACCAACTTAAATGAAAACTAACTAAATGCCTACAGAAAGCAGCAAAAAGTGAGTTCTCAGAAGCTATGGGGTATCAACACAGGTGCTGGCAGATACATTAGGGGCTGCCTAGCACACTTAAAAGCAGAAAAATGCAGAATATAGAGAAAAAATCTTATTCTTTAATTTTCACGGAAAAGGGTCTGAGAGGTGCGCTTTCCTGCACGCAGCTCAGTCTTGAATGCGTGTAATGCGCCTCTGTGAGGAAAAACTGCGCACAAAAATCCTGCAAGTAAGAAATATTAGGAGCTGCCTTCTTCAGTTTACCACTTCAGTGAGTCTAGGGACTGCAAGATGGGTCAGAGGACTGTCAGCTCCACTCCAGCATAAACAAAGGGTCTCCTGTAAAAGATGGCACAACAACATAAACTTGGAACACGTCAGTGGAGTCACCAATCCTGTTGTGGTGGATTTGTCGCACGAGTGTACGAAATCACACTATCTTAAAGAGTGTGGTCTACTCTTTAAACTATTGGTAACAGGCAGAAAGTGGGGGGAGCTCAAAAGCAGAAAACTTAATGGAAATAGTATGCTAAAGTATGCTTTGGTTAAAATAAAACTAAAACACAAATATACAAAAGCTATATAGAGAGTCAAAACGATAATAATGCAAACGATGGCTCGATGGCCTCTTCTTATTAAACGTTTGAAACGGAGAATAAATTTTACCCACTTGCCAAAGGGCCCCTAGGCAATGGCTCTAGGTTCCGATGCAAGGATGTTGCCTTCTAAGCTCTGCCTCTGATGCAGTCTCCCTCTCTCTCTCTGTTGTGGTGGACTAAGATGTTGGGTGGCCAACTATCGAGTCCTCTTTAGCTCCAGCTCCGGGTCATACACAATGCTGGTGTTGCTTGGGCAACTTTGGCCAGCATAACAATGTGATCACCCTTTCTTCATCTCTTGGTCGGTTTATATAGGTGAGTTTCAAATCCTCCTTCCCTCCCTTGGTACATGATGGATAGTGACCCAAGAGAGAGGTGTGATTCCATTGTGTTCTCAAATGTTCTTTTGTGTGCTCACATGTTGTCTAAGGAGGCGCTGGTGGCTATCCTTAGGTGACTTTCACACAAGGAGTAACTGTCCTTTGCTTGGTGTGGTCCCGAAAAGCGACTTTTTTCCATTTCCAGGAATGCGCGCTTATTGGGCCAAAAGGCACGTAGAAAGCGCTCTTCTCGAAGGATAAAGCACACAATTCAGCATTTATGACTAGTTCAAATCTGATTTTCTCAAAACCTTAGAGATTTTAAATACTTCTTGATTCCATGATGTGTCCCTGCCCTGTAAATCCTTAGGCTCGACATTAATTGATGTTTTCTTCTGATGTAAGATTTTCCAGTGTTAACACCATTCATTACTCAAATTCTTTGTTTGTGACTTTTCTAATTGATCAAGTGTGTCATGATTGTGCCGAACTTCTTGGGAAGTTGAATCTATTCCATTATTTTATATTTTATCTTGCATATGTATCTCTTGGATTACTTGATCAATTATCTTTTCTGGGCTATCCTTTTTGGATTCAGATTCATTTTCAAAATGATCCAAATTGTGAGATTGATGCTCTGATTGACCCAATTCATCCTCAGACATGTCTTTTGCTTCGTTATCCAAGCTGATACTTGGAGTAGGTCTGTTGACATCTTCAATAGTTAACAAATTGAGAGGAACTCTCTCCAATATCTTATTTCTGTATATTTGGAAGGCTTCCAAATCATCTTGGTTAATTTGATTGGTTGCAAACTTGATTATATCTGAAAAATTTTCCATGCCTTGGAAGATATCATCAAATCTATCTATTTCCTTTACAAAAGGCTTAATTTTGAGCTCAGTAGTGTAATTTTTAACTACATCATTGGAATCATACAAACTCTTTTGCATTACTTCCAAATTCAATAGATTAATCTTTGGAACTTCCTTTTAGGTATGGCCAATATCAAAAAGTGTAAATGTACCACACTATTGAAAGGGAAATTAGGCCAAACGGCCTTCTTAGCATCTTTCAGCTGTTTAGTAATACCATTAACTAGCTAGTAGGCTATCTCTCTTACGAGCAACTTATCAGGAACATAATATGGTAGGACGCGGGGAGAAGCATAACTCCTGAATACTCTGACATATTTAAAATTCTCCTTTGCAAACCACCTAGCCACAGAAAGAATATTTGTACTAGCCTCTTCGGAAACCCTAGGGGCTTTCTTATTGAATATCATTTGGTTCATACGCAACATGACTCCATGACAAATTTTATAGAAATGCAGATGGTAGTTTGAATCCCAAAGCACTCTACAGTAGATGTGGATTGGGGTAGCGTCTTGGGTAGTCCATTTCCATCACATGGTAGGAAAACTAGAAGAAAAGCATATTGCATCCATGACATAAGCAGTCATATAAAAGGGAGGTAATTATCTAGATGAAACACTCCTTTTATTCCTATATTTTTTGATATGTTTGGCTAAATTGTCAGATAGGATATTTTCCCAATTCAGAATTAAGGAATTGACGACTGTGTCAATCAATGGAACCCAATCTACTGAAAACCTAGTGGTATCAGGTTTGGAAAAAAATCTACACACCATACTAGCAGCATAGCAATAAGGATAAGGAAGTTGGGCAATTGAGTACATACCGAGTTTATCTCGCTTCAACTTTCCCTAGTCTTCCTTCCATTCTTTGATGACTTTTGTTAGATCTATATTGTTTGCTCTAAAGCCTTGGGAAAAGGCTTTATTATAGCTTTGTTGTGGGTTTGGTAAGTGGCACATTGCTTGTAAATCTTCTGCCCCGAAAGAAACAATATTCTCGCTTCTTGAATCGTTAAAAGTTATGTATTTTATGTTTAAGTGGTTAATTGCCCACTTAACCATATTTGTATAAGGGAGAAATTTTGGCCTTGCGGCTACCTTGTGGAAAAATGAACATGCAACGTCAAAATCAGTGGGGTCTGAGGAAACGGATAATTTTTCTAAAGCAACTTTATCTATTACTATTGGGCTTTTCATTTTTGAAAAACTGATGCATTTCTTCCCACGACAAACTACCGCATTCCTTGTTACAGGTGGTGTCTGAAAATAAGGGAGACATGTCTGAATCTTCAGTAGACGGTGTTTGAACAATCTCTTTGTCTTTCCTATTCGTCTCTATTTTCTTCGTTCTGTTATTTAGTTTCATGTTTTTAAGCAAACAGAGCAATCATTAAAAATACATGAAACAAAGACAAATCCGTTGCTAATTTATTTCAAACATGCAAAAATAGATATGAATCTATCAAATATGATATTTAATCATCGATAATCATTTCAAAATCAAATCTCTTACACCTTCACACGAAATAGTTATCAATCAATTTAAGACGTTATATCTTAGATTTCGTTTTGATTGAACATAATTCATTTCGCATGCTTGAGTAATTAAATTCCTTTTAGTTTGCATATCACAATTTATAACTTTAACCTCTTATGATGTTTACCCATAAATGCTGCAAAATGTGATCTGCGCAAATCACACATCGCAATTCTTATGTGGTAAATGAATTTCCTTTTGATTAAGTTGTGCGAAACACGAAATGCGCATTCAAAAATTCCAGCGGCTATGCTTTATGAGACTTTTAGAGCTTTATATTTATCGCTTTGTTGGCTCGTCGGGTCCGCGCAATCGTAACTTATATCGAATTGCTTTATAAATTGATCGTTTTAAATGAGGTGCGATGCGATAAAGAAAATATAACGATAATTGAAGTGTTTGCAAGTTTTAAACATAACTTCGAAAAAGCCTTTAGTGCGTTTCACAGCTCGCGTAACTTAGAGGATTACAAGTCTTTTTGGTTTTAAGCTATGCAGTTTGCGATGTGCACTAAGAAATCAAGCGGAAAAATCGAAAAAAAAATAAAATTATTTCCTAGGTTTTTTGTTTTAAAGATAGAAATAAATATCCTATTTATTTCTAAAGGGTCCCCATTTATTAAAATAAATGGGGTTGTTGTATAGCACAACAATTTCATAGGGAATTTAGCTCCCCTCTCAGACTGACAAATGTTTTGTATGTTTGAGGACTAAAGAAGAATATTGTTTCCATAGTGGTATTGGAAGACCATGGTTATGATGTCGTATTCAGAAAATTAAAGGTGCTCCTTAGACACATCACCACAGGATGGGTGAAACAGATTAATGTAAGAGTCAAGTACCTGTATGCTCTCAAATTCAAGGATGCATACAAAGATTTCAGGATAAAAGCAAAGGTTAGTGACTTGGTGGTTGAGAGGGATCCTCTCAACATGCAGCCTCAACAACAGTCTCAAAAGGTTGTGGAGTAGCCACAATTGGAGAAGAAGAGAGGAGACTGAATGGAAATTTCCAATCAAGTAGAGAACTCTAGGAGGGGAAATTTTGAGCTAGATGGGAAAAGGGAAAACATGCCTCCATACCTCCAGGTGAGAGGTGGGGTGATGTACAAACATATTCCCAAGAGAAGAAATTTGGCCAGGATCCATTGAGATGGCGTGTCTCATGGATCAAACCTGGATACGAGGAGCCCACAATACAATAGTAGTATGAAGGATTAGTTATATGGATGCAGTTAGATGTTAGGAAATCAGAAATCAATGTGACAGATGTCAGATACTAGGGCGCAGATAGGAGTTGGCAGCAGTGTAGAGGGAACAGGTGAAGATTCAACAACATCACAGAGATTTCAGTAGACATTGAAATAACTAGTAGCAGTTAGAGACTTTGATGATAGATGCATTATACTGCTTAAGTTTTTTGCAGGCTATTCAGTTTTAGGAATTGCAGGTGCAAAGAACACTAAAGAAGTGTTGCATGCAGAACATTCCAAAGGTATCAGATTGAGATAGATTGAATTCCTTTATTTTTGAGAGGGATTTTTGAAATTTGGAATAATAAATAGTAAAATTGGCAACCATAAATGAAGTCCAGAAAATGGCACCTAGAAATGGCTACCATATGAGGCTTTTGATTTAATTTATCGTTAAATGAATTGAAAGAAAAATTGTAATTTAGTTAACAATTTAGTTAACTGAGTTAGGAAGACTTAGTTAGCTTAGAAAATTTGAGTTAGAGGTCTAAGAGGATGCATGTATAGGAATTTCCATGATTTAAGGGGCTCCAGTTACATTTATTTGTGAGTTGTAATTAGTTAACTCAAGAAATTGAGTTAAAATCAATTTAACTAGTTCTAACTGTGTGATGAGCTAGTGTTAGGTCCAATGAATTAAATTTAAATTAATTCACAAGTAGTGATTAATGAGTTAACTAATAATTCGTTATAAATATTTATTGCATCATAGTTCTAAGGAAGGCCTAGTTGAGACTGAGATTAAAGGGAAGATAACTATCAGTTGTACAATTAGAAAATTGTACAGATAGTGCATGCAGTTAGAAGAAGGCCTAAAATAAATCATTCCTTAATTAAAGAAAATTGTATTTAAAAGAAGGAATGAAGGCACAAGTTTAGTCATTGTTTTGGTGAGCACGAGCTGGTGAGACCAAACAATCGAAAGCAAAAGTTTGTGCATGGAATTTGTGAGAGAAAGGTGTGCAAGAGAAGCTTGTGCACAGGTTAGTAGAGTGAGAAAGTTAGCAGAGTGTAGAGGTTCCTCAGTGTGAGAAATAACATTGTATTGTTTCATGGTCTTGAATTTATTTAATATATAGATAGTGGGGTTTTGAGCATTTTTTTTCCTTAGATACATATTGTGTTGTGTGATTGATAATTCCTTTCTCTTAATTGTTATGTGATTATGCGATTGTGTTTTGTTTCAGCAAATTGTAGGAAGGATTCAGTATCTTGTTCTAGTATATTATAATATCGGATTGAATCTCATTGGTATACTTTCTACATCAGAGCGATCTTCTCTTTCTCAATTCTTCTTTGAATTTCCACAACAAGGACGGGGTATAAGGAGTTAGGGCTTGATCTAGTTGAACCTTTGCAATATTAGCCTCACAAATCCCAACGACCGCACATGGGGGAAGAAAAGAAAGATGACGGAGTAGGATATCCTATCAAAATATTGCTCAAGGAGGTCCTCGAGAAACAAAGGAATGCGATGATGGATAAATTTTCCCAGATCCTTCAACAACTGCCCACCAGTGATGCATCTCCATCTAACAACCACTCTAGAGGTGCCTCTCCTTTTAAGGTACAAGTAAACTTTGAAATTCCTATATTTGAGGGAAAAATATATGCATATGTCATAGATATATGGTTGAATATATTAGAAGGATATTCTCCGTTCATGATTTTTCCAACCGGGAAAATATTACTTTTTCACTCCTCAAAGCCGCCCCCCATGTTAAGTACTGGTGGGAAACCTACTATGAGAAATAGGACGAGAGGGAACCCCCTCTGTTCTCAGCCACACCCACATGGGATTATTTCTGAGACACCATCAAGGAACAATATCATCCTGTGGGGAGTTATGAGGAAACGTACATCCAATGGACTACGTTTTGGCAACAAAGGAATCAAGATGTGCATGAGCTGACGAACTTGCTCAATACCCTGCACACAAATTTGGGTTTCAAATATTCGGAGAAACATTTTGTGTTGAAGTACTGTAGTTTTCTGCACAGATACACTTAGGATAAAATGGAGCTCCTCGACATCTCCTCGCTTGGTGAAACATACTAGTATGTTTCCAATATTAAGCATAAATTCAAACAGAAGAAGTGAGACTTTGTATCTGTGAATCAGAATCAAGGGAAAGGTGCCCCCAAACCACAGAACAAAGTACAAAGCCAAGGTGGGGCAACCTAGGATAACCTGCCAAAGCCGAAATCAAAGAACAATGTCATGAAGCCAAAGAAGGACACGGGAAAGTGGTCTGAGTTCCATAAGAGCTCCACTCACAACACAAGTGAGTGTCGGTCCAAGCAGTCACTGGTGGTCGAACTGAAAGCTTCTGAATCAGAATCATGCTTGAAGGGAAGCATATTATCGATGTGTAGCCCAATGCCACCACTTCCACCACAAAGATCCGGAAGGAGGAACTGAAATATGTAGAGGAGGGGAGCGCCTCTTCCATTCCCAGATGTGGGTAAAGGGTTCCCTCCTACAGTTCATTGTCAACAATGAGAGCCAAAAGAACCTCATTTCAGTAGAGTTCGTGAAGCGGATGGGATTGCTGACAATAGCACACCGAAAATTGTACACCATCGGGTGGCTTCACCAAGGGAAAGATCTCCACGTCAACTAGTAATGTCACATTCACTACAACATAAAGCTCTTCACGGATGACGTATTATGTGAAATTTTTCCTCTTGATGTTTGTGATGTATTATTAGTCCAACCATACTTGTGGAAGCGAAATGTTGTATAGGAGTCTAGGCCTCGTGTTTTTATTGTTACTTTGGGCAATAAGTTGTATAGGATATCAGAGGTAGCACCACCTACTGCCATCTCTTTGGTCATTGCAAAACAATGGAGTAAGCTCATTCCAAAATTGGGAAATTTATTTTCTTGATGATCTGCCCTCAGGGAAAGAAGAATATTGTGGCCATGACCTCTAGATAGGGCTCCTCCACACGACAACAACAAATGGACAAGGTCATGGAGGAGTACGAGGACATCTTCACCTCACCCGCAGGGGTGCCCCTACACTGTCAGGTTAAGCATCCCATCTATCTGACCCTAGGTGTGTCGCTGCCCAATACACCAATCTATCGGTGCTATGTTTTGGAGAATGACAAAATCAAGAGGCAGATTTAGGAGCATCTGCAAAAAGGTCACATCCGGTCGAGTTCATCGCCTTGTGGGAGACTGATCATGTTGGTGTAGAAGAATGATGGGAATTGGAGACTTTGTATTGAATATTGGGCACTGAACAATATTATTGTCTAGAATAGGTACCCTTTCCCACAGATTGATGATCTTTTGGACCAACTCCAGGGGGAAAAACATTTCAAAAATATCGAATAGAATTTCGGGTATCACCATGTAATGTTCCCAATTAGCCCAAGCTAATGAGAATATACAATTTTGTTGCATTTTCTTGTTGCATGAATAAATGTGTAAAGGAGGACAATAAAAAACTCCTAAAACAACGAATAAATCAATGCCACATGTGGACAAAGCTAAATCTGGGCTATCTTAATGAACATCCTTATGTGTGAAAGGGATTGAGACATTTGATTGGGTCAACCATGACCAAATCAACAATGCTGTCTAGAAGAGATGATCCTCATTGATGCACAACGCAGTCTTAGTTGGAGGTGGCACATGTGAAAGAAGCTAAATCGTTGAGATGGTTTAAAGTTTTCCAAGATCTCAATCTTATAAAAATGAATAGGAAGACAACATGAGAAGGTTGTTGATAAACATATTATTTCTGAAGATTTTGTTTGTTTAGACATTTATTATTCTCTTGGCTATTTAGCAGAAAATAGTGTTGTTTAGCACTGGGTGTTCCTGATCGGGAATCCCACCTCCTTCCTTGACAGGCCTCTTAGAGGAGTCTTGCATTTCTTGTCCACTATCAGGCATTTGGCCAAGCTCTTCTTCCAACTACAAAAAATATCTTGTTGAGGGTTTTTTTGTCTTTGTAAGCTGCAGTAAGTGGAGGCTAGATCTACTCAGATCTAGGCCATTCTAGTGCATCTTTTCAATGGGAAATCCTTCTATCCCCTTAGCAAGAGAGTATTGGATGACTGGAGCACTGATTTCAGATCTTGGCTTGAGGCCACATATGTTTTAGAGCCTACAGCGCAGTTTATCTTCCAGTACTACGTTATTTGCAAGTGTAAAGTTGCAGGGTGTTTTGGCATACTTTTGGAGGAGAGATCTTTAGTGTTGGGAAACTGCCTTTCACTGTGGTGATCCATGGATTTCAGATCTATTCCATGTCATATTCAGATCTCATCTGAATACTCCTGTATTTGCTTCATAATTTCTGAATCATTCTGCAGATCTGCTGCATAAGATCTCAGATCTACTCCATGTACTTCACTTTTTGCTGAAAACCCCAAGGGGCATTTGTAGAGGAGCCTATCTAGTGTACAGATCTGATATAGATCTAAATTTTTAGACATAGATCTTCCCTAGATCTAAAGTGTAATCTACAACTGTTATCAGCCAATAAAATAACGTTGTCAAGCTTCTTCAGTCAAATATATGGTTGTAGCACCTCATTTTTGAGGTTTTTCTTCATGTAAAGTCTTCTATTTTCTATTCTATAACTCATGGGCTTCAATATAAATCTGATTTGTTGTTGTAAATGTACATATTGAGCCTCCATATCAGCCTCCTGCTCTTACTTTGCTGAACTACGTTATTTCTGTGCAATATTGTTTAGTATTGTTGCTTGTTCCCTTTTGGGGATATCACGCACCAGGTACCAATCAAACCCTCTGATGTGTGGAAGAATGACTTCAAATCCAAGGAGGGCCTTTTCAAATGCCTAGTCATGCCTTTCGGGTTGACGAATGCTCCTGCAACCTTCATGAGTCCGATGGACGACATCTTGTAGCCATTCACCAACTCATTTGTAGTGGTGTACTTGGATTACGTCCAGATCTTCAGCCAGACTTGGGAAGAGCACCTCCACCACATCCAACAGGTCCTTCAAACACTGCGGCAACACAAGTTGTGTGCCAATTTGGAGAAGTGTACTTTTGGAATGACTCAGGTTTTGTATATGGGATACATTATTGATGAGCGGGGGGTGCATGTGGATCCAGCCAAGATCCACGTCATTCGGGATTGGCCAGCCCCAACCACTCTAACATAGCTCCACAACTTTCTGGGTCTTGCGAATTTCTACCGCAAGTTCATTATTGGATTCTCTCATATCACTTGGCCCTTGATTCAAGTCACCAAGGGAGGAGAGAAAGCAAAATTCTTTTAGTCTGAATCTCAACATAAGGCATTCATAGAGTTGAAACATCGCCTCTGCTCTGCACCAATGCTCACATTACCAGACTTACAACAAACATTTGAGATCGATACATATGCCTCTAACTATGTTATTGGGGCAGTTCTTACTCAACAAGGGCATCCATTGGCATATCACAGTGAGACACTTTCCGAAACAATAAGAAAGTATCCCACTTATGACGAAGAAAAGTACACCATTGTGCAGGCTTTCCGACAATGGAAGCATTACATTTCATTGAAGGAAATGGTCATCCACACACACAAGGGAAGTTGCAGAATGATCACCATCAGAAGTGGTCCACATAGCTGCAATAGTTTCATTTGAACATCAAGTACAAGAAGGGAAACACCAATAGTGTTGCAAACTACCTCACCCAACCACCAATAGTGGCCCTAACCATCGTGCTCAACTCTTGTGGGCATGAGACTTTTGATTGGCTGCTTCTCCACAAAAGTGATCCAGAATTCAACAGCACATACAAGATGCTCTTGGAGGGTAAGAAAGTTCCATATTTCCACCTCCAGGATGCACTGTTATGTCCCATGGGACACCTTTTTGTTCCTTTAAGTGAGCGCGCCGAGATGATTTTGGAAGCATACTACAGTCGGGTTGCTGGGAATTTCAGGGTCGATAAAATGGTGGCAGTACTACAAAATTATTTCTATTGGTCAAACCTTCGATAGGATATCGGGAATTACATCAGATTCTGCACTGCCAACATCATTTCCAAACCGACCATCTAGAAGAAATGCCTCTATACTCTGCTGCCTAACCCTAGTCGACCTTGGGAATCCAACTCCATGGATTACATGTTGGGCCTTCCTTCTACTAAGCATGGAAATAAGTGTGTTTTTTTGGTCATCGACAGATTCTCGAAGATGGCCATTATGGCAGCCTGCAAGAATAATATCACAGCAGAAGCCGCTGCTAAGTTACTCTTTGAACGAGTGCGGGTACACTTTGGGATCCCACAGTCTATCATCTCAGATCAGGACAACAGTTTCCTCAGTACATTTTGGTCCAAACTTTGGTTGATGCTGGATTCCAAGCTCACCAATTCCACAACTTTCCATCCCCAAACTGATGGCCAGACAGAGGTTGTCAATAGGATGATCGTACACATTCCGTGCATGTACAACTCAAAACTTCCACACACATGGGATGAGAGCCTTCCTTATGTACAACATAGTTATAACCGGGCTCTCCATATCTCAACCGACCATAGACCCTTTCAGGTGGGCTTGGGATTCAAGCCACTATGTCCCATTGACGTAGCCATGCCATTTGCGGCTACTCAGGTCGATTCAGCTCATGTCTAGTCTGAAGTTGACAAGGCGAACAACTTCATTGAGTGCATTCAACACATCCGCCAATAGGTTCATGATATGTTGGATAAATCCAATTCTAAGTACAAGTAGTGACATGATCAACATCGGGTGCCACACAACTTCCAGGTGGGAGATAAAGTGTGGCTACATTTGCAGAAGGAGTGCCTCTCTGAACCACACCACAAGATTCGCCCGCTCCGATATGGGCCATACACCATCACCAAGGCTATAGGGGCCAATGTGTTTGAGCTCATTATTCCACCATTTCTTGGTATGCACCTAGTGTTCAATGTGGACCGCCTTCGGCCCTACTTTCCACCTCTACTGGACACATTCGACATGGAAGAACAACTCACACCAACAACGTTAAACCTAGACTGTGGGGAACAAGCCAAGACCGATTGGATCATGGACACATATATCAATAACACTTTCTAGCTGAGGATACAACCATATCGAGTTGTCAAAGCATGCCAACTCCTTCACCAAGGGAAGTGGTTCACCAGGGATCAGGTTCACTAGAAATTTCCTCACCTCATCGAGGCTCTACATGAAATGGGGACCATTTATCCCTAAGGGGGGAGGAATGATCTAGGTGGACAATGGTGACCACCCACTTATTCTTTTATCACTCCATCAGATCTCTGAAGGCTGAGAAGGAGACCAACAAAGGTAACCACAAACCACTTTGACCTAGTAGCTAGTCCTACTAGGCTAAGAGGGCTCTCTCAGTGATATCACAGCCAAATTGACTGGATGAAAGAGATTTTAGGCTAGGTATGCAGTTTAGGGTTTTATTTATTTTTATTTTTTTGAAGTTTTTTTCTGGATGGGATTGGACCTTTAGAGATAGGCTTGAAACTCTTTTAGGGTTACAAGAGAAAAAATTGCAGGGGAATAAAGGGCAAGGTAGGCAAGCTCAAATGAACAAATAGGTTGTATGGTTGTGGTATAGGATGAGAAGAAAGATCAAGAACAATCATATAAGATCGAATTCATTCCTTAAGAAGAAATTAAACACAATATCATCATCTCATCAAAACAAGGCATGATTTACTCATGAATCCGGCTTAAAGAACTGTAAAGACAGTGAGTGAAAGCAACAGATATGTAATGGAAAGAGAAAGTATTCAATGCAGTGACTTACAAAATAAAAACATAGCCATACAATCTCACCACATGAATCCCTAAATTTAAGCTGCAACTTTTCTTTGTATTCACTATATTACTTTGTCAAACTGAAATACACTAGTGCAATGTCCAATGTTCCAACATCCAACCCTTAAAAATTATTAAAAAAGGCCTCATATAGCTACTGAGGTCAAAATCCTCCCTTGGAGGTCGAATTTTCCAGCAAGAAATTCAAATACATGCATCTATTTGAAGTCAGCTACACCCTAGGGAGGTTGCACAACAAATTCCTCATTTTCCTAACCACTAGAGACATATCCTCAAAGAAATAAATGGAGGATAAGACACCTATTCAACTCCATTTTTACCATTTACATTTTTTCTTTTACATTCATCCACATTCACCTTTTGAATTTTACAAAAGTCAAACTAGGAATTGTCAAAAATTACATAGTGAAAGTTCACTTAAAATCTGAGAAAATTGGAAAAAGTGTAGTGCCGTGTTGGAGGCCATTTTTAGGCACCTTTCTGAAGTCAAAATTGAAATCTGAGAGAATGGTAAACTAGCCCTGACTATCTAGTTTCCATAATATCTTGAATTTTTTAAAATGACCCATGGGAAGGCCTTCTAAAAATCATTCTCCCAAGACTGGTCAAAAAGTGTAGCGTGGCATGAAAAAATAAGGCAGAAAGGCATTTTTTAGGTGGTTTTTAACCATTTTCTCCCTGTAATAGCTGATGAATTGGGCTGCAAAGTGTCCAAAGTTGATGTACAAGTCATAATATATCCAACCATGTATAGTTCGTGCCAATCGTATCTCTCGATAAAAATCGTGGTGTGGCCCACGCTATGCTTTTTGCAGGGTGACTGTGCCAAAAATTTCCAAATTTCTAGGTTTTCTGGAATAATAGGCTTCACATATGGAGTTATATCTCACTGACCATGAACGTTTTTGAAAACATGAGAGACTTTTTTTTTATTTGGCATGTTAGGAGCAAAAAAATCTTCCTGTTTCCCAATATTCTTCTCTTATTATCCCCAATCGTCTCTGAAAAAAGGTGACTTAAAAAATACATTGCATAGTCAGAAAAATAAGTTGTTTCCCAAAATTCATCTTTGTTTGGCCACAATATGTTCTGAAAAAAGGTGACTAAACAAGACATTTCTAGAAAATGTGCCTTCAAATATTTTTTCAAATTTCCCAAAATTTCTCCAAATTTCCTCAAAATTTCTTCAGGTTTGCTTCATGGAGACTTGAGATGGTATGCTATGCTATCATGGATGCATCAATAATCAAATCCAACTTATACTTATCTTTCTGCTTTATTAGGGTTTGTAGCTTTGAATCTTTAGGTCTTGGCTCTTGAACCATTTATCACCTTGATTAGGTATCCATGTGACCTTTGCAAATATATCAGTGGATATAGTGAATGTTACCCCTGCAACAATGACTTGACCTTTCTTGAGGTTGGTGACAAACAATCTGGTCAATTCAGGATGATATTGCACTTTTTGGAAAAACTCACAAAATGAAAAATGCCCAACATGCTGAAAACACTTGACTGCAAGTGGTGATGACAACAAATCTTGAGTATCTGATGGTTCATATCTTGACACTTTCCCACCGTGGTTATAAGTTTTCTTCTCCTACTCCATAGCAGACTATGATAGCAAACCCTAGGGGAAAAACAGGGGAAGGGAAAAAAGGAATGGGATGATGGGGTCAAGAAGTAGGGTTGAGTGTAGGAAAAATTCAAGAGCTGAGGAGGGATGTTAGGGATCTTAGGGAAGTGGATGGAGATTAAAATGATGAGGGAATAGGGCTAGGAAATTTTTACACAGGCCTATACTCTTAGCTGCCCAAAAAACGCTGCGAGTAGGGATAGGGTTTGGGGATAGGTCTTAGGGAATGAAAGTGAGAGGGGATTAGGGTTTTATGGATGTATTTTGGTGTGTAGGAGGTTATGATATGGCAAGATAGGTATTCTAGGGTTTTCAAATTAGAAAAACATAGTCTTTAAGAAAAGCGTAGCGTAGGAAGAAATTGACAAATTTTCCACCATAGGAATGAAGACACTGAGTGAAAGAGGGTGTGAAGTGGCTCAGATTACTTGTTTTACCCTTGTGAAATATTGTGCTAGGATTGGATACATTCTTCAACCCTTTAGAATCTTTTCAAGACAAAGCGTAGCTCCTTTGCAAAAAATGCAGCGGTAGAAGGAAAAGCGCATCGTGTGAAGGAAAAGCGCAACGTGTGAAGGAAAAGCACAATATGAGATTGCATACCACCTTTTGAGGCCTTCATGAAATCCAAAATGAGCTCATGATAGCTCATTGGAATTCTCTCTCTGTCTACTACACAATGGACCCCTCAAGTACTGAAAATTATCAAGTATATCTCCTCAAAAATCAATTCTCCCAAGACTGGTAAAAATAACGCAACATGGCTGAGGAAAAGCGCAACGTGAGATTGCAGACCACATTTTGAGGCCTTATTTAATTCCACATTGAGATCATGATAGCTCATTGTAAACATATTTATGTCTAGTTATCATTTGACTCATCAAGCAGGTGATTTTGACACTCTATGACATAGAAAATTCATTTTCCCAAGAGTACTCCATAATTATAGAAACTCTCCTATAGCAACTATATTTTGGCCATTTATCCAAAATCATAACACTTGTGTATAAAATGAAGGATTTTTTTTGTTACTTGTTCTATTATTGACAAAAACCTCTTTCCTTTTTGTCAAATTCATCTCCATTTGGTTAGAAACATACTTTGAAGCATAATTGTTCCTATGTGCAACAAATGACCTCTTAATGAGTTTGTGAGGCATTGATCTCTTTGATTTTAGATAGCTCAACTCTTGAGGCATGTCCTCCGTTATTGTATTTCTTCTTGTCAATGTATGTGGTCTCTTCTTCCATGGCAAAATCCTATCTTACTAGGAGGAAAAATTAGGGCTTTCTCTTGGGAAAACACGGGATTTTGGGGCAGTTTTGGTGACCTTAAAACCCTAATGACCTAATGGAGACATTGAACTGAATGTAATCATGATGGTGATGACTAAAATTATTATGATAATCTCTTAGTGATGGTACGCTCAGTTGAGTTATGAGAGTGACTGGCATGTCAAATTCTTGAGGGATTGGAAATAACCCTAGACACACTAGCGAGTGACCAAATTCTTATTTGAAGACTCTCTGAATGACAAAAATTTAACTTGAAACCCTAATAAAAGTTTGTAAGATCATATTTGATCACTGGTGATACGCTGAAAAGACTAACACTAACATATTCCACATGTACCTCCAATCAGTTTCATCAATTTCCTTTTTATAAAAGTTTTTCAGGCCTTGAACTTCCAGAGCAGTTTTGACACCCTAAACGATTTTATTTTATTTTATTATTTATTATTTATTATTTTATTATTATTATTATTATTTTTAGGTTCACTACAGTGTCATAGCTAAAGGAAAGGTATTGTGGAAAAACTTGTAGTACTTAGAGAGATATTTCCAACGAGGTATCATATGTGCCAAACAGAGATAATATGACCAAGTTATGACCCCGAGAAGTTGGTTGCCCAATTTTCCCAAACAGGGCCCATAAAATTTTGGTGTTACCTCTCCTCGGGTTAGTGTTTTGGTTGTTTAGGGTTTTCTCTTATTGTTCAATAATAAAAAGGTCCTTGAGCCTCATTGTAACTTAGTTCAGAGGCTTCTAGCCGCCACATCTCTTCTCAGAGATAAGCTACCATCGCCTTAACAAGTTTATTTCCATTCTGTCTGTAAGCATATTTCAGTTATTTGATATTAATGAAATGAAGTTTTATTTCTGTTGCATATCTGCGTTTATGTGTATTTATGTATTTGATTGTGTTCCTACATTAGTCTAGATCACTCATGGCCTTCTCTTCATCGAAATTCACATCTTTACGAACAACTATCATCCGGTGAGATGCCATGTACACCTGATAGTTGGGAGGTGTATCAATGTGCCCCAAAAATATGCCCAACTCAGTTGTCGTCTCTAGATTTTTCCTTTCATCCTTGGAACCATGACATTAAATTGATGAACTAAAGATCTTGAAGTGTGACACATTTGGTTTCTTCCCTAAAAATGCTTCTTTTGGTGTAATCATCCTGAGAATCCGATGAGGACTCCTGTTCTACACATATACCATTGTGTTGCACGCTTCAACCCACAATTGCAACGGTAGGCCCTGATCATGTAACATCGCTCGTGCAACTCCCACAATACTTTTTTTCTTCTTTTCAACAACACCATTGTATTGTGGGTTATGGGGTGCTATTAACTCCCATCAAATGCCTTATTTTTCACATAATTTCTTGAAATCATTCGACACATATTCACCACTGTTATCACTCCTGAGAGCCTTCACATTCTTGCCAGTGTCTTTATCAATAAATAATTTAAATTTACAAAATTTTGGGAATGTCTGGTCTTTCTTATGCATAAAGAATGTCCAGCACTTACGTGAGAAATCATCTACAAATATAACATAATGCTTGTGCTTGGTCGTGAAGGTTGTCGAGAAAGGTCCACACAAATTTGAGTGAACTCTTTCATGAACCACTTGTTCTCTGTTGTCCTTATCATGAAAGGTGGCTTTAGTGTACTTCCACAATGTACACCATTTGCATGTATTTCGCTACTCTAGTGCACCCTTGGGAGGTCCTGTAGAAATGTGTTGCCTGATCTTCAAAGCTCCATGGTGCAATTGGCTAAGTCGACTATGCCATAATTCACTGATGTCTTAACTATGCACCTTCTATGCTATCATTCTCAAAGAAACACAGACTTCTACATCCAATTAGTAGAGGTTCTTTACCCGAACTCTGATCCACTTCACTTGCCCTATGGCGATGTGATGAAGGAAAGCATTTCCTTTGCTAAATATCACATCGTAAACATGATATTCCAACATAGCAACTGAAACTAAATTTTTCTTCATACCCAAAACATATATGACATTTTTCAATGTGAGAGAAGAACCATACACTGTAATATCCCAAAAGGGAGAATGCAGTAATACTAAAACACAATATATGAACTGTAAAAAAGTAAACAATAAATCTAAAATACACCATAAAATAGACAGAATAGTTGAGCCATTTTATTAACAAGGAGGTGGATAAAACAGTACAACAGTGCTCATAATATGAGACATTCAAGCCAAAGAGATGGCCTAGAATGACCATGAAATGATCCTACAAAAGGGACTGCGTAACTGTTGGACTGCTGGAAGGAGAATTGTGTTACCCCTACTACAACTGTTGGGAATGCAACTGCCAGAAAAATATAAAGTTAGATCTAGGTAGTTCTGGAGCTCTGATGATGCTAAAAATATAGATCTGAACTCTATGATGGATACCCAAGATAATCCAGAAAGGACTTTCTAGATCTATCAATATAAGAAAATCACCCTCTTAGGGCTTGTACATATACAATGTTGGTTATGCAGATCTGAAGCATAATCTGACGAAAGATGGTTGCAATATGATGTACAATCAGATCTATTCTTGAAGGGTTGATCCTTTCTGTAGATCCTCAAGCTAGAAGCTCAAGATCTAGCTCCTCTATCCTTCTCCACTGATTGCAGCTGCTGCTACACAACTGTTGCCAAAAAATGCGCTATCAAGGATGGATGCTCTCTAGCTTGATGTTGGATGCTGCAATGTAGCTCAAGAATGATGGAAATAATATGCCTAAGGTGAAAGAATGATCCCTCATAGGATTTCGAGCTGAAATACTAGAAACTTCCTTCCTCCTTCAGATCTGCAAGACTGGATTACGTAATCATTGAGGGGAATATTGTTGAATGGAGGTAAAATAAAATGGCCTGAATGCCGGATATAGATATGCTTCTCCTGAAATGCTGAACTTGAAGAATAAGGTGAAAGGATGAATCCTCCACTGGTTTCCTAGCTGAAGTGCTAGAAACAACCTCCTCCTTTCAAACACTGATGAAGGAATGTGTTATTCATGTGGTTGAATGAGCATATGAGAGTGGAATGAATATGGCACCAATGCCTGATGATGAATAGAGCTCAATAGAAACCTTCCCAGAGTGGGGACACGAAGTCCCTCGTGGGTAAGGGTGGGATTCTCGCTTGGGAACACCCTGTGCTAAACAACACTACAGAATTAGCTAAATAGCATAAGCGTGCATAGAAATGTCACATGAAAAATCTAGATCTAAGCAGATCAGAAATAATAATACAAAGCTTGCCTTCTATTGTGCCTTCATCTTCATTATATAGATTGTGAGCCTTCCATAGCCCTGGCCCACCTCATAACTGCGATGTACATGTGGCCACTAGCCTCCATGGAGACTGTGTTTTCTCTCCATGATCTCCATCATTTCTGCATTTAATTCCCACTCTCTCCATCACGTGTGCATTAGATGCACCACTTCTTCCACTATCTCATCATAAGTGCTTTATGATATTACTTTGAATTCACTATGATCTTAGTGGACCTCCTCTAAGATCCTCATGATTTTACATTAAAGATCCATGATCTCCACTCTTCCTTCATTTAAGAAGTTGCTCCACTACTCCATAATGTAGATCTAGATCTAAAATATCCACATACACATGTCAAAAGTTGATTTTATTCACCAATGGGGTTTGTGGGTCTCTCCACCCTCTTATTTACTTAATTAATTATGAAAATTAAGAACTCTAATATTCCAATTATCTTGTGGAAAATTAGGAATATTACAGTCCTTCCCACCAAAATGTTGCTTGTCCTCAACAAACTACAATAGTGGATGCTACAGAAAACATCCTCCCTCTAAATGGCATCCTCAAATGGAAGGTCTCCTCATCTGTCACAATGTGTCATGCATGCCCAGCTCCAAAGCTGCCTCTCTAGAATGTCTAGAATGACCTCCAACTGAAAAGTTTGATACCCATCCTCATCAATGAATCTCCAAGTGGCAAAAATATGATGTATAAATGTTTCCTCTATACATGAGATGCATGAAATGAAGTGGTTTCTTCCCAAGGTGGAAATTCCTAACTCATGAACTATCTCTCCAACCCATGTCACATAGAGTACATTGCATTTATCAATGATCACATCATTAGCCCTGTTGGCCATGTAGGATTCAAACATAACATCAACATATTAAAAAAGAAGAAGTAGATACATATGGATAAACATGAACAATGTCAAACCATATTCTCCCAATAACAACCACCGTAGCAAATCCTCTTGCTGCCATGCTAGATCATCGTGAAAACAAGTAAGAGAGCCATACTCTCTCAATAGAAGCCACCGCAACAATGCTTCTTGCTGCCATGCCAAATCATCATCAATATAAGTATGAGAGTCATAATCTCTCAAAAGAAGCAACTGCAGCAATGCCTCTTGCTGCCACACCACATCATCATTGTACCAAATGTAGTGGCCATATTCTCTCAAGAGAAGCCATCGTATTAAGGCAGATCGCTGCCCCATTACATACTCATCATACCAAGTACAATGACCATAATCCCCCAATAGAAGCCAATGCTGTAAGGCCTCCTGTTTCCATCCTCCATCAATGCCATGCAATGTATGGGGTAAAATCAGCCCATACTCTCCCCATAGAAACCAAAGCAACAAGGATTCTTGCTGCCTCCTTACATCATCATGATGCAAGTCATGGAGCAACAACATACTAATGGACATGTGGAATGTCTCATCAGAATAGTACAAATAATATCCCTTATGCCACATCATGTGAGAGTTATACTTTGTACCAAACCCAAGTACATACATGAACATGAGATATATCCCAAACAGAAATACATGTAAAGACATGAGGCATATCCCAAACAAAAGAAAATACAAGGACATAAGATATATCATGAGATGTCAAAACTCTCTCATCAACAACCAGCACAACCATGCCTCCTGCAGTTGCATGTCATCAGTGATATACTTGGCATGGACCACACAAGTGTGAGCTATTGGGTAGTATCCATACTCACCCAAAATCAACCAGCACAGTCATGCTTCTTGTTGCCTAGTATCATAGATCAGTAAGAAGTTAGGCAACCTCTTGCTCCTCATCCAGATCCATTCATCCCAATGTGGATGATGAATCATACCACGATCAATCATGGTAGCCTTCCAATGTAGAATACCAACATCCTCCATGTGAATAGCTTTGCACTCCATGAAATGTTGAAGTGCACCTCCATTGAGGTCTCTCCATGAGATCCTCTCATTAGTGGCCCATTGGAACCCATAAGGCTCCATACATGCTGTAGGTAGAGATTCCTCTTTGAGCTGTGAGGAGCTCATCAAGAAAACTTCATCTTGACAATGGAAAGTGCTCTCCATCACAAGATGTCTACCATCTATCATTTGTCCCTCTAGTGATTCATCAGTGAACCTACCTTCTGACTGCTTCATGAATAATGGGGCCCTCTCATCATCTCTACTGCTAAGTGAAAATGTTGTAGATTTGCATGGTGATGCATGTGATGTCTCATGGCCACATACAATGCTAAACTCATAGTTTGGCACTGTATAAAATAGTATTGTGCTCCTCCCATTTTCTGCAACTCCACACTTCAACACAAAGTGTTGGGTGTAGCTCATCCATGAAAAACTGGGATAACAATACATCTTCTCCTTGATCAAATCAAGGATCCTCTGTGTAGTGATAATTTTCTACTACAAATCAGCAAGGTGCTATAATCCTTGGTTATGCACTTTCCCTAATGGCATGGTCTCACATATCTCAATATGAGGTATTGAAATAATATGAGAAGAAAGTATATGCAGACCTTGGATAATATGAATCTCAGGAACATCTTGCACATCTACAAGAGTTCCTACAACCAATGAAATAGTCTCTCCGATTGCTGGTAATGATGATGGTTGCATCTCTTCAACTGTACTAGCGCTGGTATCTGCCTCCTCCTCCTCGTGCATCTCATGAATCATGCATGGGGCTCCAAATGTCAAGAACTCAAGACCATCTTGCAAAGATGCAAGTGATCCTCCTCCTGATGTAAGTACATCTGCAGTTGGTGGTGGTGGTAGAGGCTCCTCCTCTTGAGTGACAATGAGGACATCTTCCTTGGGCTCTTGATGTACTACATCCTCAATTATGGGAGATGTCACTATGTGAGATATCTTTGGTTTCTTTCTACCATATTTCTTCTTTATTCTTTGAATGAAATCTTCATAAGCAGACACTCTCATGTGTGATAAGTGACTGAACCACCAATCTCTTGCTTCACCTTCTAGGTTCAGCGCTGCAATCTCCACAACCTCTCTTTCTGCTACAGGATATTGCAGAAATAAGGTAGCCAATTCTTCCCTCCAAGCCCTCAATGTGCTTGTGGAATATCCATCAAATGTAGGCAAGAAGAATCTATGCCTCTTTCTTCTATTACTGCTTCGGGATCTCCTTTCTTCTTTGAGTTGAAAAAACTGTTGGAGAGAGAGATTCTCCTTCAGTGCTCTAGGTTGTGCTTTGTACTCAAACATATATTTACTTAGGGTCTCATGCCCCAAGTCTCCTTCATATTCAGACCAGTCCTCTCTCTTATCAAAGAAAGTGGATCTAGTAGAATGATGCGAAGCTCTTTTCTTCTCAGGTTGCTTCTCATGCTGATAGGAAGTGTTGGGACCTTCCTTATCAAATATTTCTTCTTGGATCCTCCTGTTTCCTTTATCTCTTCATTTGATTGACCTCCTTGGAGATATCTTGCAAGGATCTAAAGAGAAGAGTGGAAAAACTACAATCCTCCTTCATGACAGATCTCTACTATCTGCTTCTTCTTTTGATGCAAAAGATGAAGTGTCCACAAGCTGAGCCAAATATCATGCTCTGATACCACTATAATATCCAAAAAGGGAGAATGCAGTAATACTAAAACACAATATAAGAACTGCAGCAAAGTAAACAATAAATCTAAAATACACCATAAAATAGACAAAATAGCTGAGCCATTTTATTAACAAGGAGGTGGATAAACCAGTACAATAGTGCTCAAAATATGAGACACATAAGCTAAAGAGATGGCCTAGAATGACCTTGAAATGATTCCACAAGAGGGACTGCGTAACTGCGAGACTGCTGGAAGGAAAACTGCGTTGTCCCTGCTGGGACTGCAATTGTTGGAAAAATATAAATTTAGATCTAGGAAGTTCTGGAACTCCGATGATACTGAAAATATAGATCTGGGCTCTATGACAGATACCCAAGATAACACAGAAAGGATTTTCCATATCTATCAATCTAAGAAAATAACTCTCTTAGGGATTGTACATATACACTGTTAAGTATGTAGATTTTAAGCATAATCTGATGAAATATGGCTGCAACATGATGTACAATTAGATATATGCTTGAAGGGATGATCCCTTCACTAGATCCTCAAGCTAGAAGTTCAAGATCTAGCTCCTCTAGCCTTCTCCACTGATTTCAGCTACTGCTACACAACTGCTCCCAAAAACTGCAAGTCAAGAATGGAGGCTCTCTAGCCTGATGTTGGATGCTGTAATGTAGCTCAAGAATTATGGAAATAATATGCCCAAGGTGAAGGAATGATCCCTCACAGTATTTCCAGCTGAAATACTAGAAACTTCCTTCCTCCTTCAGATCTGCAAGACTGGACTACGTTATCCTTAAGGGCATTGTTGCTGCATGGAGGTAAAATACAATGGCCTGAATGCTGGATATAGATCTGCTTCTCCTGAAAGGCTGAACTTGAAGAAAAAGGTGAAAGGATGGATCCTCCACTGGTTTCCTAGCTGAAGTGATAGAAACAACCTCCTCCTCTCAAACCCTGATGTAGGAATGCATTATTCCTGTGGTTGAATGAGAACATGAGAGTGAAATGAATAGGTGCCAATTCCCGATGATGAATAGAGCTCAATAGAAACCTTTCCAGAGTAGGCACTCGAAGTCCACTGTGGGTAAGGGTGGGATTCCCGCTTGGGAACACCCCGTGCTGAATAGCACTGCAGACTTAGATAAACATCATAAGCATGCATAGAAATGTCACATGACAAATCTAGATCTAAAAGGATAAAAAATAATAATACAAATCTTGCCTTCTATTGTACCTTCATCTTCATTATATATATTGTGAGACTTCCATAGCCCTGGCCCACCTCATAACTGCTCTGTAAATGTGGCCACTAGCCTCCATGAAGGTTGTGTTGTCTCTCCATGATCTCCATCATGTCTGCATTTAATTACCACTCTCTCCATCATGTGTGCATTAGATGCACCACTTCCTCCACTATCTCATCATAAGTGCTTTATGATCTTACTTTGGATGCACTATGATCTTAGTTGACCTCCTCCAAGATCCTCATGATTTTACATTAAAGATCCATGATCTCCACTCTTCCTTCATTTAAGAAGCTTCTCCACTACTCCATAATGTAGATCTATATCTAAAATATCCACATATAGATGTCAAAAGTTTTTTTTATTCATCAATGGGGTTTGTGGCTCCCTCCACCCTATTATTTTTTAATTAATTATGAAAATTAAGAACTCTAATATTCCAATTATCTTGTGGAAATTTGGAAATATTACATACTCCCTCTAAAAAATAATTGTACTGATGGTGGTCATGTTATACTGATCTAAATTTGAATGTTAGTTTTATTGTGCTAATTTCATCTTCAGATTTATATTAAAAGTGCTGATCTTTGCTTCTTGTACATGGGCTTATTGAAGTGCTTATGATTAATTAACAAGTAAATGTGTGGAGATTAAGTTGAATAATTGAACATAAAAGCATGGAAACTAAATGTTGAACAATAGAAAACAAACACACAACAAACCATCACAATTGAATCAATAACACTTTTTTTTGATGAAGGAGTTCACCCCGCCTGGGCTACATCTCCTTGGTCCATCTTCAATGGCATGGGCCTTTATATTAGCTCAATTTTAAAAATAATGTTGTTTACAGTCTCCTATTTCCTCTACAACCTACTCCAATGTATTCAAAACATCAAAATCTACCAAGAATGACTCTTCCTGAGCTAAAATAGGCCGAAAATTGCTCCAGTTATGGCCAAAACAAATTTTCCTACAATATCTCCTCCAAATCTGGAGAAGACTCTAGATAACTCCGACAATTTGGTGGATTCCGCCGAAATAGGCGGTTTCAATAACTCCACCGCCAATTAATAGTGGGATTAATTAAAATTTAAGAATGCGCTTGCTCGTCATAAGCCTGTCTTAACTGTGCATTATCCATATTACATAAACATGTTTAATTAATATCTAACCCGCAGATGAGTGGAGTAATCTTGGATTAATTAACATCTAAACTCCGCTTGTTGCATTTGGCTCCGCCCACAGTATTGCAGTGTAGTCATATGGGAGGGGGTTGGCCCCCTCCAAACCCTCGCCATCAGAATCATTAATCTTTAACTAGAAGTTGTGACCTTATAGGGTTAAGACCCATCAGATAGAAGAGGCGGTAAGTCATTGGAGTTGTGCCGGGTAGGTCATGGGTTCGACCCTGACCCCCACACCAAAATTTTGCTCCAAAACATAACATTAAACCCATAGTAAAAAAAATTCATTATAAACTATATACACCCCGATTTCATATGTCCACCGGTCCGCCTGTCCCATATTTTGAACTTTGGGTTATGAAATATATTCAACCCACATTAATATCAGCTTTTCCATGGTTAGCACTTTGGTTAAATGATATATGTAGCCCGAAATATATGTATGTGCAAAACTTTGGTGTAAAACATAAATTCAAAATTTTGACCAATTCCCAAGGGTTGGATGGGTCCACCAGAGGGGGCATGTGGTGGCCCCTGGCTGCACCACGTGTCCAGCTCTGGTTGGAATATTCCAACTAAAAAAGATTCTCCTTCAAACTTAGGATAACTATAAAAAAATTTGACCTCCAAAGTTCACTGGCGAAACCTGTTGTGACAATTGTCACAATGTCATTGGGCTAAAATTGGATAATATTCCCTGAATATACCTGGAGTGCTGACTGGGCTGCCATGTTATCAACCTGTCACTGTTATGCAATTTTTTTTAGCTGTTTGAGAAAACGAACAACATGTCATAAATTCCTCATCCGGAGTCGATTTTTGATGAAACAAATTGCGCCAGATTCCCGGTGACGAGCACTTCATTGTTGTTCGGGTTTGGAGAATTTTTGAGCACTTTCATTTTTTAGCTTAATACTGAGTCTCTGATCATTTCTCCCCACTAGAAGCCTTTTGGACCCCAAAATATACTATAAATTGTTCAACAAGTGAGGGTACAACTCCCTCACCCTTTCAATCTCCATCTGTTTCTCCTTGGAAGGATTTTGTCCCTTGAGTCCCACTCTAAGGTGTTTGACATTCCCTCTTCTTGAAGTTCTAGTTCTTCTGTCAAGTATGAGATCTTGCTGAAGTTAATAAAGATATTCTGGCAAGAAATCTTCTATTTATGGTAGTTGAACATGCTCTCCTTGATCATCAATCAATGGAGGCTCAAACAATCTCAGATTCTCAACATTAACGACAGAATATGTTTTCATATAAGGAGGAAAATCTATCTTAAATGCATTGTTACCAATCTTTTCCAGAATTTTAAAAGGACCATAACGGATTGGCTTAATATTTTTACCTTCTCCTTGAAGTATTTATTTGCTGATATATAACCAAACTTCATCTTCAACCTGGAATTTGTGATCAACACAGTGTTTATCATGCATTTCCTTGTAGTTGCTTTGAATATTTTCAAGTTGTTCTTGTAATGTGTGATGTACCAACTGAATTTTCTCAATGAACTTCCTTGCCTTATCTATGTCACTATGACCATGTATAGCAACATATTTCTCAAATATGAAGTCCAAAGGCAATCTTGGCAAGCATCTAAGACATGCCTCAAATGATGATGTGTTTGTGGAAGAATGCTTTGCCCTATTGTATGCATATTGAATGTAATGCAATTGTTCATCCCACAACTTGGGATTTTTTCTGCAATAACCTCTAAGAATATGAATGATTGTCCTGTTAACCACCTCGGTTTGAACATCTGTTTGCAGATGAAAGTTTGTACTCTTCTTCAACTTAGTGTCCATCATGTCCCACAATTTTGACCAAAAATTCCCAACAAAACAGGAATCTTGATCACTTACAATAGAAGTAGGAAGACCAAAATGAACCCATACATTTTGAAAGAAAATATGAGTTTTTTGTTCAGCTGTAATTTTTTTTTTACATGGCATCGAAAGACACATTTTGTTGAACCTATATACAACTACATACAAGTAATCCCGAACTTTCCTTGACATTCGAAGACCTCATACAAAATCCATTGAGATACTCTCCCAAGGACGTGAAGGTATCGGAAGTGGAGTGTACAATCCTAGTTTCCTATTGCTAAGATTACTTATTTCATACAAAGAAAATCCTCAAATGAAACGAGATACACTTTCAATCATGTGTGGCCAATAACAATACCTTTGGAAATTTGCTACCATCTTGCCTACACCAAAATGTCTAGAAATCAATGAAGTATGCGCCTCCCTTATGATACTGTTTCTTTCTCCCTGTGGAATACATAACTTTCCCAAGTGATACAACAAATTGTTATGCACATGATAATCTAACTCTTTAATTTGGTTTCCTTTTCTCAAGCTTTCATACACATATTGAAAATCACTATCATAAGCATATTGTTCAATGTAAATTTCATGCATAACTGAATTGTGCTTGAGTATAATAGATGAACTTACAATAGGCCTAGAGAGCATATCAAATACCTTATTGTAGATTCCCTTTTTTGCCTGATAACCAAATGGAATTTTTGAAGAAATCCCATCCATCTGAAATGTCTTAATTGCTACAACTTTGATTGTGACTATAGGTACTGCAATGGCTCATGGTCGGTATGGATAATGGTCTCTTCCCCCATCAAATAGTGCTTCCATTTCTTTACACTTTGTACCAATTCATATAATTCTTTGTCATAGGTGGAATAGTTAGTCACAACTCCATTAAAAATTTCAGAATGAAATGAAATGGGCTTACCATGTTGTATGAGAACTGATCCCATGGCATAATCACTAGCATCTGTTTTGATCTTAAATGGTTGTCTAAGATTCGGAATAGTCAATACCGGTGCTGAAATGATATTTTTTTTTAAAGAATCAAATGATTTTTATTGTATATCTCCCCAATGGAAGAATTTCTTAACACTTGTCAATGCATTTAACGGAGTTATAATGGAAGAAAAATTAGCAATGAATTTCCTCCAATATTGTGTTGCCCCAAGAAAGCTTCTTACCTCCGTAACTATATTGGGCTTGGGCCAATTCAAAATGACCTCAACCTTGGAAGGGTCTATCTTCAACTCACCTCCTGCAAAAATGTGTCCCAAATACAGTAAATAAATCTTTCCAAACTCGCACTTCGGCATCTTTAAAAATAGCTGATGTTTTTTCAAGACATCAAGTACCTTGTTCACATGCATGACATGTTCATCTCTTGATTTGTTGAATATCAAAATATCATCTAAGTAAACAGTGACAAATTCATCTAAAAATGGTCTTAAAATAACATTCATAACTCTCATGAAAGTAGTTGGAGCATTGGTTAGATCAAATGGCATAAATAGCCACTCAAACAATCTTGTATAGTTTTAAATGCAGTTTTCCAAATGTCCTCTTCAACTATTCTAACTTGATGATAATGACTTCATAAGTCTAGCTTAGTGAAATAATTTGCATACCTTAACTGATCAAGAAAATCATTAATTCGAGGGAGTGGATAGCGATTCTTTACCGTGATTTTATTCAGTGCATGGAAATCCACGCAAATGCGCCAAGTCCCATCCTTCTTTGGTACAAAAAAAATCGGTGAACCACATGGCGAAGTAGATGGGTGTATGGTACCTTTGTTCAGAAATTCTTGGATTTTCTTCTTGATTTCCAAAATATCCATGATTGACATGTGATACATACCAATGTTTACAAGTGGAACATCTTGCTGCAACTGAATCTCATGTTCAAATTCCCCTCTTGGGAGGTAACCCACTTGGCTCTTGAAACATCTCGCCATGCTGACTTACCACATCAAACAAATCAGATTTTAGTTTTTCATCACATTCTTAGAAAGATTCATATTCAATATCATCCTTTTTCTTGATCATGAGAAGCACAAAATTTTTACTTGCATTAACTAGTCTCTTCATCTGCCTTGCATTAACTAAAGAAATATTCAGCTTTTTGCAATGAGCTCTCAAAATATACTCCACCCCATCCTTGAGAAAATGATATTTTTTCTCATGGCGATAAAATATCGCTTTCCTATCATACAATATGAAATTCCCAAGATAATTCCCGAAATGTCAAATGGAACCACATCTAACTCAACTTCATCAACAAATCTTGCAGTAACTGCAAATCGAAATATGCATTTCCTTGTAACCTATAAATTGGAATTCTTGACTATCCAACCCAAAGGATATGGCTTATGATGTGGTACAGTTTCAAGGTTAAGATTTTTGACCAAGTATTCTGAAATCAAGTTTTCTTGTGACCCACTATCAAACAATGCATCAATCTTTGTATGATTTGAAATCACCCTCACATGGAATAATTCTATCCTTGTTTCTTCATTTGGAGTGTGAAAATTTTAGGAACTAGTACTTGCTATGGCTTCTTTTCCCTTTTTGACCATCGCTAAAATCTTGGTCTCATCACCAGAATCGGATCCAAGATCATGTTGTGTGGTGGCAGTCATCTTTTGTTTCCCCTTATTGTTTGGTTTCTTAGGCCTTAGTTCGGAATGTAATTTTCAATAGTGGGCTTCATCATGCCCTTGTTTGGAACAATGTTTGCATGTATTTTTCTCCCCTTCTTTCTTAACACTTGCATTCTTCTTTCCCTTCCATTTTCCTCCCTTCTCTTTTCCCTTACCCTTGAATGGCTTCTTCTTACTACCCTATTCCTGAATGTTCTTTCCCCTTGTGTTGTGGAGGTAAATCCCCTCTACGGACAGAGGTGATCCATACTAGCCCAGACCAGGTCTAGCAACAATCGTTCGCGCTATAGTGCAGGTTCCTAATTGCAAATAAACCAACTAGCGATGAAGGCTTACCTGGAATCCAACGCTGTTGCTTGTAGAGAAAGTAGCGCTCCTGTTCCTTAGCTTCAGCAGATCACAATCCTCACGATCTCCGTGATTGGACACCTGCACACGCGAGAAACAAAACAAACACAAGCATAAAATCTAGTATATGCAACTACATGTCAGTCAGAGAAGACATGACTCATCATCATAATCATCAACAAGAGTGGAACCATAACCAATAGTTGTTTATCATTAATCAATCAAAGAAGAATACACCCATAGCTCTGACGCTGAATTCTCCTTTGGAGGGTCGCTAGCGAAACACGTCTCGACAAAGCCTGTCGGGGATGGGACAAGCCTCTCTCTTTGGATGTCTCGACAATAATCTCCTTGCTTGGATTTGGCCTTAAGGGAATGAATCAAGGCTCTTGCAGCATAAGGCTCTGATGGCTCTTGGGAACTTGGAGATTAGCTTGCAAATGAGATGAGTAAGCTTTTATAGATGGAGGAAGGGGAGTTGGGATCCCTATAATCATGGGATTGGCCTTATCCTCGAGGAACTTCCATGAGAGGTGGCAAACCACTTCCTCTACATGGAGATCCGGAGCCAAACCTCCCAACTCAAATTAGATACTAGTTTCTGGATCAGTTAGGACGAAAATTCCGCCAATTATTTTTAAAAAACACTCCTTAAAATGGCTGGCGCGAGTGCGACTCTGGGACAGAGTGCCAATTGGCGCGCCCTCTTTGAAGGATTTCCCTCATTAGCGCGGGTAATGAACTGACCACCTGCGCCAATGCAAAAAGGGGTGTTTTTAGGGTTTTTTACAAGGAGTTGTCTTCAGGGCAATGAAAGTACATGTTTAGGGGAATGCCATGAAAGTGTTTTCAAGTTATGTCACTGCTCACAGGTCACGGAATGAGCCCTCCAATTGTGCGGGATGGGGAATTGCAGGGACGGTGACAAATTGCTGTGTAACAGATGCCCCCTAAAGCATGAGGCCCGAAAGAGAGAGAGGGGTGAAATGCTTTACGAGAACGTGTCCAATTGAAAACACCGCCGTCGGAAAACCTGCGTAGAGAAATACAACTGATATCTCAGATACATGATATATATGTGGTATGGGCGCAGCCATCCATAACAGAGTATGCAATAATCCAGATCCAGGCACTTAATGAACCATCCGTTAATGAGGATCGATAAATAGACTCAGGTATGGTTGCAGCCATCCAATCAGTGAGTCATGTAAATAATAATCCACAATATCGCAGCCTGGATTACAACAGACACAATCCAGGGTCTTGCGCTCCATCTCGACCCGAATAAAGTACAAGTTCAAGCATGCGAATATGTGAGCTGAAGTCGAACATGCAAGAACATCGTCTGATTACCAGCCAATGATGAAAGCTGTTAACAGACGCGAGAGAAACCACCAATAATGACAATGGTCCTCAAGGTACTACAAAAGGCCAATCTACTTCGCATGTGAACAATGAGCCGACGTCTGTCACCCGCAGTAACTACCTGACATCGGAGGCCAATGATGAAAACCTCACGTCGAATGCGACGAACCCGCCATTGAGGCATGCAGGCTCCAAGGTACCATCAGGAGTCTCTAGACCAACTTCCTGGATAATGAGTTGAAGTCGACAGGAAGTGACCTTGATCGAAGGTGGGCCATAATGATTCCCACATCATCGACACGAGACAGAGGAACATGATGTTTTGTTGTGAATCGGGATCGTATGAGAAACAGAGGAAGGTTGATATTTGCAGAGGCCAACTTCTCTTGAACACATGAACGGCACGACAGTGGACTTGGCAGTATTTGACATCAACGAATCAGAGGTCATGGCGACGAGGCAGTGAACAGATGAGAGGTCAAAAAGGATTACCCAAACCCACGAAGGCAAAGTGAAGCAACGAGATGAGATGTCCCCAACCCGACACGAATGCAGACAAGTGCCATGTTCAAGAGCGACATACTGCCGACGACAACGACGATGGTTCCATTTTCCCCCACCATTTCGGTGAGTACCTCTTTATTTTTACACAAGCTTTGAAGAGGATACCATATGCTTGTCATATAAATCCGTCCTTCGGACGAATCCATCCTAGTACATTTAACGAGAGCCAAAAGAAGGAGAGAGACCTGATAAGCCAATAACTGACCGAATCCAATGTCATCGTGGTTTAACGAGTCTGAGTTTTAATGAGTCTGAAAAAGGAAGAACTCGGCGTCTTTTCATGTTTAGAGAGTTTGAAAAGACAGTGGAAAAGTAAACTCCAATGGTCCCTTTTCGTAAATAGTTCCTCAGATCCGAAAAGGTAGAAAACTATGTCTGAGAAAACCTCCTAGTCACAATAGGCTAGGGTATTCCTTTTTCGTAAATAATCTATCCCAACCCGAAAAAGGGGTAAACGTATACTGGGTAGATGTCGTTTTGTGGCCACTTTAACGAGATCGAAACGACAAGGGCCTCGGCAATCTTTTCATGTTTAGAGAGTCATAAAAGAGCTGAAAGATGAATCCGAAATGACTTTTTCGTGTATTTACCGAGTCCGAAAAAGTATAAAATACAACTCGTGTCACCGTTTAAGTTGCGTAAAAACATGTTGCTGCACATAAAGGCAAGTGTAAAATCCATTTTCGACAAAATATATCAAAATATTAATAAAAAATGACTTTTTAAAACCTAATTAGATTTCAAAAAGTTATAAATAAGTCTCGAATGGTAAAAACAAAATCACTTTTACTATTTACCTCATTGGAGAGCAAAAGTGGTCCATTTGGTGTGCAAACTTCTGACGGCGAATACGGCTGATCCGGGACGTTATCCAGTTCCGCGTTTGTTCCAGGTAATAGGCATTTCCTTAAGCTCCATTCCAACCCATTTTTTTATATGTTTTTATTATGTATTAGACTTCTAGGCGAACCATTTTGAATTTTTAGGTCTCGCTCCATTGGCGCGGGTATCGGGCATGGACCCGCGCCAATGGACATCTCTTCACAAAGAGGTCGTGCCAACTGGCGCGACTGTTAGGAAAACAGTCGCGCCAATGGTGCAGTGCAATTTTCCGCTCAAAATTTTGAAAATATGAGCTACCTATGTGGATTTTCAAATGTTCTAGAGATCTAACAATGTATTTTTGATTGTGTTGATGCAGATATAAAGGCAAAATTTTTATCGAATGGAAGGAAAGGGAACATGGAGAGGAGGATGAAATGGCTATGGAGAATGAGGCCTGCATGACTGCACTTAAGAACTGTGGACTTAAGAAATTCTTCCTCACACCCTGCTTACGAGCTCAGCCAGAGCTACTACAATACTTGGTTAGTATATGGGACGAAAATGAGGAAGTTTTTTACTTCGGGACCAAGTACTGGCGTTGGAGGTTTCCGACGTATATTTCATAACCGGACTATCGTGCAAAGGCCCGGTGCCCATCCTGATAGGCAGCAGACCATCAGGGGAAAAGATGGAGCAGGTCATGGCGAGGGTGTGCCCAAGGGCACAAACCGGATCAGGAAGCGAGAAAGTGGACATCCACACTGTCCAGGATCTGGCACTGAGAGTAGTGCTACACACCATCACACGAGCTGCAGGATCGCAAGCTCCACATGAGGAAACCAAGGCCCAACTCCTGCTAGCCGCTGAGTGTATGAGTCCAACCCTGTTTGATTGGGCTACTGCAGTGACAAAAAATATCAAGAGGCAGCTCACAAAGTGCAAGCAAGTCAAACTGAAGCAGTTTGGCTACAATTCCATTTTGGTATCGTTCATCCTGTAACGACTACCTATCTTTCAGGGCCAAGGGGCCATAGTTGCTAAGCCGATACCAAGAGAGTCAAGGATGGCTCGCTGGGCAGCACTTATGCCCAGATCAGGAGGAGGCCAACAGATGTTCTGGAGGCCGGAGTTTTTTGGATGGTTACGGCGCCAGCTGATCGTGGTCGAGGATTGGCCCTATGCCAGGACCGATTTCACTGGAGACCCAGATCTCCGACTTCCAGAGGGGGATGACTGGGATGAGGAGTTGGGTATGGCCTCTCTTTTTTATTTTTATGTTTTATGATTTTTTTTTTTGTAATACATGTCTGTTCTAACACCAGTTTTATGTGTATGCAGATGTCGGCCCAGAGAGACCTACCGGTGGGAGGAGAGTTGATCCAAAACCTTGAGGGAATTTCCCGAGGGATTCCAGACTATGCCCGGCTGGCAGATGTCCCGATGGCATATCAGAGACATGCTTAGTGCGCGTGGTAGCATGTTACCACGAGCACCATGCGGATTAGACACCTAGGGCTTCTTTCATGCCTATTTTGAGAGAGACATGTCCTCTCCGGATGTATTAAGACGAACATGTATATTTTTTGATTCTATGTGATGCACACTATGTAAAAATTTCGACACATATATATATACATACCTATCTCTCGATGGATCTTTCTACATGTGATGATGTTTTGTTTATAAATTGTGCAAATGTCTATCTAGAACCAAATTAGCTACTGCATCTGTTAATGTATTCATATGTCTGGGTATGTGTTGATATGTAATATAGTCAAAATTTCTTTCCAGCAGACGAATACGCAGATACAGACGTAAAATGGATGGATTTCTTACTGAATAATGCCCGTTAAGTTGTAATACTACAAGTTGTGAGTCTAGATACACAAGTAATTCACGAATGCCGAGGTCCACAGCCTCGGTTGATAATTCCAATACAACACTATATTCTGTGATATTTTTTGTAGCAGGACCCAGACATACATCTTGCAGGTTAACCAACTCACTAGCAGGATCATAGATTACCCATGCTGCCGAAGACAGATTCCTGGTACTGCGGGAGGCACCATCCGCGAAACCCACAAACGGAGTAATGGACATCTGCACAATCAGGAAGACTCGATCAGCAGAAAGATGCTTACATCGCACACCACACCACACATGCACACAAATGAATATACACACCTATGTACACACACCACACCAAAAATAACTTCAAGCTTAGTATTTCTTAAGGTACAACCCATTTCTAGGTTGTGCCAACGGAACTCCTTCATAATTAATGAGCTCATAAGCCCCATTATTCAATACTTGTTTTACTATATAGGGCCCATGCCACATGGGTTGGAGCTTTCCTGCCCCAAGTTTATCGTGCACTTGGTCGTATAGGAGGACAAGGTCCCCTTCAACAAAGGAACGTGAAGAGACTGATTGATCAAAGTGCGCTTTGACCTGATTTTTCTGTGCTTCAATGACTAAAGTAGCCAAGCGGCGGGTTTCATCCAACCGTTCCAAATACAAGAGACACTCTTCTTCAGGAGAAGTGTTGGGGAAAAAGTTCCACAACTAACTTTAAGGAAGGAATCTCGCACTCAACCGGAAGAGTTGCTTCCAGACCATACACCAATTGGAATGGTGTGAATCCGGTTGCACTCTTTGCTGGCGTCCGGTATGCCCATAGAGCTGAGAAAAATTGGAGGTGCCAATTGGACTTATGAATTCCAACTGTTCGTTGAAGCATTGTGACCAAAACCTTGTTCACGGCCTCAACCTGGTCATTTCCCTGCGGGTAATATGGCGTTGAGCTATCGTGTCGTAAGCCCAATCTTGATGTCAGCTCGGCCATCATGTAATCTCAAAAGTGAGTACCATGATCGATAACAATGGCCCGAGGGACCCCGAAACGTGCAATGATGTGGTTGAAGATAAATTGGGCAGCTTTCTTACCATCGGCGGCTAGTGTAGGCATCGCTTCGGCCCACTTAGTAAAGTAGTCGACAACGACGATTATATATGCATGCCCCCCGGCCGAATGAGGGTTACACGGCATGAAATCTACGCCCCATTTTGTGAAAGGGCTGACGGTAATGACAGGATGCAGAGGGAGGGGTGGCGCACGCATCTTGCGCTGAAAAACCTGGCACGTGTGACATTTGTAGACTACAACAATACAGTCTTTGAAGATTGACGGCCAGAAGTAACCCGCACACAGAATCTTCTGGGCGGTGGCATATCCAGACATGTGACCGCCACAGGCACCACTGTGACAGTCATTTAAGACCCTTTCGGCCTCTTCCAAAGTCAAACACCGACGGAGCACCGAATCTACTCCAACCCACTATAATGTATCTCCTACAATGCGGTAGGGTTGAGACTGATGCCGAATCCGACGTCGGGCATCTTTGGTCAACTCAGAGGGGAAGGTTGACATATGAAGATACAAAATAATATCGCCATACTATGGGTCACGGGTGCTGATAAGGAAGATGGTTTCGTCTGGAATATGTTCTTCAGAATGAGATGGGGGGGTGTCTGTCGGGAGGGAGAAAATAAGATCCGCGAAAACCAATGATTTGGTTGACTTAGCAGTAGTAAAATCTAGGTTGAACTCTTGAAGGATAATGATCCATTTGGAGTATTTCCCCCCCAGTAATTGTTGAGAAAGAATATATGTCATGGGGTTGCAATCCGAAACCACGGTTACGGTATGCAGCAGGATGTAGTGGCGGAAACGTTGCACAACTTGTACAGCTGCTAAAGCTAGCTTCTCGACGTGAGCGTAACACGTTTCCGTGTCGAGAAGATTTTGTGATAAATAGTAAACAACGTGTTCATTGCCATTATCATCATCCTATACCAGAACCATAGCTATGGTGCTAAAGGCGGCGGCCAAGTATAGAGTGAAATCACGGTGATAATTTGGAGGCCGAAGCAACGGAGCATTAACAAGTAATGTCTTAAACTTCTCAAAGGATTGTTGAGAAATATCGTCCCAATGAAAGGGAACGTTCTGCTTTAAAAGACACATGAATCCTTTGGCCACTTCTGCGTAGTTCGGTATAAAGCGTCGTAGGAAGTTAGCTTTTCCCTGCAGACTCTACAATTGATATAACGAAGAGGGTGATGGGAGATTGACAATGGCCTCGACCTTTAGGGGATCGAGGCGAATCTCGTCCTTGGAGACTATGAACCCCAAAAGACGGCCAGAATCCACGCAAAAGACGCATTTATGAGGATTGAGCCGGATATTATAGCGTCGACAGCGAAGGAAAATCTGGCGGAGGTGTTCTGGGTGGTCCTCTCGCCGAGCTGAGTGAGCTGGCAGATCGTCCAGATAAGGCTAAACGTTATGGTGTATGTCATGGAACGCATAAGACATAGCACGCTGGAAAGTGGCTCCAACATTCTTCAAGCCGAACGGGAGCTTTTTATAAGCAAAAGTACCCCACGGACAGATGAATGCAGTCTTGTGTTGATCAGCGGGTAGAATATTTATCTGATTATACTTGGAAAAGCTTTCCATTAGGGAATAAATCTCACTCCCGACACATTCGTCAATGATTTGATCTATGAAAGGAGTGGGGTAATTTTCCTTTGGACAGGCCCGATTAATATCTCGGTAATCAACACAAACTCTTATTGTACCCTGTTTCTTATCTACAGGGACAATGTTGGAGACCCATTCTGTGAGGGGAATTGGGTAAATGAAGCCCGTGTTCAGAAGTTTTTCAACTTCTGCTTTAATGGCAGCGGCTTTGTGAGGGTGCACCGGGCGTAGGCATTGGCGCACGGGTTTCGCACCAGGATAGGTAGGAATCTCATGCACTACTATGCTGGGATAAATCCCGAGCATTTCCTTATAGGACCAGGCGAACACATCTCTGAATTCTAAAAAAAGATCAGTATAAACTCGTATCTCATCAGGAGAACAAGTTACTCCCACGTGTATGTTCTCAACTATCCCCGGTTTAACGGAGATGTCGATTGGAATGGTTTGAGTAATGTTGCTCAGGTTTCCCTCTGAAAGCACCTCATGTGTCAATATGGGTGTCTGGAGAGGTGGAGTGGGAACCTGAGATCCAAAACGCTCTAGAAAATCTGACATTGCCCCCAAGCTAGGCATGAATGAGGAACGATGATGTCCATCGCTCCAAGGCAGCTCCTCAAGAGACATTGTTTCAACAATGGCTTCATCAGAAGGGAAAATCTCTTTAAGAGGATCAGGTGAGTCGGCCTAGCCGAGCCAGGGGGATTGAGAATAGATGTCTAAAGCCATGCTCGAAGGAGCATGCTGAGGAGGGAGAGGATCAGATGCGGCGACAATTTCACAGTAGTTAATCTCTACTGGAGTTAAGGGCATCGATTCTCCAAACTCAGCCACCTGCTCAGGCGAAGGGATGAGCCATGGGTCATCAGACCTCTGGATCATATTAACTTGAGTGGTGTGTGGTGGTGGTGTGGAAAAAATACCCATGAGGACGGGGTCCTTGAAGAGACCGGGTCCTACATAGTCAGGAGGATTTGGGATCTGATCCACGTATGGAACGTTGTTCTCGGAGGTGGAGGTGAAGAAAGACAATTGATCCACCATAAAAATTTTTCCCTCATGAGGGAACTTAATAAGTCGAAAGAGGGTGGATGGCACACATAACATGGCGTGAGTCCAACTGCGGCCGAGAAGTATGTTGTAGTTCAGCTTGGTGTCAACTACTTCTACTTCTACGTTGACTGTCTTCCCCTATAAGGTAATCGCTAAACTCTCGAGAACACCCAGGGGTTTAGATTCCCGACCATTGAATGCCTCTAGGGAATTAGAAGATGATGAAAGGGCCGGAGAGCCAATGGCCTTCCAGCAAGCGGACGACATGACACAGGTAGAGGCACCTTCATCCACAACGGCCCTATGGATATTAAGACCGTTGATCCCGACTTGAATAACAAGAGCGATCTGATGTGGAAGTCGGGGGGTGAAATTCTCTAAGTCGAAGGTGAGAAGATTAGAATTAGTGGGGTCGATCCCACCAATTGCAGACAACAAATCTTTCCGTTGTGACGGGCAACTTTGAAGAACTTCCAATGCAGACATGGCAGAAGGCGCCTGTGCCAAATCCTCAACAATACTGTAGTGCTGAGCGGCAGGGGCATTCGGATTGTAGGAAGATCTTCGTAGAACACCTTTAGAAGGTGGCCTCACAACAGGTTCAGCAGTGGGCTTCTCAATCTCCAACGAACTGGAGACAGGGGGGGGAGGTGGACCATCCACAACTGCCTTCCCAACTGCCTGACGCGATTCGTTGTAATCCTTCGAACGCGTAGCAATAGAGATAGGTGCAACACCATTCATCATAAATACCTGGGACCCAAATGGTGCAGATGGTGAAGGCTGTTCAACCATCTGGGTCTGCTGAGATGGGAACGGTTCTTTAAGAACTGCCAGAGTCCCTTTGGAGCCTTTTAGAAGTTGACTAACTTCAGATCGTCGTGGACAATCTTTTGTATAATGATCTCCTTCACAAATGAGGCAGGGGTACTTTGGTTTACGTTTGGAACCATCCTCGGTACGAGGTTTGGACTCTGGCTTTGGAGCGTCGTATTTGGATTTACCTTTGCCCTTCTTTTTCCCTTTGGAGGCTTTTTCCGTGGGATTAGCCTGAACGGCGTTAACCTCCGCAGTTTTTCCAGAATCGGGAGGGGCGGGAGGAGCAGAATTATTGGATGAGTTGGAATTCTTCTTCCCATTCGAATATTTCTTCGAATTCTGAGACACGGAACCAAGAACACCATCCACCGCTGGGGTAGGTGGAGCTTTAGAGGTTCTAGAACGTGGAGCATCAGGAAAAATGTCATAAAGCGTGCCGGATTGAGAGTATACCAGATCCAGATATTGGGCACGCGCTATGGCTTGTTCTTCAGTCACACACGCTCCCATAGAAATATCTTGGGTGATTTTGTTAACAAAGGACGTGGTGAACCAATGAGTTAGTATCTGATCAGGTATATGGAACTTGATCAGTCTACGACGACGTCGCCACTCATGAATGTGATCAGAAATGTGGGTGGCTTTTTCCTGCTTCAAAGAAGTCAGGAGGTGCGTCCTGGCTTCGTAGTGAACCGGTAACTGAAAGTGAGTCAGAAAAGCCATGGCTAATGTGTTGAAATCTTGAAAGATGCCACGGGATAATTCGATATACCACTTAGCGGCAGCACCAGTCAAAGTGCGCTGGAAGAGGCGTAGACGAATTGAATCATCCACCCAAGAGTTGGATGAACACCAAAGATGGTAAGTCATCACATGAGCTTGGGGGTCCTCCCCAGCTTTACCCTCAAACTTGGGGCAGTCACCGGGTACCTTGGTAGGAACCGGAGGCCAATAAGGATTGTACAGAATCAGATCATTGGTTAATTTTGAAACATCCGGTAATTCCAAGGTAGCCAGGAACGACAATGGCGGATTGGACGACATACCTGGCCCTTGATAAGGGCCAGTACCTGTACTCCACGCTGGTTGAGAATATCCTTGCCCCCAAAGGTTCTGTCCCGTAGGATTCTGACTGTAGGGGGTATAGGTCGTATATCCAGCCTGATTCGGTTGCTGGTAACCAGTGTACGGGGCTTGATAACCAGAGTATGGACCTTGATTGTAAGTCAGCCTCGTGTGAGCAGCATGTGGATTTGGCTGCTGAGCATAGGTGTAGCCGGGTTGTTTAGAGTAATAGTTAGAACCTTGGGGCTGGTTATAATTCGGTCGATACTGACCATGAGAATAGTAACTGCCTTGAGGTCGAGTGGGCTGCTGATAGGTGGGACCCTGCTGAGCCTGATAATTAGGATGCAGCGGTTGATTTGGCTGCGGCATTGAATAAGTCGGCTATTGGGCAAGGTTGACAGGATGTGCAGGCTAGCCTGGCTGAACAGGCTGACCCGGCTGAGCGGGCTATCCTGGTTGAACAGGTTGACCCGGATAAACAGGTTGTGCCAGTTGTGCAGGTTGTCTTGGCTGTTGAGGAGCACCAAGTTGTGCCGGATGGGCCGGTTGGCCTGGTGGAGGGACACCAGGTTGTGCCGGATTGGCCCGTTGGCCTGGTGGCGGGATACCAAGTTGTGCCGGATGGGCCGGTTGGCCCGGTAGCGGAATGGAGCCAGGTGGTTGCTGACAACCGGTTTGACCCACAATAGGACCATAAGATGGTCCTGGCTGATGTGCAACGTTGGGACCAAGAGGGTAATGCGGTTGCAAAGGTTGAGAAGGTTGGACTTGCCCCCTAGGACCGTATACCGGCCCGGGTTGGTACCCCGGTTGACCTGTGAGTCCATGAGGTTGCCCAGGTGGGACTCTAGGAAGAGGCTGCATGAGTTGACTGGAAGGGTTGTAATACTGTCCTTGAGGACCGTATAATGGCCCTTGCTGGCCCGGAGGGTAGCCCTGTATGGGCTGTCCCTGCGGGTCATAAGGATAGCCAGGCTGGCTCGAAGGTTGGCCTTGAAAAGGTTGTCCTTGCGGGTTGTAGGGCTGTCTGGTCTGGTTATAAGGTAAACCCTGAGCATGAAGTTGAGCCTCAAGAGCAGGTAAACGTAAAGGGTTCCCATGCTCATCGTACTGATATGGAAAGACGTACACGGGTGTACCATCCTGTGCATAATGCGAAAAATACGAGCGGTTGGGATCTTGAGAGGACTGTCCGACTTCGGGGTTCGATTGTTGCAGGGACAATCGATACTCCTCCGGAGAGATGTTCTCCGGCATAGCAGATGCTATATAGATGTCTTCGAGAAGCGATGTGGTCCTTATGGACTGGGTAGTAATGGCGGGTGCAGATGCGACCACACAAACAGTGGGCATGGAGGGTACAGAAGTGACCTGAGGGGATGACGTAATGGGTGTCCGTGGAGACATCCCTAATGAAGGAACAACTAGGGTCGTAGAAGGAGATGATACCCCCATAGAGGCAGCGGCGGCAATAATCTGACCCAAGGACCTATACCCGACTGGTAATGAGGGACCGGGTGATGACATAATAGATGGTTCAGGGTTTCCTTTTGGAAATAACTATCGAGGGAATAACTGGTAATCTTCACCAGACGTGGGGATTTCCTCGCTAGTAGAATCACTCATATTTGAACCTGCCGCTAGATCTCGTAATAGACGGTGAGGACTAGGAGGAATAACAGCAGCTATAAAAGGCGAACCCGATGTAAGAGGAGGGAAATCTTCCCCTACTCCCAATCCAAACCAAGGGTCAGAAAAGGGCCAATTGAACTCAACTAGTCCTCCAAAGGGCTGCTCAGATAGAACCGGTCCCCTGTCGGGAAACTCAGAAACGATGGGCTGCTGGGGTTCAGCAGAGGACTGAGAAGCCTCTGATGAATCGTCCGTATATGGACTACCAGTAGACGAAACAGAAGGTTCCACCACTGTGACAACAAGGACAAAAGATCAATCACAACACACACGGGCTGAAAAAGAGTCAAGACACACAATCAAACGACCAACAAGCAAAATCTAACAGGGCGTGTGATCGCGGGTGATTTATTTTACCACATTGAAACTTAGAAACTTCACCGTTTCATGTTTTAAGAGTCGAGAAATGGATGAAAGGTGACTCTATCTCTTTCAGTTTTGAAGCAAGCGTGAAAGGACAAGCGCTTGGTGATCCTTTCAAATTTAAAGAGTCAGAAAAGATCAAATGACTACTCGGGAATACTAGGCAAAGGGTGTACCAAATAACCGTGAACTGCAATATACACCTTGGTTTCAAAATGAAAGAGAAATCAACCAAGGACTTAACGTACATGCAGGCAATCTCCCCGAATGCTGTGTCCGGTGTATCATGGGTATAGGGCGGCGGACTCGACTTCCTATGGATAAAGGATAGAAACCTAGTGGGGTCTCCCTTTATATACTCGACGGTACGGGGAGCACAAGTCCGTACTAGTGCTGTCTAAGGCCAAGAGGCGAACGACAGCTACTAGGATTAAAGACGCCGGAACACGTCTCTAGCCTAGGCCTCTAAATGTTGCGTTAATGTTTCAATGCTGCCTTAGTGTAAATTGAGTAAATTTTAATGTTTATCTTCAATTACGTTTCAGTTTTCAGGCCCTAGCGAGTGTGATGTCTCAAAATCTCCGAAATGCACACTATATGCCAGAATATATCATTTCATTCGATGAAAGCTAACTATGAGAGAGTTGAGAGCTTTTCACACAAAAAAAATGATCAGAAAACAACCAACAAAGTCTCTAATGAAACTAATGTAAACCAAAAACTTTTCTCTCAAAGTCACTAATCACTAATAACACCGAAAAGATTTTAATTTGCACTAACTAATCAAAAGCAAAAGAGATTTTTTATATTTTCAATGTTTGATAGCAAAGCGCACTAAACAAAATGAAAACTAATGAAAAGAGCAATTTGAGAAGTGATAAGGAAAGAAAAAAACACACAAATTTCACTCAACACAAACACACAATCAGATCTCCAAATTGACAAAACAGTCCCTCAAAACCAAGAGAATCCCAAAGACTCAAACGGACCATGTAATCTAGGCCCAAAACGAGACAAATCGAAATTCAAATGAGGAAGAAATCAATCACTCAAACAATGCAATGAAATGATAGACAACCACCAAACGAATGTAAAGAAGCAATCACAAGGTCGACTGAACCGATAAAAACCAAAAACTCCCAAGGGAGGCTCGACACACAGGAGCACCTAGATGCCCTAGGGCTAGAATGTGAAATCGATGGAAACGGGTAAACAACCAAAGGACGAAGGTCACAGCCAGTCAAACAAGGCTCCAGAACACTCAAGTAGTTGAAAAAAAATAACCAAACACACTGATCAAGCTCAGGAAGGTCAAAACAGGGCAAACCCTAGTACCTCACAGGATTGGCGCGACTGTGAGGCTGAAACTAGCGCCAGAAAGGAATTGGCACAGGTAATACACTAGCAACCTGCGCCAATGGGCGTGACTGTAAAGTTGTAAAGCGCGCCAGTCGAGTTTGCTATGGAAAAATAAAAAATAGACAATCCAACAAGAAGACCAGTGATAATAAAGCTAACCAAAAGCCAAAATCACAAAAAGAGCCAGCCAAAAGAGCCGATCAAGCAAGCAGAATCGAGAAACAACCGAAAAGACAAGACAATACTCCAAGCGTTCAATTCATAAACTAAACCGGAGATTGAATGAAGCAGCTTTGATCTACTTCGCAATTGTAGAGCAAGAGCGTTTCGAAGGCTATCTGGCTAACTTCAGACTCCGTCTGTAGCTTATAAAACAAACAACAACAAGCTAGACGATCCCCAGTGGAGTCGCCAATTTGTTGTGGAGGTAAATCCCCTCTACGGACAGAGGCGATCCCTACTAGCCCAAACTGGGTCTAGCAAAAATCGTTCACGCTATAGTGCAGGTTCCTAATTGAAAATAAACCAACTAGCGATGAAGGCTTACCTAGAATCCAACGCTGTCGCTTGTAGAGAAAGTAGTGCTCCCGTTCCTTAGCTCCGGCAGATCACAATCCTCACGATCTCGGTGATCGGACACCTGCACACGCGAGAAACAAAACAAACGCAAGCATAAAATCCAGTATATGCAACTACATGTCAGTCAGAGAAGACGTGACTCATCATCATAATCATCAACAAGAGTGGATCCATAACCAATAGTCGTTTATCATTAATCAATCAAAGAAGAATACAACCATAGCTCTGACGCTGAATTCTCCTTCGGAGGGTCGCCAGCGGAACACGTCTCGACAAAGCCTGTCGGGGATGGGACAAGCCTCTCTCTTCGGATGTCTCGACAATAATCTCCTTGCTTGGATTTGGCCTTAAGGGAATGAATCAAGGCTCTTGTAGCATAAGGCTCTAATGGCTCTTGGGAACTTGGAGACTAGCTTGCAAAGGAGATGAGCAAGCTTTTATAGATGGAGGAAGGGGAGTTGGGATCCCTATAATCATGGGATTGGCCCTATCCTCACGGAAGCTTCCATGAGAGGTGGCAAACCACTTCCTCTACATGGAGATTCGGAGCCAAACCTCCCAACTCAAATTAGATACCAGTTTCTGGATCAGTTAGGACGAAACTTCCACCATTTATTTTTAAAAAACACTCCTTAAAATGGCTGGCGCGAGTGCGACTCTGGGACAGAGCGCCAATTGGCGCGCCCTCTTTGAAGGATTTCCCCCATTGGCGCGAGTATTGAATTGGCTACCCGCGCCAATGCAAAAAGGGGTGTTTTTAGGGTTTTTTACAAGGAGTTGTCTTCAGGGCAATGAAAGTACATGTTTAGGGGAATGCCATGAAAGTGTTTTCAAGTTATGTCACTACTCACAGGTCACAGAATGAGCCCCCCAATTGTGCGGGATGGGGAATTGCAGGGATGGTGAAAAATTACTGTGTAACACCTTGCTTCAAGATGTGTGGCTTGCACACATACTTCATCTAAATTGCTTGGGTCAAACATAAGGATAGTATGTTTCAAATAGGAATTTAAACCCCCAATGTATTTCAAGATTGTATCTTGGGTATTCAAGTTTATTCCTAACAACAAAGCCCTTTTCCTAAACTCCTAGGTATATTCTTGAATAGTTTTACCCTTGAGCTACCTAAAGTTTTACCAACTCATAATATCTTTTTTCATATAGACTAAAGGATAAAATTTTATTTTAATTGAATAAATAAACTCAACTCAAGAAATGGATATCTTACCATGGATTTGCATTTCCTCTCGAGTCTTTGCTTCCCACCAAACTAGTGTTGCCCCTTCTAGCCTTAATGAAGCCAACTGGAACTTTATATCTTCTTCTTGTAGGTTATGAATTTTGCAATATACCTCCAATTGACGGATCCAATTTTCCAACTTATCTACATTTACCTTGCCATTGTACATGGGAAGTTCAAACTTAATGTCCAATTTGAGTAATGGATTTTTTCCTTTTGGGGTTTTTGAATGAGTATGGGTGGTTTTTGTGGTGGAAGATGATGCTGATGAAGATGATGAGGATGAGGATGGTGGAGATGGAGGTGGATTTCTTTCGCTTCCCTTTGAACTCTTCTCTTCATCCTTCTTATCATCTGAAGTTCCTTCTCCATGTGGAGGCTTAGAACCTTCTCATGCCATTCTAGCAGTGAATGAATCAAAAATAATTTTAACCATCCTCTTTATGTCATTGAAATCTCTCTTGAAATATTCCTCTTCTAAATGTCCTTGAGTATCTCCAACACCTGACATGATGGCTATGGATTCAAGACCAACTTCTGATGCTTGTAACTCTTCAATCAACTCAGCTTCTTATGCAATTTGTACCTCCTCAATCTCAACTTCTGGAGATAAAAATTGAGGTGCTTCAAGTGTAGCTATGAGTGGAACTTTGGGTGGGGATGATGCTCTTGTAGCTCTCCTTCTTTTGGTCCTAACCTCGGGACTAGCAACTAATAGTTTCCCTTCTCCTCTCTACAAATTCAACCTTGTAAGCATCACAAAATTGCAACTATTAAAACCTTTCTTGCAAAAAACTCAAGAAAAACAAGAAAATAACCTTTTCTATGCTACCATCATGATAAGAATTTGAATGTTAATTTTGTTGTGCTAATTTAATCTTCAGATTTATATGAAAACTACTGATATTTTCTTCTTGTACATGGGCTTATTGAAGTGCTTATGATTGATTAACAAGTAAATATGTGGAGATTAAGTTGAATACTTGAACATAAAAGCATGGAAACTAAATGTTGAACAACAGCAAACAAACACACAACAAACCATCACAATTGAATCAATAAAACTTTGTTTTGATGAAGGAATTCACCCATCCTGGGCTACATCTCCTTGGTCCAGCTTCCACGGCATGGGCCTTTGTATTAGCTCAATTGTGCAAATAATGTTGTTTACACTCTCCTATTGCCTCTACAACTTGATCCAATTATCCAAAACATCAAAATCTACCAAGAATGGCTCTTCTTGATCCAAAATAGGTTGAAAATTTCTCCAGTTATGGAAAAAACAAAATTTCCTACAATATCTCCTCCAAATCTAGAGAAGACTCCAGATAACACCGACAATTTGGTGGATTCCGCCAAAATAGGTAGTTCCGCTAACTTCACCTCCAATTAACAGTGGGATTAATTAACAGTTAATATTGCACGTAACTGTGATAAGCACGTCTTAACTGTGCATTATCCATATTACATAAACCTATTTAATTAATATATAACTCGTGGATTAGTGGAGTAATCTTGTATTAATTAACAGTTAAACTCTGCCCATTGCATTTGGCTCCGCCCACGGTCTTGCAGTGTAGTCATATAGGAGGGGGTTGGCCCCCTCCAAACCCCCACCATCATAACCGTTAATCTTTAAATATCAGTTACGACCTTATAGGGTTAAGACCCATTAGATAGAAGAGGTGGTAAGTCGTTGGAGTTGTGCGAGGTAGGTCATGGGTTCAACCCCAACACCAGCACCAGAATTTTCTCCAAAACATAACATTCAACCCATAGTAAAAAACTTTGGTTATAATTATATGCACCCCGATGTCATATGTTCACTGGTCCTCCTGTCCCATATTTTGAACTTTGGGTTATGAAATATATTCAACCCACATTAATATTTGTCTGTCCATGATTAGCACTTTGGTTAAATGATATATGTAGCCCATAATATATGTATGTGCAGAACTTTGGTGTAAAACATAAATTTTAAATTTCAACTAGTTCCCAAGGGTTAGATGGGTCCTCTAGAGGAGGCACGTGGTGGCCCCTGGATGCACCACGTGTCCAGCTCTGGTTGGACTATTCTAACTAAAACAAATTCTCCTTCAACCTTAGGATAACTGTAAAAAAAATTCACCTCCAAATTTCATTGGCGAATCGTATTGTGACACTTGTCACAATTTCATTGGGACAAAATTGGAGAATATTCCCTGAATATACCTGGAGTGCTAACTGGGCTTCCATGCCATCAACCTGTCACTGTTCTGCAATTTTTTTAGTTGTTTGAGAAAACTAAAAACAGGTTATAACTTCCTCATCCAAAGTCAATTTTTGATGAAACGAATTGCGTCGGATTCTTGGCGACAAGCTCTTCGTTATCGTTTTGGTTTGGATAATTTATGAGCACTTTTATTTTTGAGCTTTTTACTAAGCCTTTGATCATATACCTTCCATCATCTCCCATCTCGATGTGCATCTAGAGGTCCTTCTCCTCTAAGTCCCTATAAAGTTATTTGTTTCATGTTAGTATGAATCTTAATTCCAAGCGTATGAAAAAAGACCACTTTAGCTGCGCATAACAAACAATCCTAACAGTAGAAATGACTGCTAATATCTTCAGATCTGCAGTTAGGTGATCAAGATAAATGTTGCAAAAATCTAGGTCTATGCATTAGAAGACATTAAATAGTAGAAAAAACAAGATTTACTCCATGCATCCAATAGACAAGACAAGAATATATCAAATGAATTTTGTATTAATGGCACTTGGGAGGAAAACACAAGAGGGTGTTCCCGGTTCTCCTCAATGGGATGGGTTCTTGTAAGTCCTCAACACTTCAGATTTAGAATTCCTCTCTCTTGATGGTGTAGAAAACCCAAACAAAAATGGAAAAATATGGCTATGACAGTGGATCAATAACCAAACCAAGAGTTGAGATCCAGAGTGATCTTTAGGCAACCAAAGGTGAAAAATGAATGGGAAAACCCTTCTATTTATAACAAAATATTGAGTTAGTCTAGATATTGGTGCATAATTAAAATATTATTAACCAAATCAAGATCCAATTTTTATGGAATATTTTATTAAATTTGTTGGAGGGAAAAGGAATTTTACTTGGGTCAAATCCCCTTATTTGTAAAGAATAAATAAATAAATGATTTATTTATCATTTTAAGGAAGTGTTTAAGTAATAATAAATAAATAAATGATTTATTTATCATTTTAAGGATATGGTTGAGTAATAATCAAATAAATAATGATTTATTTAATTATTTATGGGTGATTTAGTTATATTTAACAAAGAATATTATTTAATAAGGTTTAAATAACTAATCTTTAGGTAATAATAAGATAAATAATGATTTATCTAATTAATTTCCTTGTTTTGGGTTAAATATAACCAGGAATATTAATCAAACTGCTGTTTAATTAATTATTCTTTCAGGAAAATCAAACAAATATAGATTTATTTAATATTTCCTCATGGGGTTTCCTATTTAGACCATAAACAACTTAATAAAGGTGGTTTACTAAGTTATTTTTCATAGTGAATGCAATTTTACTTGGGGTAAAATTGGTCTTACTTGGTGTACTTGGGTCCATCTAATAACAATGGATTAGATGACCAAAAAATGGTGGAACAGTTTCCCCCCAGCGTGCGAGCGCTAGGAGCTAATCGTATGACCGAAGTACGTTGTAAGAACTCAATCACTAGACGTCAAAGGGGAAGTAAAAGAGAGAGGAGTGTGAGGTAGACCAAAGTGCTGAAAGAACTAGACTCTGAGGAGGCGACTTGTAGGTGCGACAAGTCTCTTTGATAAGTGAGTACCTGCTATAGGTGGCGGGGGAGGCATACCTATGCCCGCCGAGGCAATAGTACAAACAATAAGGCGTCTAGAAAACCACGGGATGACATAATATAGGATATGCTAGCATAAACATGAGCCAGATAAATAACATGATAATGAATCCCACATACATATTGTGCCTGGGATAACAGCCAGGACTTGTACAATAATATCTGAGTACATGAGATATAAATGCAACCCAGATGCCCTTGAACACAGGAAAGGGCTCTGAAAATTTGACTGATATATGCAAACAAAAATGCGTTGCAAGTGGCTAAGGCCGACATCGTCAAATATATGGAGCTGCATCGAAGGCTGTGGTGAAGAGGTCATCCGAGTGTGTGGGGGCTACGTGTAGGGCCACCCCCTCAAGAGGGCTGGGACATCCCACACACACTTGGGAATCATCGATGTCAAATGCTGCATCACTGAACCATCAAGTAGATGGATCTCGATCATACTAAAAGGAGCTAGAGTTGAGAAACAATCAATTCAAAGGGAAATAAGGAGTCCCTTTGCCTGATCCAAGGCGCCAGACAAGAGTGGAAGCTGGAACAAAGGTACAACACCCTCTAGACCTGTCTTCTGGAATGAATGAGTTGATGTCGACAGAAGAAGGTCCGCCATAGGTGAGGCAATAAGGGATCCTCAAACAAGGCATGAGATAAAAAAGTAGAGTGACTGACAGACTGACGCCAATGATGATGATGAAATGGGGGGGGACTGAGTAGCGAATGGATGAATTCCCTTGTTAGAGCATAAATGGCATGGATGACCTGGCAACGACTGACACAAAATCATGAGGGATAGGGGACAGTGGAACTAAAGGCCATAGTGTGCGACACGAGAGAGGGACCAAGTCATGAAGGATGGAGGACTATAGGGGGATGCGAAGGGACTCGGGATAGACTCCATGAAAGCAATGATGACTCAACTCGGATGCTCTAAACAAGGGTGACTCGATGGAGCGCCCACATAGGAAAATGGTCCAATGGGGACCCTAAAAGCAAGAGTACAAGATGGTAACTCACGACGAAAGTCGACACGAGCGTGGACAAGTATGGGGGAAACATGGTGCCCCCAGTACGAGTGTTGCAAGTGAATAAATTCGATTTTTAGGAAGGGTGAAGTGGCACTTCTTGGCCAACATGTGTCCTGGTGAAGTGTCAAATTACTAAAAACTAACAGATACCCTTTTGAGGGCTTGGTGAGATCTTTCCAACGGTATAAATGGTTCTTCAAACTGAGCTACGGTTTGGCCGTAGTAGGCGAAAGAAAAATTAGGGCTTTTCTTTTAATGAGGCATTTTCCTTCCAAATTCACTCATTTGCAGGTGCAGTTGTGGAGAATGTAGTGAGGAGAGGAGGCCCTAAATCTTGTGGTGATCATAGCAGACAAACTGACCATTGAAATTTGAGATCTATCAGTTGTAGGTAAGATGCCTAATCCTACTCTTTCATTTCATTGGGTTGAAAGTTCAGTTTAGGTACCTAGAACTCATGAACAGGCCAGGTTGCACTTTTTGGGGTCTGTTCTGCGTCCTGGGTAGCAGGTACTAGGCAGAAAACTGCGACTTGCCCCAGGAAATGACCTGGAAAGCGCAACCTGTCAGAGAAAGGGGGTTTCAGTGCTGTTTTTTGCTGAGATCCGAGATTTTTTATGAGTGAGGGGCATAGGTGCCCCCAGGCATGCTATGGACATGCCAAAATGTATTTGGAAAAAGGGGAATCTAAACACATTTTAATGATGTGGTGCACCATTTGTTTTTTATTATGGTTATGTAGTTTGAGAAAGGAAATAGACGATTACCAATCTCTTTTGGTACTGCATATATGAATCAAATGGACTTTAGGTTTCCAGGTTCACATACATTGTGTTACTATCCCAAAGAGAGGATTTTGAGATAATGAACTGATGTTCTCTTAGAAAACCCATAGGTTGGACAACCACAATGTCTATGAGACTAGGTTGCTAATGTAATATGAAGGAATGATGAGGGGTATCATTCCTAGAGAGATCTGAAGTGATTTGGGACTCTAGAGGTTCTTATAAATGTGGAAGAATAATGGGACTAGAGTTGACACGACTAGATTCAATAGGAGAGTTGCGGGGAAGTGCTTCTCCTGGTCTCTCTAATACGGGTGCCCCCTTACCCAAACATTGGGTGTCAATGTAATGGCCACAAGGTGAATGTGGTTCGATGTAAGGGAGGATATATAAAATGAGGGGTGGTGGCTACTTCCATAATGTCATCATCGTAAATAGAAGATGGGGTGAATGATGAAAGAAAAACCACCTGGCATAGCGAAGCTACCTTACTCATTATCGTGAGAAGAGAGGTTCACATGCACATCGTCACAATGGGTGATAGAAAGGTGAGCAGATAGAGGATCTACTGATGTTGAACTCAGGGTGGTCACTGAAGGGAGGTAAGGTGAAACATCATGGGGAGTCTCGGAGGGGACTTCCATTATGGGTCTCATGGATGATGATAGATAGCAGATGGAGGACCAGGGCCCCGTTATCTCGACATCATAAGGGGGAATGTCAATGGGAGCATCTGTGTCCTCTGGTGTTTTTGAAGCAAGATGCAAAAATAAGGGAGTGGTTGACTCATTGCGCTTGGCCTCGAATTTGCGTAAGGTTCCTAAAGAGGAAAGATACTCTTCGAGGCGAGGATAGAGGTGAGTGTAGTGGCCATGGAAATTACGCAATGCACAAGGGTGATTTGTGCGCAATGGTTTGAGTTTCGGGATTGAATAGGGTATAGTGACATATACCTCTGGGATATCAGATTCTGGAAACGTTTCATTGACCATGAACTTGAGGTGAGGCAACTCCAGACAAGTATGGGTGGCGTGGCTGACAAAATCACACAAAGCACACTGATGGTGCGCTTTGGAGGCCGAGAAGGGGCAGGGTTTGTCGGGGTAGCCTTGTCATTTAATGCCCCCTTGTGAGATTTTCCCTTCTTACTCGAAGCGGTTGCAATGGGAGGTGGTTCCTGTTGAGGTGAATGAGGCACTGTTGTAGCGGGAGAAGTCATAGGGACCGGTTGAACTGGGGTCAAACCAAGATAAGGTTTGGGGTGACCAGGAGGGGTAGAAACTAGAGGATCGAGGTACCAGACGAGAATCCCAAGGGTTAGGTTAGGAAGAGAGAGGGTGGCGATAACAGGTATCGTGTATAATCCTGGCGGGGGAGCTAGGAATGGTATCTGACAAAAGTGGTGATGACCAGGCAGGACGGCTCCAAGATGGTGAAGGCCTGGAGGAACCGTTCCAGGAGGATAAAGAGGGTCATGAGTACCAGCTGAAGGTGAAGGGCCAAGAGAAGAAGGTTCAAAAGGTTGATTAGAGGAAATCATGAAAATCTGGTAATTGGGGGAACCAGATGGGAGAGGTTGAGTGGCCACCTGACCTTCAGGTGGTTGGGTAGCCACAAATCCTTGCTGAGGGAAAGGATTAGTAAGCACAACCGGTTGGCTAGGGGCAGGACTGGGAGGAACAAAAGGAATGGCTTTTTGTCCTCTCAGAGTTGCTTGGGACTCCCATAGCTATCGCATCTGTGGCAAAAGAGGTAATCATGTGCGTAATGACCATAAACACCACAGCAAGAACAGGGCTTATTCGTGCAAATAGTCCTGTCCTGCTTGGGCTGAGTGCCCTATTGCTGGTTCGTAGTGTTAGGAGAATTACCTTGGTTAGGTCCAGAATTACCGGGGGTAGCTTGATTTTGAGTGCCTTTCCTCTTCCTTTTTGAGGGAGGAGGATTAGTCGTGCCCTGCTGTGCATACACCTGCCCCGAAGGGGGCGGTGGTTGCTTTTGCGGCGGTTGAGAAGGCAAGGGAGGAGGAGGTGCTAATGCTGGAGGTGTTGCAACACCCAGCTGTGGATACGGATAATAAGGAGGTTGGGTAGGAGTGTGGTAAACAAGAGTTTGGGAAAAAAGAGGAGGCAGGCCGTATCCTGGATACGTGCTATCGGGAGGGGGAAGAGTGCAGGAGGTGCTGGCCCCTCCCTGCGGAAAACTATAGCCCATGGGAGGTTGAGCATACAAATTGAAGAGAGCTCCAACGATACCGTCGGTGGCGTGAGATGCCCCCGGTGCGTTGGCACCACCGGGTCTAGGAAGATCAGGTAGAACGGTATAAACATAACTCGACTGAGCGTAGATCAAGTCATATTTTGACGCAATTTGGAGGGCGACTTCTTCGATTTGAGAAAAGTGCGATGCGACATCTTTTCCGATAGGTGGAAAACGAGATCTAAGGAACCAGTCCATGTAGACATGATCTTCGAAAGTAGGAGCTCAACATAGGCTCTTTCGTCTCCGCCATTCCTGAACATGGTCGGATAGGCGGGTTGCGGATGATTGACAGAAATAGGTCAAGAGCTTGGTACTAGTGTCGTAACGAAGGGGGTGCTGGAAATAAGACAAAAAAGCCCGGGCAAGAGTCGCAAAGGTGGTATGAGAGGTAGGGGCCTGATCCATGTACCACTTAGAAGCTTCACCTGTAAGCGTCCGTTGGAACAACCGAAGATGAACAGAGTCATCGGTAATGGAATTAGATGAACACCACATGTGGAAAGATCGGACATGATTTGAAGGATATTCTCCAGCAAGGCCTTCAAACTTTGGGATGTCTGAAGGGAGCTTTTTTGGCATAGCAGGCAAACTAGTGTCATGGTGTATAGCGTCGTTTATCAACTAGTCAAAGTCGGGGAGGCTGAGGCCTTCCATGAAGGGGAGCAAGGGTGTAGCCGGGGTAGTGTTCGTTGCGGTCCCACTAGTGGTGTTCTCGATAGGAGGGCCGGGGTTACCACTAGCATGAGGTCCTACACTAGACATAGTGAAGGTGTCAAGGGGAGAACCAAAGGCGGAATGAAAAAGAGAACCTGAAGGACTAGGAGAAGAGTCGGTGTACGAAATCGGTGGAGGACTAACTTGAATCCTGTGCGGAGGAGTAATTTTTCCCATCGGAAACTGAGGATGAAGGCCAAGAAGTCTCTGGGATAAACGCCTTGGTGGCGCAATGGTGATGACACGAACACGACACAAAGGAAAAAGAGACCGACAAGGGCAGGGAGGTGTAGGATCAACTGATTACAATGTCGAAACAAGGGCAGAGAGGTGCATGATAAATTGATTTCAATGTTTTAGAGTCTTTTATTGGCGGTGGTAACTAAGCCCTTTTTCACTTAGGGTGTGTGTGTACAACTGTGTAAATTTTAATTTTTAAACGCAGACGTTTGTAGAGAAAAGAAAATGTGTGTTGTAGAGCTGTAAATAAATCTGCAAATGACAGTATATAGGCCTGCACAAACAGAAAATAAACAGCTAACAATGCAATAATATAAACCCAAGGAGGCGGGTCTCTCAACAACTAGTCTATAGGTGAGTAAAAAACTAATCAAAACACACTAAACAACCAATAGATCTAAGGTCAGAAGGGACAGGAATCTAAAGGAAAAAATATGTTGGAAAGTGGTGCAGAAAACAACAACAAATCAGAGAAAGGCTATCTCCAGGAGGGAAGCGGAGTGCACCCTAAAGGAAAACCAAAACAAAGCTAAATGAGGAGATTTGGATCGATAACAAGCCAATCTGAAGCGAATCTGAAGGTGAGGTATCAGATCTGAAAAAATGGCTGAAGAATCTGAAATTTCAGACAACTTGCAACAACAAAAACTCTTTCACAAAAAGTGGAGGGTACTGAAGCCCTAGGGGGATAGGTTCCCACTTAGTTGAGTAGAACAGAACAAGTACAGGTCCAAAACGGGTAGAGATGGAGGTTAGACAACCCTGAACAGAGGCTCAGACAAACCCATAAAACTTTCAGAAAAATCCCTGCAAAAAGTCCAGGTCGCAGTCCCTGACCTGTTTTCAGTAGAGGTCACACTTTTTGGGCTATAAAGTGCACCCTGGAGGTCCAGGTCACACGTTTTGGGCTAAAAAGTGCAACCTGCACTTCCGGCACTCTCGGCGGCATATTTCAGAAATTTTTTTTGTCTCAGCTGCGGCTAATGTCTGTCACCTGCGCAATAGGTCCGAAAACACACGGAAGTTAGAATTTTTATCGTTTTAAGGTTTTATGGGTTAAAAACAATATTAAGAAAAGAAAAAACAAGGGGCTGAAGAGAAATCCTAGGGTTTGAAGTAGCTGGATATGCAAGGATCAGGAAAATGACAATGGTCGTAATCGTAAACCCGTGTGTAGTCGCTATCTGTTAGTATGAATCTTAATTCCAAGCATACGAAAAAAGACCACTTTAGATGTGCATAGCAAACAACCCTAATAGCAGAAATGATTGCTAATATCTTTAGATATGCAGTTAGGTGATTAAGATAAATGCTGAAAAAATCTATATCTATGCATTAGAAGACATTAAACAGTAGAAAAAACAAGATTTACTCCAAGCATCCAATAGACAAGACAAGAATATATCAAATGAATTTTGTATTAATGGCACCTGGGAGGAAAACACAAGAGGGTGTTCCCGGTTCTCCTCAATGGGATGGGTTCTTGTAAGTCCTCAACACTTCAGATTTAGAATTCCTCTCTCTTGATGGTGTAGAAAACCTAGAAAAAAATGGAAAAATATAGCTATGATAGTGGATCAATAGCCAGACCAAGAGTTGAGATCCAGAGTGATCTTTAGGCAACCAAAGGTGAAAAATGAATGGGAAAAGCCTTCTATTTATAACAAAATATTGAGTTAGTCTAGATATTGGTGCATAATTAAAATATTATTAGCCAAATCAAGATCCAACTTTTATGGAATATTTTATTATATTTGTTGGAGGGAAAAGGAATTTGACTTGGGTCAAATCCCCTTATTTGTAAATAATATATAAATAAATGATTTATTTATCATTTTAAGGAAGTGGTTAAGTAATAATAAATAAATAAATGATTTATTTATCATTTTAAGGATATGGTTGAGTAATAATCAAATAAATAATGATTTATTTAATTATTTATGGGTGATTTAGTTATATTTAACAAAGAATATTATTTAATAAGGTTTAAATAAGTAATCTTTAGGAAATAATAAGATAAATAATGATTTATCTAATTAATTTCCTTATATTGGGTTAAATATAACGAGGAATATTAATCAAATTGTTGTTTAATTAATTATTCTTTGAGGAAAATCAAACAAATATAGATTTATTTAATATTTCCTCATGGGGTTTCCTGATTAGACCATAAACAACTTAATAAAGGTGGTTTACTAAGTTATTTTTCATAGTGAATGCAATTTTACTTGGGGTAAAATTGGTCTTACTTGGTGTACTTGGGTCCATCTAATAGCAACGGATTAGATGACCAAAAAATTGTGTAACATTTCCCATCATATGGAATGAGGCTCCACTATCCAGATACCAAACACTACCTATCACCGATGTCACCATGCATGCAATGAGTGTGAAATCAAAATCAAATTGTGAAGCAATAGCTTCGCCTATCACTCCTCTTAAGTGCTTCTTGTCGGCGTTATTGTGTAGAAACTTTGTGGTATAGTGTCCCAACTCATGACAGTGAAAACATTTAATCTTTGACAAGTCCTTCTTCATGCCCGCCTGACCAAAATTTCCTTTCTATTGGTATTTTTTTCCCTTTGTTTTAATTTCCATGCAAGGTACCATTCTCCTCATCCTTAACCTTCGATGAAGTCTTGTCTCTAGTGTTCCGCATGAACTCTTCCTGTATGAAATATGGCCATAATATTTCCTAGTTTGGTAGCTTATCCCTCCCATTGACCGAATATTGGTATTAGTGCCAGCTCTTGGGAAGGACTAGAAGTGTTAGGCTTACCAAATTATCTTCTACAACCGTAACACCAACACACCCAAGTTCATCACGACATTACGTGAACATGCCTAGTTACTTGGGTATTATGTCGCCCTTCTACATTTTGATATTCCAAAGCTTATCTTTTAGTGCCATCTTCTTGTGGTCACTATTGTTCTAGAACGTTCTGTCAATGTATGCCACATTGCATATGGAGTTTCTTCCTATGAATATTAGAGAAAATGTGGTCTCATACTCCCTTTATAATGATCCTCCTTACCTTTTCTATTCCCTTATTCCAATCTGCTAGATCCTGGGCATCAGCTGGCGCTAGTTTCGGGACATAATTATCAATGAAATCCTTCAGTATATTGTCTTCCATGTCTACTTCCATTTGTTCCTTCCAAGAAATGTAATTCGAGCTACCCTCAAGGTAATAATCGAGCCTTAGACCATAGAGCACCATTCTGATCTTGTTATTAGCTTTGAAGAATAAATCTGCAAAAATCTTTCCTTGTGCAAAGATTACTTCGAATTCTCTTCTCTGATGTGATTATAGCTCTGATACAATGTAGAAATTCCTTGTGGATTTAAACTACTAATTCTAATTTTCTAAAACAATAGACTTGAATATGATGGAATACCTACCCAATCTACATCTGTGAAGCCTTGATGCTTCACTCCCTCTGTCTGTTTGTACCAAAGAGCATACTGAGTAGTGCCTTTGAGGTATCTCAACAGATGTTTGGATGACTTCCAATAAATTTTTTTGGTTTAGCCATTACTTGACTAAGCTGGTTACATTTTTGGTTGTGTGTTCACCAAATACATGAGTGAACCCACAAGCTACCTATAAATAGTGGCCTCCACCTCCTCACCTAAAGTGGCATCCTCTCTCCTCCAATTGCCTACTAGAGGAGTGTCCATGGGTTTTCTACTCTCCATGCAGATCGTCTTCAGTATTGTGTTGGCATACTTGCCCTGAGAGACAAATAATTCCCCATCTCCTTACCACACTTCCAAACCAAGGAAATAATGCATGAGTCCCATGTCCTTCATCTTGAATTCTATTGCAAGATCCTCTTTGTAATATTTGATCAAATTCTTGTCACCGGTTAGAATAAAATCATTGGCATATAATAATATAATCAACAATTTACCTTCAACAATAATGTGGTAAAGGTTTGCATTTGCTTCACTTTTGGTGAAGCCCAACCTCGTGAAATAGTTGTCTATCCTAGTGTACCAAGCAAGGGGTGCTTATTTCAGTCCATACAATTCTTTCTTGAGTCTGCACACACGTTACTCTATGTCAAAGGTCTTAAATCCTTCCGAGTGTTCGATGTACACCTCCTCCACAATCAGTACATTGAGGAATGTTTCCCTAACATCCATCTGATGTATCTTGCATCCCATTTGTACTGCAAGTGCTAGAATTGATCTAATAGAAGAGTACCATGCAATAGGATAAAAAGGTCTCATCGTAATAAATTCCATCCACCTGAGAGAAATCCTTGGACATAAATCTAGACTTGTGTTTCTCGATTCTTCCATATGTCTCTTGCTTCACCTTATAGATCCACCTCAAACCTACCATAAAATTTTTATCTGGCGTTGGGACCACTTAGCAAACAATTTTTATGAGTATGGAATCATATTCCTCTATCATGAAATCAACCCACCCTGGCTTATGCACTGATTCCTTGAATGAGGATGGTTTTATCTCAACTAGATCACCCATCAAATCCATGTACCCAGTGTATTGATCTGGTGACCTCCTCCGCATGCACTGTGATGTGAGTGTTCCCACATTCTCTCTAGCATCATGCTATAATATTCCAGCTTCCCTGGTGTTCTTCCTTCCATCTCTATATGTCTTTGTATGAGTGGGTGCTTCAACTCTCTGCTCCTTTGCTTCTGTGTGCTCCACAACATCCCGGGGTTCTTACTTTGGAGATAAAATATCCTCATATGTATGCAACTGAAGCTCCCTCTCAAGGGAACATTTCATAGCCTTATCTTCATCGAAATTCACATATCTATGAACAATTTTCATCCTGTGATATGCTAGGTACACCCGATAGTTGTGAGGTGTATCAGTGTACCCCAAAAATATTCCCAACTTAGTTGTTGGCTCTATATTTGTCCTTGAATTCTTGGAAACATGGAAATAAACTGATGATCCAAAGATATTGAAGTGTGACACATATGGTTTCTTCCCTGAAAAAGCTTCTTATGGTGTACTCATCCTGAGAATCCAATGAGGACTCATGTTCTACACATACATCGTTGTTATGAATGCTTCAGCCCACAAGTGCAACGGTAGGCCTTGTTCATGGAACATCACCCATGCAACTCCCAAAATACTTGTATTATTCCTTTCAACAACCCCATTTTGTTGTGGGTTATGTGGTGCTATTAACTCTCGTTGAATGCCTTCTTTTGCAAATAATTTATTTAACTAATTCGACGCATATTCACCACCATGATTACTCCCGATAGCCTTCACTTTCCTGCCAGTGTCTTTCTCAAAAAGTACTTTAAATTCACAAAATTTTGAGAATGTCTGGTGTTTCTTCTGCAGGAATAATATCTAACACTTACGTGAGAAATCATCTACAAATATAATATAATGCATGTGCTTGGTTGTGGGGTCTGTCGAGAAAGGTACACACACATCTGAGTGAACTCTTTCAAGCACTGCATGTGCTTTGTTTTCCTTATCATGAAAGGTGGCTTTGGTGTTTTTCCCCAATGTACACCCTTTGCATGTATTTCACTGCTCTAGTGCACCCTTGGGAAGTCCTGTATAAATTTGTTGCATGATCTTCAAGGATCCATGGTGCATATGGCCAAGTCGACTATGTCATAATTCACTGATTTTTAAGATCTACACCTTCTCTACTTTCATGCTCAAAGCAGCACAATATTCTACATCCAATTTGTAGAGGTTCTTTACCAGAACCTTGATCTACTTCACTTGTCTCGTGGTGATGTGACGAAGGAAAGCCTTTCCTTTGCTAAATATCACATCATAGCCATGATCTTCCAACATAGAAAATGAAACTAAATTATTCTTCAGACCCATAACATACATGACATATTTCAATATGAGAGGAGAACCATATTCCCTCTGAAAAATAAGTGTACCAATGGAGGTCGTCCTATACCTTCCATCATCTCCCATCTCGATGTGCATCTGGAGGTCCTTCTCCTCTAAGTCCCTGTAAATATATTTGTTTCCTGTCATATGGAATGAAGCTCCACTATCAAAATACCACACACTACCTATCACCGATGTCACCATGCATGCAATGAGGTTGAATTCAAACTCGAATTGTGAAGCAAGAGCTTCCCCTGTTGCTCATCCTGAGGGATTCTTGATGACCTTGTTATGTAGACACTTTATTTCATAATGTCCCAACTCATGACGATGAAAAAATTTAATCTTTGACAAGTCCTTCTTCTTGTTCGGCTAACCAGAATCTCCTTTCGATTGGGATTTCTTCGCTTTCCCTTTATTTTCCTTTCCATCTAAGGCACTGTTCTCCTCATCCTCAACCTTGGATGAAGTCTCGTCTCTAGTTTTCCACTTGAACTCTTCCTGTACCAAATATTATCATAATATTTCTCATTTTGGTAGCTTCTCCCTCCCATTGACCGAATCCGGGTAGTTGTGCTAGCTCTTGGGAAGGCCTAGAAGTGATAGGCTTACCAAATCGTCTTCTACAATTGTAACACCAACACTCCCAAGTTCATCACAACATTGTGTGAACTTTCCCAGGTATTGTGGTATTATGTCACCCTTCTGCATTTTGATATTCCAAAGCTTACCTTTTAGTGCCAGCTTCCTATGGTCACTATTGCTTTGGAACATCTCTGTCAATGTATGCCACATTGCATATGGAGTTTCCTTCCCATGGATATTAGAGACAATATGCTATCTTACTCCCTCTATAATGGTCCTCCTTGCCTTTTCTATGCTCTTCTTCCAATCTGCTAGATCCTGGGCATCAGCTGGTGCTAGTTTCGGGACAAAATTATCAATGAAATCCTTCAGTCTATTGTCTTACATGACTAATTCCAACCAGTCCTTCCAAGCAATGTAATTCGAGCTACCCTCAAGGTCATACTCAAGCCTTAGACCATAAAATACCATCCTGATATTATTGTTAGCTTTGAAGAATAAATATGTAAAACTCGTTCCTCCTGCAAAGATAACTTCGAATTCTCTTCTTTGTTGTGATGATAGCTCTGATACCATGTAGAAATTCCTTTTAGATTTAAACTTCTAATTGTAATTTTCTAAAACAATAAACTTGAATCTACTCTACTCATCAACGTAAAAGTAATTCACAATTGAGAAGAAATATAAAAAACATGTTACATGAATCAATTAACACAGATAACATGAGGAAGTTTCTAGGGGAAATACACTACTCAAAATCCCTTCCTATCTGTATGCATTAATAAGAAAATAGAGAAGAAATACAATGCTTGTTCAAGCCTAAACAATCTTTACACAAGTATAATATATCTCACTGCTTCACAAGCTTGCTATGGTCAACACTTAACAAATTTCCTGCCTACCCAAGCTCATATTTCCTTGCATTGTTTCCTTGGGAATTATCCCCTATTATTTAGGTAAATTCCTCATCCATAATTGCACAATCCCTAAAGGCCCTTCTCTGACTACATGCACCACATGTACAACTCGGATAATTATACAATTGATATTACACTTCCCTTGAACTCCAATATCAACTAGGTAACTCGTAGATCACACATGCATGATTTAAGTATGGTATATTTATCAGTTAACTAGTTAGTCACGTAGTACACACCCCACTACTTGACCTCCCACTAGTTCCTATAACAATTGGAATTAGTTTAACTACATTTAAATCAATTTGACTGAATTAAATTATTGCAAAGAAAATTAAACTCAACCTAGGTTCCTAAAAAGTAGGAACCACTCTACATGACTCAAGTTAGGCCCTCAACTCAAATTAACTGAGCCAAATAAGTATTTCTAACTTAGTTAACACATTATTTTTGTCTTGTGATGTGGAATTATAATTTTCTCCTAATTTAATTCAAGGGAAAATTAAACCAATCTTTCTTGTAACCGTTTTCAACAAATGCCTAGTGGGCCTCAAGAAATACTTCAAGTTATAAATTATTCTTATAATATGAAGGCTCGAGTAGCCATATCTAATTTGAGAGGAAAATGTGATATATGGTGGGAAGACCCTAAGAATTTCAAGGGAATTTAAGAAAAAAATGGGATTGAAGTAAATTCCATAAATATTTTAGGGATACATAAATTTTTGAAAGGTGTTATAATGGAAAAGCGAAAGAGTTTCATGAACACGAGTTAGGGCCACTCACCATGGATGCATATGCTAACAAGTTTATAGATATACTAAAATATGTGTCTTACATCAAAGATGAGAAAGTAATGATACAAAATTTCTCAGTGGATTTCCATAATCTTATTTGGACAAAATTGAGTTGGATGAGACAAAAACATAGTCTCAAAGCATTATTAGACAACCTAAGTATTGTTAAAACCTAAATTGGCTAAATTGGATTTCTAAATTAAAATCTTGGAATGTGCAGATGGTGAAGGCAAGAAAAGGATACTTCAATCAATGCAAAATATTGTGTTTATAAGACAAATTGTTATGCGTAATTGTGAATTACGGATAAAATATTCTTCGCTAGATGTAGTGCTCATCTAGAACAACATGTTAAAGACTTTGCAACTACTTTTCCTAACTATAAATAGACACACAGAACATATCAAAGAACTTACATGGATTCCAAGCACTTCCTATTCTCCTTCTGTCATTCTTGTTGTAGCTTCAAATCCAAGCTAGATGTTCGAAAATATTTCCTGCAAGAATGAACACTAAACAACAAAAGATAGCAATAATACAGATGCCTATTCAAATTATTCAGTTAAATCAATAAAAAATGAACCATATGCATCAAATAAGAATTCATAATATGAAATACATGAGCTTATACAGATACATATGTGGGAAAGTAAGTAGCAATATTTATTAATGGATATAAGGGGAGGTTACAACCGAGTGATTGATTTAGTGTTACCATCTCCAGAAACATCCCAGCCTCATCACAATGCACATCTATCCAGAAGCATGTCACTCAAATCAATTCCTCAATTGAAATTCCACCAGCATTTCTCTACTCAAATTCTTCCTTATCAAACACTAAGATCTGTGCTCAATATATAGAGGAGATGAAGGTAGTTTTACAATCAATGGCTCTCTAATAATAGGCAAGACATGTTCCCAATCTCAGAGGTATCAAATGGACACATGGATTCGAAGTTTGACACATGTGACCTCTTCCAGAAGGCACTAGCCAAGTGGAGATTCTGGAACAATGAGAATTTCGCTCCTAATATGACCAACGCACCCTTGAATGTCGGGAAGTGCTTTGCAGAGGACCCTTGAGTGGGGTTACTTGCATATGCAACGCACTTAGTCCCTTTAGAGGCAGCGTTGGTGAGCTCTCATATGATATATTATAAACTTCAAATCTTGGAAACCTTTGTAGATGAAAGTCATGGATGATTTGTCTTTTTCTTTGTCTTAGGGCACGTAACAACTGAAATGATAGGGAATGATAGACCTTATTCATTGGTTTTAGAGATAATGTCCAGTTAACCATGTCATTGGGAATGATGCCCAAATTGACCTATAAAAATTGCCCCCTAAAGCATGAAGTCAGAATAATAATAACAATATTTTGATTTAGATGCTTTACACTGTGATGGGCTGGAGATGAAGCGGAGTGGCGACCTGCATCAAACTTACAATACATTACATCATGATATATTCTCTTGATCATAATTGCTGAGGGAAGGCATTCCCTTGCTCAGCACATAATATTTCTAATAACTTGTACATAATTTAGAAAGTCGTCTATATTGGAATGTTTCCCAATACAGACATGCCTACAGATATAGGCCCATGTTCGGATGACAATTTGTATGTAAGGTCACCGTACAGATGATGTGTACAAAAATCCTAAAATTGCAGCCTGGATGGTTGAAACTAGATTCGGGGTCTTCTTATCTCATTCACTCAATCATTCGGGTACAAGTCTAGCCATGCGAATATATTATTTGTAGTCGAACATCGAAAGACATCGTTTCATTACCAGCCAATGATGTGAGCTGTTAACAAACACGAGAGAACCACCATTGATGTCAATGGCCCTCAAGGTACTGCAATAAATATTGTAAGGCGTGAATAAATGATTTGATGTCGAACGCCAAACAAAATATTTCGGTCAAAAGTCCAGAAGCGAGGGTCTTGTTGATGCTATAACAAGCCTCATGGTACTAGAATATGATGTTTCTAAGTGAACTTCCTGTATAATGATTTGTCGTCGACGGGAAGCCACCTTATTGCGAAACAGGATTTACTAATTTTGGAGACAAAGGTATGACTTGATATAGCAATATTCAAGAATGACTGTCATGAGAATGAAGGTTTATGAGTATTGCAGAAGGATTTGTATTCACTAGATGACTTCTCTTGAACACATCAGCGACACTGAGATGAGTTGGAAGCATTGACCCAAAACTGAAGTGAAGGTATGATGAACCATAGGTATGAATGAATCGTCAAGAATATTACCCAACCCAAACATTCATGGTGATGGAGTGAAGTGTCATGTTCAAGGGCGACCTCCTACCGTAAAAATTTATGTTCACTTTCCCAAATTTTCCCCAGTCATTTGTCGACCAGTACCTCTTTATTTTTTAACAAGTTTGAGGAGGATAACATTTTCTTGATCTATAATTCAACCCTTCGGGTGAATAATGTATCGCTATTTAATAATTTAACGAGTCTAGCGATGAATGAAACTCGATTCTTGCCATGATTGACAAGCCCATTGCTATTTTATGTTTAAACGAGCTTAACGACAGTGACAGCTTGGTCCTTTTTCATATTTAGAGAGTTTGAAAAAGAGGATGAAAGAAAACTCCATAAGTACTTTTTCGTAAAGTTGTCGCTCAGATCTGAAAAAGTGTAAAATAATATCTGAGAAAACCTCTTTAGTCATGTTTGACCAAGGTATTCTTTTTTCATAAATAATCTATCTCAGTCCAGAAAAGGGTTAAACTTATACTGAGTAGATATCAATTCATTTACTTTTACGAGCTCGAAAAGACAAGTGCTTGGCAATATTTTCACATTATCGGAGTTTGAAAAGAGCTGAAAGAAGACTCTAGGGGTTCCTTTTTCGATGTTATCAAAGCTAGAAAAAGAGATAAAAGTGTGCTTCAAATCCTTTTTCGTGTTTAAAAAAGCTCGAAAAATAAGGAGAAAAAGTATGCTTTGTGGTCAAATCATTCTTGAAATAAATATGCACGACTAATTTGTTCATCAGTTGTAAGACCTGTTCAAAACAACATCAAATGGATTAAAAATACGTGTTTCATGATAAAAACATAATAACACCATAGTCATAGCAATAAATATAATTTTCAAACAATCAAATAACTATTAAAAAGTGTTTTACTATTCATTTTTACCATTCATTAGTTACCATTTGCATTTTGGAGCTCTGAACCTGATTTTTCCCCCGAACTTCAGTTGCTGATTGCGATCATTTCTGTGGACAGATTTCATTTCCGTTTGATCTAGGTTAGTGCCATGAACCGTCTATTTCATTGAGTAATCATTTCATTTCCATTCATTGCAATTTTTTATGGTTTTGGGGGGCCTAGGGTAAATTTTTCTCCCAAAGAGGGCAACGCACCCTTGGACATCGAAAAGTGCATTGCATAGCAGCTAAAATGAAGGCTACCTGCATGTACAATGCACTGTCTCTTGTCTTAGGTTGCATTGGGCGCAATATTCATTTTTGTTTTTTGCATTGAATGGAATCTAATGGTTGTAACAGTTGTATTTCAGGTTTTCATCGGATTACAATGATGATTACATGAAGGGAAAGAGAGCATGAAGAACAGGATATGATTTCCCTAAATGATTCGGGCACAGTAAGAGCCCTAAGAGTTGTGGTATGTTAAAATACTTCTGGTTGTCAAGGATGAGGCAAAAAATAGAACTCTTGGAGTTCTTAGTTCGAGCATGGGATCCAACTATCAAGGCATTTCATATTAAGAACCAAGTGGTTCCCATAACAGTAGAGGATGTATACTTTCTTACAGGTTTGTCGAGGAGAGGCTTGCCTATTTCACTCTCAGGGTCTATTGTTGGAGGAGAGACTATGGGAGATTATGTTTTGCAACATTTTTATCCAGGGGCAGAGCCAAGAAAAGATGGAAATATAAACATCTAGGATGTTAGAGATTTGCCTTTGAGAACTATCCTTTTCATGATTGCAAAACTTGCTGGCACTGTTACACTACATGTAGCGAATAGATTGTATATGCAGTATGCGCTAGAGTGTATGGAGACAACAATATTCAACTGGTATAAAGTTTTACTTTCTCAGATAAAAGAACAACTGAACAAAGCAAAGGGAGGAAGGAAGAAGAACTTCAGTTATGGTTTGATCCTCATATCATTCGCCTTAGAACATATTCCATTGATGCAACCACAACATGTGACACTGGATGTGTCTAATCCGAAAGATCCACGAATGCAAATATGGGTATAACTAATGGGTAGGCATGCAGGCCAATCGAACATTGTATTCTCGACTGCGTTCTTCACCTAGTTTCGGTGACAGATTTCCGCCATCGATGAGTATGCATACACAAGTGTTGATTTCCGAGGAGATCTAGATTTAGCTTTACCAGAAGGTGCTCAGTGGAGTGCAATGGGTAAGAATGTTTTGACCATGTTTTTTATTTTCCTAAGTTTTATACAATGTTTTTATATTTTTGATGTTTTCCCTAAGACTAAACTAAATGTTTGATGTAATGCAGATGTTGGTCGAGTTCAACCGGTGGAGGAACTAGAGCGTGTAGCAGATGAGCCAGCAGAGAGGGCTATCGGGAGAGCAGTCCTTCAGGATCTTGATATGGCTAAGACTCTGGCTAAGCTTTAGTAACACATAGAGGGGTTGACCTTTGGGATTCCGGATTGCCGAATCGAAGAGTTACCCATGCGACTGCAGCGTCACATTATAGGTGTTCCTAACCGTTGGATGCATATACTACATAGGATAGCTAGATCTATGACATGTTACCATGAACACCACTAGTTTATTTTTGACATTTTGCATAAATTTTTTGGTCAGATGACCAAAGTGTCTTGCGCACAAATTTTTGTAAAAACCTATAACTATCTATCTATTTGATTTCAGTGTTTTTCTTATGTTTATTGTGCAATCCTATTCAATGATGTGAATGTTTTCTTTACATGTGTTGCAAATGTCTGTCTAAAACTTCACTAGCTAAATAATTAGTCAATGTGTTCAAATTTCTGGAAATGTGTTGATATTGAATAAAATCAAAATGTCTTTCCAAAAGTCGAACTCTTAGGAACAATCTATGCAGTGTTGGATTTCTAACAGTATAAACACTAGTAAGTTGTAATACCACAAGTTGTGAGTCTAACCTTATGATGATGCGATTAATACCAAATGAAATGGCATCAGAGAGAAGTTTGATCAATGTGCTATACTCAACAATATTGTTCATCGATCTACCGATACAAATCCCTTGAAAACTCACTAACTCGTCGTTCAGAGCGAAAATGGCCCAAGCCGCAGAGGATACATTCTGCATACTACGACTAGCACCATCAACATATCCAACAAATGGTTCCGAAGATTCAGGAATTTGCGATGAAATGTAAAGTGGATTACTAATGTCAAGAAAACTCTAAAAACAAACTAAGATAGTGAATGCAAATCAACAACATATAAATAAAATATAATACAAAAAATCACTATGCTCATGATTACGCATAGTAACGTTTCAGATACAACCCATTTCTGGGCTGCACCAACAGAATTCCATCGTAATCAAATAACTCGTAGGCACCCTTAGCAAGAACTCTTTTGAAAATATAGGGGCCATACCATAATGGCTCAAATTTTCCTGTACTGATTACATCAGCTTCTTGATCATAAAGTAGGACCAAGTCGCCCTCTGAGAAAATGCGAGGCTGGACATTTTTGTCGTATTGTGCCTTTATATGTCTCTTATGTGCTTCGTTGGCCAATTGGGATTCACGACGCGTTTCATCTAGATGGATGAGGTTAAAAAGACGCGCTTCTTCTTCTGAGGTATCAGGTAACAAGTCGATTGCAAGATTTAATGTTGGTATTTAACATTGGATTGGCAAGATAGCTTCCAGACCATACACCAATTGAAAGGGAGTAAATCTGGTTGCATTTCTCACCAAGGTTCGGTACACCCACAAGGCCTAGTACATGATCAAATTCCAGTTCTTTTACAAACTCCTATCATTCGTTGAAGCAAACGTTTAAGAATCTTGTTGATAGCCTCAACTTGTCCATTTGATTGTGGATAATAAGGAGTAGAATTATCATGTGACAATCCTAACTTGGCAGTTAATTTAGTCATCATGTGGTTGCGAAAATGCTTCCCATGATCTGTAACTATAGCCTGCGGGACCCCAAACCATTCAATAACATGATTAAAGAAAAACAATGCATTTGTTTGTCCCGTGTTGTTTAATGTAGGCATCGCTTCGTCCCATTTGGTAAAGTAGTCGACTGCAACAATAATATAACCATGCCCCCCGGATGAACAAGGGTTACATGTCCTAAAGTCAATACCCCATTTAAAAAATGGTCCCACAGAGACAACAGGATGCATTGGCACTAAAGGTTTGCATATTTTATGACAAAAAATATGACACGCATGACAACTTCTGACCGCGAGGATGCAATCACGAAATATTGTAGGCCAAAAGTAACCGGCGCAGAGTATCGTCTGCGCGGTAGCGTATCTAGATAAATGTCCACCAAAAGCCCCATAATGATAATCATTTAAAACCTTTCCGGCCTCCTCATGAGTGAGGCACCTCCTTAAAATGGTATCGACACCACGACGACAAAGTGTATCACTGACTATCAGATAATCAAACCAAATGGTAGTTTACCTTGAAGTTTACCTTAAAGTTTATGGTCAGATGATAATTGGAAACTCCACTAGGGATTTTACCCTACATCCTTAGTGTATTTTCCTCTGATTTTCTCTTTTTATTCACCCAATAGCATTTACTAAAAAAGGTTAGGCTTTTTGAAATCTAAATTTGCATTAGAAGTGTGTTAAATAGTTGTATTTTTCCTTATCCACTATGCCCAACGCACAATTGGACATGATACAGTGATTTTCATAGCATTGTATCCCTTTCAGACTTGTGTTGCAACGCACTGTCTCTCCTTAGAGACTGCGTTGCCTCCTGAAACCATCCAAATTCCATTGAATTTGTCATTGCATTTTGTTTTCAGTTTTTTGTTTGCTGTGTTTTAAAGAGCCTGATACCTCAGATTAACCAGTGACCTTACTTACTCCTTCCTCCTTTGAAAGAAAAGTTTGTTCAATGTTTATTTAAAGCGTTTTTCTTTATCATTGACAAACTAATTTCAAAGTATTTTCATTACTGCATTAGATCCATTTTATTTTGAAAAAGGAAATTGTCGTTTAATTCTTTGTTTCCTGATAAGAGAAATTGTTGTTCTATTCCTCATTTCTCAAAAGTGAAAGGCATTTCTTTTTATTGATTCAGTACACTTAGTTTCTTTTCTGCATTCATAACATTAAAGGGACTGAAAAGAAAAACCTGCATTTTCATGTAGTGGATTGTGTGTTTTGCAAAAGGAACAATTAGGAAAGTTGCATTTAGTTTGTGCTATTTGATTTGTTTTCTCTCAAATTGATTGCTCTTTCCCTCTAGAAGCTAGGATTTTCATTGAAAAAATAAAAGAGAAAGATTACTTATCATTTTAGTTTGCCTTTTAGGAATTTCCAAAACATCATCGCGGTGAACCTTGAAAGGAAAATTGATAAACAAAATCAACTTAAAATTTATCTCAATTTACCTAACAAAGAAATGGAACCATAACGATAACATTTAGAAGGTCTAGGCTAGAGACACGTTCCAACCTCATAAAACATAGCAGCTGTCGTTAATTGTCTGCGATACATTCTGAGTGTGATACCTCACTCCACGTACGTAAGTATATCGTAGCTCGTCCACGTACTTTCGGGTATATTGGGGTTGTGTTACAATACAAAAAGTACAAAGGGGTGCTCTCACTGTGTGGTTTCGCATCAGACAATGCTAAATACGGACTTGGGCCTCCACGTACCTTTGGGTATATTTGGGAGGAAAAATTTAGGTTGCTATCCATCCATAGTGAATTGAGTCGGCCGCCTTGTAAATTGTGATACACCGAACACAACATTCGGGGAGATTGTTTGCCTGTACTTCTTGGTTCGCCAGGAGGTATTCTGCAGTTCAAATTTTCTTGGTAAACCTTTTTTCCTAGCAATACCATTTTATTTTTTTTATTTTTTTTTGGTTAAAATAAATCATTAATCGTGGAAGAACAAAATAATTTCCCCCATCGTTTGTGTAGATTAGCATTAAAATCACCTTTACCACCAAAAGTTACTTCTGGTCGGTGAAGGCGACAACACTCTATCGAATCAAGTACTATTCGTACCTTCGGTGAAACATCATTTTCCCATATACTAGGGTTAGCTCAAGTTATTTCTACACATCCCGGTTCATCTAGTGTTGTTGAAACAGAGTCCTCACAGCTACCCATGGTCACGGTCCATCCAATCAGTGAGACCATACCTCCTGGACCCGACATTGTTCAACTAGAAGTTGATCCAGATCATGTCTCCTATTTGCTAGAACATCTGAATCCCAAATTAGAACAATCAGAAGTTGTTCCTGGATTGGTCATCCCACAAATTTCCGTAGCCATTGAAACTCCTATATCACACAGTCAACCACTTGAAATATACTTTGGGCCTCACGGTGAAAAACTTCTACCTGGTTTAATTGCGATTAAATAAATCCCACAAGACGAGACACCTTTAACTCCAACCCATTTTGGGGAGGATCTTTACTTGTACGAGTCTTTTCCTCAATCACCACCCTCTAATTTTGTTGATCCCATTCCTATTCAAAATCTCGTCGATCCAAAAGGGTATAATTTTGGTCAAGTAACCATACCTGAACCAACATCTTCGGTTGGGCCATTTCTTCCAATTACATCAGCACATGCCCTCACTACCCCGTCAATGTTTACAACTTCACCAGAGTCATATTTTCATGGTGGACAATTGGTCCCATCAGGTTATAAATATTTATCTGGAATTTTCTCTGGTGCATCTTCAAATCCATTGACTTTACCAATGTCATAATTTGGTATTCTAACTGGTAAACCTATAGTGAGTACTGAACGACTTGATTCTTTATACACATCATCAGGGCAATATCAAACCGATTCTTCTAGGTCTATTTCATCAAGTTCTATATCAACTAGACTCCCAGCATTTCAAGAGAAATATTTTCTGTCCTATTGTCCTCCTCATGATGGGGGGAAACCTTTGGTCACCCACTATGACAGTACTTCGTCAATTTTTTGTCAACCTAATGTTGAAATGAATGTTTGTCAATGGCATCCTACTCTGCTTATCCAACCACAAACGGTTGTACATTCATATCAACCAATTCAACCTGTTATAGCCACATCATTTCCACTTGTTAATACATCTTTACCCCTGTTACAAAATCAAAATTTTGTACAACAATCTTTTCAAGCGGGTCCTTCAACTAAATACCCTCAAATATTGGGTCCACAGACTCCAAATCCTTCAGTTAATTTACAACAACCTGTATCCGGAATCATTTATTCACAAGCTGGCTTATCATTTTATGGGATGTCACAGCCACAACCTAGTTATACCTATCAACCGAATCCAAATTATTCTAACTTGGGCTATAACATTGGTGGACAGACCCCTTGGAAGCCTCAGGTGCAAATACCTCAAACTTCATTTCAACAAGTACATATCTAGGTTTTGGTCAACAGAATCCTCAAGCGTTTGTTTTTCAAAACAACCCCTATCTGGGTTACCAACAACAGATTCCTTATGTTGGTGCTCAAAGGCCTGTTTCTCAAGAAATTCCATCTTACCCTGGCTATGTTCAACCTGACCTTATTAGACAGTTTCCCTTTGTTGCAACGTTAGAGTTACCAAATTTAAATCGGCTAACCAATGATCCAATCAACTATGCTCCTTGGTGGCCGGTGACACCTCACAAATTACCCTCGGATATTCCTAAGTTCAATGGAAACCCTGGAGAAGACCTGTCGACTCATGTCATGACTTATCATTTATGGTGTTCATCAAATTCCCTAAATGATGATTATGTTCGACTACAACTTTTCCAGCGTACGCTCATACGTCTGGCTGCAAAATGGTATATTGAGTTACCTAGAGCTTATTTTGATAATTTCACTACCCTATCTACTGTCTTTTTGACTCACTTCCAGTTACCCATACGATATGAAACTGGAACGGAACTCTTGACCAATTTCAAACAGACTAATGCTACTCACATTTCTGATCATATTCATGAATGGCGTCATCGTCGAAGAATGGTTACGACATTTTTTTTTCCAGATCAGCTCCTTGCTAAGTGGTTCATTAAGTCCCTGTTACCATCTATAATTGAGGACATGGATAAGGGTGGCATCATCATATAAGAGTAGGTTATTTCTCATGCCCAATATTTAGACTTGATTTATACTCAGTCTGGCATGCTCTATGACAAAATTCCTAATGCACCGAGATCTAATTTTACTGTTCCTCCTCAATTAAAGGACTCTCATGTCGGAGACGACTTGATTGGAACTACAAGCACACATAATACTACTGCATATGACCCTTCACCTTCTTCCGAAATTAATGCCGTGTTGTTTGACAAAGGTAAAAGTGACAAGCAACCCGGAAGTAAGAAAAAAGGGAAATCTAAGAAAAATCAAACTTCTAACCAGCGGGAAAGATCATCTGACCAATCATTTGGACTTAGGAAACCTCATTATCCATGCATAATCTGTAATGAGGAACACTTTGTTTAGGATTTTCCTCACCGCGCTGAAGTCTCAAAGATCATTAAGACTTCTAATACATCCACTATGTTGACAGATCCGTTTCTGAATCCGGACACAAATTTGGTTGCTACGGATCCAACTTCTAGTTCCCAAGTACTTATGTTATCTGTCACAAAACTTTCAACAGATATTTTGGTGTCAACACGTACTAAATATTATGGTAGTCAGGCCACTGATCAACCTACTACCTTGACTATGAATCCGTCTACGTAATCAGTACCGCCTACTGCTATTCCTGAATTGACAATCAAGCCACCAAAGGGAGTAATTCACAAATCGACATATAATCCTCGAGCAAGAGCTGCTCAAAATTATAATATAGTTGAAGATTTATCTCAATCCCCTTCAGCTATGTCTGCTCTTGAGGTATTACAAAATTGTCCCTCCAAAAAATAGGCTTTATTGTCAGCTATTAGTGGAATTGATCTGATTGATTCTAATCTTGTCATCTTTAATCATACGGGCTATGTGCCACAACTACCAGCAGAATTGGCATTCTCCATACAAGTAAATGTTCTCAATCACCTTGTTCATCGTACTATTATTTATGAGGGAGAATCTACATGTATTATGTCTCTAAATTGTTGGAAGTCACTTGGCTCGCTGTGCTTATCACAATCATCAACGACGTTGAAGGCTTTCGATGGACATACATATAAGCCTTGTGGTATTATTAATAACCTGCATGTTGAACTAGGGGGAAAAACAGTGAATGTTAATGTCAAGGTTGTTGTCGGATCCCCTGACTATAATATTCTACTTGGAAGGCCATGGGTATATGCAACAACTGCAATTGTTTCTACATATTTTAGAATGATTGCCTTTCCATATAAAGGTACTATCACAGTCATTAATCAACTATCCTTCTTTGCCTCCGCTTCGCAGGTAAATAGAAGTGTTCCATTTGTTCACACACCCCAACTAGCACTTCAGAACATTGGTGTAGGACTCTTAAAGGATTCCACTCTCATGGGAACCTTTGCATTACCGCCGCCCATGATGTCGGCAGAAATTGCAAGTATAGAGACCTGCTACATGATCTATTCCACTCCATCTGGCTTAAGGGAGAGTACGGATGATTGTAAAATTGTTACGTTGGATGGGTTTCTTCTGCCCAATCCTATTGAGCTAGCATAGCAATCAATCTATTTGGCTTGGGCGGAAAATCTGAAATCAGCGTCGCCAGTTGTTTGGGTTGATCATTCCTTATAATTTAGTACTCCATCTGATCCATTTTCCTCAATTTTCTTAACAAAAGAGAATATTTTGGAAGCCATGATGTTAGAAGGAGAACCATGGGAAGATTATCATCATCATTCACATCTTCCTGATTATGAATAAAATCATCTTAGTGAACTATATCACCCGTCAATCAAAAATTTCTTTTCGAATTCTTTACCTATTAATTCAATCTATTCTGAGCGAAATCTATCAAATATTGAAGAACCCATTTATATCGATATGTCGACCATACCCGGCGTTGTAGAAAATACTCATGTCGGTGTATCTTGTTCTCCATCAGAACTCGAATCATATCGCTCTCTATTTCGTGAATTCCGTGATGTACTTGCTTGGTCTTACGAGGAAATGCCAGGCATAACTAGTATTATTGAACACACTATTAATATGTATCCTGATGTCAAACTGGTGTGTCAACGGCTTCGTCCTATTCATTCAAAGAAAGTCGCAGTCATCAAAGCAGAAGTTGAAAAACTTTTGCGTGTTTTTTTCATTTACCCTATTCCGCTCACTGAGTGGGTTTCCAATATTGTTCCTGTCATGAAAAAACAATGAACCAATAGAGTGTGCGTCGATTATCAGGACGTCAACATTGCTTGTCCAAAAGACAACTATCCTACTCCCTTTATCGACCAGATTATTGACGATTGTGCTAGATGTGAAATCTTTTCATTCATAGATGGATTTTCCGGTTACTATCAAATCAATATCCACCCAGAGGATCAACATAAGATAACATTCATCTGTCCCTGGGGCACATTTTCTTATAAGAAACTACTGTTTGGGTTAAATAACGCTGGGGCAACTTTTCAGAGAGAAATGAACTATGCTTTCAATGAAATCAAGCACATTGTTCAACCTTATCTAGATGATTTACCTGCACATTCATGAAATCATATTGATCACTCGATGCATCTGAGAGCCATTTTCTTACATTGCTGACACTACAAAATACGCCTCAATCCACATAAATGTGTGTTTTGTGTTGGTTCTGGTCGTTTGCTTGGATTCATAGTCTCAAAAGAAGGAGTTTGAATCGAACCATTGAAGGTTCAGGCCATTCTTGATTTGTCTGCACCATCAAATTTACTTCAGATACAAAAAATTCAAGGAAAGGCTAACTTTCTAAGAAGCTCCATTATAAGCTATGCCGAAATGGCTAAAGGATTTAATTGACTCTTGAAAAAGGGGGTTCCCTTCCATTGGGACCAAGTTGCGCAAACTTATTTTGATGCTGTCAAGGATACTCTTGTCCAAGCGTCATTAATGTATCCCCCTAATTATCAAAATGATTATTTCCTATATATCGTCATGGTTGAAACGACCATTGCTATGGTTTTGGTCCAAGTAGAAGATGGAATTTAACATCCAATCTATTATTTGAGTCGCAATCTCAATGATACGAAGTTAAGTATTCGTACACAGAAAAGCTTGCCTTGGAAGCTGTTCAAGCTATCCAAGATTTCACCACTATATCCTGCTCCGAAAGACCACTGTCATTTCAGATTGCAACCCCATGACTTATATATTATCACATCAATTGTTGGGGGGAAAATATTCAAAATGGATTGTCATTTTGCAGGAAATTGATTTGGAATTCATCAAATCCAAGTCAAAGAAGTCTTTAGTTTTGGCTGAGCTTCTCTGTGAACTTCCCTCTTATAGTACTGCAACTACGTCGGAACCATCAATTCCTGACAAGTCTTTGTTTATGATCAAATCATTTGATCCTTGGTATGGATATTTCATCATTTATCTCCAAAATCAAACTTTTCAACCTCATTAGGGGAATTTTGAGGTCTAAAATGGGCCTCCTAAGGAAATTATAAAATAATAGTGGAAAAAAATCTAATAAGATTTGATGACATCATCAAATTTTAGAGGGAAAAATGAAAAAACTACTTTTTCAATTCATATTTTCAACTTATCTCCCAAAGTTTTTACTCAAATTTCGAGCGGGAGTACTCGTTGGATGCGGAATTTAATTCCTCATCCAAGGATTACCCATGTTGCATACTTTTGATGGGTCCTACTACACGAAAAATGAGAAATACATAAAAAAACGTGATTACAATCACGTTTTTTTATGTATTTCTCATTTTTCGTGTAGAAGAGTTCATCGAAAGTATGCAACATGGGTACTCCTTGGATGAGGAATTAAATTCCGCATCCAACAATTACTCCCGCTCGAAATTTGAGTAAAAATTTTGGGAGATAAGTTTAAAATACGAGTTGAAAAAGTAGTTTTATTATTTTATTATTTTTTAATATTTTTACTTTTTTACTCCAAAAATGGTGAATCATCCATTATGGATGACATCATCATCTTGAATCCTATTGCTTGTTATAAAGTTTATTTTTGTTGTACATTTTTCTTATCAGGCCCATTTTAGACCTCAAAATTCCCCTAATGGATACCTCTCGCTCTGAACAACGACGTATTTGATACCAAGCCAAAGATTATCTAATCGTCGGTGATACACTTTATCGTCGTGGTGTCGATACCATTTTAAGGAGGTGCCTCACTCATGAGGAGGCCGAAAAGGTTTTAAATGATTGTCATGTTGGGGCTTGTAGTGGACATTTATCTAGATACACTACCGCGCAGAAGATACTCCGCACCGGTTACTTTTGGCCTACAATATTTCGCGACTGCATCCTCGTGGTCAGAATTTGTTATGCGTGCCAGATTTTTTATTATAAAATCAGCAAACCGCCAGTGCCAATGCATCCTGTTGTCTTTGTGGGACCATTTTCAAAATGGAGTATTGACTTCATGACCTGTAACCCTCGTTCATCCGGGGGGCATGGTTATATTATTGTTGCAGTAGAATACTTTACCAAATGGGCTGAAGCGATGCATACATTCAACAACACAGGATAGACAACTGCATTGTTTTTCTTTAATCATGTTATTGCACGGTTTGGGGTCCCGCAGGCTATACTTACAAAACATGGGAAGCATTTTCGAAACCACATGATGACTAAATTAATTGCCAAGTTAGGATTGTCACATGATAATTCTACTCCTTATTATCCATAATCAAATGGACAAGTTGAGGCTATCAACAATATTCTTAAACATATGCTTCAACGAATGATAGGAGTTCGTAAAAGAAACTGGCATTTGATGTTGTACTCAGCCTTATGAGCGTATCGAACCTCGGTGAGAAATGCAACCAGATTTACTCCTTTTCAATTGGTGTATGGTCTGGAAGCTATCTTACCAATCCAATGTGAAACACCATTGTTAAACCTCGCAATCGACTTGTTACCTGACACCTCAGAAGAAGAAGTGCATATTTTTAACCTCATCCATCTAGATGAAACACGTCATAAAGCCCAGTTGGCCAACGAAGCGCATAAGAGACGTATAAAGGCGCAACACGACAAAAATTCCAGCCTCGCATTTTCTCAGAGGGCGACTTGGTCCTACTTTATGATCAAGAAGCTGATGTAATAGGTACAGGAAAATTTAAGCCATTATGGCATGGCCCCTATATTGTCAAAAGAGTTATTTCTAAGGGTGCCTACGAGTTAGTAGATTACGATGGAATTCCGTTGGCGCAACCCAGAAATGGGTTGTATCTAAAACGTTACTATGCTTAATCATGAGCGTAGTGATTTTTGTATTATATTGTATATATATGATGTCGATTTGCATTCATTGTCTTAGTTTGTTTTTAGAATTTTCTTGACGTTAGTAATCCACTTTACATTTCATAACATATTTCTGAATCTACAGAACCATTTGTTGGATATGCTGATGGTTCTAGTCATAGTACGCAAAATCTATCTATTTAGTCAATTTAGTGTCCTAAATTGATAGCATAAATTATCGACCAGGGCTAGTAAATAGATGAAGTGTAATGCACTATATGTGCCTAAGTGTCCCTTTTTCTTACTTTGTTGTTTTTAGTGTTTTATTGATGTTTTGGGGTTTTTGTGTTTGATTCTTAGTATGATACTCTATGCTGAAAAGATGACGTTAAATCTATGTCAAGAGAGAGAAAATGAAATGCTAAGAAATGAATTAAAACAGAGTTTATTTGCAAGTTTTGTTCCTAACTAGGAAATGATGAAAACAGAGAATCCTAATCCATGGATATCACAGCTTCTAAATGGTTATTCATGAAATTTAAAGTAACTCAAAACACTACAACTTAATCTGATTCATTTAGTTAGAGATTTGTTGGAAGAGCTTGTGAAAAAGATTAATTCTAATGCAATGAGGATCTCTTAAAACATAAAAGGAAATACTAAAACAAACAGTAACTTAGAACATTACAGTGGAATCTCATTCATGAATTAGAGGTTTGTTGGAAGATATTTTTGAAAGAGTTTAATCATAATGTGATAAGGATGTTTTTATGAATCAATAACTCACAATATTACAACTAAGTCTCATTTGTGGATTAGAGGTTTATTGGAAAAGCTTTGGAAAGAGACTAATTGTAGTATAATGAGGATCTTCTTTTTAACTAAATGACAGAAAATGAAATGCTAATAACTCATAATATCACAATTGAATCCCATTCATTTAATAGAGATATATCGGAAGAGCTTGATAAAGAGACTAACTACAATATCATGAGGATCTTCTATCTAAGCAAATGACATGAAACATAATGCTAAAAGCTATGATTTCAGAAAGCAGTCTAAGTAAGGAAATATGACAGAACATAATTGAAAATGACTTATCTAGAAAACATGTAAAACCTCCTCGAATAACAGGGGCCCTCTGCTATCAATTCGACATTAATCTTTTAACTCCTCAAGGTTGTATTCAAAATAGCATCAAGGTAAAAACTCCTTTTTATTAATCACAAGTCTTGAAAATAGAGTATCACCATAATGATAAAATAATTATCAACTTTCTTCTTCTTCTTTTTTTTTTTTTTTTTTTTTCTTCTTCGGTATTACAGAGCTTCATTTATATATAAATTCATAACTAAATTTGAAAATAAATAGGTATAGGTGTATATTTGAAGTCAAAATCAAATTAGGACTCTTTTGGGACTCATGATTTGCTGTAAAGCAAATCAGGAGTCCTGATTCCTGTAGAAGACAACTTCCTTGACCTTTGCTTTGACCACGTGCTTAGGCACCTCCAGCTATCAATCCAATCCTTGTGGAAAGGAAAGAATCATGTAGGAAATATTTGGAATCCACCTATGTGTGCCTTTTCTTCAGATGACACCTGTAACATACTTAAACACCAAAACAACTACAGAACGCTTGACTGGCTCCAGAATGGCTGCATTCTGTAGCTAAACTGTTCAAAAATCATTAAGACATCAAAAATCACAAAAGTACAATAAGTTAATCATTGTATGCAACCTTTAAGTAATATTAGTCATTCTCATTGAGTTTTAGGTTTATGAAATGATAAAGGGATGATGAAATGAAGTGAAGTTTGGCAAAAGAGAAGACAATTTCAGGGCTTAACATACCCCCACTGCAAAACTCTTCCATGTCCTCATGAAATTTCATCAAAACTTTATTACATTTGCACTGATACTTCTGCAAGAACATCCAACCTCCTTTTTCTGCTTCTTTTAGTAGTTAATACCATTCTGGGTTTCTTCATGAATAATTTGAACCTAAGATTAATGAGTGCCCTGTTCAGTTTCTTGTTCCTCCTCTTTAGCTTCCTGTTTGTTTTATACAGTGTTTTCATTTGCTGAGAGAGAGTGTTGTTCATGCTACTCTTCAATTTGACCTGCTCTCTTAAGATTTCATTTTCATTCTTGATATGGTTATTTAGTATCTCCAATTCATAATTATCTCTTCTCAAAATTTCTATTGGAGGTTCTTGTGGACTGAGAGATCTTTCTTGATTTTCTGAGGCCCTTTTTTCTAGTGATTCCACATAATCATAAATCTGTTGTTGAGCTGGATCTATATATGGGGTTCTTCTGTTAGGATATTCTTCATACTGGTGTAAAGGAGATCTATCAACTGGTGATTGGATTGGAGTTTCTTCTTCTTCAATATTTATAACTCTTGTTTTCTTAATCCATGTCTTTTTCGTAATGCCTTTTAGTCTAGAGCTTCTCCTCAATTTGGGTGGATTTTCATCTTTTTCCTCAGCACATTCACTTGTTAATTTCTCTTTTCTTTTAACCCTAATTTGTCTCTTGATCTTTGTCAAATTTTCAGAGATTACTTCTTCACTATCTTCCTGTGTTGATGTATCAGGTTTGATTTCAATAGATTTATCAATTTTTAGCTCTTACTTCTTCTTACAATTTCTTTTCTAGATAGTGTTTCCTCTGGTTCTTCAAAATGGTTTCTTAGAAGAAATTCATCCCAGCTATCTCCTACTTTCTTCAAATGGAACTCAATCAATATTTTGATTAGGCCATGATGGTGCAGAGTAGTTTCTAAGAATTGGAGTCTTTTTTGAACATTAGAGGCCTTCCTTTTCAAACTATAAAGCAGGAATAAAGGTAAATTTATTTCATCATCTAAGAAATTCATCATCAGTCTGATATGATAGACATACAAGGTGCTGAACCTACCCTCACATTTTTTCACAGAGAAAAAATTCGTAACTTTTCATTAAGATAGGTTACATGTAAAATATGCTGGTAGTATGCTACTGATCAGTCCAAAGACTATTACAATCTGCCTCTTAAACTTCATACAGGCAGTAAAACAGTCCCAAAAAATGTGCAGATTTTTCAGTATGTATCCAAAATTCACCTAGTAAGCTCGGTGCATAGCTTACTAGAAAAATAAAAATAAAAAAATATAATAGTAAAGTGTACATGCCGATAAATAATATCCAGGGAGATAGTCAAAAACTTCTCCCAAATAAACTGTACAGCAAGTCAACCATCTATGCAGGTGCCTCCTCTATAAAAGGCCAATGAAAATATCTGTATACCTGTCCACCGGAGTGTTCAGTAAAGTGCCAGGTACCCCAGTCTAGCTCCGATGCTTCTTTGGATAATTTGTCAGCCACTTTGTTTCGAGACCTGTAAATATGTGTCACTGAGATGGAGTCAAAAAGGGCTTTGAGTTGATGAACCTCTCGCAGCAGTGCAGACAGTGTGTGCGAGTGACATAGAGCTAGATTATTAACCCAATTGATAACAAGTTGTGAGTCACCAAATATCTGGATGGAGTTGGAGTGAATGTCCTGGGAAAATGTCAGAAGAAGTCTAAGGCATTGCAATTCAGCATAGTTGTTTGTACCGGGTCCCAATCCCATTCTGATTTTGTAGTGGTGATGATCATTCAAAAAGAGTATTGCGCCCCCCCCCACAGCCAAATGCATTGGACGCACCATTGAAATAGGCCCATGCATGACTGTGATCAATAATTTCAGGTGTTCCGAGTGGAGGATTGTTGAGTATGCAGTCCATGGGCAGGAGATTGAAAGTAGCAATAGAGGCAGCGCATATGCGGTCACAATCAATAGGTATATCACTGGAGATCTGTTTGTTGTGCCCGATCCAAATCTCCCATGCCACAATCAGTGGAAGATTTCACATTCTTGGGCTGTTAACAAAATGCTACCACCAATTCGTCCAAGCTTCGATAAGAGTACCACCCTACCAGATATGATTACTGCCCAGGCCGGTGATGACTCGAGACCAGATTTCTTTGATGCTAGTGCACAGTAGGAATAAATGGGTAGTGTCCTCACAGTTTGCATGACAGTAACACCATTGAGATGCCCCTTGATATGCCCATCTATGGAGAAAATCCATGGTGGGTATGCATTGATTGAGAATGCACCAGAAGAGGGTTCTGTGTTTATGCAGGGCCTTTAATTTCCAAATAATACGCCACCACCATGCTTTAATAGGGGGTTCCTTGGACCGAATTAGAGCGAGGTATCCAAGTTTAGGAGCATAGTGACCATGAGGAGAAACAACCCATATTAATTTATCTTCCTGCCCAGTGATGCGAATGTTTGTAGCTTTAAGGGCCCAAATGTAATTCTGCCAAATCTGAGTACCAGCCAGTGGGATCTCGAGGTCTGCTGCATTTAACCAGGCTTGACCCCGCCAAGAGGAATGTGCCAAGTCCACAATCTGTGCAAGATAGAAAATGTTCCTATGGGCGAGGTGTTCGGTAATGAAAACAGGAAATTTGTAATAATCTCCACTGCCAGACCAAGAATCTGTGCCAATGCGGACATTAACACCCATGCCTATTTTCCAAGATAATCCCTGCTGTATGATGTGTGCCACCTTATTGATTTCCTTCCAGATAATAGATGCACTAGATGTCTGTCCAGTTCTACCTCTGATCCAATCGAGAGGGTTTCGAGGCGAGATATATTTAGCCACAATAACATCTTTCCAGAGGCTCTGACCCGTGATTAGGTGCCAGCACATTTTAGCTGCCAGAGCCTTTGAAAAGAGATGCAGATCTTTTAACCCCCATCCTCCCCATTGTTTTGGGATGTTGATGCGATCCCAGGCAATCCAGGAAAATGTGGAGGCCTTTCCTTGGTTGCGCCAGAGGAATTGTTTGCAAATCCTTTTGATTCTGTTAGTAATACCAATAGGTATCCAAGCCAGGGTCATCCAATAGACCGGTATAGCTTCCAACACGGACTTTATGAGGATTAGTCGGCCAGCCCTAGATAACCATCTGTTATACCAGACATTAATTCTGCGTTTAATTTTAGCAATGATCCAGTTCCAGTCTTTAATCCTGTAGTCGTTTGGTTTAATGTGATACCCCAGATATTTGAGTCCATCGTTGATGTCAATGCAAACATAGTCGAATAGGTTCAGTGAGGTGCCTTGTTCCAGTTCCGAGCAGCCAGTCATGATGATAGAGGATTTGGTGCCATTTGGTGCCATACCTGTGGCCCTGCAAAAGCAGTTCAGTAGCAGGTCAAAGTGAACAGAGTCTTATCTAGTGCCATTTAGGAATATGAGAACATCGTCTACAAATAAAAGATGAGTGAGATGTAGTATATCATTGATCCAGAGTCCTTGTAGTTCTCCCCTATATTTTGCATTTTTTATGAGGACAGAGAGTTCCTCCATGACCAAGACAAATAATAATGGAGAGAGTGGACAACCCTGAAGAAGACCCCGCCCCGCATGAAAGAAATCAGATGCAGTGCCATTGATCAGAATGCTGAAAGTGGCATGACAAATGCAGCCCATAATCCAGTTTATAAATGTGTGAGGAAAGCCTGAGTGGATTAATATGAGATGAAGGTAACTCCAGTTAACCTGATCAAATGCCTTTGTGAGATCAATTTTGAGGATGGTGGATTTCTGGCGCAAGGTTTTAATGGAGTGGAGGGCTTCCTGGGCAGTACCAATAGCTTCATGAATTTGCCTATGATTCATAAATGTAAATTGTTCCTTTTCAATATGAGTGGACATGAAAGGATTGATGCGGTTTGCAATAATTTTAGATATGATCTTATAGATGCAGTTACACAGTGAGATGGGCCTATACTCATTGAAACTAGTCGGTTTGTCTGATTTTGGTATAAGAGCAATAAAAGTGGTATTGAAGCCATCATATATCCTACCACGCACTCTGCTGTCCTCAATCATAGTCAAAAGATCAATATATATGAGTTCATAAAAATGGATGAATAACTCAATGGGCCAGCCATCAGGCCCAGGGCTTTTGTCTCGCTTGAACCATTTCAATACTCCTTCCAGTTCGCCCAAAGTAACCGGTGCATTGAGATCATTGATCTGCTCCTATTCCAAAAATAGTTTGAAGTGATGTGTAATGCACATGATGTCCGGAAGATCAATGCAAGTAGACGCCCTATAAATATTTGTGAAGTGTCTGGTGCCCAGGTCAAATAGTTGAGACTGCGTTCTCGTAGTAAATCCATTGTGATCAGACAGTTCCCAGATGGCATTTGCAGCCCTTCGGCCATTTGCATGCTGCTGAAAGAATTTGGTGTTTTCGTCACCAGCCTGTAACCAAATAGCCCGGCTTTTAAGCCTCCAGTCTTCCTCCTTTTGTCTCAGAAATCTAACCTTTTCGGTTTCAAGAGCATTTAGTTGTTCCCTGGTATCATCAGTTCGATACCCCAACAAATCAGCATTGTTAAGTAGGGCAATCTTATTTTCAATATTATGTAGTGCCTCCCTCTCCGATCTCTTTTTGTTCCAAACCCACAGAATGGTAAGATTTTTAATGCGATTGAGGTTGTCATTGATAATCTGGCCCGGATCATGATCATTCAAAGGGCCACAGTGCTGCTAGGCCCGAGTGACCATCAGGTGGTACTCAGGGTCTCGCAACCACCGAGAATTGAATTTGAAAGGGGGACAAGCCCTATTAGGACCACACTCGAATTCCAGAAATATAGGTGAGTGGTCAGATTTACCACCCATCCCCACCGACTGACAAGCTCGAGTCATAATGGGTAGGAGAGACTGCTTGATGAGAAATCTGTCTAATCTGTGAGCCAAAGCATCATTGCCAGTCCTTCTGTTCCTCTAGGTGGGTTGAATCTTGGTAGTTTGTATGTCAATAAAATTTGAGGCACTGAGCTTTGAGTTGAAAAACTCAGCCAAAGGATCCGGGGAGGCTTGGGGACCCAAAGATTCAGAAATACCTAATGAGAAATTTAGGTCACCACCCAATATAATGTGGGGTGCATCTAGCATGGAACATGACAATAAGGAGGTCCAGAAATTCTCTCTGTTTGTGCAGGGCCCATAAATGTTGATCAAGGTAAACTCCACCTCCGAATTACCAAAGAGGACATTCATTGCCAGTGCTCCAGTCTGGTCCCAACAGTTTGTCATCCGGGTGGTTCTATCATTAATACCCAATGCACAACCCCGAGATCTCCCATATGCATCAAGGGTAATGAAGGTCCAATCAGGTAGAAAAGAAGTTAAGGTAGCCTGCACAGCAGAGCCTGCACCAAGCGTTTCCTGAAGAAATAGAATGTCAATGGGTTTTTGTGCTGTCAATTCCCTGAGGGCCAATCTCTTGTCGGGGTTGGCCAGTCCCCTGTAATTGTAGGAGAGGCAAATCATGATGTAACTGTCAACATGGGTCTTCTAGCTCTAAGGACCCGCATAAGAGAGGATTGAGTGTCAGCTTCCACTTCGAGATTGGCCCTTTTGATCACCTTCACCAATGCAGAAGGTCTACCACGAGGTTTGATGGGTATACAGTCCTGACCCGACCCAATACCGAAAGACTCTCCAGAGTGTGGAAGTGAGAGGGATCTAAGATAATAGTTATGACGAGTGGAGGGATTCTCCGAAGAGGAGGATGAGTGGCAGTAGGAGGGTTCAGCAGTAGTGTGGTGAATTATGGGAGTGGAAGACGGAGGGGCCATAGCGATGGTGCAGCAGATCGAGGGGAGTTTCAGTGTTTGGCCAGACTGAGTTGATAATATGCAAGTTAACGTAGTAGAAGAGGACAGATTAATAGCAACATTGCCAGATGTAGTGCCAATAATAGTGGTAGATGGTAAGACTAGATTGCAATTAGTAAACAAGGAGGCAGTAGAAGGAATAGTACCCAGGATAGATGAGTTCCGTTGAGGAGGCACCATCGTAACCTGAGGGCGTGATCTAGGATGCGAGATAGTCCACGATGGGAGCTCAGTCTGCACTAGCCCAGCATCTCTCGGGGTATCAGGGGTCGACAACGGCGCATCAGCAAAGCCCATCACTGAACTGTTCACCGGCACATTCTGTGTTCCAGTCGAATAGGATTTCTTTGGAGCCTTCCTGCCAAAACCCTTCTTTGGACATTCTTTGTACAAGTGTCCCACCTCATGACACTTCCTGCATCGAAATGGCACACCCTCGTAGTCTAGTGGCTGCTGCCACATCATCCCATCAAATAGCATGTTGAAGTTTTCATAGAGACCATCTCGAGTGTCTAGGAAAATCAAGATTCGAGCCACTGCTCGACTACCCGATGTCATGTAGGATTGGTCATGGTCCAGGTATAGGCCAAAGTGTCCTCCAATGTTCCTGAGCGCAGAGTCGCTCCAAAATTGCAGTGGCAGACCCGGCAGCCTCATCCAGATGGGGCCTGCTCTCGCATTCTCCTTTTTGGGGTCGAACAGAGGAACCCACCTCTTGAGGTAGACGGGGTGCATCTCAAGATGCCAGTAATTCTTGAGTGCCCAGTCCGATTGTTCAGGGCGATCGAATGAGAGAGAGAACCATCCTTTGGTGAGTACCTGGACTTCTGGGAGAACATCAAGCATCTCACTCCAGATCTCACAAGCCCACCGCTGAAGCCTAGTCACGGAGTATTTTCGGCCGCGGACCTTCCCCACAAGAGTCTTAGCCGCAATAAGGCCCCAGTCCACCATACCGCTCTCACTACCAAAGTTTGTGATATAGCTGAGTTTATTCTTGGTGACCCTGTGCTATTTCTTGGCTTTGTAGCAGCCCTGCCCTGGCCCAACATAGGTATCAGATTCTAAGGATGTACAAATCTTCTCCGGTATGGAGAGGTCCTCTGGAATATTGGCAAACACCCCCGAGGCCATCGATGGTCCAGTGGAAGCCAAGTCAATATGTGGCACTCCGCTAAGGTCAGTAGGGCTTTGTGTGGTAAACCATTGAGGGAGAGGGCCCCCAATGCTTAGTTGAGCCAAAGACCGGGATGCATCACCGATATCTTGATAAACCGCCTCCGAGAAATTCTCTGAGCACCTAATAGCAGCACTCGTCAGGGTGTCATGTCTAGCCTAGGAGAAATCCAAAGGTCCAATATCTGCACCCGAGGGCGAGTCACTTGTGAATAGTGCAAGGTGTCCCGAGGGCATGTTGCATCCCTCCATGTTATAGAATTTTTGCAAATTAACAACATATTCCTCCATTTATTTTTCAAAGAGTTGTACTAGGCATACCTTTCACAACACTCGAAGTGTTCATACCGGTTCTTTAGCATTTGTTTCCAAGTTTCATTATGGTACTCTTATTTAAATCTATGTTATCCCCCATTTGGCAATTCTGTGACTTCAGCTATGAATGACTCTGTGATGGTGAACTTAATATCCCTAATTTCTACCTATGATCCGTCAAATGACCTAGCAAATGATTTCGTGACTTCTTTTTGGAATCCATTGAACTTCTCCACAAAGTTTAGCCATCCAGCCTGCTGTAATAGCCCCTTAACTTGAGGGTATCCTTCTAAATATTTGATCCCAATTGGTTCTATTATCATAATTAGCCCCATTTCTCCTTGGTACTGATTGCTTCTTTTATTTGGCTTAGGTATACTGCTCTGTCTCTAATCTTGTACCGAAGAAAGAGTAGTTGTGGAAGGTTGTTTTGCCCTTAAAATGACTTCTCTACAGATGAAACTAGCTACAGAATGTGATGACAGTGAGAGGATATGGATGAATGAACAAGTTAATGGTGAATGACGAAAATGATCGAGTTAAGAGTTTGATATGAAATGAAATACCACGAAGAGATTTTATGATGATTTTAAAAAATCATCAATAAATGATACGATCTAAGGACGTGACCTAATAAGTCACATCTAAGTTTTTGACCGTTTATTCAATTAATGATGAACCGTTATGGAGTGGATGGTAAGGGATATGGTTAAAGTGTTTTCATGATAGGCAAAGATCAATTCGAATGATAGATTAACTTTAGGAAACATATGATTTAACCATATTATATCTTTCATGTTTTGCTATCAAAATAATTTCACACAGTTTACCTCAGCTCTTTTGATTTTGCTGCTTGTTGTAGTTGTCCTCCATTCTATAAAATGTTGATCTTCTAAGCTCCATAATTCCTTTGACTATCATCCTTTGTGTATAATCTTGCAGGGTCAAATTGGCTGCAAAACAGGATTAGCTACAGAACAGCCAGCTGCAAAATGTACCTGTTAAAAAATTATGAAATATGGATATGGAATGGAATGGATCATGAATATGGAATGGAATGAGATGGATCATGAGTGTGAAATGGAATGGAATATGAATGAAATGAAGTATGAAGTGAAAATGAATCTGCAATTTGTGATTTTATGATATTTAGTTGCAGAACAAGAACTATTTGAAAGTATAGTGTGTCAAAAGTATTCTGATTTTCACCTTACACTTTTTGTATAAACATGCCAATAAATGAGTGGTTTTCATATTTATATATATATATATATATATATATATATGTATATATATATATATATATATATATATATATATATATATATATATATATATATATATATATATATATATATTTATTTATTTTATTTTATTTTATTATTATTATTATTATTATTATTATTATTTTTTATTTATTTATTTATTTATTTTTTCAGAATTATTGAAGAAAAATACAATTAAGTTAGTGAAGAAGAAGAGTTCTTCTTCAATAACTTCATATCAATGTTATCTTGAAATTTCTTGACAAATTCTTCTCTTGAAAGTGGCTTATGGTACAATTTCAGTTTGTGTCCATCTACAAGAAATACTACCTTTCCTTCATCTATTGTCCTGATTTTTATTGCTCCATTTTCAAATATTTTCACAATCTCATATGGCCCAAACCAATGAGTTTGAAATTTACTTTGAAAATCCTTGAATTTTGAATCAAACAAGAGTGCCCAGTCACCTTCTTTGAATTTCTTTTCTTTGATATACTTGTCATGCCATCTAGTCCTTTGTTGTTGGAGTATGCTTGTTCTCTGGACTGCATCTTGTTTGATCTCATCCAATTCATTAATTTGCTCCAGTCTATGCTTCTGTGCTTCTGTCAGATCAAGTCCTAGCTGGACTGCCATTTTGAAAGTTTGGATCTAAAACTCTATGGGAAACATGACTTGTTTTCCATAAACAAGTTCATAAGGGGTGTGTCCTGTTGTGTTTCTCCATGTAGTTCTGTAGGCCCATAAGGCTTCAGGAAGCCTTTTTTCCCAATCTCTTCTGTGTAAATGAATAGTCTTTGTCAGGATCCCTTCAATCACCTTATTTGTAGATTCTACTTGGCCATTTACTTGTGGATAGTAGGGAGTAGATTTCCTGTGTCTGATTTTGTACTTCTCTACCATTTTATCCACCATTTTTGATGTGAATTGAGCTCCTTGATCTGTAACAATTTCTCTTAGGACACCAAAATGAGTAAAAATATCCTCAAAAAGAAAACTAACTACAGATGCTTCAATAGCAGAAATTAATGGCTTGGCCTCTACCCATATGGTAACATAATCAGTGGAAACTAATATATATTTATTTTGCTTTGATGGAGGATTAATAGGTCCTACAAAATCCAAAGCCCATTTCTCAACAAGTTCAATATGTACCTAAGGTTGCAATGGCATCTCACCTGAAGGGGAAGGTTTCCCTACCCTTTGGCAACTGTCATACCTTTTGACATACTCTTTAGCATCTTTGAAGAGGGATGGCCAATAATATCCTAAGTGAAAGATCTTATAAGCTGTCCTCTTGTCAGCAAAGTCTCCACCACAAGGTTCATCATGACATGCCTTGAGAATCTCAGGCATCTCATCTTCTCAAGCACATCTTCTGATAATAAAGTTTGGACCTGTTTTGTACAACTCATTAGCAATCCATGAATATTTTGCACTGTCAAAAATGATTTTTCTCGTCTCTTGCATTCATAATTGAAGGAAATTTTCCCGAAAGTAGATAATTGGAAATATTAGCAAACCAAGGAGTTTGAGTAGTAATTGAAAAGAGATATTCATCCAGCAATTTATCTTCAACTGGAGTATTGTCTTTAATGTTTTGGAGTCTAGATAGGAAATCAACCACTATATTTTGTTTTCCAGGCCTATCTAGAATGGTGATGTTAAATTCTTGTAAAAGCAATAACCATCTTGTAACTCTACCATTAGTAATTGATTTATTCATTAAATACCTAATTGTAGAGTGATCTGTGTGAACAAAGGTTTCATAGCCTGTAATATAGTGTCTGAATTTATTTATGGCATGAACAATAGCTAAGAACTCTTTTTCAGTTACAGTATAATTCAATTTTGAAGGAGTCAAATTTTTACTTGTATAGTATATGGCATAAGGAATTAGGTCTTTTTGTCCCAACACAGCTCCCAAAGCTGTATCTGAGGCATCTGTCGAGATGTGGAAAGGTAATTTCCAGCTAGGTCCCCTTAAAATAGGTGCTTCAGAGATTTTTGTTTTTAGGGTTTCAAATGCTAACTAATAGTTAGAATTCCAATTGAATTCATAGTCCTTGGTGAGTAGTTTAAAAAGTGGAGATGCTATCTTAGTGAAGTTTTCTATAAATCTTCTGTAATATCCTGGAAATCCTAGAAAACTCCTAACATCTTTCTGACAACTTGGAACTAATAATCTAGAGATGACTTCAACTTTTGACTAATCAACTCTTATCCCATCTCCTGAAATATGATGTCCTAAGACAATCCCTTCAGTAAACATCATGAAACATTTTTCATGACTTAATGAAAGGTTTGATTCTTTACATCTTTTTAGAACTTTTTCCAAGTTTTCTGAGGTTTCTTCAAATGTGTTTCCATAGAATGTGAAGTCATCAATGTATACTTCTACACAGTCATGTATTAGATCTGAAAAGATTCCTAATACTACTCTTTGGAATGTTGCAGGTGCATTGCACAATCCAAAAGGCAATACTTGGTAGGCATATGTACCCCAAGGACAGGTAAATGTGGTTTTATCTTGATCCTCAAGTGAAACTTGAATTTGATTATAACCACTGAAACCATCCAAAAATGAAAAGTACTTTTTGCCTGCTAATGTATCTAACACCTGATCTATGAAGGGTAAAGGAAAATGATCTTTAAGAGTAGATTTGTTTAATTCTCGGTATTCAATGCATACCCTCCATTTACCATTTTTATTGGGTACAATCACTAAAGGAGAGACCCACTGACTCTCTAAATTGGGATAAATAAAGTTGACATTTAACAATTTCTGCAACTCTTCTTTAACAATCTCCCTAAGGTTTGGATTCATCCTTCTCTGATGCTGTCTGATTGGTTTACAATTTTCCTCTATATAGATATGATGAGTGCAAGTCTTAGGGTTGATCCCTTTCATGTCAGTGTACTCCCATGCATATGCAGAAGAATGTCTCTGTAATATTTTGACTAGCTTTTCCTGTTAAAATTTTTCTAGGTTTTTGTTTATGTTTAAGGTTTTTCATTGAAATATCTCAATTGTAGAGCTACCAAATTCTTCCATGGAGTAAAGAGACATTTGTCTTGAAGATAAAAATTCAATGTTGGATTCTTTTTGGAATTGTTCATGTTTGTATTCTGGAGAAGATTCATGATTTTCTAAGGCATTCAGAATCTGACTATCTTCACTAATTTTCGAAATAGTGAAGAGAGGTTGTATATATTCTTCATCATCAATCCATTGAGTAATATATAATTCTGTGATTGTTCTTGTTGGAGGATACAAGGTGAATTTATTGGTTGAACTACCATCAGAGATGTACATATCACTGGATCTACAGCTAATGAAAGCATCAGCTGTAGCTAACCAAGGTCTTCCTAATATAATAGGATGTTCGCCTAGATCATTTTTAGGAGTTAGGATCATGAAATCCACAGGATACTCCCAAGAATCTAAGGACACTAGAATGTCTTCTAATACCCCATCTGGTTTGATTACAGACCTATATGCTAGTTGTAATATTGTGGGTGTAAAAAGAAGATTAGGAAGTTTTAGTTTTTCCATGATTTGCCTACTCATGATATTGATTGTTGCTCCTAGGTCAATAAGTGTGTTTGGAATTTCAATTCCATTGATATGTATCTTAACAACTGGATTTCCGAGATCTAGATATTTTGGAATGGAAATCTTTCCCATCATTATGTCTACTATTTTTCCTACTAGTTGTATTTTCTTTATCTCTTTTATTCTTTTTTCTGGTTTTTTCATTCTCAACTCTTTTATTGTCTTTGCTAAAATTGGGATTTCCTTGATGGCCTGTAATAATGGAATCTTAATACAAACATTTCTTAACTCGTCTAGGAAATCATAGTTATGCATCATAATTTGTTTCTCTACACCTCTATCAATTTGTAATGTTTCAGGAAAAGGAGGTGTAGTAGTAGATGTTGATGGCTGCTCTAACATAGGAGTTGAAATTATTGGTTCTTTCTATTTTTCTTTTTCAATGTTCTGGTCTTGAAGAGATGTGTTTTCTTCAAAACTTTTATTTGCCCGTAGAGAATCTTCCTCAGAAGTGTTTTGTTATTGTATAACTACAGAAGGTTTCTTTCTTTGAAGTATTCTTCCAGACCTAAGTTGAACATCATTAAGGTTTAACGGAGTAATCAAATAGGTTGGAAATTGTTGACATTCTATCATATATGCATTCTGAGGGTTTTTATTGTTGGGGTTTGCTATTGTCTGGGCAGGTAACTGATTTTCTTTTTGAAGAAATGGTAATGGAAGTGGTGGATTTTGATTTTGATTTTGACTTTGATTTTGATGTTGTGGATTTTGCTGAGGATTTTGTTGAGGAGGAAAGTTTGGATATGATGGATATGATGGATAAGAGGGTGAATATTGATAATATTGGGAGAACCTTCCATAAGGATTTTGTGCTCCTTGAGCCCAAGGTTGAGATTGATTTTGAAATTGGGGCTAAGGATGCTACCAAGAGTTCCAATTAGGTGGGGGTTGATTATACAATTGATTACTAAACCCTTGTGTTTGAGGTCCCTGTCAAGGTCTTCTAGAAACAAAATTAAGAGATTATATGGAATTTGTGGTTGTTTCTTCTTGAAAGACAGCTTTAAGGCCAGGGATTGAAGGACAATTCTTGGTCTCATGATTTTCTGAACAAATTGCAAAAGTCTCTATTACTCTTGCATCCAAAGGACACTCTCTTAAGGCATGCTTCTTCCTACATTTGGGACAAAATATTGCTAAGGCATCAGTTTTGGCTTTCTGCTTGTTTTATAATTTAAGGGTGTCTATTTGCTCACTAAGAATCCCTAGAATGTCAGTTTTGAATTCATCAAGAATATTCCCTATTTCTACCCTACTTACTGCTCCAGTTGCAGATTTGTTTGCCCTTGCAAGAGCAGGGTCTCTTGGTCCTTTTAGAATTTTAGATTTTCCTCTTGAATGATTAATACATAGTTCTGCTATATCAGGTAATGAAAGTTGAGATATGTCTCCTTTCCCCATCATGTTCAGGATATCTATCCATTCATCCCTAATTGTTTTCAACAAAAGAGCTTTCAAAGTATCTTGGTCTAAGTTTTCCATTTTTTCCCTCTTGATGTTATAGTTAAATCTTTTCAACAAATCTTTCAAATTTTCATCCTCTTTTTGTATCATCTTGAACACTTCTTCCTTATGGTTGACTGGTATACAGTAATCCAAATATCTGTCTAGAAATGCTTTTCTCATATCATCCCATGTCGTAATAGACCTAGTGATTAAACTCATAAGCCATTTTAATGCTGCTCCTTTCAATGTTGAGGGGAACAGTTTAAGTTTCTGAGCATCTTGTAGGTAATCATAGGTTCTACATAGAACTTCAAATTCAAATAAGAAGGTCTCGGGATCTTCACTTTTTAGTCCATTAAAGTTTGGAAGAACAAAGGGTGAGATATTTTTCATAGTTGCATTAGTCTCTTCATCTATTATAGGAAATCCAAAAGGACTTCCAGTTTCCCTTCTACCTCTTCCTCCTTCTGCATTTCCTCTTCCTCTACCTTCTTCTGTACCTCTACCTCTTCCTCTATCTCCTCCTCTACCTCTACCTCCTCCAAATAGTGTATGTTCTCCATTAAAGACTTCTCCTTCCACTTCTTCTGCCATGATAGATTCTTCTAAACTGATAGAGGGTTCAGTTGGAAGATCTAATTGTTATACTGGTTCTTCTATCAAGGGTATATTGAAGAAATAGTCCTCTTCTTCCTCTTCACTAGGGATTTGTAATTCTTCTGCTGGAATATATTCTCCTGTGGAAGTGAAAAAGGTTACCCCTTCTGTAGGAGTCCTTGGATATTCTTCTTCTAGAATTTCTTCAGTGGATGAAGTGGGAGATCTTCCTGATGGGATATATGATCTTGAGACTTCTGGAAGCCTATGACCAGTATAGTATGGAATGTGGTTTTGAGTTGGAGGTGTGCTACTTCTTGGTCTTGGTGGAGTGAGTGGAGTTGTGGGAATTAAGCTTCTGCCTCTTATAAATCTACCCCTAGAATCTCTTTCTCTATGCATATCATTGTTTTTGGGAAATAGGAAATAAGGCTACCTAGTTACACTTCCCCGGCAACAGCGCCAAAATGTTTAGTCAATTTAGTGTCCTAAATTGATAGCATAAATTATTGACCAGGGCTAGTAAACTGATGAAGTGTAATGCACTATATGTGCCTAAGTATCCCTTTTTCTTACTAGGACAAGATACAGTGCGTTGTATATGTAGGTAGCCTTCATTTTAGCTACTATAAAATACACTTTTCGATGTCCAAGGGTGCGTTGCCCTCTTTGGCAGAACAATTTACCCTAGGGCCCCCAAAACCCTAAAAATTTGCAATAAATGGAAATGAAACTATTACTGAATGAAAGAGAGGGTTCATGGCACTAACCTGGATGAAACGGTAATGAAATCCATCCACAAAAATGATCGCAATTAGCAGCGGAAGTTCGGGGGAAAAATCAGGTTCAAAGCTCCAAAATGCAAATGGTAACTATGGAATAGTAAAACACTTTTTAATAGTCATTTAATTGTTTTTGAATTATATTTATTGCTATGGCTATGGTTTTATTATGTTTTTATCATGAAATAGGTATTTTTAATCCATTTGATGTTGTTCTGAACAGGTCTTACAACTGATGAACAGATTAGTCGTGCAGATTTATTTCAAAAATGATTTAACCACAAAGCATACCTTTTCTCCTTATTTTTCGAGCTTTGTTAAACACGAAAACGGATTTGAAGTGCACTTTTATCTCTTTTTCGAGCTTCAATAACAGTGAAAAAGGAACCCTTGGAGTCTTCTTTCAGCTCTTCTCAGACTCTGATAATGTGAAAATATTTCCGAGCACTTGTCTTTTCGACCTCGTAAAATTAAATGAATTGATATCTACTCAGTATAAGTTTAACCCTTTTCCAAGTTGAGATAGATTATTTGAGAAAAAGGAATACCTTGGTCAAACATGACTAAAGAGGTTCTCTCAGATATTATTTTACACTTTTTCGGATATGAGCGACAACTTTATGAAAAAGTACTTATGGAGTTTTCTTTTGTCCTCTTTTTCAAACTCTCTAAATATGAAAAAAGACCGGGTTTTCACTTTCGTTAAGCTCGTTCAAACATAAAATAGCGACGGCCTTGTCAATCATGGCAAGAATCGAGTTTCATTCATCACTAGACTCATTAAATTATTAAATAGAGATACATTTTCACCTGAAGGGTTGAATTATAGATCAAGAAAATGTTATCCTCCTCAAGCTTGTTAAAAAATAAAGAGGTATTGGTCGACAAATGACTGGGGAAATTTTGGGAAAGTGAACAGAAATTTTTACGGTACCAGGTCGCTCTTGAACATGACACTTCACTCCATCACTATGATTGTTTGGGTTGGGTAATCTTCTTGATGGTTCATTCATACCTATGTTTCATCATACCTTCACTTCGGTTTTGGGTCAATGCTACCAACTCATCTCAGTGTCACCAATATGTTCAAGAGAAGTCATCTAGTGAATACTCCTCCTTCTTCAATACTCATAAACCTTCATTCTCATGACAATCATCCCTGAATATTGCTATATCAAGTCATACCTTTGTCTCTGAAATCGGTAACTCCCGTTTCACAATAAGGTGGCTTCCTGTCGATGAAAAATCATTATCCAGGAAGTTCACTTAGAAACATCATATTCCAGTACCATGAGGCTTGTTATAGCATCGACAAGACCCTCACTTACGGACTTTTGACCGAAATATTTTGTTTGGCATTTGACATCAAATCATCTATTCACGCCTTACGAAATGTACTGCAATACCTTGAGGGCCATTGACATCAATGGTGGTTCTCTTGTATTTGCTAACAACTCACATCATTGGTTGGTAATCAAACGATGTCCTTCCATGTTCGAGTACAAATCATATATTCGCATGGCTAGAATTATACCCAAATAATCGAGTGAATGAGATAAGAAGAACCCGGATCTAGTTTCAACCATCCGGGCTGTGATTTTAGGAATTTTGTAAACATCATTTGTATGGTGACCTTACATACAGATCGTCATCTGAACATGAGCCTATATCTGTAGGCATGTTCGTATTGGGCAAGATTGCAATGTGGACGACTTTCTGAATTATGTACATGTTATTAGAAAATTTATGTGCTGAGCATGGGAATGCCTTCCCTCAAAAATTATGATCAAGAGGATATATCATGATGTAATTTATTGTAAGTTTGATGCAGGTCGCCACTCCGCTTCATCTCCAGCCCATCACAATGTAAAGAATCTCAATCAAAATATTGTTATTATTATTCTGACTTCATGCTTTAGGGGGGAATTGTTATAGGTCAATTTGGGCATCATTCCCAATGAACTGGTTAACTGGAAATCATCTCCAAAACCAATGAATAGGGTCTATCATTCCCTATCATTTCAGTTGTTACACGCCCTAAGACAAAGAACAAGACAAATAATCCATGACTTTCATTTGCAAAGGTTTCCTCCTGAGAAGTTGCCCCAGCGTTCTTTAAACCAAACGGTAGTTTCCTATAAGTGACTGTGCCCTAGGGACAGATGAATGTTGTCTTATGTTGATCCTATGGGTGAATATTGATTTGATTGTAACCAGAAAATCCATCCATGAACGAAAATATTTCACATCCAACACAATCATCAATAATCTGGTCGATAAAGGGAGTAGGATAGTTGTCTTTTGGACAAGCAATGTTGACATCCTGATAATCGAAACACACTCTAATGGTTCCTTGTTTTTTCATGAAAGGAACGATATTGGAAACCCACTCAGTGAGCGGAACAGGGTAAATGAAACCAGCACACAAACATTTTTCAACTTTTTCTTTGATGGAAACAACTTTTTTTGGATGAACAGGACGAAGTAGTTGACGCACTGGTTTGACATCAGGATAAATATTAATAGTGTGTTCAACAATAATGGTATCTATGCCTGGAATTTCCTCGTAAGACCAAGAAAATACATCACGGAATTCGCCAAATAGAGAGCGATATGATTCGAGTTCTGATGGAGAACAATATAGACTGACATGAATATTTTCTACAACTTTAGTTTTGGTCGAAATATCGATAGAAATGGTTTTTCAATATTTGACAGATTTCGCTCGGAATAGATTGCATTAATAGGTAAAGAATTCGAAAAGAAATTTTTGATTGATGGGTGATATAGTTCGCTAATATGATTTTCTTCATAATTAGGAAGATGGGAATGATGATGATAATCTTCCCATGGTTCTCCTTCTCACATCATGGCTTCAAAAATATTCTCACTTGTCAAGAAAATAAGGAAAATGGATCAGATGGAGTATCAAATTCTAAGGAACGATTAACCCAAACAACCAGCGACGTTGCTTTCGAATTCACCGCCCAAACCAAATAGATTGATTTCTATGCCAACTCAATAGGGCTGGGCGTTAGAAACTCATCCAACGTAACAATTTCAGAATCATCCATACTCTCCCTTAAGCCATATGGAGTGGAAAAGATCATGTAGCAGGTTTCTATACTTGCAATTTATGCCGACGTCGCGGGCAGTGGTAATGCAAAGGTTCCCATGAGAGTGGAACCCTTTAAGAGTCCTACACCAATGTTCTGAAGTGCTAGTTGGGGTACGTGAACGAACAGAACACTTCCAGTTACCTGCGAAGCAGAGGCAAAGAAGGATAGATGATTAATGACTATGATAGTGCCTTTATATGGAAAGGCAATCATTCTAAAATATGTAGAAAAAATTGCAGTCATTGCATATACCCATGGCCTTCCAAGTAGAATATTATAGTTAAGGGGTCTGTCAACAACCTTGACATCAACATTAACTTTTTTCCCCCCTAGTTCAACCTGTAGGTTATTAATAATACCACAAGGCTTATATGTACGTCCATCGAAAGCCTTCAACATCATTGATGATTGTGATAAGCGCAGCGAGCCAAGTGACTTCCAACAATTTAGAGACATAATACATGTAGATGCTCCCTCATCAATAATAGTACGATGAACAAGGTGATTGAGAAAATTTACTTGTATGGAGAATGTCAATTATACTGGTAGTTGTGGCACATAGCCCATATGATTAAAGACGAAACGATTAGAATCAATCAAATCAATTCCACCAATAGCCGACAATAAAGCCTGTTTTTGGGAGGGACAATTTTGTAATACCTCAAGAGCAGACATAGCTGAAGGGGATTGAGCCAAATATTCAACTATATTATAATTTTGAGCAGCTCTTGCTCGAGGATTATATTTTGATTTGTGAATTACTCCCTTTGTTGGCTTCATTGTCAATTCAGGAATAGAAGTAGGTAGTAATGATTCCTTAAACATATTCATATTTAATGTAGTAGGTTGATCAGTGGCCCAAATACCATAATATTTATTACGCATTGACACCAAAATATATGTTGAAGATTTTGTGACAGATAACATAAGTACTTGGGAACTAGAAGCTGGATCCGTAGCAACCAAATTTGTGTCTGGATTCAGAAACGGATCTGTCAACATAGCGGATGCATTAGAAGTCTTAATTGTTGGCCACCTATAAAATTTTTTCTATAAAAAAGGTGGCCAAAACATTGTTCAGTCTTCAAGAAACACTTTCTTGGCCAAAATGTTATCTCTTGAAGCCTTTGGAAGATCTCATGGTCATGTCTAAAGGTCTTAACTTCTATTTTCCTCCAGAACTCAAAAATTCTGCTCAAAATTCGATGAGAAAGACTGCTGCAAAATCCCCTTCTCTCCCCTTCCCCCACTCAGAAACTAACCTTCATCTTTTCCCATCATTTTCCTCTGTTTTCCATTTTCCTCATCTCCCCTTCATAAAATTGCCTTTGCAGAGTTTAAAACTCCTTTTAAAAACTCTATCGAAACCCTCAATTACCCTTCGAAAACCATTGAAAATCATAAAAAACCCATTTTTTGTATTAAGGGTTTAAGCCCCTTTGGGCCAGGTCTCAACCACTCCCCCACCGTATGCCCATGGTGCTAAGACCAAGCACTAAACCTTTCGGCACTTATCGCATCAGAGAAAATCCAAAGCGTGCAAGTTTTTTTGCCATGTTTGAAGAACTCCAATGCGATTAGCCCATGCTTATAAACCCCCGGTCATACTACCTTTCATATAACCTTCGGCCCCGCAATCGGGCGCCTAACCACATAATACATATCCCACCCTAAAAATATTAAAAACCTTATGTTATTTTCGAAACTTTGGGTTTTTAATTATTTAATATTATTTCCGTCAGTTCCATTTTTTAACCGTTCCGCACCGTCGATCTGATCTTCAGATCGGACGGTGCAGAGTCCGTCTCCCCGGTGGTCCTCACATTCCACTCACCCATCCAAAACCGCACGGTATTCATCGCACTGCCTTTGGTGCAAGGGTGGTTTTTCTCGATTGCCATCGATTCCATACGCTGGCCGACACGCGTCCTAGGTACTATTCACAAAACCGCCGTCAATCGCGCGTTAACGTTCAGACGTGGACGCCGAGAGATATCGCTGTACATCGTCCGATCTGGGGCAGGCCATCCAACGGCTATCACTCACCGAAGATGCCCAATAGTTAACCGGGCTACGTCGCGGCGTTGAGTTGATCTCCGACGTCAATCTAATCTGCAGATCGACGGTCCACATTCCATCGCCCAGATTCGATCGCCCTGTCAACGTTATCCACTTTGACTTTTCTCCTCCACTCCCGACCATTGATCTCTGCGCGATCGACGACTCTGATTCAATTTCCTTTTTCCACCTCCCTTTTTTCTCCTCTGATAAATCTCGACCGTTGGATGATGCCATCCAACGACCACGCTCCCTCCACATGCCTTCTGAAGTAGTTAGCCCATGCACGCAGGATTTTATAACAGTTTTTCGTATTTTGCAGGATTAAATGGTTTTCTCGCCATTTATGAAGTAAATTTAGAAGCAGAGGGTGACGATCCTCCAGCCTCTGATCCATCAAGGAAAATCATTCACAGGTTTCAAATTTACATTTCTTCAGTGATTCATCAGTCATTGATGCCATTCGATCCATGTGTAGCCCTGTATACCAGCAAAAACACAGTGAATCAAGCACATTCAAAGAGTATCAGTGTCGAAGACAAAATATATCGGAACAGGAGATTGAAGACCTAAAACACAGATCTCAAGTAAGTTAAAGATGTTTTAAAGAAAAGACAAAGACAATTGTCGATTCGAGAAAGCCTCCACTGCCTTAAGCAGAGGCTAATCAAACCCTCTCTAGCTCCTAAAGGCACCTACAACCTCACAGAAAATCAAAGGTTGCCGAACAATTAATACTAATCAAGGATCTTATCTCTAAAATTGTCGGCAAAACTATTTTAAAAGATTAAAGCACAGTCCAGAAGCAGATCTTTTCAATCATTAGGCCTCGAAAGGCAGAAACAGAGTTATGAAGCAGAGTTAGAAATGATTACATTCCTGCCTTATGCCTTTCCTGGTTCCCAAAGGCTAGAAATTGCATTGATTACATAATTAATGATACTTGACCCCTGGGAAATCCTCCCACCTCTTCATTCTTCTATAAATACTTCTGTAGAAGATGAGAAAATTTTGGTCTCTGGACATCTGAATGTATGTAATAGTTATTCTGAAGCTACTGATGCCCTGTTTGCAACTTAAAGATATATAAGCTGATATGGGAAGTTCGAAGTTGTAGAGACCCACTGGGCTTGCTGATTGTAATTGGTTTGAACATCAAATACAAGCTGCTTATTTATGGGATCCTGATTTATGTCAATGGTGATGTGTTCTTCACTATCAATTGTTATTTTGCTTAATGTTTTCACTCTGTTCACTTTCTCTGATAAAGAGCAACAAACATAGAGCTAGGATTTACTCTCAACAGTACCCTACTCTTATTGAAAGCTTTATTTTCTATGTTTTCTTCATTTGAAAATTCTCTTTGAAGAGTACATCAATGTAGGTCGGTTTAAAGGCACTTGCCTGATATAAATTTCTCTTTGTCACTGTTATCTGTGTTTTCCTTATTTGAATATGATGAAAGCAGGGTAGTTTAAAGGCACTTACCTGATCTTAAGCTATTCAACTGTTTTTTTAATGTTTTCTAACTGAAAGTACTTCAATGCAGGCTAGTTTAAAGGTACTAACCTGATCTCAGAATACTTTTATGTTTTTCTTATTGAATATGCTGAAAGCAGGGTAGTTTAAAGGCACTTACCTGATCTTAAGTTGTTCAAATGTCTTTTAATGTTTTCTAACTGAAAGTACTTCAATGCAGGCTAGTTTAAAGGTACTAACCTGATCTCAGAATACTCTTATGTTTTTCTTTAAGTACAGGCTGAAGCAAGATAGTTTAAAAGAACTTACTTGATCTTAGGTTGTTTCACTATATTTTCATTTGTTTGTTCTTCATTTCCTATCTGTTTCATTCCATAAAATCACCTTAAGAGATCCTTTGACATAAGTGACTTGCCCCATGGATCCTGCTTGAACCTTGTTGTCCAATCAAAATCCTCCTATGACTCCATAGCCCAATGGGTTAAAAATGTCTTTGCCTTTCTGTCAGCCAAATCATTCCTTCACCTGCAGACACCTTCACCCTTCATTTTGAAACTGCCTTCACCTTCATCTTGTCTTTGCCCAACCAAAACAAACAAAACAAAACCCAAGCTCTTCATAACTATCCTAATATCACTATTTCAGGTTTTAAATATCACATCTTTAAACTCATTCATAGAGAGATCCCTCTCTGGATTCAGGAGGGCTAGATCCTTGAATCCCAAAGTGGTCTGATGTTATCCCTGTAGTTGGACTTTTTCCAATCTTGCTAATTACAGGGTGCTAACATACTGGCGACTCCACTGGGGACATTTTTGAGTTCATAGTTTCTTGGCTAGCTTTTATAGACTCTCTAGTTTTCCATACAACCACTCAACTCAGAAAAACCTAAAAATATTTCAGATTGGTATTCAATAAACATGGTGGTGGACCATAAGACCTTTTACCTATGAAAAGAGCTAAAAAATTCCACTTGGAGACTCCACAATCCTGAACAGACCTTAAGATTCCATTGGGAAGAACCCTTATCATTGTAATATCTTTCAAACTTAGTCACAAGACTGTAGGATTAATTTTTTTCCAAAATAGACTAGTTAACCTTTTAAAGATTGTCATACCTAGTTGAAATTATCTTGTTTATTTGGATTTGAAAAACACAGCATAGAGGCTTCTAGAAAGATTCACACTAGAGCCTATCCTTACCCTGATCCACCTGAGATAGTTGATAACCCAGAAAGTATCCTTAGGAATTCTCCTAAGATTAATTTATCAACTGTTTTCAGATCACCTTTGAGAGCTAATTCAGTCCCTGAAAATCTTTCAGCTCTACAAAAATCTCAAGTTGACTTAGTAAATCCATTTAGAACTAGGTCTCTTGGTGATTTAGATCAGTTAGATTCTGAATCTTCACTATCATCCCCGAAAACAAGTGAACCTCTTGGTAGCAGAGAAACAACACCTCCTGATTTGCATTTTCTTCACAACTTAGGTGTCTCTCATCCAAGATCAACTCAGCAGTCTATTCCTGGTCCATCCACATCTGCTCACCCTACATCCACTGTTCAAATCACTCCACTTCAGCCCACTTTCCCTTTGGTTAATACACCTCTTGTAAATCCACCTCCACCACATATCATGGCAACATGGTATGCTCCATTAGTCCTTCCTGCACCATTAGTCAATCTTCCACAGGACTATCAGTCCAAAATTCCATTATATGATGCTAGCAATGCTATAACTGCATCACAACATGTGGATAATATGAATGACTACTTTGACAGAAATGAAATTGATGATGATTCGGTCAAGCTTAGGTTATTTGCTCAGAGCTTAGGGGGAGAAGTGAGGAAATGGTTCAAAGGTTTAACCCCCCATAGTATCCGTGATCTACAAGCCTTCCATCAAACATTCTTAAACAAATGGGAAGTAAAGAAAAACCCTCTCCAAGTCCTTTCTAACTATAAGAATCTCCATAGAGACACTGAGGAAAGTGTGCAAGCTTATTGCACTAGATTCAATAGTGTGTATAATGCACTTTACCCAGAACTAAAACCTCCACAAGGCTCAGCTTTAAACAAGTTTCCTGAAGGGTGTGACCCTGAGATGGCCTATCAGCTGAGAGAGAGAGATTTTTCAACTCTTGAAGATATGCAAAAGGGTGCTCTTTCTATGGAAGTCAAATTGATGGAGAAGAGAGCGAGAATGAAAATTGAAAAGAGAGTGTCTTTTAGAAAGGAAAATGCCCCTTCTACTTCCAACTCAAAGATGGAAAGAATGATAGAGGAGATGATGAAGAAAATGAGAATCCTTGAGAGAGCACAAGCAAGTCAAAACCAAATTGCTCCTTAAAACAAAAACCAGAACCAGAATCAGAATTTTAGAAGGAACCAACCTCCAAACAGATCTAGGGAAGATGATCAACAGATCACTCCTCCCTTTCATCAAAACTATATAAGTGAGGTTGAGGAAACAAATGAGATAACAGAGGAAGATGATATCAACATGTTGGGAGTAGATAATGATGAATTTGAGATTAATTATGATAGGGAACAAGGTTTTCATACCCCTTATGATGACAACAAAGATGATAATGAAAGTTATTTTCAAGACATGGAAAATGTCATCATAGAGTCTCAAAAATAATATGACCTCAAAAGAAAAACCAGTCAACAAACTCCCAACACCAAAACCTCTGAAAAATCTTCACAAAACAGCACTACAACCAAGCCTAAAATTTTCAAACAAAAGGATAAAATAGTAGCTGTGAATTCTGATAGAGATAGAGAGAAAGGCACTAAAAATAATGAAAAACAGAGTGCGGACATTAGTAGTACTACAACTTCAGCTAGTACTCCTGTTAAGACAATTTTGTCAAAAACGAGTAGAACAAATTAGCAAGCTGATGTTGTTGATAGACTGGCAGCTAGTAAGGCTGAGACAAGTTCATCAAAGAACCAAATTCTTTTCAGCCTAGAGCAGGAAATTTCAAAGATCAGAATCTCTGTTCCCCTGACTGAGTTAGCTGCCTAGAATGTATATAGGACCCAAATTTGAAGGCTTTAAATATTGAGGATAGTAATGACACAGTCAATCTTAATGATGACCAGCCAGAGCTCATTTTTGGTCCTAAGATTGAAGGGATATATCAAGAGGGACCTATACCTCCCTTTTATGTGAGTTTAAATGTTCATGACAAGATCCTGCATAATGCTATGCATGACTCTGGAGCCTTGCACAACCTTATGCCAAAGGTGATAATGGAAAGGCTAGGATTAGAAATAACTAGACCTTACAAGGATTTATATTCTTTTGATTCTAACAGAGTGAAGTGCCTTGGCCTAATCAAAGACCTTTGTGTGAGTTTGACCCAAATCCCAGCCAAGTCCATGGTGATGGATGTTGTGGTGGCTGATGTGCCTCCTAAGTATGGCATGTTGTTGTCAAGATCATGGGGTGCCAAGTTGCAAGGTACCATACAAATGGATGGGACATATGCCACTATCCCTGTTTTTAGCTAGCTCAGAAGACTGTACAGAGAGTCACACATGAAATTCATGGTCAGTAGCCCAGAAAAGCTTGAAAATTCTCCCATTTATTTTGTCCATATTGACCTGGATTTGTTTATATTTTACAATAATGAATCCACAAAACAGTTAGAGCCAGAACACAGTGACTCAGATAAACAGTGAGAGACCCCAAATCTAGAAATAAATGCAGTTCTAGATATGGAAGAAAACGAGAGAGAAATTTTGGAACAGCGCGTTGAAACAACGGACCAGAGTGAACAAAGCCAAGAAAGAAAACAACAGACTGCCCCTCATGCTCAGCTCCATGACAAACCTGAGGAGGTGAAACAAATACAACTAAGTGCCAAGATTTCGCAACAACCCTTGAGCACGTTGGTTGAAGAAGACAATAACCGAGACGAAATCGAAAATAGTCCTCTGTGGAGTATGTATTTTTATGGGTCATGCACTAATAACAATGCTGGTGCAGGTGTCTGGATTACCAACACTGAAAACAACCACACAGAAAGCGTTTCCTGCAAATTAAACTTTTAGTGTTCCAATAACATAGTAGAATATGAATCCCTTCTCTTAGGCTTACATCTATTAAAAAAGTTAGGAGCCACAAGAATTAATGTGTATGGGGATTCAGAACTAGTCATTAAGAAAGTCAATGGGGAATATAACACAAATCATCCCAGACTTAGAGCTTACCGAAACGATGTCATGGACCTTTTAAAAACTTTTGAGGAGTCCAAATTGATTTTTGTTCCAAGAAAAAGAAATATTGCCGCACAAAATTTAGCTTTTGCGGCTAGAACATGCTTAACGCCATTTGAAACCAAAGACTGTACAACTCAAATTAAGTTTAGACCAGTTGTGCCAGATAATGAAAAATATTGACAGGTCTTTGAGGGCGACAAACAGATAGAGGATTTTCTGTTGGGCAGGAACGAATTTGAGTTATCTGATTCGGATCCTAAATTCGATGAAAAATTCCTAAACAAAAAGTCCCCTAAAATAGAAAAACCATCTGGTCCCGTAGAAATCAACATGTTAAATAAAAAACTTGAAACTCATACTGAAGAATACAAGGACACAGAAAATGAAGACATTGAGGTATTGTCGTCAAAGGACAAGAACATACCCAGGGGGCTAGCACTGTTAGAAGACCTCTTTGATTTTAACAACGTAGCAAAGAAGCCCACCGTAGAATACACAGAGTCTGAGGTCGAGGAATGCAACATAGGCACCGAGGATCAGCCTAAAATTATTAAATTAGCTAGGTCCTTGCCACCAGACATGAAAAGGAAATACGTTGACCTGTTTAAAGAGTTTGTCGATCTATTTTCCTAGAGCTATGAAGACTTGAAAGCCTACGATACAGAAATCATCCAGCACAAGATCCCTTTGAAATAAAAACAAAAACCCTTTAAGCAAAAACTGCGTTGAATTAATCCAATACAACTGCCTCTAGTAGAAAAGGAAATCAAGAAAATGTATGAGGCACGAATCATTGTGCTTGTGCGGTTTTCAGATTGGATTTCTAACCTTGTAGCCGTGAGGAAAAAGACTGGAGAAATCAGATTGTGCATTGATTTCATAAACCTTAACAGAGCCTCCCTAAAAGACAATTACCCTTTACCAAAAATGGAACACATTCTACAAAGGGTAGTCGGTTCGAAGAGGATTTCCCTGTTAGATGGTTTTTCAGGGTATAACCAGGTTTTAGTACTCCCAGAAGACCAACTCAAGACAACTTTCACCACTCCTTGGGGCACTTTCATGTATGTGAAAATGCCTTTTGGGTTAATGAATGTTGGGGCCACTTTCCAAAGGGCCATGGACATTGCATTTTCAGAGGAGATAGGGCACTTCATTGTAATTTACCTTGATGACATAACAGTTTATTCCAAATCTGATGAAGAGCACCTGAAACATTTAAGAAAGGTCCTTGAAAAGTGCAGAAGGTTTGGGTTATCTTTAAATCCCAAAAAGACAGTGTTTGGCCTTCAGGAAGGTAAACTCCTTGGCCATATCATATCAGAAGAAGGGATTAAAATAGATCCAAATAGATTTGAGGGAATAATTGCAATCCTTTATTGGAACGATTAACTTCTTGAGGAGGTTTATTCCCAACTTAGCAGAGCTCCTTAGAAACATGACTAATATGCTCAAGAAAGAAGTAGGAGTGAAGTGGACTGTAGAAACCAAAAAATCCTTCGAATCGGTAAAACATGTACTCACCCGGGCACCAGTCCTAATCATCCCAGACTTTTCAAAAGAGTTCCTTATTTTCTCCTTTACCTCAGAGCATACTGTGGCTGCAGTCCTGTTGCAGAAAAACCCAGAGGGACAGGAACAACCCAATGCTTTTTTCAGCAAGGCTTTAAGGGATGCACCCTTGAAATATAATATAATGGAAAAACAGGCCTATGCTTTGGTAAAGGCCTTGAAGGACTTCAGGGTGTATATTCTACATTCCCACATCATTGCCTATGTACCTAACATAGTGGTAAAAGACATATTGTCACAAGACCCAGATGGAAAGAGAGGCAAATGGATTGCTACTATATTAGAGTATGATTTGGAAATCAGACCAACCAAAATTATTAAAGGTCAGGGCTTAGCTCAATTAATGGCTGAATCTAATCTACAAGCCCTTGAAATTAACATGGTAGATGCCTTGGATGAATAGGAAGAATTACCTGCTCCCACTGTCGAAGAGTAGTTTCAAAACTCACCTTGGTACACTGATATCTTGTATGTGCTTGCAAATCTTAATGCTCCTCCTGATTTATAAAAAACAAAGGCAAGGTTTTGAAAGTTGAAAGCTAGGAACTATTGCATTTTAAATGAATGTTTATACTGGAAAAATGTTGATGGTTTATTTCTTAAATGTTTTCCTGAAGTTGATGCGGAGAGGATAAAACATGAATTCCATGGAGAGTGTGGAGGTCATCTTTACTGGAAAACCACAGCCAATAAAATTCTTAGAGCTGGCTATTACTGGCCCACCCTCTTCCAGGATGTCCATAAAATGATAGTTGCCTGTCACAAATGCCAAATTTTTGAAGGCAAAAGAAAACTTCTTCCTCTACCATTACAACCTATCACTGTTGAAGCTCCTTTTCAACAGTGGGGCCTAGATTTCATAGGGGAAATCCATCCTGCTTCGTCTGCCCAACACAAATGGATTCTCACAGCCACTAACTACTTCAAAAAATGGATTGAAGCCATCCCTTCTAGGAATGCCACAGATTCTGTCATTATAAAATTCCTTGAACACCATATCTTGTCTAGATTCGAATGCCCTAGGAAGATTATTACTGATAATGCTGCTGCTTTTTGTTCCAAAAATATGATTGATTTTTGTCACAGGTATCAGATTACACTTGGTCATTCTAATGCTTACTACCCTCAAGGTAATGGTCTAGCACAATCATCAAATAAAAGTTTGGTGACCATCATCAAGAAGCTACTTGAAGAGAACAAAAAATCATGGCATAACAAGTTGGTGCATGCTCTATGGGCAGACAGATTGACCACAAAAAAGTCCATTGGAATGTCCCCTTACCAGCTTGTTTATGGAACATATGCATTGTTTCCTACCAGCCTAGGTGTACTAGTAATAAAATTAATCCAAGAAATATAGTCAGAAGAGGAAAACATGATTAGGAGGATTAGTCAGACAATACATCTCCAACAGACAAGGGAAGAGGTTTACAATAGGGCTCAGAAGGTGCAAGAAAAAATAAAGAAGTTGTTCGACAAAAGAAAAAAGCCTTGTGTTTTCAACATTGGAGATAAGGTACTCAAATGGGATTCCAAAAGAGAGGATAAGGGTAAACATGGTAAATTTGACAGTTTGTGGCAAGGTCCTTACGTCATCTAGTCCACCGTTGGTCCTAATGCCTTTTTTCTACAAGAGTTAGATGGTACAGATCTGTTTGGGGGTCCTGTCAATGGCAGGGTCCTTAAGAATTACTACTGCTGAATTTGATTTTAAAGCTTTCATTTCCATTATAAATACCATTTTCTTTGTTCAGTCTCATAAAAGAAAAAGTACAAAAACAATAGAAAAAGAAAAGAGGGCAGATTTTAAAAAACAATAAAGGTACAACCCCATACCAAAAAAGAGAAATAAATTCTGAAAGTGTGCAAGCTCAAATGCCACTCCTGACTAACACACTTCTAGTTAGTCAAACTATCTAATCTTGACTAATTAGCTTTAAGTTTCTGCTGATAGGATAGTGAATTAGATTTGCCAAACTGTTTAATCTTGGCTTATCAGTAGATAGTTTAGGATAGAAATTAAAGGTTCAAATATGCTCAAAATATGAACCTAAATTTCCAAGCAAAGGAATGACTCAAATCTGTTTTGTTTTCTGAGTCAGAAAGGATAAAAATCTGGTTCTAATTAGCTCAAAATCTGAACCATATGGCAAAGGAGAAGCAACTCAAATGAAGTCAAAACAGAGCTGTAAAAAGATGAAGGAAGTGCTTTCAATTTTTAGATCTTAAGCCTTCATCATTTTTGTTTTAAATTTTCTGCAAAATAAATGTCTATGTGCAGCTTGTTTTTATGCCATAGATCACAACAAGTCAAAAAACTTAAGCTTGACTTGACTGTTTTTAAATTTATGTTTTAGAATTTAGAGAATGAAAATATGTTGGACAGTTTAATCCCAACAGATGGTAGATTAGGTAGAGAATCATCTGAACTCAACTGTTTAATCTGAGTTCAGGGAGAAATAAGGAGTAGAAATAGATTAGATTTCTTGCTTTCAAAAGACTAAAATGTTTTGAAAGAGGTTTCCAATCCAAGTGCACTCTGATGAAGAAAAAATGCTAGATCAGTAGGATTGGGTAGGTAGAAAGTTTGTGTTGAATGAAGATCCATTGTTTTTTATAGCTGCTGACATGTTTTCAGAGCAGAGTAAGATCATCCCAGCAAAGGAAGGGCAGCCCAATGGATCAGGCACAGGTCAGCCTCCCAGAGAACGTAATGGATGTGGCACAGGTCAGCCTCCCAGAGAAATACAGGTCTGAATTTCTTGATGCCTTCAAGAAAGCACCATCCCAAGTGGAGCCACTGTTGGCCACCTATAAAATTTTTTCTATCAAAAAGGTGGCCAAAACATTGTTCAGTCTTCAAGAAACACTTTCTTGGCCAAAATGTTATCTCTTGAAGCCTTTGGAAGATATCATGCTCATGTCTAAAGGTCTTCACTGCTATTTTCCTCCAGAACTCAAAAATTTTGCTCAAAATTCGATGAGAAAGACTGCTACAAAATCCCCTTCTCTCCCCTTCCCCCAATCAGAAACTAACCTTCATCTTTTCCCATCATTTTCCTCTGTTTTCCATTTTCCTCATCTCCCCTTCATAAAATTGCCTTTGCAGAGTTTAAAACTCCTTTTAAAAACTCTATCGAAACCCTCAATTACCCTTCGAAAACCATTGAAAATCATAAAAAACCCATTTTTTGTATTAAGGGTTTAATCCCCTTTGGGCCAGGTCTCAACCACTCCCCCACCGTATGCCCATGGTGCTAAGACCAAGCGCTAAAGCTTTCGGTACTTATCGCATCGGAGAAAATCCAAAGCGCGCAAGTTTTTTTGCCATGTTTGAAGAACTCCAATGCGATTAGCCCATGCTTATAAACCCCCGGTCATACTACCCTTCATATAACCTTCGGCCCCGCAATCGGGCGCCTAGCCACATAATACATATCCCGCCCCGAAAATATTAAAAACCTTATGTTATTTTCGAAACTTTGGGTTTTTAATTATTTTATATTATTTCTTCTAGTTCCATTTTTTAATCGTTCCGCACCGTCGATCTGATCTTCAGATCGGATGGTGCGGAGTCCGTCTCCCCGGTGGTCCCCGCATTCCACTCACCCGTCCAAAACCGCGCAGTATTCATCGCACCGCCTTTGGGGCAAGGGTGGTTTTTCCCGATCACCAGCGATTCCATACATTGGCCGACATGCGTCCTGGGTACTGTTCACAAAACCGCCGTCCATCGCGCGTTAACGTTTGGACGTGGATGCCGAGCGATATCGCTGTACACCGTCCGATCTAGGGTAGGCCATCCAACGGCTATCGCCCACCGAAGATGCCTGACAGTTAACCGGGCTACGGCGCGGCGCTCAGTTGATCTGATCTGCAGATCGACAGCCCACATTCCATCGCGCAGATTCGATCTCCCAGTCAACGTTATCCACTTGACTTTTCTCCTCTGCTCCCGACCGTCGATCTCTGCGCGATCAACAACTCTGATTCAATTTCCTTTTTCCACCTCCCTTTTTTCTCCTCTGATAAATCTCGATCGTTGGATGATGCCATCCAAAGGCCACGCTCCCTCCACATGCCTTCTGAAGCAGTTAGTCCATGCACGCAGGATTTTATAACAGTTTTTCGTATTTTGCAGGATTAAATGGTTTTCTCGCCATTTCTGAAGTAAATTCAGAAGCAAAGGGTGACGATCCTCCAGCCTCTGATCCATCAAGGAAAATCATTCACAGGTTTCAAATTTACGTTTCTTCAGTGATTCATCAGTCATTGATGCCATTTGATCCATTTGCAGCCCTGTATACCAACAAAAACACAGTGAATCAAGCACAGTCAAAGAGTATCAGTGCCGAAGACAAAATATATCGGAACAGGAGATTGAGGACCTAAAACATAGATCTCAAGTAAGTTAAAGGTGTTTTCAGGAAAAGACAAAGACAACTGTCGATTCAAGAAAGCCTCCACCGCCTTAAGCAGAGGCTAATCGAACCCTCTCCAGCTCCTAAAGGCACCTACAGCCTCACAGAAAATCAAAGGCCGCCGAACAATTAATACTAATCAAGGATCTTATCTCTAAAATTGTCGGCAAAACTATTTTAAAAGATTAAAGCACAGTCTAGAAGCAGATCTTTTCAATCATTAGGCCTCGAAAGGCAGAAATAGAGTTATGAAGCAGAGTTAGAAATGATTACATTCCCGCCTTATGCCTTGCCTGGTTCCCAAAGGCCAGAAATTGCATTGATTACATAATTAATGATACTTGACCCCTGGGAAATCCTCCCACCTCTTCATTCTTCTATAAATACTTCTGTATAAGATGAGAAAATGTTGGTCTCTGGACATCTGAATGTATGTAATAGTTATTCTAAAGCTACTGATGCCATGTTTGCAACTTAAAGATATATAAGCTAATATGGGAAGTTCGAAGTTGTAGAGACCCACTGGGCTTGCTGATTGTAACTGGTTTGAACATCAAATACAAGCTGCTGATTTATGGGATCTTGATTTATGTCAATGGTGATGTGTTCTTCACTGTCAATTGTTATTTTTCTTAATGTTTTCACTCTGTTCACTTTCTCTGATAAAGAGCAGCAAATATAGAGCTAGGATTTACTCTCAACAGTACCCTACTCTTACTGAAAGCTTTATTGTCTATGTTTTCTTCATTTGAGCGTTCTCTTTGAAGAGTACATCAATGCAGGTCGGTTTAAAGGCACTTGCCTGATCTAAATTTCTCTTTGTCACTGTTATCTGTGTTTTCCTTATTTGAATATGCTGAAAGCAGGGTAGTTTAAAGGCACTTACCTGATCTTAAGCTGTTCAACTGTTTTTTTAATGTTTTCTAACTGAAAGTACTTCAATGCAGGCTAGTTTAAAGGTACTAACCTGATCTCAGAATACTTTTATGTTTTTCTTATTGAATATGCTGAAAGAAGGGTAGTTTAAAGGCACTTACCTGATCTTAAGTTGTTCAAATGTCTTTTAATGTTTTCTAACTAAAATTACTTCAATGCAGGCTAATTTAAAGGTACTAACCTGATCTCAGAATACTCTTATGTTTTTCTTTAAGTACAGGCTGAAGCAAGATAGTTTAAAAGAACTTACTTGATCTTAGGTTGTTTCACTATATTTTCATTTGTTTGTTCTTCATTTCCTATTTGTTTCATTCCATAAAATCACCTTAAGAGATCCTTTGACATAAGTGACTTGCCCCATGGATCCTGCTTGAACCTTGTTGTCCAATCAAAATCCTCCTATGACTCCATAGCCCAATGGGTTAAAACTGTCTTTGCCTTTCTGTCAGCCAAATCATTCCTTCACCTGCAGACACCTTCACCCTTCATTTTGAAACTGCCTTCACCTTCATCATGTCTTTTACCAACCAAAAAAAACAAAACAAAACCCAAGCTCTTCATAACTAGCCTAATATCACTATTTCAGGTTTTAAAGATCACATCTTTAAACTCATTCATAGAGAGATCCCTCTCAGGATTCAGGAGGGCTAGATCCTTGAATCCCAAAGTGGTTTGATGTTCTCCCTGCAGTTGGACTTTTGCAAATCTTGCTAATTACAGGGTGCTAACATTAATGATCTTTGAGACTTCAGCGTGGTGAGGAAAATCCCAAACAAAGTGTTCCTCATTACAAATTATTCATGGATAACGATGTTTCCTAGGTCCAAATGATTGATCAGATGATCTTTCCTATGGGTTAGAAGTTTTATTTTTCTTAGATTTCCTTTTTTTCTTATTTATGGGTTGCTTGTCACTTTTTCCTTTGTCAAACGACACGACATTAATTTTGGAAGAAGGTGCAGGATCAAGTGCAGTAGTATGATGTGTGCTTGCAGTGCCAATCAAGCCGTCTCCGACATGAGAGTCCTTTAATTGAGGAGGAATAGTAAAATTAGATCTCGGCGCATTTTTTCATAGAGCGTGCCAGGCTGAGTATAAATCAAATCTAAATATTGGGCACGAGCAATAACCAGCTCTTCTGTGACGATGCCACCCTTAGCCACATCCTCAATTATAGATTGTAATAGGGACTTAATGAACCACTCAGCAAGGAGTTGATCCAGAACAAATGTCTTAACCATTCTTCGACGACGACGCAACTCATGGATACGATCAGAAATGTGAGCAGCATTAGTCTGTTTGAAATTGGTCAAGAGTTCCGTTCTAGTTTCATATCGTATGGGTAACTGGAAGTGAGTCAAAAATATAGTAGCTAGGGCCGTGAAATTATCAAAAGAAGCTCTAGGTAACTCAATATACCATTTTACAGTCAGACCAACACACTTTTCAATAGAAGAAATTGAAGACAAGTTGGAATTGTTTACCTCTTCCTCGGGAATTTTCTTGGACAAATCTTCTTGAGCTTGAAGGAGTTGTTTCTCCATGTCATGCAACCTTTGGAGAATTTCTTCCTTCTCATCCTTCATAGCCAACAATTGTGCATGAAGCTTAACACTTTCTCTTTGATCCTCAATGAGAATCTGCACCATGTCCTTCACTTTAATGAACTCATTCTTCATGTCATCATTGAAGAATCTCGTGAAGGAGGAAACTTCACTTATAGAAGAAGTTGACATTATGTAAATGGTTAAATTAACAAAAGGAAATTTCAAAGAAAAGTTCCTAAAGCTTTCAAACAAATGACAAGCTTTTAACCAAATGTTAGTAAAGACCCCTTCTTATTCAAGCAACCATAAAACAAAAAATCCAATAGCTTGAAGCAAACACTAATCAAATGAGTTTGTTTTCCAAATATAATCTTGAGGTACTTTGGGGTAAGGAAATACCCTACAACTCTTTTTTCCTTTCCAAGACTTAGCTAACAACAACTATCTTTTCAACTCAAGAAAACTCATACAAGCAACCATTTTGCAACCAATAAAACAATCAATCTTTTACACTGTTTTAACACCTTTTGCACAAAAAAAAATGCTCAATTTGAGCACAACCAAGCTTAACCAAAGCTCTGATACCATCTGATCTGCAAATGGAAGTACTTGAAAATGTACGCAAGGTATCAATTTCCATTAATTAAATGTGTGAAAAATTCTCCATGTCTTGTTGTAAAAAACAAATTATTTTGGTAACTGTATAAGAGTTAATGCAACTTCTTAGATCTATTCCATAGATTGACTGTAGGGGCATTTACTGGATATGTCACCTTTAATAAAAGGATGAGATCCAGAGGCTACCTGGCCCTTTACAGACTCTGTCTTTAGACCTGTAGAAGTTAACACTCAACTGTTTAAGAGTTTATGTGTGAGGGGAAGTTAATTTAATTTTTTTTTTAACATATTAAATTAGAAATTTTCAGCAAGATAACTTCAACATAACATGACACAAATGTTTGATGAGCAGTTCACCCCTCCTGGGCTACGTCTGCTGGATCAAGCCTCCCAAAATGAGCTTGTCCTCTTGTATTAAAATGCTTTCAAATGATAATATAAGTTTAAAAGTGTCTCAAAAGACAAATCTAAATGAAAATACTAATTCAGAAGACATGAAAAAGCTAAGAATTCCTTTCCAAATTCACTAAACAGTGAAGAATTACCATAAACACCGATTTCTTCAATAAGGCCCTAACGGCTCTTTGAACTCCTCTGAAGCTTTTCGGGCTGTAGAAGTCCTCAAAAAGGTATGAAACCTATTTCATTAGGTTCATAAGGTCTAAATTAGCTGAAAATGATCTTTGGTTCACCTCAAACAGAGAGGTACAACTCTAAACAGCTCCAACCCCAAAATGGCCCTAGTGGCCCTGAAAACTCTCCTGAAATTTTTCGGCCTCTGAAAGTCTTCAAATAGTTCTAAAACCTTTTCCAATAGATTTAGAAGGTGGAAATTAGCTGAAAATGGTTTTTGGATCACCTCAAACAGAGAGGTACAACCCAATACAACATTATTACCAAAAAGGCCCTGATGGCTCAAAAAGCTTCCCCGAAGCTAAAATGGCTGTTGAACATCTCTAATGCCTCTGGAACATATCCCAATGGCTCTGAAATGCTGAGAATAGTCGAAAATGACTTTTGGTTCACCTCAAATGGTTAACCATAGCTCAACACAACTCCAACTCCCTCTTGGCCCTCATGGCTCTCATGGCTTCCTTGAAGAAAAAGGGATTGAAGATCAACTCCAATGGCTCTGAAACATGTTCCAATGAATTCAGAATGCTCTAAATACTTGAAAGAAAAAAAGAAAAAAAAGAAAAAAATCATTCCAAAAGGTTCTCCCCATCAAAAGTTATGATCAAAACAGGATTTGTCCAATGTTAATTAAAAATCCCACTAAATGTGGGAGAACTGCAGTTAAGCTAGACAAATTCGGCCTAACTCCAAATTTTTGGTGGGCGCTCCAAATTTTTCCGGGCAGTTAGCTTAGCATTAAATGTTGGGCGGTTAGGGTGGACACATGTCCGCACCCTCCACGGTTTGGCTTAGTGGTTATCGTAACCACCAGCAGCAAATCCTTAAACCGTGGCATAAAACGGAGTGGTCACATTACATAAGTTTTAATGGTTTTGGTTGATTAACCATTTCAAAAAAATTCGCTGGTGATAGGCCCAAGGTTCCGGCCTTGTGGTTCTATGTGTATGGGGCTGGCCCCCTTTCCGCCCCAACATTACCTTTTATGAAATTTAAATACGCATCGTGACCCATTCATATTAAGAACTAAAGTATGGCACAATGGTAGTGTGTGGCGCTGGCGGAAATGTGGTCGGGGGTTCAAATCCCTTGGCCTCCACGTGGCAGATTTCCATTGGCCCATAAAAACAAAAGTCAAACCAATTTCCAATCACAGATTGCCAAGTGTCTGAATATAATTGGCCCAGGTGGAATATTCCAAGGAATATTCCAAATAATATTCCAGGAATATTCCTTCGAATATTCTTTTTTTAATTTTTCAAATTTGGAATTCAAACCTGGTCAAACTATTCTTTTGCCTGAAATTGTGATTTTCAAACTTGAATAACTTTCACATACAATGTCAGATTTGAGTGCCATTCATGGCATCAGGATCGCATCGCCGAGTCCTATCCGATCGTTTAGGTTGCAAGTGATTTTGAACACTTTCAATTTTGAGCTTTTTCCATGGCTTGGACTTGAGCTCCTGATCACACCTCCCAAATGAGAAGCTTTTGGAACCCAAAATCTCACTGAAATGAAGAAACTGAATTGTAGTACAGAAAATGAGAGAATAATAACATCCTCTTCTCTTCAGCTTCCAAAAATTTTCCTGAATTTCCAATTGTTCACATGGAGAATTTTTGCTGAATGAGCCATGTACTTGTGCCGAATCCCGACCAAGTTTTCTCGCCATACCAATCTGCCATACTGAAACCAGCAATGACCCTTGCTGAACTTTGTGCCCTCTTTGCTTTCATGTCTTTCCATCCCATGGATTCTTGCACTGCTTTGCACTGGCACTTCGTTCTCTGCACCAATCGACACCAAAGGTACCTTGTGCAACATACGACATCAACATCAAGTTGACAATGAAATGTGCTATGCAATTGACACAACCATCAATGTAAAAAGTGTGCCCACAATCGACACAAGTCGACAATCATGTGTAACACAATCGACACAAGTCGATAAACAACAAGATACATCTTGACAAACACATGTGTATGTATCATGTACAATGAACTATACACAGTTCGCTATTTACACATACAACCTCTATGTACATGTGCAACTTCAACTCTTCTTTTCAAATACCAACAAGTACATCATCCCAAAAACATATGGGTGACTAAGAGCTAAACCAAAATACATTGCTGCAATATAAGTGAGTATCATACTCATATTTTACACCTCCATGGCGAAACTTTGCAACAACAAAGAAATTCCTTCAACGGAAATTGCTTTTACATGCAATCTTGCATCAAATTTTCAACTGAAATACATGCATACAAATCTGAAATTTGCATGTACAAAATGAGTAATGACTTACTGCATTAAGAAGTTAATCCACTTCCTACCAAGCCAAATCCATGGTGTCTTTTGCGGTTTCAATACACCTTCATGTGAATCTTCCATTTCCATATCGATCATGGACTCCATAGATCCACTTGCACCAAACTTGTTGTCCTCTAGCTGCATATGATTTGGACGATTTCTTGGATGCAAGGTCCAACAATGAGAGACATCATGTCCCTTCCTTTGAAAAAATGTGCAACTCTTAAGCACTTTCTAAGAAAGTTTTCTTTGCCTCTTCTGCTTCCTGTGTGCTTTCTTTTTCAACCAGCATCTTGAAGCAACATGGTTAAAAGCACCACAAAATGTACAACAAAACTTTCTTTCATTTGAACAAGAAAAATTATCATTCTTTGCTGAAACATAATCAAATTGATCATCTGAATAATTATACCTCTTTTGCTGCATGGAATGTCCATCTTTTTTGTCTTCGAAAGACGATGAACTAGTAGACGAGACAACTTTCCTTTTCAGACTTTCATCACAATTCTTGTCTTGAAAACTGTTTGAACTTGAAGGCTCGCCATAAGCGACATTTTTACCCTCTACTTGTTGCAATGATGGCTCAAAACAATGGCAATCATCCTTAGAAATTTTTTGACATATATGAATAGAAGAACTTGGAATAAAGGTTCTCTTTAAATTTGCATAACATGCATTCAAGTATTTGGAGTTTTCGCCATTAAACTGCTCATAACCAAGACCAACATTCTTGGGTCGTTCCACAACTGAAATAGGTTCAACCATGCCTTGTGCATGCTTGCCCAAACCTTTGCCTTCTTGATAGCCCATCTTAAACATTAATTTGGACCCGATGCCCCTTGTATGTTTTTCAAAAGAACCAACACACTTTTCAATAGCGAAAATTGAAGACAAGTTGGAATGGTTTACCTCTTCCTCGGGAATTTTCTTGGAAAAAGCTTCTTGAGCTTGAAGGATTTGTTTCTCCATGTCATGCAACCTTTGGAGAATTGCTTCCTTCTCATCCTTCATAGCCAACAATTGTGCATGAAGCTTAACACTTTCTCTTTGATCCTCAATGAGAATCTGCACCATGTCCTTCACCTTAATGAACTCATTCTTCATGTCATCATTGAAGAATCTCATGAAGGAGGAAACTTCACTTGTAGAAGAAGTTGAAATTATTTAAATGGTTAAATTAACAAAAGGAAATTTCAAAGAAAGTTCTCAAAGCTTTCAAACAAATGACAAGCTTTTAACCAAATGTCAGTAAAGACCCCTTCTTGTTCAAGCAGCCATAAAACACAAACTCCAATAGCTTGAAGCAAACACTAATCAAGTGAGTTTGTTTTCCAAAGATAATCTTGAGGTACTTTGGGGTAAGGAAATAGCCTACAACTCTTTTTTCCTTTCCAAGACTTAGCTAACAACAACTATCTTTTCAACTCAAGAAAACTCATACAAGCAACCATTTTGCAACCAATAAAACAATCAATATTTTACACTGTTTTAACACCTTTTGCACAAAAACAAATGCTCAAGCTGAGCACAACAAATCTTAACCAAAGCTCTGATACCATCTGATCTAAAAATGGAAGTACTTGAAAATGTGTGCAAAATTCTCCATGTCTTGTTGTAAAAAACAAATTTTTTTGGTAACTGTATAAGAGTTAATGCAACTTCTTAGATCTATTCCAGAGATTGACTGTAGGGGCATTTACTGGATATGTCACCTTTAATAAAAGGATGAGATCCAGAGGCTATCTGGCCCTTCACAGACTCTGTCTTTAGACTTTTAGAAGTTAACACTCAACTGTTTATGAGTTTATGTGTGAGGGGAAGTTAATTTAATTTGTTGTTTAAAATAATAAATCAGAAATGTTCAGCAAGATAACTTCAACATAACATGACACAAATGTTTGATGAGCAGTTCACCCCTCATGGGCTACGTCTGCTGGATCAAGCCTCCCAAAATGAGCTTGTCCTCTTGTATTAAAATGCTTTAAAATGATAATACAAGTTTAAAAGTGTCTCAAAATACAAATATGAATGAAAATATTGATTCATAAGACATGAAAAAGTTAAGAATGCCTTTCCAAATTCACTAAACAGTGAAGAATTACCATAAACAGTGATTTTTTCAATAAGGCCCTGTTGTCCTCTACAACAACCCCCCATTTCATATAATTTTTATTCACAATACCACAATATGAAATGGGACCCTTTTACTTTTAAAATTGGTATCAATTTTGTATTATTTTGGAAAAGAACCGAACATGAAATAAAGAACATTATAAGAAATCTTTTTTATATACAAACCAATAATGGCCTTGGGATATAAATAATTAAATCTTTTATCATTGCGATAAAGCGATCGCAAGATCGCATATCGCAATGACAAAGGAGACATAACTTATGGAAACATTGGTTTGCACCGATGCGATAACACGCAATCGGTGATCGGCAATACAACCATGCATGCTTTAACAAAGAGCCTCGGTCAATGCTCCCGATGCGATGCGATATCGCTATCGGCGATCGAAGATTCTAAGAGATGCTAATATAAGAAAAGCGCCTTTTCGCCCCGATGCGATGCTATAAAGTCAAAACACGAATTCCAAGGAAAATGTTATAACGGGGATATTACGATTAATTCGTATTTAAAAGCCTTATCTTTCTAATGAAGATTCACCTGCGCTCAACCGCCAAAACGGCCAAGGCACGCTTAAACTAATCATTTCACCAATAAACGACGTGATGGACATTTAAATGATTGACAGGTTTTTGCGGCCATTTAATGAAATAGTAAGTCTAAATCTTTTCACGGATTGGATCCACGGCCACATTTAGATTCTTCATCATGCATTTATCAAATATATTTCCCCCGTATTTGGTTTTCACTGCCAATTCTCTGTGTTACGCTTATTTTTTTACTCCTGTGCAGAATTCGTCCAAGTTGATAGATATAAGCAGAATGGGGAAGAATTCCAAGAAAACTGCAAACGCTTCCGCTTCGCCAGCCAAAGAACAAGCCAGCACTGATCCAGGAAATAAAAAGAAAGGGTTGATATCTGATACCACATGTTCAGGTCTTGGCAAAACTTCCTGGCAGAGTACCTATAATTTGATAGAGGCTGAAGAACCCGAAGTGACAAAAGTAGAAGCCACAGCAGATACGACTCATAGATCTAAAGGAACTTTAAAGGATTTAGCCAACTCTTTCCTTCATCGGATAGCAGCTCGGGAACAAATTCTCCCATATACGGATGTAGTAAGGTGGGCAATTGAGGAACTCCCAATTACAGACAGAACCTTCTGCACCAGAGATGGGAGAATTTTCGGTTCATTCCAAGCTAATGATTTGAGGCAGATGTATCATTTTCCTGAGCCAGAGAAGAAGTACAACAAGGCATTTCTGGAGAAATTCCGAGATGACAACGAAACTGAATCCGAACCCATTCGGAATTGGAGGCAGAATCCAGCAAAACACAAACATAAATCTTCCGGTATGTATTATGTTGATTCTCTGTGTTCTCCTTATTGTTATGCTGGGATCATGATGTGTAGATTATGGGGTTTGCACGACTCCTCTAATTTTACTATAGAAATGGTTCCTTTGATAGAGGCAGCGTGTAATAGTGAAATTATGGATTGGGCAACTATACTGTCTGACAAGTTAGCCACCGCAGTTATTGATTTCAGAGGCCAAACCCGCATTACTGAAAGGCTTATTCCCCCATTTTACTACAGCGCCTATATCCTGGACACTCTGTGTTTTAATTCAGAATTTCCCGTGCTTGGCTGGAGGTGGATTCCACAAAACCCCATGCCAATTCACATATACCATCAGAAATTGTGGAAATCCTCCCATAGGCACCATTTATACCAAATTTGCAATGGCTTCATGTTATCCATTCATCACTCTATTTTTGATAAACCTGCTCCCAAGATTTCCTACCAAGCAGGGATTGATTTAACTGGCTTAGGGAGATGGTTTGCAGAGGAAAAATTTACTTATATAAGAATTTTTGGTAGCCTAGCCAAACCCCATGTTCTTCCTTTGTACATACCTGATAAACTGCTGGCAAGGGAGATAGCATATCAGATTATTTCCGAGGGTGTTACACAAACTCTAAAGAGAAATAAAAAGCAGGTCTGGCCGTCTTTTCCTCTTAGATGTGGTGTCTACACCTTGAATGATCTCAAACATGCAGAGAAAGAAGCTACAAAGATGAAATCATTAACCCTAGCAACTCTCCCTAATAGGAAATACGATCCCGACAAAGTTGCCTATAATGCCCTTGAACAGGCCAAATTGGCAAAATTTGATCATAAAGAAGATTTGTTTGATGATCTATTCTCCACAGCCGAGTCAATGTCTCAAGTTAGATCGTGGGCCAGAACGAAATATCAAGATGAAGGGTTAGTTGAATTCAACAGACTTAGAGAACAGAGGTTGCAAACTCTGCCCCTAGATCTGTTAGCAACAAGCCCAACAGCAGGATCAAGCGAGCCTGAACAGCGACATACTAAGGAACCTCTGGTTATAACAAATGAACAGGAGAAAGTGCAAGAGGAAACCCAGTCGAGAGAACAGGGACAAAGCACTATAAAGGTAAATCAAGATACTCAAATTGATCCCGAATTGCTCCAGGAATGGCAGCAATTCGATTCAATTATCAACAATTCTGAAGGTTCAAAGAAAGCCCAAACATCAAGAGTAGCAGACACACAGGAGACCAGTTCAAAACAAGTTCCAGGTGAAACCAGCGGCCTACCCAGTCCTAAAAGAGTAGAGATAATCCCAAAATATCCCTCCGATCAAATTATTTTGCAAATAGAAGAAATTCCTCCCTTGGATGTCTTCTTTAGCCCGAAACATAAAGCTGTGGTAAAACGACAAAGGAAAAGGAGAAGAACTGATCAGCCTTCCCTATTTCCAGAAGAAACAGTGACGGGAAATATAATTTGGAAGGAGGAATTAGACCCATCTGATGACCTAACAAAACTATCAGAATTTGCTGGAGCCTATTCGGCAGCAACAATAAATAAGGCATCAGAGGTGAGTCTTTTATTAAAAACAAAAGACCAGGAGATTTTCTCATTACAAGAACAACTATCAGAAGCACGGAAGAAGGCAGAGCAGGCAGAACTGCAATTGATAACACAACAGCAAACCAATAATCAATTAACTCAACAATTGCAGGAAGAGAAGCAGAGGATTGATCAGAGTGCAGTCCAAAAACAGAAAGAGTTGTCAGAGGCATTGTCACAACTCAAAGTGGCCAATGAACAAATATTGAAAATGAAAGATGAGCAGATTGCACAACTATCAGCCCAGCTTGAGAAAACAAAGAATCTTCCACAGGTAGATGAATTCAGGGCAGAGGCACTGCAAATAAACAAAGCATTATTAACACAGATAAAGTTGTTATGTCAACAAATCGCCTAGGCAGAACCGTTATGTGACTTAACAACATCTCTAAGTAATAAATCAACTGATTCTATAACAGACTTCGAGCAGGCCGATGAAACAGTGACCAATTATCTTGAGTGGCAAGGTACTGAGGAAGGACAGTCAGCTAAATTGCCAAAGATCTTAGAATCACATAAAGAGATATTATTTATAGAATGGCAATCTCAGTTAAACAAAGCAGAGAGGGCAGTTTCCAGATGCAAATTAACCACAAGTAATTTGGTTGAATTAGTTAATGACACTCTCTACTTATCCAACATGATTTCCCAATGTACCCCAGGTAAATTGACATCAACTAAAACATTGGAGCAGTCATGTTACTCAGAGCTGGAGAGAACTGGCAGATTAATCGCAGGAATTAACAGTTTGACATGGGACACCTATTGGATGTTCTTAGTCAAACCTTACAGCCAGAGAGCCGCCCTCAAATGCCTCTCAGATGCAATCGGATGCATCATTCACGAAATGCAGGATGCCACCTATGATGCCCAACTCAATTCTCGCCTTAACCGACCACCAGAAGTGGAGCCGATGCTTGCAATATGCCAGCTCAGGACCAGAAACGAACAGCCTTTGTGATGATTCATGCCGCTGACTGCCAGATTGCCATGAAGAAGATATTCAAGATTGTTTAATACCAATTAAGTAGGATTTTTCAGTTTCATAGATATTTAGATAAATTTAGTATTTATAGACCCTTTCATGTATTTAGAAAGGGTCGTAAAGTTTTGTATATGACTTAAAACCTGGAGTTGCACTATTGTACTTCAGGCGTATTCTTTTATAAAACTCGACCAATTATTCTAATTTTGACAAGGAAGCCTTTATGCAAATGTGCACTATTGTCTTTGTGTGAAAGTATTTTTGCGTTGAAAGAAGAATCACAAATAGCGATTGATATTGGGGAATGACTTGGAGCTCATATGGTACTATTATCTGTGTCTGAATCCATTCTTTTTATATAAATTTTTGTTTGATTACTTTTGCTATTATTGAATATATGTATGTGTTTTAACAGTATTTCTATATTCTTTCCACTATTGGATGTTTATGGTATGCTTTTCTTTTAATCATATATATGTCAATAATATAAATTGAGATAAGTGTAATAATGTTTTATCAATTACTTTATTCAACTAGTTGAATGAAGTAATTATTATTTAAATGAATATCTTTGTTTATTGAATAGTGTCATCTATATGCCTATTAACAAACACAGATCATCAAAAGTTACACTTAAGGATAGAAGCCTCCCGGGATAAATAGTTATTTACATTTTTGCTTATAGATTAAATATTCCATTCATTATCATTTAGTAAAACAATCATTCATCCATCCCTTTCTATTCTTTATCGGGAAACTGGTCCCATTATATCCAGTCGGAGCCACCATCCCAAACGGAAAAGGAGCTGTTTAAGGTCCGGACCGGGTGGTTATCCCCCAGTGTTGTTGCAGCGATTTTCGAGGCATCAACAGGCCCTAACGGCTCTATGAACTCCTCTGAAGATTTTCGGGCTGTAGAAGTTCTCAAACAGGTCTGAAACCTTTTTCATTAGGTTCAGAAGGTCGAAATTAGCTGAAAATTATCTTTGGTTCACCTCAAACAGAGAGGTACAACTCTAAATATCTCCAACCCCAAAATAGCCCTAGTGGCCCTGAAAACTCTCCTGAAGGTTTTCGGCCTCTGAAAGTCTTCAAAAAGTTTTTAAACCTTTTCCGATATATTTGGAAGGTGTAAATTAGCTAAAAATGGTTTTTTGATCACCTCAAATAGAGAGGTACAACCCAATACAGATCTATTACCAAAATGGCCCTAATGGCTCAAAAAGCTTCCCTGAAGCTAAAATGGCTATAGAACATCTCTAATACCTCTGGAACCTATCCCAATGGATCTGGAATGCTGAAAGTAGTTGAAAATGACTTTTGGTTCAGCTCAAATGGTTAACCATAGCTCAACACAGCTCCAACTCCCTCTTGGCCCTCATGGCTCTCATGGCTTCCCTGAAGAAAAAGGGATTGAAGATCAACTCCAATGGCTCTGCAACCTATTCCAATGGATTCAGAATGCTCTAAATACTTGAAATCAAAAAAAAATTCATTCCAAAAGTTTCTCCCCATCAAAATTTATGATCAAAACAGGATTTGTCCAATGTTAATTAGAAATCCCACTAAATGTGGGAGAACTGCAGTTAAGCTAGACAAATTCGGCCTAACTCCGAATTTTTGGTGGGCGCTCCAAATATTTTTGGGCAGTTAGCTTAGCATTAAATGTTGGGTGGTTAGGGTGGACACATGTTCGCACCCTCGGCAGTTTGGCATAGTGGTTATCGTAACCACCGGCGGAAAATCCTTAAACCATGGTATAAAACGGAGTGGTCACATTACATAAGTGTTAACGGTTTTGGCTGATTAACCGTTTCAAAACAATCTGCCGGTGATAGGCCCAAGGTTCTAGCCTTGTGGTTCTATGTGTAGGGGGCTGTCCCCCTTTCTGCCCCAACATTACCTTTTATGAAATTTAAATACGCATTGTGACCCATTCATATTAAGAACTAAAGTATGGCACAATGGTAGTGCGTGTCACTGGTGGCAATGTGGTCGGGGGGCCTGCCACGTGGCAGATTTCCATTGGCCCATAAAAACAAAATTCAAACCAATTTCCAATCACAGATTGCCAAGTGTCCGAATATAATTGGCCAGGGTGGAATATTCCAGGGAATATTTCGAGGAATATTCTAGGAATATTCCTTTTTAAATTTTTCAAATTTAGAAGTCAAACCTGGTCAAATTAGTCTTTTGCCTGAAATTGTGAATTTTCAAACTTGAATAACTTTCACATACAGTGTCGGATTTGAGTGTCGTTCACTGCGTCAGGATCGCATCACCGAGGCCTATCCGGTCGTTCAGGTTGCAAGTGATTTTGAACACTTTCAATTTTGAGCTTTTTCCATGGCTTGGACTTGAGCTCCTGATCACTTCACTTGCCAAGAATCATGGGCACCTGGACATATATGTGTTGCTAGAAAAGCACATTACATAGAGGTCTTATCAGATATTGAGGAGGATGAAGAAGATGAACCAAGAAGAGGTTACAACGCTGACACTGCTGGAGGAGATCCAACACCATCAGGAGATGGGAATGGAGCATTTGCTCCTATTGGAGGGAATCTTGCATCTTTGAGAGGAGTACCTAAGTACTTGACCTTATGAGTTCAAGGTTCAATCTTGAATCAGAGGGTTTCTGTATTGATTGATAGTGGGGCCACCCACAACTTCATTGATGCTCATCTTGTACAAAGGAGGGCAATACCCACTGATACTTTTGAGGGATTCTCTGTTTTGGTCCCAGAAGATAGAACAATGTAATGCATGCATTATGTCCCATCCTTTCAGTCACCATGGGTACTTACACCTTGGTTGATCACTTCTTTGTGGTTGACATACCGGACACCAATGTGATTTTGGGTGTTCAATGGTTGATTACATTGGGGAAAGTCACCACTGATTGGGAGGCTTTACAAATGGAATGGGTGGACAAGAAGAGTGGTGAATCTCAAATGATCAAAGGCATGCATACATATACCTAACCTACCGCTTCCACACAGAAATAAAATATGGATTTGTGCAGTGGAAGCAAGGACTTTACAGTCCCATCTATCATGTTCATGAGATTTCTGCATGGGACACTCTTATCTAGTGGAAAACCACTTGGGAGGCCACCTGATTCAGATTTTGTGGGAAAGACCTCACAACTTGATGCTCCAAGCTTAGATCCAGGAGGTATTGGAGCACTAGAAGACAAAGCTACAGCGTTGGGAGTCTTGGGTAAGCTCAAGGAGGAGGGAAATATTCTTCCCTTATCATCATCACCCACTCCCATTTCTGGTTCTACGCTATGGGAGGAATAGAATGGAAGGAATGGCCGTCCAACACACACATTTGGCATGAGAAATGTCAAGGATAAGAGCAGCAACATGACATACATTTCTGTTGATATACCATCAGCGCTGTCATTGTTGAGCAGTTTAGATCTGTATTGGAAATCCCAACTATTGGTGGATTATTCCAAAGATCTTCACACTTGTATGGTACTTGATGACCAGCTACATGAAGAGGGCTATTAATTCCAAGGAGGAGTCATCTATCATCATGGTAGAATCTTATTTTATAGAGCCTCCAAGTTCAAGGAGAAGTTACTACAAAGAGCTTATAAAGAGTTTTGTTTTAGCCACATGTATTCCATTAAGATTTACAACATCATCATGAGGAGCTTTGATTGGGAAGGCTTGAAAGAATAACTATATCAGCATTTTCAAGAATGCATGAACTATGTGGAGTTGGGGCAGCAACATGAATCTATAAAGGAGTTATTTCAGCCATCTCTTCCTTCTTTTGAGAGAGGAGATAGATCCATGCACCACTCCATTTGTATGAGGAGTATTGTTGGTGAAGAATCTGATCATGTAAAGCATGTTTTATTTTCTAATTGTATATATTCTTTCACCGTGTTTAGGCAGGACATGACTCCAAGGAGGAGCAATACATCATGTAAATATTATGGCCAACAACGGGCCACAAAAATTTCTGAATTTGGCCACTCCCTTGATGAGCAAAGGGAGATTTTCTATCATGATGAGTGCTTTCCTAAAGCACCAAACATATCTCACACTTTCAGCCATAGTAAGATAAATGGGCAGCAAGTAAGTGGTGGGAAAACCACTTACCATATCTTGATTTGATACAGGTAGGAGATGCACTGCATTGGTTCCATATGTGGGACTATGACCTGTCTCCACATGCTCAAATTTCTGTTTGCATGTATGTATTTTTGCTCCCATACATTGATGATATACTTGTACTTTTTATGGGAATGCATGGAGGGGGGATGGGAGGCATGTATGTACCACATGGGATGGAGACTCTTTATGTGTCTTATGCTACATGTTGCAAGGAGAGCATTGGTTCAACCATGTTTGTTTCATTTGAGTTATTGACTCCTTGTGGGATGGACTATTTACATCTCATGAGAACTTTGGAGGAACAATTCATGGAGGGTTGGATTGGTGAACACTTAGCTTATGGAGGAAGCTTAGCACATGATGATGGTGTTACCAATGGAGGAGGAGAAGAGTTGCAGCACTCACCTTATCAGTTGATTGAGGACAAGCAACAATTTGGAGGGGAGGACTGTAATATTCCCAATTAGTCTCAAGCTAATGGGAATATTAATTTTTGTTTTATTTTTTTGTTTCATGAATAAATGTGTAAAGGAGGATCAATAAAAGTCCTAAACAGTAAATAAATCAATGCCACATGTGAAAAAGGCTAAATCTAGGCTATTTAAATAAGCACCCTTAGGTGTGAAAGGGGTTGAATCTTTTGACTGGATCAACCATGACCAAATCAACAGCATTGTCTTGGAGGAGTGGCCATTAATGAGGCACATCGTAGTTTTAGTTGGAGGTGGCTCATGTGAAAGGAGCTATTTCATTGAGATGGTTTAGGGTTTTGCAAGCTCTCAACTTATAAAAGGAAGAGGATGGCAACATGAGAAGGTTGTTGATGATTATGTTATTTCTAAAGATATTGTCTGTTTAGACATTTCTCATTCTCTAGCTGTTTAATTGAGAATAGTGTCGTTTAGCACGGGGTGTTCCTGATCTGGAATCCCACCTCTTTCCTTGAGAGGCCTCTTGGAAGATTCTTGCATTTCTTGTCCACTATCAGGCTGAAGGCCAAGCTTCTTCTTCCAACTACAATTCAGATCCTGTTGAGGGTTTGGTTTTCTTTGTAAGTTGTAGCAAGTGGAGGCTAGATCTACTCAGATCTAGGCCATTCTAGTGCTCCTTTTAGTGGGGGAGGCTTCTATCCCATTGGAAAGAGAGTATTGGATGATTGGAGCTACATTTTCAAATCTTGGCTTGAGGCCAAACTTGTTCTAAAGCCTACAGTGCAGTCTTTCTTCCAGAACTACGTTATTTGTGTAGGTATTGTTGTAGGGTCTTTTGGCACACTTTTTGGAGGAGTGGTTTTCATGTGTTGGGGATATTCCCTTCACATTTGAGATCCATTGGAGGGGATCATCATATTGTATATATAAGATCAGATCTTAATGTCCATGTATTTTTGAATATTCCTGTAGATCTGCAGCATTAGATCTCAGATCTACTCCTTGTACTTCATGTTTTGTTGAAAACCCCAAGGGGAAATTGAAGAAGAGCCTATCTAGAGTATGGATCTGATATAGATCTAACTTTTTATACACATATTTTCTCTAGATATGAAGTGTAACTTTTTATACACAATATTTTATACACATATTGTCAAGCTCTTTTCAGTCTTAATACATGGTTGCAGCACCTCTTTTTGAGGATTTTTTTCTATAAAAGTCTTCTATTTCCTGTTGTACATCTCATGGGCTATCTTGTGCATATATTTTGTAGATTTAAATGTGAATAAAAGGCCTCCATATTGGCCTCCATCTGTTACTTAGATGACTTGCGTTATTTCTCTGCATAACTGATTATTATTGTTGCATTTCCCAATTGGGAATATTACAGTAACACCGCCCGATATACACGAAAGTATGTGGATGAGCTACGATATATTTACGTACATGGAGTGAGGTATCACACTCGGAATGTATCGCAGACAATTAATGACAACTACTATGTTTTACGACGTCGGGACACGTCTCTAGCCTAGACCTTCTAAATGTTATCGTTATGGTTTCAATGCTTTGTTAGGTAAATTGAGATAAATTTTAAGTTTATCTTGTTTATCAATTTGCCTTTCAAGGTTCACCGTGATGATGTATTGGAAAATCCTAAAATGAAAGATAAAATGATAAGCAATCTTTCTCTTTTATTTTTTCAATGAAAATCCTAGCTACTAGAGGGAAAGAGCAATCAATTTGAGAGAAAAAAAATCAAAGAGCACAAACTAAATGCAACTTTCCTAATTGTTCCTTTTGCAAAACACACAATCCACTGCATGCAAATGCAGGTTTTTATTTTCAGTCTCTTTAATGTTATGAATGCAGAAAAGAAACTAAGTGCAAAAAATCAATAAAAACAAATGTCTTTTACTTTTTAGAAATGAGGAATAGAACGATAATTTCTCTTATCAGGAAACAAAGAATTAAATGACAATTTCATTTTTCAAAAGAAAATGGATCTAATGCAGCAATGAAAATACTTTGAAATTAATTCGTCAGTGATAAAAAAAAAACGCTCTAAATAAACATTGAACAAACTTTTCTTTCAAAGGAGGAAGGAGTAAGGTCATTGGTGAATCTGAGGTATCAGGCTCTTTAAAATATAGCAAACAAAAAAATGAAAACAAAATGCAATGACAAATTCAATGGAATTTGGATGGTTTCAGGAGACAACGTTGTCTCTAAGGAGAGACAGTGCATTGCAACGCAGGTCTGAAAGCGAGACAGTGCTATGCAAAGCACTATGTCCTGTCCAACAGTGCGTTGGGCGCAGTGTATAAGGAAAAATACAACTGTTTAACACACTTCTAATGCAAATTTAGATTTCAAAAAGCCTAATATTTATGAGTAAATGCTACTGGGTGAATAAATAGAGAAAATCAGAGGCAAATACACTATGGATGCAGGGTAAATTCCCCAGCGGAGTCACCAATTTGTTATGCGGAATTATGAATTACAGATAAAACATTCTTCCCAGATGCAGTGCTCCCTATAACAATAGGTTAAAGACTTTGCAACTACTTTTCCTAACTGTAAATAGACACACAGAACAGATCAAAAAACTTACCTGGAGTCCAAGCGCTTCCTATTCTCCTTCTGTCACTCTTGTTGTAGCTTCAAATCCAAGCTGGATGTCTGAAAATATTTCCTGCAAGAATGAACACTAAACAACAAAAGATAGCAATAATATAGATGTCTATTCAAAACAATGTTACCGATGAAACGAGGACTATTACCTCAAAACGAGAACTCTAGCCCAAAAAGACTCAAAAAACATGAAAAAACGCCCCAAAAACAAAAAGTGTGTATTCCGGAACACATTTGTTTTTTTTCTCACAGTCAAATTTCACCTTTTTATAAAATTATGCTAAAAACGAATTTGTTTCTTGAAAAAATGATTGAAAAAACACCCTCAAAACAAAACGAGTTGATGCTGGAATAACAAAAAAAAAATATTGTGTCACACTTTTGATACATTGTGATAATGGAATTAAAGACAACATATTAGGACATTGAAAAATCGTAAAATTCTAATTTTTTTATAGATGATGTTAAATATAAACAAAATCATGTCTGAAGGGCTTATCATTTCGAACAACTTTTATCCATGCTGTTAAACATAAAATATCTTGACTCTAAACAACCCTAAAATTGTAATTATTTTCAACAATAACATTAAAGATAAAATTTCGCAGCTCATAAAAACCTTAATGACAAGTTGTAAATCTTAAGTTTTCAAGATACTTGAACCATGAAATTATGGAAAATTATATGACTTAAACAATTTTTAAAAATGAACAAGTAAATGAAAAAATTATTATTCATATATTTGTTTGTTTATATATAAAAAAATATTTTTTAATTTTTTTATTGGTTTTCTATATTTTAAATTATAATTGTTTTAGTTTTAAGAAAATAAAAAATTAAAATTAAAATCTTCTTATATATGTTTTTTAATATTTTAAAACATTTTTTAAATTTATTTTTTATTGTTTTTTTATATTTTAAATAATAATTGTTTTAATTTAAAAAAAAATAAAAAATAAAAAATAAATTTTGTTTTTTAATATTTTTTTGTTTATTATTTAAAACATATTTTTTAATTTGTTTTTATTGTTTTTTTAAATTTTTAAATTTTAATTGAATATTTTTTGTTTATTTTATATTAAACAATACATTTTTTTTTATTATAATAGTTTTTGCTTAAAAAAAAATTAAAATTTTTAAATAGTTTGTGTTTGAAGAAAAAAAAAAAAATTGCCACTCGCCGGAGGCTGAAGGCAGGCTGGGCAGCCCTGGATGGCGCCGCTCGGCCGACCTCTGGCCCCCGACTGGGTGGAGGACGATTCCGAGAATCACCCCCGGCTAGGCGGAGGGTGATTCTCGGAATCGCCCTCTGCCTAATCGGGGGTAATTCTCGGAATCACCCTCCACCCAGCAGGGGGTGATTCTTGGAATCGCCCTCTGCCCAACCAGGGGTGATTCTCGGAATCGCCCTCTGCCCAGCTGGGGGCCGGAGGCAGGTCGGGCGGCGCCGTCGAGGGCTGCCCAACCTGCCTCCGGCCCCCGGCTGGGTGGAGGCAGGGTAGGCAGCCCTCGATGGCATCACCCGGCTGCCCTTCGGCTCCCAGCTGGGTGGAGGGTGATTCCGAGAATCACCCCCGGTTGGGCGGAGGTCAATTCCAAGAATGACCCCCGGCTGGGTGGAGGGCGATTCCGAGAATCACCCCTGGCTGGGCAGAGGGTGATTCCGAGAATCACCCCCGGTTGGGCAGAGGACGATTTTCAGAATCACCCCCGGTTGGGCGGAGGGTGATTCCGAGAATCACCCCCGGCTAGGCAGAGGGCGATTTCGAGAATCACCCCTGGCTGGGCGGAGGGCGATTCTGAGAATTACCCTCCGTCCAGCTCGGGGCCGGAGGCAGGTTGGGAAGCCCTCGACGCCAATGCCCGGCCTGCCTTTGGCCCCTGGCTGGGCACAAGGCGATTCCAAGAATCCCAGCTGACTAGGCAGAGGGTGATTCTCGGAATCGCCCTCCGCCCAACCAGGGGTGATTCTCGGAATTGCCCTCCGCCCAGCCAGGGGCTGGAGGTAGGCTGGGCGGCGCCGTCGAGGGATGCCCAACCTGCCTCTGACCTGCAGCTAGGTGGAGGGCGATTCTCGTAATCACCCTCCACCCAGCCGTAGGCAAGCTGGGCAGCCCTCAACAGTGCTGCCCAGCCGGCCTCCGGCCCCCAACTAGGCGGAGGGTGATTCCGAGAATCTCCCTCTGCCTAGCTGGGGGCCAAAGGCCAGCTGGGTGGCGCCATCGAGGGCTGCCCAACCTACCTTTGGCCCCTGGATGGGCGGAGGCAGGCTAGGCAGCCCTCGACGACGTCGCCCGGCCTGCCTCCAGCCCCCTGCTGGGCGAAGGGTGATTCCGACAATCACCCCTGGCTGGGCAGAGGGTGATTTCGAGAATCACTCCTGGCTGGGCTGAGGGTGATTTCGAGTATCACCCCTGGCTGGGCAGAGGGAGATTCTGAGAATCTCCCCTGGTTGGTCGAAGGTCGATCGTGTGGCGTCATTGAGGACTGCCCAGCCTGCCTCTGGCCCTCGACTAGGCGGAGGGCGATTCTCGGAATTGCCCTTCGCCCAGCCGGGGACCGGAGGTAGGCCAGGCAACGCCATCAAAATGAAAGAGATTGGGTTTTGGATCTATTTTCAGGTTCAGGTAAGTTTTATTATACAAATTTAAATTTAAATATTTTATGTTTTACTTTTTATGTCTTTATACTATTTTTCTTACTTATTTCTTTTGTACTTGATGATTAGGTACAACACTAGCATGTTGCCTACCAAAAGGAAAAAATTGCATTGCCATTGAGAAAGACCCAGTGCAATGCAAATTTATTCAACAAAGAATTAATGCTCTTGAATTCCTTCCAGATGCGAAGCAAGAAGTTGGTTTGAGGAAAGGGGATTTTAATGAATCACGTGTGGCAAAAAAAGCAAAGGAACCTCAACCACCATTATATGGAATGATTGGAAAGGGACACTTTAGAAGATTTGTAGACATGAAAGATCTATTAGAAGATGACAATGACCAAAATGAAGTAGAAAATGTTGCTGAAGAAGCCATCAATGATTTTCTAGATGATGTTGAACATGTATTAGTTGATATTGTTGAGGATCTTTAAGTTATGCTTGCAAACAAAGCTCATTTTTGAGATCTATTAATCAGTTTTACTTGTAATGTTTAGATTTTGATATTTTATGAGAAGAATCCTTATTTTTTGCAAAAACATGTGATTACTATTATTTTTTGACATAAATTCAATAAAAATGCTATTTTCTTAAGTTTTTTTGTTAAGTTTTTCCCAAAGATTAGTTTATTTAACATGTTTTTTTTAACAAAAAGTCTCTAAAAGTGTATTTTTTGCATTCTATTTGTATTGAAAATTTGTATTTTTTTGTCATATTGTTCAAAATATTGATTTTTTAGTGACAATTATTTGATGTGCATTGAAAAATTAATTAGCAATACATAAACTTTTAGAAAATATAAACTTTATAATATTGACCATTTTTTCATTTTTTATCTATGTGAAAAAGTGAAGATATCATTACAAATTTTTATTTTAAAAAAAATTATTTTTTTCTTTTTAAAACACAAGTACATAAATGCACTTAAAAATAAACATCTCACGGAAGAAGAAGACATTAGAAAATTTATAGTGTCAAAATCAATCCTCTAAAAAAACGTTGGTGATGATACGCCACCACTATTCAAAATTGACATAAAAAACAACACAGAAAAAAAAAATAAAAATAAAAAATTTAAGTGCCAAAAACATGCTTAAAAAAAAAAATTGATTCTGCATCACCACTTTTCAAATTCGGGTGTTTTTCTTGCTACGTCAAAAAGTAGGTACCAGTGCAGTTACCTATTTCATCGGTAACATTGTTTCAAGTTATTCAGTTAAATCAATAAAACATGAACCATATGCATCAGATAAGAATTCATAATATGAAATACATGAGCTTATACAGATACATATGTGGGAAAGTAAGAAACAATCTTTATTAATGGATAGAAGGGGAGGTTACAACCCATTGATTGATTTAGTGTCACCATCTCCAACAACATCCCAACCTCATCACAATGCACATCTCTCCAGCAGCATGTCACTCAAATCAATTCCTCAATTGAAATTCCACCAACATTTATCTACTCAAATTCTTACTTATCAAACACTAAGATCTGTGCTCAATTTATAGAGGAGCTGAAGGTAGTTTTACAATCAATGACTTTCTAATAATAGGTAAGACACGTTCCCAGTCTCAGAGGTATCAAATGGACACATGGATTCGAAGTTTGACACATGTGAACTCTTCTAGAAGGCACTGGCCAAGTGGAGATTCTGGAACAATGAGAATTTCACTCCCAATGTGACCAACACACCCTTGAATGTCGGGAAGTGCTTTGCAGAGCACCCTTGAGTGGTGTTAATTTCATATGCAATGCACTTAATCCCTTTAGAGGCAGCGTTGGTGAGCTCTCATATGATATATTATAAACTTCAAATCTTGGAAACCTTTTCAGATGAAAGTCATGGATGATTTGTCTTGTTCTTTGTCTTAAGGCATGTAAGAACTGAAATTATAGGGAATGATAGACCCTATTCATTGGTTCTGGAGATGATGTCTAGTTAACCAGGTAATTGGGAATGATGCCCAAATTTACCTATAACACAAATATCAACTCCACAATTGAAGACATATCACATAAAAGTTTGTTTATTATATGTTATACATGTCACAAACTCAACTAAAGATAATAAGTTGAAAATTGAACATTGTATGGTGCCATATGAGCACAAAGATGTATTTCTTGATGAAATTTTGAGACTACCTCCCAAAAGAGATATCAATTTTTCAATAGAACTTACACCAAGAGTGGTACCTGTGCCTGGGGTGCCTTATAAAATTTGCATGCCTGAGTAAATGGATTTGAAGATATAGTTAAAGGAATGTTGGATGATGGGTACATCAAGTCTAGTTTGTCTCCATGGGGAGCACCAATATTATTTGTTAAAAAAATAAGATGGTACCCTCAAATTATGCATTGACTAGAGATAACTAAACAATATGAACATCAAGAAAAAATATCCATTGCTCATAATTGATGACCTCTTTAATCAATTGAGAGGATTCATAGTGATTTCAAGGATAGACATTAGATATGGATATAATCGTGTTAAGATCAAGGATGAAGCTATCTATAAAACGACATTTTGGACTAGGTATTGACAACACGAGTTTGTCGTGGTGCCACCTGGATTGAAAAATGTACTAGCTACCTTTATGTTCTCAATGAAAAATAACCTCAATAAATATTTGAATAAATTTGTATTGGTCACTATTTATGACATTTTGGTTTATTAAAGGACCAAGTACGAGCATGAAGAACACCTCAATATGGTATTGCAGGTGTAAGGGAGCACCAACTATATCCCAATTTTGGTAAATGTGATTTATTTAAATCATGTGTACACTATTTGGGTCATGTAATTTCATGAGTGACAATAAACCATAATAATATCAAGGTAATCATGGAATGTCTTTCCCCTCTAATTATATACGAAGCTATCTATAAAATGACATTTTGGACTAGGTATTGACAACACGAGTTTGTCGTTGTGTCACCTAGATTGAGAAATGTACTAGCTACCTTTATGTTATCAATGAAAAATATCCTCAATAACTATTTGAATAAATTTGTATTGGTCACTATTTATGACATTTTAGTTTATTAAAGGACCAAGTATGAGCATGAAGAACACCTCAATATGGTATTGCAGGTGTAAGGGAGCACGAACTATATCCCAATTTTGGTAAATGTGATTTATTTCAAGCATGTGTACACTATTGGGGTCATGTAATTTCATAAGGACTCAGGAGTGATAATAAACCATAATAATATCAAGGTAATCATGGAATGTCTTTCCCCTCTAATTATATCTTAAGAAAGATCCTGTATGGAATTGGTAGGATATTATAGGAGGCTTATCCATGGGTTCTTAAAGACTAGTCATCCAACCACTTCTCTGCAAAGAAATGGAGTGAGGTTTGTATGGTTAGCTAAGTGTGAAGAAAGCTTCCAATTGTTAAAGCACCTCTTGACCAATGCACCCACCCTAAATATTACATATCCAAACAAATATTTCTTATTTTGTACAGATGTTTGCAAGGAAGGAATCGATGGAGTTATCATGCAAGAGGGACATGTTATTAGCTATGAATCCAAGAAATCAAATAAGCATGGAAATCACTATGCAAAATAAAAATTATAGCTTTCAACCATTGTGCATGCTTTAAAAATATGGAGGTACTATTTGCATAGGAGAAAATTTATATTAATGATAAATCACAATGGGTTGTGATAATTTTCGACCAAACTTGATCAAATTCCAAGTGAGTTAGGTGGATGGCCCTTATTAGTGAATTTGAATTTGAGATATGGCACATTAAGAGAAAGGAAAATTGAGTGGTAGATTCATTCTATCGAAGCCTACAAACACTACATATGGAAACAATTAGTATATGTAAATCAAATACAAGGAAAGAATCATAGATGCCCTTCAGGGTGGTGAACACTTTGCATGAAAAAATGATGCTTAGAGAAAGAGCCTAATTGGCCAAAGGTAAAAGTATATCAATTAAATGAAGATAGCTTATTAATGTACAAATGTAAAAAATAGTTACTAAATTTAGCATATTGGAGAGGCTCGTTATAGATGAATTGCATGGGAGGCCTTATTCAAGTTGTCAAGGATATCAAAAGATGATAACAACCATGAGAAAGACACCCTTGTAGTGATGGTAAAATAGAAAAGGTAAACAGAGTGTTGGAGGTTATGTTAAGGATGTTTGTTATGCACTGGACCAAGAAGTGGGAAGACGATTTACCTTTAGTAGAATTTTCCTATAAAAATTGTTATCAAGAATCACAAAATATGTGTCCCTTTGAAAAAATGTAATATCCCTATAATTTGGAATAATCCAGTGAATAGGGCTACACTTGGAGCAGATATGTTAAACAAAATGGAACATGAAGTGACAAAGATCAAACAAAATCTAAAGGTGACACAAGATAACATAAAAACTATGTATATTAGCACCAAATTCATAATGAATTTAAAGTGGGGTACATGTGTATCTTAGGATCACATTGAAGAAATTTTCTTTGAAAATGGGATCATGTGCCAAGTTGGCCCCACATTCTTATTAGCTCTTTGATATCTTATAAAGAGTGGGGCTAGTAACATACAAGATTGCTTTACCTCCTATAATAAAAATGCATGATGTATTCCATGTATCTTAGGTTAAGAAATATGTGCATAGTTTTAATAATATTATTGTTTGGTTTGTGAATCAAGTGGAACCGACAAGACAAGACCAATGAAATGGAACCGAAAAGACAAGACCAATCTGACCTTCCTCGAGAGCAACAAAACCTTCAGGAGCTAACCAACCCCTTCAGGTTTCCAACCCTTGAGAGAACATGTTTTTTCACGGACGTAGAGCCTCAGTCGCTCCCATGACAAGGAATGCAATTGACTGAGACCTTCCAATCGCTACCATAATAATGAATCCATGCACATGTGGCCTCTTTCAGATATTTTTGTGCCAACAACCTAAATACATAGTCACTTTTTAAGGGCCAGGAATCAGGCCTCTACCCAGAACTTCATGAAACTTCCAAAAATGATAAATAACAATGAAATAAAGTTATTAATGCAAAAAATTGAACAAGGACTTGACCTGAACCCTACTATCCATGACCACCATTCCTTCAAATAGATCATGAACATGTAATATACAAGTCATAACAACATATATAAACATAGGGATCTCATATTTACCTAAGAATCATCAAGGAGGACTGATGTCTCCTCCCAATAGCTACAATTTTATCTATTAGGTTATTCATTCATTAACATTTCATACACTAACCAAAACATGATGAAAATCATGCATCAATATTTTCATAAAACTTGCTTATAACTGACAAATAACCAGAGAAATATTTGTGATTAAATAACCATTAAAGCCATATAATGAAAAGCATATTTACTCACAAAATAACAAAGGAAAAGGAGCTCTTAATAACATAGTAAAATCAAACCAAGTCAGGGACTTCCACGTACCACTCTACCATAGATTTAGCTGAACCAAATCTCTATTTCAACGAATGAACCCCGTGCCATATTCCATGCATGAATGTGGGATCTCATGGAATAAACCAAGAAAACCAAACCTGCGCTTCCAAATTCCAAACCACCTCAACACTCACCCAGTGATTCCACCTCATGGTCGGACATCACTAACCATCACCGTATTGGTCTCTAACCATGCTATTTAGGGGTCCAGAGCGTTTGTTACAACCAAGGCTTCAAGAACTAGTAACTCAACCCATTAAGGGCTCTACAACATTTTTCCAAACAAGGATTCCAAGATTATTAACTCAACCCAAGGTGTTATAAGGCTTCCAGAGAATTTTTCCAACCAAGGCTCCATGAACTAATAACTCAACCCACAAGCATAAGTAACATGAGCACCAATAATTAAAAAAAAAGAAGAAAAAACCCACAACACCATGGTTATCCTAGAAATGGAAAGGCTAGGAAAATCCACTATCAATCCAGGCAATCCTCCATGCCACTGATAGATCATAACCAAGAAACCACATGCATATGATGTGCAAGCCAAAATTAGCAAGGAAATCAGACATGCAACTCGACACCTGCAAGAAAAACTCATTATAGTTGTTGATCTTTTTGTCGTCTTGTGCTTTACTACTCTTCCTTTGCCTTCTTGCTCCAAATCCCAAGTATGTCACTCTCCTCAAAGATTTCCCCAAGAAAAATCTAAGTGCCCAATAAAATGAGAGAGAGATAGATTAGATGAGAGATCCAAAAACTGAACTGACAAAAGCTAAACCAACAAACGTTTTCAACTAATCCCCATAAGCCTTTTTATTAATGAGGCCTCTATTTTCTTCATTTTCCATTATTTTTCCTTCATTTTCATCCTCACATGAAACATGTGACCATTCACCTCCCGTTTCTCCTATTTTCCATTATTCTCATAAATAAATGCCATTAAATGCCCCGTGCCTTTCCAAATCCTTTACCGTTACCTTTGCCAATTTCCATAACCATTAATTAATCAAAATTGATCCCCATCACTATGTTTTTGCCCAAAATTTAGCTTGGAATATGTGTCCCATGACCTTGGTTATTATTTTTTGTTTATTAAATTTATTACATGGATTTTTAACCAGGTTTGTTATAGAACCCTCCCCCTCGGGGGAACACCTTCCTCGGTGTTAATGACACCTACAACCAGCAAGACCACTGAAAAATAAAACATACTACCCATAGAGCTTTATAACCTAGCTCGTTGCAATATTTACAATGAAAAACCTATTGAAAATCAAACCAACATAACAGCCATAATAATCATAACAACCATAATGACATGAAACTCATACCTCTTATTGGAGATTTATAACACAACTCATGGCGGTATTTACATCCATATACATATATACATATACCAAAACACCAAACCAAAACATATAACAAAAGACATCCGCTCAACTAGAGAATAGAGAAGTATACATAGCCTGCATCTGATCAACCATCTCCCATGTAGCTTCATTAGGTCCAAAGTGCTTCCACTGCACTTCAACTTGCTCAATTCAAAAGCATGAGCATAATTTGTTTCAAAATGCACTGAGGTTTCGACTAAAATTCTCCTTCTATTTCCAACTGTAATAAAAACTAGTCAATCACATTATCAACATATTTCACATACTTCTTAAGCAATGAAACATGGAAAACATCGTGTACTTTCACTGTTGGAGGCAGTGCAAGTTGATAGGCTACTGGTCCAATCCTCTCAAGAATATTGAAAGTTCCACAATACTGAAGTGTAAACTTGGCACATGATCCAATCCTCGAGGAGATATTCTTGGGCTTGATGCACAAGTACACTTGTTCCCCAACCTGAAACTCCTTAAAAAACCTATGTTGATTTTCATAACTCTTCTATCTATCTGGTGCTACCTTTAAATTCTGCTTAATAACCTGCATTTCTTGTTCCATCTCTACCAACATGTACAGTCCTATCAATGCCATATTAACTATATCACTCCAACTTATGGGAGTGTTGCAACTCTACCCATAGAGTACCTAAAATAGACTCATCCTCAGAGACTCTTGATACCCATTGTTGTAGGCGAACTCAACCAGTGGAAGATACTCTTCCCACTCTCATTGTTGATGCATCACATAAATCCTCAGCATGTCCTCTAAAACCCCAATGAACCTCTTTGTCTGTCCATTTGTCTACAGATGATAAGTTGTATTGAAGGCCAATTTTGTACCAAAACCTACAAATAACTCTTTCCAAAACCTAGAAGTGAACTTAGTATCCATGTCTGATACAATCTTCTTCGAAATACCATGCAACCTCACTACATCTCTGATGAAGACCTGTGCTAAATCATTAGTTGAATATGTAGACTTCACTGGAAGGAAGTGTGCTACCTTAGTCAATCTGTCAACCACAACCATAATAGGATCATTCTGTTTGGATTCCCTCGGAAAACCCGTAATAAAATCCATGGAAATGACCTCACATTTCCACCATGGAATTAGAATCGACTGTAGTAATCCACCTAAATGATTACATTCTGCCTTTGAAATTTCACAATCCAAACATATAGCCATAAACTTTACCACTTACTTCTTTAAATTCGGCCATTATTATAACTTCTTCACTATTGTCAATGTCTTTTGATATCTCAGGTGACCTAAATATGGCTTAGCTTGGAATTCCGTCAAGATAAGATTCTTGAGCTCACTATTGTCTGACACATATATCCTATCCATAAATCTAACAAAAACATATGTTGTGAGACGATAGTCCACATCCTGATCACCTATACCCTATTGAAACATGTGCATAATCTCCCTATGCCTTTCGTCATGTTGTCATACCTGCAAGATCTAATCCTGTAAATGTCTCATAGGAGCTGATAGCTGTTATATAATTCACCTATATTCTCTTTCAAAGAGCATCTGCAACCATGTTTTCTTTACCTTTAATGTACCTGATCTCAAAGTCAAACTCATTGATCATGGCCAACCATCTAGCTTGTCTATCGTTCAAATTCGGTTGGTCAAATAGGTGTATCAATCCACTGTGATCACTCGTTAGTAAAAACCTCCTGCCAAGAATATAATGCCTCAATATCTTCAATTCATGGATGATCCCTGTCAACTCAAGATCACGTGTTAGATAATTCCACTTGTGTTCATTCGTTTTCCTTGATTCATAGCATACCACATGTCCTTCCTTCATAAATAATCCACCAAGCCATCTCTTGCAAGCATTTGTACACACTACAAACTCTTTATCTAGATTTGCTATATTTAGAACTAGATAATTAGTCAACAACTACTTCAACTGCTAAAAAATGATTGCACATTCCTTTGTCCATTAAAATTTCTTACCTTTCCTCTACAATGACATAATAAGATAGGAAATCTGAGAGAATTTCATGATGAACCTCCTATAATAACCTGTCAGCCCCATGAATGATATTACATCATCCACATTTCTAGGAATTTCCCATTCCATGATAGCTCTTATATTTTATGGATCCACTGATATTACTTGGAAAGCACATGTCACAAGTAATGTACCTTTTTCTTAAAGAAACTACATTTACTGAGCTTAGTATACAACTGATTCTCTCTCAATAATCTCAAGAATGTTGCTAAGTGTTCACCATGATCTTCCTCATTCTTGGAATATACCAATATATCATGAATTAATACAATAACAAACTTGCCCAGATAAGGATGAAATACACTATTCATTAAGCACATAAAATTAGTTGGAGCATTAGTTAAACTGAAAGGAACTACAACAAACTCATAATGCCCATACCTGATCTGAAAAGTAGTCTTGTATATTTCCTCTTCTTCAATGAGTACCTGATGATATTCTGATCTCAAGTCAATCTCTGAGAACACTGATACTCTGTTCAATTGTTCAAACAAATCATCGGTCCTCAACAACGAATACATGTTCTTGATGGTTACTTTGTTTGAATTCATGTAGTCAATGCATAACTTGAGAGTACAATCCTTATTCTTCACAAACAACACTGGTGCACCCCAGGCGATACACTTGGCCTAATGTATCCCTTGTCAACAATTTCCTTCAACTGAAACTTAAAACTATGATCTTCTCATTCTGTAATGTGCCTTTGATGTTGGTGTTACCCCTGGTACCAACTCAATAGAAAATTCCACTTCCCTATGAGGTGACAACATTGAAATATTTGCGGGAAATACATCCTGAAACTACTGTAAAATAAGGTACCTACTCAATACCTCTACATCCTCAACATCCTTACCTTTATCACCAGAAATATGTATTACAAGTTACACACACACCTTCCTATGACTATGCTTGGCCTGCATAGCCGTCACCATCCTAACTGATGTTACCTTCTTCTTACCCTACAACATTCTTTGATCTACATTTTCATCAAAGAATCCAATGGCCTTGCAATAACAATCCACCTTGGTCCTATGAAGATACAATAATTCCATACCAACAACATATTGTATGATCCTAATGGAAGTACATTCAGATGCGCTAATGCAGGCATACTATTCAACTCAAATGCACAAGCTCTTACCCAATGATCAACTCTTTTCTTAGTACCTATAACCAACTACACTAACCAAGAATCTACATGCACTTCTTTATTCAAACCACAGTTATCCAACAGGTCAAGATTAACATAACTATAATTATATCCAGGGTCAATCAAAATAGAAACAACTTGGTCACAAATCTTACCATCCATCTTGATAATAGACGCCTGGTGATTTTCCTGCCTATTATCCAACGCTGCATAAATAACAATGTTACCGATTAAACGGGAACTATTACCTCAAAACGGGAACTCTAGCCCAAAAAGACTCAAAAAACATGAAAAACGCCCCAAAAACAAAAAGTGTGTATTCTAGAACGCATTTTCTTTTTTCTCAAGGTCAAATTTCACCTTTTATAAAATTATGCTAAAAACGAAATTGTTTCTTGAAAAAATGATTGAAAAAACACCCTCAAAACAAAACGAGTTGATGCTGGAATACCAAAAAAAAACATTGTGTCACACTTTTGACACATTGGAACAATGGAATAAGACAACATATTAGGACATTGAAAATCGTAAAATTCTAATCTTTTTGATAGATGACGTTAAATATAAACAAAATCATGTCTGAAGGGCTTATCATTTCGAACAATTTTTATCCATGTTGTTAAACATAAAATATCTTGACTCTAAACAACCTTAAAATTGTAATTATTTTCAACCATAACATTAAAGATAAAATTTCGCAGCGCATAAAAACCTTAATGACAAGTTGTAAATCTCAATTTTTTAAATCTTAAGTTTTCAAGATATTTGAACCATGAAATTATGGAGAAATTATATGACTTAAATTTTTTTTTTAAATGAACAAGTAAATGAAAAAATTATTATTCATATATTTGTTTGTTTATATATAAAAACATATTTTTTAATTTTTTTTATTGTTTTTCTATATTTTAAATTATAATTGTTTTAGTTTTAAGAAAATAAAAATTAAAAATTAAAAATTGTTTATATTTTAAGAGATATTTAAAAAAAAATTTAATTGTTTTTTATATTTTAAATAATAGTTGTTTTAATTTTAAAAAAAAATATTAAAAAATAATTTTTTTATTATATTTGTTTGTTTTTTTTTTAAACATATTTTTTAATTTGTTTTTATTGTTTTTTTATATTTTAAAATTTTAATTTAATAGTGTTTTTTTTTAATTATTAAACAATACATTTTTTTTTATTATAATAGTTTTTGTTTAAAAAAAAAATTAATTTTTTTAAATAGTTTGTGTTTGAAAAAAATAAAATAAAATAAAAATTAATTTGCCGCCCGTCGGGGGCCGGAGGTAGGCTGGGCAACCCTCGACGACGCCGTCCGGCCGGCCTCTGGCCCCTGGCTGGGCAGAGGGCGATTCCGATAATCACCCCTGGCTAGGCGGAGGGTGATTCTTGGAATCACCCTCCGCTCAGCTGGGGGTGATTATTGGAATCGCCCTCCGCCCAGCCGGGGGTGATTCTCGGAATCGCCCTCCGCCCAACCGGGGGTGATTCTCGGATCACCCTCTGCCCAATCAGGGATGATTCTCGGAATCGCTCTCCGCCCAGCTGGGGGTGATTCTCATAATCGCCCTCCGCCTAGCCAGGGGTGATTCTCGGAATCACCCTCCGCCCAACCAGGGGTGATTCTCGGAATCGCCCTTCGCCCAGCAGGGGGTGATTCTCGGAATCGCCCTTCACCCAAACGGGGGTGATTCTCGGAATTTCCCTTCGCCCAGCCGGGGGTGATTCTCGGAATCGCCCTCCGCCCAGCTAGGGGTGATTCTCATAATCGCCCTCCGCCTAGCCGGGCAGCACCGTCGAGGGTTTCCTAGCCTGTCTACGGCCCCCGGATGGGCGGAAGCAGGCTGGGTAGCCCTTAATGGGGCCACCCGACTGGGCGGAGGCAGGCTGGGCAACCCTCAATGGGGCCACCCGACTGGGTAGAGGGTGATTCTTGAAATCACCCTCCGCCCGGCAGGGGGCCGGAGGCCAGCCGAGCGACACCGTTGAAAGATGCCCGGCCTACCTCTGGCCTCCGGCTAGGCAGAGGGTGATTCCGAGAATCGCCCTTCACCCAGCCGCGGGTCGGAAGTAGGCTAGACAGCGCTCGACAGTGTCGCCCAGCTTGCCTCCGGCCCATGGCAGGGTGGAGGGCGATTCCGAGAATCATCCCCGGTTGGGCAGAGGGCGATTCCGAGAATCACCCCCAGCTGGGTGGAGGGAAATTCTGAGAATCACTCCCAGCTGGGCGGAGGGCGATTTCGAGAATCACCCTTCGCCTAGCCGGGGGTGATTCTCAGAATCACCCTTCGCCCAGCTGGGGGCCAAAGGCCGGCCCGGCGGCGCCGTTGAGGGTTGCCCAGATTGCCTCTGGCCCCCGACGGGCGACAAATTAATTTTTATTTTATTTTATTTTTTTCAAACACAAACTATTTAAAAAAATTAAATTTTTTTTAAACAAAAACTATTATAATAACCTCCTAGGGTGATTCTCAGAATCGCCCTCCGCCCATCCAGGGGTGATTCTCGGAATCACCGTCCACACAACCGGGGGTGATTCTCGAAATCACCCTCCGCCTAGCCAGGTGTGATTCTCGGAATCGCCCTTCGCCCAGCTGGGCGCCGGAGGTAGGCCAGGTGGTGCCGTCGAGGGATGCCCAGCCTGCCTCTGACCCACGGTTGGGTGGAGGGTGATTCTCGGAATCGCCCTTCGCCCAGTCGGGGGCTGGAGGTAGGCTGGGAAGCCCTCGACAGTGCCGCCCGGCCAGTCTCTGGCCCCCAGCCAGGTGGAGGGTGATTCCGAGAATCTCCCTCTGCTCAGCCAAGGGCCGAAGGTAGGCTGGGCAACCCTCGACGGTGCTGCCCGGCCTGCCTCCGGCCCCTGGCAGGGTGGAGGATGATTCTGAGAATCACCCCCAGCTAGGTAGAGGGCGATTCCGAGAATCGCTCCCGACTGGGAGAAGAGTGATTCCGAGAATCACCCCTGGCTGGGCAGAGGGAGATTCTGAGAATCGCCCCCAGTTGGGCGGAGGCCGGTCGTGTGGCATCGTTGAGGGCTTCCCAACCTGCCTCCGGCCTCGGGTTGGGCGGAGGGCGATTCTCGGAATTTCCCTCCGCCCAGCTGGGGACTGGAGGCAGGCCGGGGGATGTCGTCAAATGAAGGAGATTGGGTTTTGGATCTATTTTCAGGTTCAAGTAAGTTTTATTATACAAATTTAAATTTAAGTGTTTAAATTTTTACTTTTTGTGTCTTTATACTAATTTTCTTACTTATTTCTTTTGTACTTGATGATTAGGTACAACACTATCATGTTGCCTACCAAAAGGAAGTAATTGCATTGCCATTGAGAAAGACCCAGTGCAATGCAAATTTATTCAACAAAGAATTAACGCTCTTGAATTCCTTCCAAATGTGAAGCAAGAAGTTGGTTTGAGGAAAGGGGATTTTAATGAATCACGTGTGGAAAAAAAAGCAAAGGAACCTCAACCACCATTATATGGAATGATTGGAAAGGGACACTTTGGAAGATTTGCAGACATGAAAGATCCATTAGAAGATGACATTGACCAAAATGAATTAGAAAATGTTGCGGAAGAAGCCATCAATGATGTTCTAGATGATGTTGAACATGTATTAGTTGGTATTGTTGAGGATCTTTAAGTTATGCTTGCAAACAAAGCTCATTTTTGAGATCTATTAATCAATTTTACTTGTAATGTTTAGACTTTGATATTTTATGAGAAGAATCCTTATTTTTTGCAAAAAACATGTGATTACTATTATTTTTTGACATAAAATTCATTAAAAATGCTATTTTCTTAAGTTTTTTTGTTAAGATTTTCCCAAAAATTAGTGTATTTAACATGTTTTTTTTAACAAAAAGTCTCTAAAAGTATATTTTTTGCATTCTATTTGTATTGAAAATTTGTATTTTTTTGTCATATCATTCAAAATATTTGTTTTTTAACGACAATTATTTGATGTGCATTGAAAAATTAATTAGCAATACATAAACTTTTAGAAAATGTAAACTTTATAATATTGACCCTAGTGTCATTTTTTATCTATGTTAAAATGTGAAGATATCATTATAAATTTTTATTTTTTTATATTAAAAATAAAAATAAAATAAAAAATAAAAATAAAAATAAAAATTTAAAACTCAAGTACATAAATGCACTTAAAAATAAACATCTTACGAAAGAAGGAGACATTAGAAAATGTATAGTGTCAAAATCAATCCTTTAAAAAAGCATTGGTGATGATACGCCACCACTATTCAAAATCGACATAAAAGGCATAAAAAAAGAAAAGAAAAAAAAAGAATTGATTTTGCATCACCACTTTTCAAAATCGGGTGTTTTTCTTGCTACGTCAAAAAGTAGGTACCAGTGCAGTTACCTATTTCATTGGTAACAGTGTTAAATCTGAGGAATAATTTTTCCAAAATCCCCCACTGTTTTTTCCTCCTAGGCACTATAAATTTTTGGTCTACCACCTTGATGTTGTGGAAAATCTTTCATACGATGCTCTCCTCCACAATTCCAACACTGCAAGGGCTTCCTACTTTCACCCATGTCTTGCTCCTCAGACCAAAATCCTTGTCCTCTATTAGATGCATTGAACTTATTAGGCGATGTTGCATTCTCTTTGTTACCTATGTCTTGATGTCTTGTTCGCTTCTTATCCCGTTTTCCTTTACTCTTATCATTACCTTTCCATTTCTCCTTAGTCTCAGATCTATGATTTATTGCTCATAACAATGCTTTAGCTTCCAGATGGCTTCCTCAAGCGATATGGGCTCATCAAACTCAATCATGTCCTTGAATTCTACTGCCAACCCGATGATGAATCTTTGAATATTTTCTTTCTCCTCCTTGAGATAAGGCACATACCTTAATAACTCCAAGAATCTGCTAGTATACTCCTCATCGGTCATATATCCCATCTTTAGCTCATAGAATTATTTTTCACTGTCATCATAGTATGTATCTGATAGATAATTCTTCCTAAAAAGTCCCTTTAACTCCCTATAAGTCAATTCTTCTTCATGAATACCTCTGACATTCTTTACATCTTCTCACCAAATGTTTGCCTTACCTTTAAGATTGAATGTAACTATTTTGGCCTTCATATTCATTGAGTAATCATGCAACCTCAATAACTTATTCATCCTAAGCAACCATGATTTGGAATCATGTGAATTCTTTATTTATCCATCAAATTTAGGCTTTTCTTTCTTGAACTCAACCAAGAAATATACCCTATCGCTCCTCTTATAATGATGATAGCGATGATGACCATGGTACTTGTCTGATCCAGAACTAGAGTTAAGACCATGTCCATTGCCTCGTCTATCAGGTGTATCCAAGAATCTTCCATCTCTGATTGTGTCATCTCTATCCAACCTATGCCCACCATGTGACCTACTACCATATTCTCATTAGTCCTATCCTCTTGTGTATGACTGCTTCTAAGCGGCCACTGTCTCTACAAGTCTGACAAACTCTAAAGAATCACCACATTGACCTCTGCGTGTTTCTCCTGTGCCCTAGAAAGTATCTCTTGTGATTGAATGATTAATTCATTATATCCTTTGAAACTTCTTATTTCTGCCTTCAAACTTCTCAAAGTGTCAGTTATGTGAGGGGATTACTCATCACAATGTTTCTCATATGCTCTATAGGGAGAATCTCATGAACTATAGTCTACCATCCTGCTAGTAATTTTTGATCTTCTCTTCCTACAAGATATATCATGTCAGCTAAACCAAATCATAAACAAACCATTGTACCTCATTTTATTCGAGGGGAGGATATCTCATCCGCAAGATAAACCAGATTAGCACAATATATATATATAATCATAATAATCACATTATATAGACAACATCTTAATCATCATCCCAGTTACCATGCATGATGCCACAACTACAACACCGACTAGGTACCTTGCATGCATAACAAACATATGTATGACACACATGTATAAACAATACATACAAACACTGACATGCATTCATGACGAACACATCCTGACAACAACACCAATAAATTTTACATGAAATCACAATGGAAAAAATGACCACCACCATGCATACACAAAAAACACATATATCACAAGTATAAGGACACATATGAAACCTACATGTACGCATGACAAGACATTAATCCAAGGAGAACAAAAACCAAGCATTGCCCAAGGAGAATAGAACCATGCTTTGATACCACTCTGTAACACCCTCCTCCCACATTTACCCAAGCTAACCGGTCCACCAGGGTAAACATCTGAAAAATAGTTACATTAATATGATTCAAATACCCATGTACAATTAATAAAGTGGAACCAAAAAGACAAGACCAATCTGACCTTCCTATAGAGCTACAGAACCTTCAAGAGCCAACCAACCACTTTAGGTGTTCAACCCCTGAGAGAACTTTCTTTTTCACTAACCTAGATCCTCAGTCGCTCCCATGGCAAGACATGCATGTGACTAAGGCCCTCCATTCTCTCCCAAAACATGTGTATAAAATCCACGTAGATTCAAACTGATATTTGCAATATGCTAAATCAAAATACTTGAATCTACTCTACAAATTACGGAAACCTATTACGATCGCAAAATCACATGCACAAGAAAGAGAAAGAATTCCAATTGCACAACACAAAGATTTATATGTGGAAAGCCTCTGCTAAAATCCCCACTATATGTATATTGCATAAGTCAAAGAATATGAGAATAATACAATGCTTCTCTCAGGCTTGAGAGCTCTTTGCAATATCTTTGTCTATCTCACTGATTCTTAGGCAAGCTTGGCTCAATACTTATCCAAATTCTTGGCCTCAGGGATCCCTATTTCCTTGTGCAGTTTCTTACGGAATTAGGCCCATATTAATAAGGAAATTCCCTAATACTAGCTACGTAATACATCAAGGCTCTTCCTCTGAATCCATGTACCACTTGTACAATTGGATGATTATACAACTGATAGTACACTTCCCTTTAACTCTAATCTCAGCTGGGTCTTTCAGAATTGACATGCATGAAATATTTTTTAGTGAATTACCAGTTATCTAATTGATCACTACATGTGAATTAAATCTAATTTAATTCACTTGACCTCTCACTAGTTCCTCTATAAGTTAGAGCTAGTTAACTGATTTTAACTCAACTAAATTAAGTTAATTGATTGCAACTCAAGATAAATTGTAACTGGGCCCCCTAAAACTTAAGGAACACTCTACATGTCTCCCATTCGAATCTCAACTCAAATTAACTGAACTAACTAAGTCTTCCTGACTTAGTTAACTCATACAAGTTGTCATGTGATGTGGAATTACAATTTACTTCTAATTCAATTAAGGGAAAATTAAATTAGAAGCCTCTTTTTATTGCCATTTTCAGGATTTTTTGTTGCCATTTTCAACACTCCCTCTCAACAAGAAATGAATTCAACTCTATCCCAATCTGGTACCTTTGGAATTTTTTGCATGTAACACTTCTTTATAATGTTGTTGCTACCGGAACTTCTGAAATTGAAAAGCATCCAAACTGAATCAACTGTGATTAGTATGATGCATCTGTCAACAGAGTCTCTCACTGCTACTAGCTACCGCATTGTCTACTGAAAAATTTGAGTTGTTGTTAACTTTGCATTGTGATATCTGAATTTCTTGTAACTCTCATCTACGCTCCCTAGTAGATGATTGCTGCTAGTCTCTCCATATTTCACTCTGACATCTGACTGCATCAACTGCCACTGATCCATCCCACTACTGTGTAATTTTTGCCCCCATAGCAAGGTAATGATCCATGAGACAAAACATCGCAATGGACCCTGCCCAAATTTTTTCACTCATGGGACTATTGCTTCACATCGCCCCACCTCTCTCCTGGAGGTATGGCTGCATGTGCTCCCTCTCCCCACTTGGCTCGAAATTCCCCCCTACTCGTGGTCTCTTCTTGAGTGGATGTCTCCACTCGGCCTCCTATTTTCTTCTCCAATTGTGGCTGCTCCACAAATTTCTGAGGCTTCCTTTGAGGCTGCATATTGAGACGTAATTCATGCTCACTCTCAAACACCAAGTCTCTAACATTTTCTTTCCTCCTCAAATATTTTCATGCATCTGGTACGCCAAGTGCATACAGGTTCTTGACTCGCACACCTATCAATTTCATTTCCTTTGCTAAATATCACATCATAGCCATAGTCTTCTAATACCACGACAAAAACAAGATTCTTCTTTAGTCCCGGAACAAACAACACATCTGTGAGTTAGAGAGGGGAGCCAGACTCCCTATGAAAAGTAATTGTATCGATAGTAGTCATGTTATACCTTTCGTCATCTTCAAACTCTATGTTTTTCTTGAGGTATTTCTCCTCCAAGTCACTGAAGAGATCTATATTCCCTGTCATATGGAACGAGGCACTGTTGTCGAGATACCACATGCTTCCCATTATTGTGCTTTCCATGCATGAAATGAGAGTAAAATAAAGCTTGAATTGTGAAGCTAGAGCTTCACCTATTGTTGCTACTGCAGACTCCTTGCTTTCCTTCTTCTATGGACATTTCAGGGCATAATGCCTGAACTCGTGACATAATTCTTGAACTCGTGATAGTGAAAACACTTGATGTTGGATAAGTCTTTCTTTTTTCACTCTTTGCTTTGGGACTTATTTCCCTTGAATTTCTTTCATTTTTCAAATAATGAAAAATATTCTTCTGTTTCTTTGGAATATCAGGTCCCGTCTCTGGTGTTCCGCCTTATCTCCTCTTGTACCAAGTCTGACCCCAATCACTCCCACTCTGGTAACTTCTCCCTCTCATTAACTGAATCCTAGTAGTTGTGCCGGCTATTGGAAAGGCATAGAAGTGCTAGGATCACTAGATCATCCTCGCAACAATAACACCAACACTTCCAAGTTCATCTCGACATTGAGTGAACTTCATTAAATATTTTGGTACTGAGTCGCCCTTTTCCATCTTGATTTTTCTAAGCTTTTCCTTCAGCACCAGATTCCTATGGTTATTTTTGTTCTAAAATAAATATGTTAAGGCCTTCCACATAGCATAGTGAGTTTCCTTTCCATGGAGTTTCAAGACGATATGATATCGAACTCCTTCCAAAAGAATCCTCCTTGCCTTTGCTACATTCTTCTTTCATGTTGCCAGACCTTGAGCATTTGTTGCTGCGAGCTTAGGAATATCACTGTCTATGAACCCCTTGAATCAGCCCGTTGTCTTCCAACTTTGCTTCCATCCTATCCTTCCAAGATTTGTAATTAGAACTACCCTCAAGGGCATATTTGAGTCTCAATCCACAGAAAGATGATGATCCTGTTGCTGGTCTTGAAGAGTAGATTTGCAAATTTGATTCACCTAATCAGAACAAATTCATATTCTTCTCTTCTATAGTGAATCCTGCTCTAATACCATGTAGAAAATACACTTAGATTCAAACTAATATTTGTAATATGTTAAGACAAAATACTTGAATCTACTCTACAAATTGTGAAAACAAATTACAATCTCAAAATCACATGAACAAGAAAGAGAAAGAATTTCAATCACACAACACAAATATTTATCTAGGGAAAGCCTTGGCTAAAAACCTCACTATTTATATATTTCATAAGTCAAATAATATGAAAAAATATATTTCTTCTCTCAAACTTGAGAGCTCTTTTCACTATCTATGTCTGTCTCACTAATTCCTAGGCAAGCTTGGCTCAATATTTAACCAAATTATTGGCCTCATGGATCCCTATTTCCTTGCACATTTTCCTAGGTAATTAGGCCCCTATTAACAAGGAAATTCCCTAATAATAGTTGCACAATGCATCAAGGCTCTTCTTATCACTCCATCCAACACCTGTACAATTGTATGATTATGCAACTGATAGTACACTTCCCTTTAACTCCAATCTCAACTGGGCCTTTCTCATAACTTACATGCATGAGTTATTTTTGAGTGAATTATCAATTATTTGATTGATCATTGCATGTGAATTAAATCTAATTTAATTCACTTAACCTCTCACTATCTCCTCCGTCAGTTAGATCTAGTTAACTGATTTTAACTCAAATAAATTAATTTAATTAATTATAACTCAAGATAAACGGTAACTAGCCCCTCAAAAACTTAGGGAACACTCTACATGCTCCCATTAGACTCTCAACTCGAATTAACTGAACTAAGTCTTCCTGACTTAGTTAACTCGTACAAGATGTCATGTGATGTGGAATTACAATTTACCTCTAATTTAATTAAGGGGAAATTAAATTAGAAGCCTCTTATTATTTCCATTTGCAAGATTTCTTGTTTCCATTTTCAACAACAATGCATCTATGCGATTGTGGCCTCTTTCATGTAGTTTTGTGCCAATGACCCCGAATTTTGAGCCACTTTTCTTGGGCTAGGACTCAGGCATCTTCCCAGAACTTCATGAAACTTCCAAAAATGATAAATAACAATGAAATAAAGTTACTAATTCAAAAACTTGAACAAGGACTTGAATTGACCCCTACTAGCCATGCTAGGCATTCCTTCAAAGACATCATGAACATGTAATCTACAGGTCATAAAAACATATCTGAACATAGATATATCATACTTAATTAAGAATCATGAAGGAGGACAAGTGTCTCCTCCCAATAGCTCCAATGTTATCTATTAGGTCATTCATTAATTAACATTTCATATACTAACCAAAACATGATTAGAGCCATACATCAATATTGTCATAAAACATGCTTATAACCAACAAATAACCAGAGAAATATCAATGATGAAATAACCATTAAATCCATATAATGACAAGCATATTTACTCACAAAATACCAAAAGAAAAAGAGATTTTAATAACATATTCGAATCCAACCAAGTCAGGGACTTCCACATACCACCTGACCATAGATTGAGTTGAACCAAATCTCTCTTTCATCCAATCACCCTTGTGTCATATTCCAAGCATGGATGTGGGATCTCATGGAATAAACCAAGAAAACCAAAATAGGGCTTCCAAAGGCCAAACCATCTCAAACCTCACCCAGAGATTCCACTTCATCATTGGACATCACTAACCATCACCGGATCAGTTGCTACCCAAGTTGTCTAGGGCTCCAGAGTGTTTTTTCCGACCAAGGCTTTTAGGACCAATAACTCAACCCACAATAGTTGTCGAAATCCAAATAATTTGTCTAACCAAGGCTTCTAGGACTATTAAATCAACCCACCAAGGGCACCAAATCATTTTTCCGACCAAGGCATCCATGACTAGTAACTCAACCTAAGCTATTACAGAGCTTCCAGAGCATTTATCCAACCAAGGATGTCGGAAATAATAACTCAACTCACAACCACAAGGAACATGAGCACCAACCATAAAACAAAATTAAAAACCCACAATACCATGGATATCCAGGAAATGATAAGGCGAGGCAAAACCACTATCAATCCAGAAAATCCTTCATGATACTGAAGAATCATAAACAAGAAACCACATGCATATTCCATGCATGCCAAAAATAGCAAGGAAATCATACATGCAACTCAGTACTTGCAAGCAAAACTCGTTGTAGTTGTTGCTCCCATTGTTCTCTTGAAATTTCCTGCTCTTCCTTTTCCTTCTTGATCGAAATCCCAAGTATGCCACACTCCTCCAAGAGTGCTCCAAGAAAACTTTAAGTGTCCAAGAGTATGAGAGAGAGAGAGAGAGAGAGAGAGAGTAGAACGAGAGCTCCAAAAACTGAACTGACAAAAGCTAAACCAAAAAAAGTTGTCAACTCATCCTCATAGTCCTTTTTATCGATGAGGCCTCTATTTTATTCATTTTCCATTATTTTTCCTTCATTTTCCTCCTCACATGAAACCTGTGACCCTTCACTTTCCTTTTCTCAAATTTTCCATTATTCTCATAAATAAATTCCAATAAATGCCTCATGCTTTTCCAAAGCCTTTACCATTGCCTTTGCCAATTTCTATAGACATTAATTAATCACAAATGATCCCAATCACTACGTTTTTTTCCCAACATTTAGCTTGGAATACGTGGATTTAATTTAACCAGGGTTGTTACACTATGAGCATAAAATAGAACCACATATGGGGTTCAAAGTGTTACTCTAATTAGGGGTGACATAGAACCCTATAACTCACAACAAACTTAAGTGGAGTTGTGAAATTTTTTAGTCAGATAGGGAAACAAGGTGAAATCCTTCACATTGAGCTTGAGGCTAGAACATTGCTTGAATATTTGGCTTAATTAACGGATAAGGCACTAAGAAAACGGAAGAATTGACGAACTACGAAATCAGTGAATGAATCCCTTTGTGTTGTGCAGGCCCATAATGGCCAGTTATGAGTGTTAACAGTCCTAAGCTCAATAGTTGAAATGTAAAACACTAATTTTTTTTTATGTGAAGGAGAGTAGCCTTCACGTCCTCTACCTTGATTTGAATATGTTGGACCCTGAATGAAGCATATTCTTAAGGCATCAAATTTGGCTTAGGGGTGGCTCGATAAATGAAATATGTACTATATTTGAGCCTATGGTTAAGTTGAGAGTGGCTAGTCCTTCATCAATTTCCAACAGAGCTTAAGTAACTCACATAAGTGTATTCTAAATATTTTTTTTTAATGAAATGACAATATTATTCAAAGTTAACTTGAAATTTATTGTGATGGTTTACTAAGAAATCTTGTTATTATGAGTTGAACAATGTGTAAATGTACTTGGTTACTAGTTTTTATTTATTTTATACTTTGTGTGTAGAGGCATCCCTTGAAATATGTTTCATGTGATGAATATGAGAGGTGTAATGATGTGAAGTTAAACATACAAGTTGAATTTAGCTTCAAGGTTCTTCACATTATATTATGTAAATGGCCCTTATCAGGCCATTATAGGATTTATCAGTTGTGATATATCCTTGAACTTAGGTAAGTAAACTAGGGGGTTTCCCTTGAATGGATGCCTTTAAAGCGATGATTAAGGCCATGTCATGATGGTCCTAAGTGATATTTTGCAGATATGTTTTTAAGGAGTATTGTATTGGGGAACCTATTTTCTAGAGTGGTATGCAAGAATGATGGCTTCTCTATTTAAAGGTTTTGGAGCATGATGTATGTATTTTGTAGTCCCCAAGAGTGTGAGAATCCCATCTCATTTAAGGTAATGATGAGGATTGGCCTTTTCCATCTTATATTAATATTTTGTACATATGTTGGGTTGTGGGTAGTGTTTTAGATACCTTCATAGTTTGGAGAAGACATATGTATCTTTAGAAGTATTCTAGGAAATTCTTTTCCCTAATAAGTTGTTTTAGTCCCTTAAAATAGATGTAAATGTTTAATGGAAGCTTTGAAATTCGATGATTAGTTCCCTTGATTTTTGGTTGATTTGAAAATTTGGGGATTAGGGGCCTTCCTGGTCATATGAAATGGAAGGGGGTTATGGCTGGTAGCATGCCATAAGAGGGCTTAAGCACAAGGCCCACTAACTAGAACAACCTTAAGTCTCTCTAGAAAACTTTCTTTTAGTTCTCCTACTGGCCCAATGGCTCAATGGCCGAGTGAGTCATTACACCAAACCAACCTTAAGTCATCATGATGTTTAAATAACTAGCTCGATGGCCTAATGGCTTGGTTGGCTATTAGAAAATCCATATTTTTATAAATATATGTATCTCAATCGACTTTTGTTAAACAAATCGATCCAAATTTTTTGAAGACCGTTTTCAGTTCTATTGGTGTCCTAGTTAACATAACTGTCATTTACTACGGCCAATTAGTCTAGGATCTTTCAAGTGACACGACTAGAGATCCATAATTTGTCAAGATCCAGATTTTGTTAAGATTTGGAGATGGAAAGTATGGATTTTCTGAAGTAATAGGAATTTGGGACAAGAATTTTTAGATATCCAGATTCTATTAAGAGCTAGAGACAAAAAAATTATGTTAAGTTACATGACCGTGGATTTGGATTTTATTGATATTCAGATCTTTGTTTATCTGAAATTTTCTTATAAATGGATTATGCAAAAAACCTAGATTCCAGATGATGGAACCCATAACAACAAAACCTTGAGTTGAGGAATTGTGATGTCATGGTTGCAATGGATACAAAATTTGAAAATCTAGAAAAGCTTAAATAACATCCTTTATGAAAATCCTAAATTTGGTTAACAATTACATGAACCACGTGGGGGTTATATGGGTTTTACTTGGGAAATTATATGGCATGTTAACTTGTTGTTGACATGGCATGTGATGGACAGTGTGGTGACATGGTAGGTTTTCTATGGAGGAGTTGATGTGGCATTAACTTATGTGGTGAGTGATGCAGAATTTGAAAGTCCATAAATTTAGATAATTGTGAATTAGGACTTATTAGGATTATATCATATCTGAATGAACCCAAATGAATGTAAAAAATAAAAAGCCAGATATCCAAATAGGTGGAGATTCAACGCATGTTGACTATTGTGATGTGATGGGGTGTCTTAGGCTAGAGGTGCATAAGCACTCAAGTGGATACTAGGTGGCAGTCTCATGGGGATAATCTAGACCGTGGAAGCTCTAGATAGTGAAGATCCAAAAATCCAGATTTTCATTAAAAGGGAAATTTTGAAATTTTTCGTATCAAAATTATGTGAAAGGTAAATGCATGAATCATAGTGATAAAATGGGAATTCATATATTCAAATGGTTTTAGAAGTTTTAAAAACCTTGGATGAATCCGAAAGTGAGAAAATAGCTAGAGAAAGGACTCTCGGGAAAACCTATAACGGAAAGTGGAGTTAGGTTGGCATGCACCTTGAGAATGTGTCCCTATGTGGTGTTGACACATGGGCAAGGACTATCACAATCCTACCATACATCTACCACATGGAAGTGTACTTATGTTGACATGGCACGAAGAAGAATAAAATTTCTAAGGGTTGTGATTTTGCATCCAGAGCAGAATTTTGATGACATTTATAACGTTGGAAAGCTATTAAAAAGTATAAAAATAATGGTGTTCTGAAACAGTAGTTTCAATTTTAGTAAAAAAAAGCAAAGTTTATAATCCCACTTCCTTAATATGACTTGAGGTGGTTGGGTATGTTACAAGGAATCTTCCAAGAAGGGGAAGAAGAAGTGGAAAGGGAACGAGGATAAGAAGATGAAAACCATTGCACATTAATGCAAGGATCATTATAATTATTATAAATATTGCAATGTTGATGGTAGAACTGAGAAAAGTGTGGAAACTACATCTAGATCTACACCAAAATAATAACAAGAAGGATGCAAATAAAAATAGTTTTGTATCCAAAGATTCGATAAATTAGATTGAAATCAACTTTGATGTGAATGAGAATAATTTATGCACATTAGTGGAAAATGAGGTGAATCCAAGTAGCCTTCATCCTTAGAATGTGTATCAATGGCATGGCTTTAAATAAGATTACACTCAAGAATCAATATCCTCTACCCAATATTGATGATTTGTTGGAATAGTTTCAACATGACAAGTGCTTTTCCAAGATGGACCTAAAATTAATATACCCCCAGGTTGTTCCAAATAAGAATACACCTAAAAGTTTTCTTCAAGACAAGGAAATTTTTGTATGAATGGTTGGGCATTCCATTTGTATATGTAATTCACCAACTACATTTATCAGAATGATGAATGATGTATTACATATCTAGATTCATTTGTTATTAGCCTATTTGGATGATTTATTATTTTATAGTGCTACTTGAGAGGAGCACCTTTCACATCTCATGCAAGTGTTAAGAGACTAAATAAGTACCATCTGCTAGCTAACCTTAAGAAATGTGATTTTGATCAATAGTATTTGTTGGATTTTGGTTATGTGATTAGTTGGTGGGAGCTCAAGATATATTTTTCAAAGATGGGACCATCATGAAATTTCCAATTCCTACAAATGTTACTAAATTTAGGAGCTTTTTTGGGGAAAAATATGTTTTTGAAAGTTCATAGCTTCATATTCAATAGTAGCTAAACCACCCCATGCAATAATAACAAGTAATAATAGTTTTTAGTGAGGGGAGAATTTAAAAAAAAAAATTATTTCGATGAGTTGAAAAGAAAATTTGGTGAAGCACTAGTTCTCTCGCTACCAAACTTGAAAAATCCCTTCTCAGTGGAGACAAATGTATGTGGGTATGCCATGGGCACAATTATAAAGCGAGGAAGACCTATATGGTACCATTATGAAATATTTCATGTGGAATTTCTCAACTATCCAAGACATAACAATTAACTATATTTCTTCGTTCAAATTTTCAAGAAGTGGAAGCATTATTTAATGGACAATGAGACCATCATCCACATAGATCACCAACTGCTAAATTATTTGCAATCCTAGAGTAAGTTACAAAAAACCAAATGTTAAAAGTGGATGATATTTTTACAATAGTTTCATTGGGCAGTCAAGTATAAGAAGGGTAACACAAATAGGTTTGTAAAACATAATTTCAAGGCCACCGACATAATGTTACAACTTTGGGCACTCTAATGCATATATTTCCTTTTACTCATGATGCATATAGAGAGGCATACCCAAAATATAAGGACCTAAAGAAGGTGTTTCAACAACTATTGGGATGAATTCGTATAGAGGAAGGTGACAACAAGGCTAACTATAATTTTGGAATGGGCTACTCTACAAGCTCAATAAGCTATATGTTCCTAAAGGTGAATGATTTCAACTTATCAGAGGGTCTCACACCTCCAAGGTTGTAAGAAATTTTGGTGTTGGGAAGATAGTTGTTGAGTTACAAAGACATGTGTATATTAGCCCAGAATGCAAGAAGATGTAGCACAGTTGCTCAGGAAAATAGGTTATTCCATACAGGATGAACATCTTAAATAACAACTCACACAACTACATGAAAGTTCATAACACTAGTGTTTTTACGTGATTAAAACCCTCTAAGATGGAATTTTCTATGAACCCAACTAACATGGGCAACTTGAGGAACTTTTACTAATGCAATTTTTTTTTTACATAAGAGAGTTCTCACAATCAATATTCAACCATGTTCCTCTATGTTATTTAAATAGAGATCATGGACCAATCAAGTGTTAAGCCATAGATCAATAGTTATTAGTATCGATGAGAATATGAGTTGTCAAATCACTCTATATCTCGAACATATCATGACTGTAAAATTACAATGCTACTAATGCATACTAAAGAAACACACTAAGAAGCACTCTTTTATATTAGACCAAGTTAAACTTAACCAAATCTTAAGTGTCTAAATATCCTACCAACCCCTCTTAAGAAAAATTTAGAATATAATTGAATTATTTACAAAGGGGACACAATAGGAGAAGGAATAATGCATGAGATCCTATCGCACCTTAATGACAACGTATTGAAATCCCAACATAGATCGAAGTTCAGAAAACTTTGCTTGTGTAAGAAAATTTGTGAAAATGTCTCCAACTTGATCATTTGTAGGGAAAAATAACACTTTAATAACTCAATCATGAACAAGATTTTGAATGAAGTGCATTTGTAGCTAAATGTATTTGTTTAACTGACGTTGAACTAGATATTTGACAAGCTTGATGACACTCTAATTGTTGCACCAAAGGCTGGTAAGGTGTTGTTGCTAGAATCCAAACTCTAAAACTATATATGGAAGCCACAAGAATTCTTGACTTGTATTAACCACTACTTGGTACTTTGATTTTACTAAAAATAAATAAATATCTTGTTGTTTTTTATAATCCCAAGTGATAGGTCCATAACCAAGACTTGAAACATAACCTATAGTAGACTTTCAATCATCAAGGTTCCTAGCCCAATTTGAATCAGTGAAACCAACCAACAAAGGAGCCCCCGCTAAATTGTAATGTATTCCAAACTCAATTCTACCCCATATATACCAAAGTATACTTTTCACTGCTTTGCAATGAATTTCATCGAGTGTTTGCATTTACTAGGCAACAAGACCAACAACAAAGGAAATATCGGGACATGTATGAGACAAATACAAGAGGCTACCAACTAAATTTCGATACACAATGGCATGAACTTTGGGTGTAGTGCATGTGGTAGCAAGTTTGACTCTAGATTGAAAGTGATAAAGGGATGGTTTACAGTCTTCCATGTGAAATCAACAAATACGGTCACATGCATATTTGGATTTGGGAAGGGAATTTCTTAGTTTGCAATTCTTGGAGGCCAAGAAAATAATGCAAATGGCTTAAGTTTTTCATTTCAAACTTTTTTAAGGATTGATATCACATGGGTTAAAATTTTAGGGTCAATACCAGTAAGGTAAGGTCATCAACATAAACAAAAAGTATTATGCGATGGATTCCTACTTTCTTAATGTAGACACTAGGGCAAGAAAGACATCTAAAGAAGCCAATGTAAAGAAGAAAGTTATCAATTTTTGCAAAAAAAATTCGAGGAACTTGTTTATGACCATAAAGAGATTTCTTAAGATGAAAAACATGCATAAAATCCACGTAGATTCAACTGATATTGTAATATGATAAAATAAAATACTTGAATCTACTCTACAAATTGCGCAAACCAATTACGATCACAAAATAACATGAACAAGAAAGAGAGAATTTTAATTGCACAACACAAAGATTTATCTGGGAAAAGCCTCAACTAAAAACCCCACTATATGTATATTGCATAAGTCAGAAAATATGAGAATATTATATTGATTTTCTCACTCTAGAGAAACCTTTGCACTATCTCTATTTGTCTCAATGATTCCTAGACAAGCTTGATTCAATACTTAACCAAATTTCTGCCCTTCGGGATCCCTATTTCCTTGCATTGTTTCCTTTAGTAATTATGCCCTAATAATTATGGAAATTACTATGACTACATGCATCATCTATACAATTCATATATTTATACAAGCGATAGTACATTTCCCTTGAACTCCAATCTCAACTGGGTCTTTCTAAGAACATACATGCATGAGTTATTTATGAGTGAATTATCAATTATCTAATTGATCACTACTTGCGGTTTAAGTTCAATTTCCACACTTTGACCTCTTACGAGTTCCTCCATCAATTAGAACTATTTAAACTTACTTTAACTCAGATAAACTTAATTAATTAATTACAACTCAAAATAAACTCAACCAGGGCTCCTATCATGTAGGAGATGTTATACATGCCTCTAATTTGACTCTCAACTCGAATTAACTAAAATAACTAAGTCATCCTAACTTAATGTTAACTCGTACAAGTTGTCATGTTATGTGGAATTACAATTTTATTCTAATTTAATCAAGGGAAAATTAAATTAGAATCCTTTTATTGTTTCCATTTTCAACACAACAAGGTTTGAGTCACTTTAAACATATATAGGAGTTTGTTCCATGTACATTTATTCATGTAGATTCCCATGCAAGAAGGAGGCTTTAACATCCTTTCCATGGACCTCTGATCCATGTGATGTAGCAAGGATTAGAACAAGGTGGATGGAATTCATTTTGGTGATAGGGGAAAATGTTTCATTGTAGTAAATTCCTTCAACTTGAAAGCATCATTTAGCAACTAATTGGGCCTTATATATTTTAACACTTCCATCTAATGCATACTAGTTTCTATACACCCATTTACATCTAACATGTTTTATTCCTTTTAGAATGGGTATAATTTCCTAAATATTGATGGTCATCAAGGAACAATATTCTTCATGCATTGTTATTTCCCAATATTGATCACAAGTCTTTGAAACTTTAGCCAAAAGAGTGGAGGCTCATTAGAACTATGAATGAGTACACCATTGATTTCTAGGATCAATGGTAAGGTCGTCAATTACTTCTATCTTTAAACATACACATCGGGGAAGCTATGATGCTAATGCAGGATCATGTTATATGAACTCATCTTGAGGAATGTGGGTCGGAAAAGGTAGATTTTCATCCTCATTGTCATCTGAATTTGAAGAATAAACCAGAGTAGAAATAAAATATGGCACGAATGCCAAAATGGTTCATAGACTGAAGAGGGCACAACCACCAAATTAGCTTGCAAGCCAAGAGTTTTATTCAAATTTAATATATCTTCTAATAATTATTTTATTAGAGTGACTTTGAAGAAGTTCAAAACTTTTACATCTTCATAATATCTAAAAAATAGATTTTTTTATTTTAGGCTATAAAGATTTCCATTTTTCGTCGGGAATACGAGTCTGTGCAACACTACCAAAGATATTGAAGTGGCTTACATCTTGTTGAAGTTTGCAACAAGAAATAGTGAAACTGGCATCTCGAAACAACATCCTTAATCTGAGTGAAAATTAAGCACCTACACTAGGTGGGGCCCACACAAGCTATTTTTAGGTGGATGTCTATTTATAGATGTATGTGCATAATCTATTTATAGAATGCATGTCTATTTATAGATGGATATCTATCTTTATTATCCCTTAATATAGATGGACAATAAACTGTGATCTATTCTCAATGTGGACTTGGAAATAGTTAAATGAAGTGATAAATCAGTTAGCTAAGTGAATTTCGAGTTAAGAGGTTGGTTGGTGGGACATGCAGATTGACTTGAGTTGTAACTGAGTGATTCTAGTTGTAACAAAGTTGGAACTGTAGTGGTGCATGAGTTGTGCAAGTTGTAAATCAGTTTAAGTCAGTTAAGTGAGTTAAAGTCATTTGTGCTAGTTGTAACTGCAAATACACTAGTGAGAGATCAAGTGAATTAAATATTAATTAATTCACATGTAGTGATCTCACATGCAACTAATGTTTTTACTATTATTAGTTGCATGCATGTCAGATCCAGTGGAGACCTAGTTGAGTTCTAGGTGAAAGGGAAGTGTAACTATCAATTGTGATATTAGCAGGCTACCCAGGTGTAGTTATAACACCACAGGATGCCCATGATACTCAGCGTAGTTGAGGAAGGCTGAAATTATTTGTGATTAAGGATTGCATTTATCAGCAACTGCGTGAGTAAGCCAGGTTGTCTGGAGACAGTAAATTGGCTAAGGAACTTGCCAATTTTTGTATGACAGTGTGAGACAATTAGCTGATGTACTGAGAGTTCTTGTGATTGGAGTTTTGTATGTAATTGTTTCATGATTCCTTGTGGAATTTACAATATATGATAGAGGGATTTTTAGTTGTAAGCTTTCCCCGAGAATATCTAGTGTTGTGGTTTTGATCCATTCTTCTTTGCTTCATGTGATTGGCAATTGTGTTGTTTTTAATTCTGCAAAATATTTGTAGAAGTGATTCAGTATTTAACAGTGGCATATAATTTTTAGATCATGAGAATCCAGGATATACATGCATATTTTGTATTAAATTTCTACACATTTGGCTTATTTTTATTCCATGATTTTTCAGGTGTTATATTTTTTAGAGTCTTTGTGGAAGTGCGATTTATTATGTAATTTTCATAGTTGATTTTCCCAATAATGACGATTGTAATTCCTTAGATTGAATCGTGCAATTTTCAATTTCCTTTAATATGCGATTCTTTCTTTCAATAACACCATTTTTTTGTGGTGTATATGGAATTATATGTTGCATTTGAATGGTGTGTGTAGTCCAATAAGTTGTGAATTTGTCATTGACATATTCATTTCAATTATCTTATCTTAACCTTTTCAATTGATTTCCATATTATTTTTCTACAAGGGCCTTGTATGCCAAGAACAAGTCAAAAAACTTTGCTCTTAAGTTTTAAGAAGCAAAATCTGAGTGCATATGGGAAAGTCATCAATTAAAGTAAAGAAGTATTTGTACCCAAAGAAAGAAGGAGAAGAAATTCGACCACATAAATTATTATGAGCAAGTTACAAAGGGTTGAGGCAACCCAAGAGGCACGCTTGTCAAAATTGTTCTTATGTTGTTTGTTGAGAATAATATTGTCACAAAAACCAACTTGGAAAGAAACAAGAAGAATACCAATCACTATATTTTTATTACATTATTGTTGCAATGAGTGATAATTTAAATGACCAAATCACTCATGCAAAGTTTATTCAAGTCATCATCGTGAGTAACAAAAAATGAAGGAAAAGGCAATGAACCAAATTTGTTAAAATTTTACAACTTAGTAATATCATGAACTATTCTAGTGGTAAGGACATGCTTAGGATATTTTAAATTCCTAATTATAACATGGCGAGGTGAAAACTCTATTGTTTTATCGTCACTTGTATGATTGATCTGATATACTAATGAAAGGTTCTAAGAAAGAGTTGGAACTCATAATACATCATTGAAACTACCATTATCTACTTGAATTATTCCAAACCCTACAACGCTAAGAGGTATATCATCACCAACAAATACTTTTTTGGTTTTACAATCATTAAGAGTAGAAAAAACGGATTTATATTTGAGGTTGATTTGACAGAGTTTAATTAAATGTCTAAGTGTTTTAGACTTAGATAAATAATATTTCATGCAAGAGAAATCATTAGGAATTGAAGCCATGATCTAATTTTCAAGTTGATGAGATTAATTAATATCAATTTCACTAAATATCTTCTTAAATTTTTCTCAAACTTCATCTGAGTCACCAATTCCTTGAGTATGAGATTGCAAATAAGGAGAAATGGACATTTCAATCAATCCACATGCTTTATCATTGATATTATCCCATTTAGTTCTATTATTAGCATCAGTAGAGGTGTTTTATTTTCCCAAGGTAATTTGGTACAATCATTTACTTATTACATCCTTCATGTGGGATTTGCATGAGAATTAGTTGGTACCAGTAAGAAAAAATTCAGTCGGAGTGCTCATACTAAAATATGCAAATATATGGTTTCAAAATGTAAAACTAACTATCTAGATGGAAAGTTCTTGAAAAAAAAATTGATTAACAAAAATGGCACTGAAAACTGATTTCAGACACATAGAAGTTAGCCCACATGGTGTTGGATGTTGTTGAAAACATGAAAAAACAATATTTCCCTTCATTAGCTTTGCCCATAAGCTCACTTTTACAAATAAGTTACTTTGTGAAGTAACTCATTTTCACAAAACAAGTGTGAATCATTTTTATAATGAAATCACTTAATAAATGAGAGTTGCATGAAAAAAATAACAGAAATATATTATTATTATTATTTAATAATGATTAACTTATATAATACAAGTGAAATACACTTTACAATAAAGTTATTAAATAACTTAAGTTTACACAAATATTTTTCAAAAAGTAACTTAAAAAAGAAGAAGAGGGTTTTGAACCCAAGACCTCCTAAATAAAGTAACTTTCAACCAAGTGAGCCAATGCAAAACACATAGTAATGATAGTGATAAAGGATGGTGTTGTTTTTTGAGCTTTGCCTCAAAGTGTGATACAAAACAATGGTCATCCAAAAACAAAAAATAAATTGAAAATAATTCCAAAACTCAACAACATTGGGGTTAGATCTTGGTTAGCTTACCTGGAAATTGCAAGTTTTATCTTTCTTTTTTATTTGTTGAGATCGCATAGGGTACATGAAAAAAATCATATGTAGTAATGAAAATAATTTTGATCTATTTTTTATTTGTTGAGACACATGGAATGCAAGGAAAATAACATAAAGAGATTGAAAGAGTAGCAAATTGAGAATATAAAATAGAAAACCAAAAAACAAATTTTGAAAAAAAAATGCGTATTCAAACTGTATAACCATGAATCTAATAAAAACACTATATCTTGGGAAATCATACACCTTTTTTAATGAAACAAAAGGCATCCTTAACTGAGTAAATACTACTTTAGACACAATGGATCAGTTTTTTAAAGCCAAAATGTAGACAAATATTAGATATTAGAAATGTGACAACATATACTCAGGATATTAATCAACAACAAGACAATTCTTCAAGCAGGCGATGATACCATGTTTAAGAAAAGAGGGTATTCAATATAGGATAAACACCTTCATAACTACTCACACAACCAAATCAAATGCCATAACGCCAATACTTTTATGTGCCTATAAGAGGGAAACAGTCTGTTAGAGTCGGTCTAGTCATCCCTCCGTCAGAGATCATTTCTCTTTTTGCATATTCATTTTTAGGTGTCTCGCTCGAATCACTTCGTTGCATTTCGCTAGGGGCATGCCATTGTCTGACGGAAGGGCTTGGTTTTCTTGTTTCCCTCATGTTTGTACCTGCTGGGTTAGTCAAAATTTCTCCGAAATCGTCAAAGTTCAGTTCATGTCATTCACAGTCATAAATGGTTATCTTGGTCAAAGAGTCTTTGTTTTTCGAGTCTAGGGTTAGTCTTTTGACATGTTTAATAAACGCCCGCAGGCCATGAGGATGCTTTTCAAAGAAGTTCACAATTCAAAATTTGATTATCAAATATATTTCGAGGACATTTCTTGTTCAAAACTCTGTTTTGAAAAAGAAATTTTTCGAGTTCATTTTTTGTAATAATTATGTATTTTTTCCCCATGAAAATTTCAAAGCATACTCTGGTTTTCCTTTGCCAAGGTCCAACGCCAACATCCCTGCAAAAATCAACTAATTTCATCAGTCCAAACTCAGAAAATCAGTGAAAAGCCAAAAGACAGAGTTTCATTAAATGACAAAATGCCAAAATCAAAAAACATTATGAAGTGGGTTTTTGAAGAAGTAAAAATCAAAACCATGTTTATGAGATATTTTTCAAAGCTATATAAACCGTTCACATCAAGAAACATTCATGAAATCTCATAGCAAAATAGTGTTTTGGAAGTTGGAGAGCAAACAGTGTTTAGAAGGGCCGTGACTGTGTGTCAAGACAGGCGCGGAGCATCCACAGTGCGCGATGCACACAGCCAAAAAACTCAGTGCTATTTTCTTTAGGCGCAGCGCACCCAAAGGTCGCGGCGCATTGGGTCTGCGCGCGGCGCATAGAGCCCTAAGGCCGAAATTCACTTCCGCTCCACAAAATTTCGATTCGGTTCAGTGCTATCTTCTCCAAGTAAGTTTGTCCAAGCTCGTTCAATGATTTTAAACTATGGTGCTGTGGTTTAGAGGCAAAGAGATTAGTGTTTGAATGGTGCAAAAGTTAAACCTATATTCACATATAGCAATCAGCTCCATAGGGTTTTGAAAAGTATTGGTGATATTGTTTGGTGTTTAAACTATTAGTCCACTTTCATCGTGCTTTCATACTTGTCACAATATTACACCACAGTCCCTCTCCTATATTCACTATCCCATATCCCTAATACCATTTTGTTCCCATGTTTTGAGTTCCCAAACCCTATTACTTATTCCCACATCCCTCCATTGACAAAGCCTAATTGTCAGACACTGCAAGGACTATTTCTTTGTCCTTGATTTCATTTGACTCATAGATATGTTGCCATTTCATTTTCACTCTTGTTCCTAATAACTAACCCCCATCACTACACTCATTCCTATTCACTTGTAAAATCCCCAAATCCCATAATTCCCCAAAGAGTGAGGTGTGACTATTCTGTCACTTAAAACTCACTTGTCAACCCTTTTCCCACTGTGACATTTCCTACAGCCCCTTATCATATATGTGGCACATGTGACATTGAAACATACACCAAACTCTTGTTTTCATCATAACCATATCAGCATATATTTTTCATACATTTCAGCACCATGTCAGAGACAGATTCAACATATGAGCAGGGATATGATCAGGACAGTGATTCTACAGCAGAAATAAATGTGCCAAGGAGATCTCACAAAAGTGGCAGGCATGTCAGGGAAGAACCCACTTCTTTGACACAGTTGCAGGCTTGCTCGCTTGCAATGGATTGTTTTCAGCGTCAGTCATGTTTCCAGTATTGTGAGATGATTGCCCGAACTCAGCATCATCATAAGTTAGCTCGCCTATTTGTCCTACATTTGCATAATGGTTGTGTAAACCTTGCTGGAGTGAATTTTACGTTGTCACCAGAGACTATTTTTGAGGCGATCGGGATACCAAACATTGGTGAGGAGTGGAACAAGAGACAACAGCTGGATAGAGCCTATTATGAGCCTTACATCAGACCTGGATTTTTGAGGCAGTTGAGCAGGGTTTTTCCATTTCGTTTCCTGAAGGAAGAGTATGCACCATTGATGAAACTTATCATCAGGTATTTCAGTTGTGAAGGGCGCTTTTCACACTTGTATGCGTATCACATCCGACTGTTGATGCATTTCACGAGAGTGCAGTTGATGAGCATTCCATACTTCATGTACCGTAACATAGAGCGGATGACGGTACTTGTGCAGAAGAAGACACCAGCGCAGTAGAATAATAGTATTTACCATTACGCGCTCATCAAAATCATGGTGGCACATCAGCTCGCACAGCAGGGCATCACATGGGATGAGTTCGTTTCCCGTGACTTCTTTGCAGCGCCGCAGTCTCCTCCTGAGGTTATTCATGATGAGGCTGAACCTTCACACCAGTTTGAGGTTCTTGAGACTAAGCATATCAGTGCTCCAGTGTATGTGACATATCAGCGAGGCCGTAGAGCCTTATTTGCATCGACACAACGAGTATTATCTCCACCCGGGGTGGAAGGGGTCTCGTTGACTTCATCAGCAGCGCGAGTACTATCTCCACATGGTGTGGAAGGGGTCTCGCCTTTGACATCAGCACAGGTACAGGTTCAGGACAGAGGCAAGAGGCCTATGCACGATGAGGGCCCTTAAAGAGGCCGAGACACTGATTTTATACTCATTGATGTTGATGCGAGCTCTCCTAGTTCAAAACTGAAAGAGATCATCCAGGAGAAAAAGGCTGAGATTGACACACTGACTAAGAAATTGCAGAGAGCTCAGTGGGTGATATATTACTTGGAGCAGCGTAATAAACAGCTGGAGGATCAGCACACACTTGTAGAGTTGCGGCAAATCCGTGAAGATTGACAATTGGCCCGGAAGAGACCAGGTGACATGACACCATTTGAGCGAAAAACTTGACTTACGCATGTCAACATTCATCTGGAGAAGCTCTTGGAAAAGGCCAACAGGGACAAAGACATGCTCAGGCATATGAAGAATCACTATTGGGCCCGCACACACGTTTGCAGAGCAAAAATGAAGATCCTGAAAGCAAGGCTGAAAAGAGCACTGAAACGTCGAAAGAGGCCAGATCCACTCCGAATCTTGGCCGATGCTTCCTTGGCTGAGCATGAAACATGATGGGAGACCTTCACTCAAAATTTCAGTAAATTTGGAGAAGATTTTTTCATTCTGAAAATTTTGGTTGCAAAACAGGTTTTTCCGCCTGACGCGCGCTTATGATTGGGACACCTTCTGGAGGAAAACTTGATATTTTTGGATTTTTCATGGTATGTTATGCATGCTCAGGAATGGCTGAATCATTTCATCAAATTCTGGATGGTCTTAAGGGCCAAAAACACAATGAAAATCACCTTTCTGCCACCTTTTGCACCAGTAGGAAGTACTTTTGGGAAATTGAATTTTTGGAGGGGACAATGAGCTCCAAATTGAAAACTTCCACTTGGGTTGGATAGCAGAAATCCAGGGCTTTCCAACGAGCTATCATGAGCTCGATTTGGACTTTGGGAAGTGCTCCAAAAACAGGTCCAAAGTAGCGCGGCGCATAGAGCTTTGGAGCGCGGCGCATAGAGGAATTCAACCTATTTTTCACCTTCCAGCTCAGGAATTCGGCCAGTTTTGACTAGTTTCACCTCTTGATGTAATTTTTGATCTAGCTTGATGTAATATGGTAACCATGATGTAATTTTGGCATGTATTTACTTTTTCTAGATGATTCATTCACTAAAAAGTGAAAATCAAGTGAATGGATCAGTTTCCTAGCATATAGAGGCAAGTTGTTTGGCTGCCTAGATTTTAGCTCTTTGTTTAGAATTGGTTCAAACTGCTCCTAGAAGCATGAGCTCGACCCCTAGAGGCATGGGAAGGGGTTAGAATTGTCTATTTATTGTATTTTCTGAGACATTTTCAGGGTTGGACTCTTGGGAAAAGTTTGGCACTCCATTGTACATTCATATTTCAGTTTTGGCAAAGGAAAGACCAGAGTTTTGCAACACTTGTTGGGATCCTTGTGGCTTCTGAGTTTTGATGATGTTTATTCTCATGTTATTGTAAGTTCATTAATGTTATGTGTATGCCATTTTCTCTATGCTTCTGAATTAAACAAATGAGTATTTTGAGGTAGAATTCATTGATTTGCTGGTGCTCTACCTTAGACTTTTGTTTATTTTTTTATGTTTTCATCAGTTTGGAGAGGATCCTTGCACTCTCTTGCCCTCTTCAGCTCCTCAGCAGTCTTTTCCATCCATTCACTCGATCTAAGACATCAAAGCCATTTCCAACCCTGCCCCAACTTGAACTCTGCAAAATCTGGCCTCATCCCCAAGCCCGAAATTGTTTTTCCCTTTTTTCCAACAAAAACCCCTAAAAATCAAAATCAAACCCTCCTATTTGTTTATCTAGCCTAAGATTAGTTGTTATTATCGTCATCTCAAGCCCCTTTGAACATTTTTCATTGAGATTGACCTGGAGAGAGCCCTCTCCTGTCCTCGTAGGGCTAGCTACGAGGTTGAGCTTGGTTTGGTGTTGTCCTTCTTCTGCCTTATTTCAGCCTAAGGTGGATTTGGGAACTAACATAGTGGCGACCATACTGGGGAAGAAAATGGTTTGATTGTTGATGTTATTTGCTTCATAAGTTACAGACAGAGTCTGAAGTCACGCCAGGTAGCTTTCGAAACGCTTTTGCCTTGCATTAGCGGAAGTAGATAAACGTTGCTTCAGTCGATCTCCGGTTTAGCTTGTGAATGTGACATTTGCCTTGCGAGTTACCCCAGTATATTATATCGTTCTGGACTTTTGGATGATTGAGTCTAGAATTTGACAGGCTGAATAGATTGTTTTGTCCTTTTGATTCTTGAAATAATTCCACACTGGCTTCCAGAAGACACACGAGAGAAAATCCTGATCCAAATCCTCCTCCAGTGTATGAGAATCCTAATCTGATTCCAAGAATTTTCCGTCGAGAAGCTCCTGTGTTTCCTCTGTTTAAATCTCATTCATACCCTACTGTATTTGAATACATTGAAGACATTGAGTTTGATGATCAGTTCGAGTTATCCTTGTTTGAAACCAAATCTGAAAGTGCTACTAGTTCTACCGTCATAAATCCCGAGTTCATTAAGTATCTTGAGGTTGAACAAGCTAATCGATCCATTGATAATTACATTCTGAATCTTCAAAACTCCAATGTGGCAACTAATATTCCTGACTTTATTGAATCTGCATCCGAAACTCTTGGGCCATCTGAAATTGCATCTGGTTCACAGATTCCCACTGAACCTCCCTTTATCCCTACCATTCCCGTACAGCCTGAGATCTATGATCAGCAATCAGTGGTAGTTCCTCCTCCATCTCCACCGCATACACCTCGTTCATCTACTGCTCCCACTCCACATGTTTCTCCAAGACAGATTATAAATCCGCCGAGAGCCATGGCTGCTCGATTTGCTCCTCTCGTGTTACCGCATCAGTTGAATGATATGCCTGCAGATTATCAGAGCAAGATTCCAATATTTGATGGCACTCCGCAGAGTCTTCCGGCACAACAGCATGTAGATAAGATGGCAGACTTTTTCGATCTTCATGAGATCGATGAAGAGAATGTAACCATGAGACTTTTTGTGCAAAATTTTGGAGGGGAGGTAAGAAAATGGTTTAGAGCTTTGCCAGCAAGAAGCATTACTACAATGGTAGAACTTCACCGACAGTTTCTAGATCATTGGGAAATTAAAAAAGATCCACTTCAGATCAATGCTGAGTATAACAACATCAAGCGCAATCCCGGTGAGTCTGTTCAAGACTATATTATCAGATTCAATGCGGTTTATAATGCAATTCCAGATGACTTAAGACCATCTAGAAAGTCAGCTCTCCTTAAATTCCCGGATGGTTTCGATCCAGAGATGGCTTATTCATTACGAGACAAAGATCCGCCTACCTTGGAAGATATGCAGAAGATTGTTGTTAGTGTTGAGGCGAATTTGAATGATAAGAGAGCCAGGTTGAAAGCAGAGAAGAGAGTGACCATAAAGGAAGAAGCTTCCACATCTACATCAGATCAGCACTTGCTTCGTGAAATGGAAAAAATGTTCAAAAGAATGACGCTTGATAAGCCTGAACCGCAGATTCGAAATCCCAACTACTGTGGCCAGCAGCAGCCACAGTTCAGAATTAAACAACGTGAACAGAGAGCATAAGAGCCGGCAGCCCAGCAGCAAGTTAAAACACCTCTTCAGCAGAATTTTGTTGGTCAGAATTCAGATGACGAAGATGATGTAGTGGGAGAAGAAAATCACATTTTTACTCCTGATGATTTGCCCATTTACATCACTGAAGATGAAGAGTATGCAGAAAGTTCAGCTGCACAGAAAGATGAGGATTTATTTTAGCAAATGATGCAGCTCTTGAGGAAGAATCAGATGAATACCAAAGAGGGTATATGAATGCTTTGTCCGCTCAGCAGAAGCAATACTCATTAAGAAATAGAGATGTGCCCATAAACCCAATTCAGAAGAGAAAAGAGGCTTCAGCATCGAAGATATATTCACCTGTAGCAGAGAAGAAAGGAAAAGAGACAATTGATCTCGCAGCTAACAAATCATCATCAGCAGAAAAGTCAAATCAGCCAAGCGTATTGAAGGATAAGGCTGAAAGGAAAGAAGTTCCAGTCAAAGAGGTCGAAAAGGTTTCAGCTTTTAGTTTGGAGAATGAAATTTCTAAATTGAAGGTATCTATTCCCTTGACAGAAATTATGAAGAACAGCAGTTATAGAGGTCAAGTCTCTAAAATTATGAATTTTGATCCAATGTTTGACACGGTGAATATTGAAGATGATCAGCCTGAATTGATATCTGGGCTTGCTTTAGATGGTGAGTCCCCTGACATCGATGTTCCTCCCTTTTATATCAGTTTGAGGTTGCATGAATTTGTATTGCATAATGCCATGTTCGATTCCGGTGCTTCACACAATCTTATGCCAAAAGCAATCATGGAAAAGTTGGGTTTAGACATTACAAGGAAGTACCATGATTTGTACTCATTTGATTCCAGCCGAGTGAGATGTATCGGGCTCATCAAAGATTTGGTTGTTATTTTAGATCAGATTCCCGCGAAGAATGTCTTGATGGACGTGGTTGTGGCAGACATTCCTCCCCGATTTGGGATGCTCCTTTCTAGATCTTGGGGAGCAAAGTTGAAAGGTACACTACAGCTAGATTTCTCCTATGCAACAATTCCTGTCTTTGGCCAAATGAGAAAGTTATATCGAGAACAGAAGATGAAATACATGATAACAAGCAAGGAGAAACCAATCAATCACCCTGTAAATTATGTACATACAGACTTAGAGTCTTTTGTTTTGTTTGCTGATAGTTTTAATGATATAGATAGTCAATTAGTTCAAGCAGAAGATATACCAGAGATTACCGAGAATTTCAGAGAAGTTCTGCAGAAAGAAAGACAAGAAAAGCAAGCTACTGTTGAGCAATTAGCTAAAGACGATGGGCAGCAAACAGAAAAAACAGAGCTGGCGCAATTTCAGCACTTAGAGGATGATGAAGATGGTCTTTGGACCATGGATTTCGATGGCGCAGTGGGTAGTGATGGTGCTGGAATTGGTATTTGGGTACGCATTCCATTTTCCGCTCCGAATAAGGTGCCGAGCAATGTGCGAGTATGTTCCTAAAAACTAGCATTTGATTGTTCTAACAATGAGGCTGAGTATGAGGCTCTGATTGCTGGCCAAAAGATTCTAAGAAAGCTGAACGCGAAAAGAATTGCAGTCTATGGTGATTCCGAATTGGTGATAAAACAGGTAAAGGGTGAGTTTCAAGCCAAGCATCCTCGCATGAGGGCTTACCGTAATGCAGTTTTAGACATCTTGAAGTTATTTTCAGACTATACCTTGACGTGTGTGCCTCGCATCCAAAATGGTGTTGCTGATGGACTTGCTGAAGCAGCAAGCAATTTAAAAATCCCAATGAATTCCAGCAATAAGTTCGAGATCCATGTGAAGCACCGCCCTATCGTTCTGGATAATCATAGATGTTGGCAAGTTTTTCAAGACGATGAGGAGATTAATGACTTCCTGCAAAACAAGGGTAAGTTTAAAGATACCTCCACAGATACAGAACATGATGATGGTAATGATGATATGCAAATAAATCAGATGGAAGTGCTGCAGCTTAAGGATAACATCATTCCTAAAGGATTGATTCCTTTAGAGGAACTCTTTGATCAAGATGACGTAGCCCGCAAACCGACATTGAGGCCGACTAAAAAAGGTATTGAAGAAGTAAATATTGGGACAGCTGAAAACCCCAAGATGGTAAAGTTATCGAAGTCATTGTCACTGGAGGTAAGAGCTGAATATGTGAGTTTGTTGTCTTCATTTGCTGATGCTTTCGCTTGGGATTACTCAGATTTAAAGACATATGACACTAATAGCATTCAACATACTATCCCTATTAAACCAAATCAGAAGCCTTTCCGTCAGAAGTTGAGAAGAATCAATCCGAAGTTGTTTCCGTCAATTGAGAAGGAGGTAAATAGGCTGTACAAATCAGGAATCATTGTTCCCATCAGATTTTCTGATTGGATTTCCAATTTGGTGCCCGTTTGGAAAAAGACAGGTGAGATCTGTTTGTGTATTGATTTCAAAAATTTGAATAAGGTGTCATTGAAGGACAATTATCCGCTGCCAAAAATGGACCATATACTGCAACGAGTAGTTGGAGCATCAAGGATGTCACTACTTGACGGCTATTCAGGATATAATCAAATTTTAGTTCATGAGGACGATCGTGACAAAACCGCATTCACCACTCCATGGGGAACGTTTCATTATGCCAAGATGCCATTTGGTTTGAAAAATGCAGGTGCCACTTTTCAACGTGCAATGGACATGGCTTTTGCCAATGAGAAAGATGTATTTTTGGTTGTTTACCTTGATGATTTGACGGTGTTTTCAAATTCTGATGAAGAACATTTGTATCACTCGAAAATTGTTTTTCAGAAGTGTAGAAAATATGGCATTTCACTAAATCCGAAAAAGAGCTTGTTTTCCATGGATGAGGGCAAAATTCTGGGCCACATTATCTCAAAATATGGCATCCGTATAGACCCAGCACGTGTTGAAGCAATCCTGCAAATTGAGCAGCCACGGAATAAGAAGGAAATACAGTCTTTCAACGGTAAAATGAATTTTCTGCGTCGTTTTGTTCCTAACCTTGCTGAACATCTTAGAGAAATTACCAATATGCTGAAAAAGGACAGTCAAGTAAAGTGGACGGAAGACACTGTAAAGTCATTCAATTTGGTAAAGTTAGCTCTATCTTCAGCCCCAATTTTAATTAGCCCAGATTACACACAGGACTTCATTTTGTTTTCTTTCGCTTCGGAGCACACCTTGGCAGCTGTTTTAATGCAGAAAAGAGATGGATGTGAGAAGCCCATTGCTTTTTTCAGTCGAATTATAAGGGACGGAGCTTTGAAATACAACATTATTGAGAAACAAGCACTTGCTCTTGTGAAGGCCTTGAAAGATTTCCGTGTGTATATATTGCATTCTCACATTATAGCTTACGTTCCTAACACAACTGTCAAAGATGTTTTGGTACAGGCAGATCCGGAAGGAAGACAAGGGAAGTGGATCGCTGCATTGCTAGAATATGATGTGGAGATTAAACCGACCAAGTTGATCAAAGGACGGGGATTAGCCAAGCTCATGGCTGAAACGAATCTGCACGCTTTAGACATAAATTTGATCGTTGCCATGTCTGAAGAGAATGAGGAAACTTCATCAATTCAGGTATCTGACATGTTTGTGGATTCTCCATGTTACTCGGATATCGTATATGTACTTCAGAATTTGTCTCCACCACCTGGTATGCCTAGAAACAAAGGTAGAACTCTTAAGCTAAAGGCTGCAAAGTTTTGTGTTTTAAATTCTGCTCTTTATTGGAAAGACCCGGGAGGTGTGTTGCTGAATTGTTTAGTGGAAGATGAAGCGAAACGAGTCATGGAAGATTTCCATAAAGGGGACTGTGGTGGTCACCTTTTCTGGAAGACTACAGCCAATAAGATTTTGAGAGCCGGGTACTATTGGCCAACACTTTTTGCAGATGTATATAAAGTCGTCAAGAGCTGTCACGAATGCCAAATCTTTGAAGGAAGACAGAAACTACAGCCATTTCCATTGAAGCCTATTGAGGTAGGCACCCCGTTTCAGTAGTGGGGTTTGGATTTCAGTGGGGAAATCCATCCTCCTTCTTCAAGTCAACACAGGTGGATTCTCACAGCAACTGATTACATCACGAATTGGATCGAAGCAGTTCCTACCAGACAAGCTACGAATGCGGTAATTATTTCTTTCCTAGAGAATAACATTATTTCACGTTTTGGTTGCCCGAGTAAGATAATCACAGATAATGCAGCGGCCTTCAAATAAAAAAGGATGGTTGAATTTTGTAATAAGTATCACATCAGCTTGGGACATTCGACTGCCTACCATCCGCAAGGAAATGGCTTGGCGGAGTCTTCCAATAAGTCTTTGGTAAATATCATTAAGAAATTGTTGGAAATCAATAAGAAAGGCTGGCACAAGAAATTAGTGAATGTGCTTTGGGCTGATAGGGTAAGTCAGAAAAAATCCATCGGTATGTCCCCCTTTGAGTTGGTGTATGGAGTAGACACAGTGTTTCCCACTTCTCTTGCTGTCCCGGTAGTAAAATTGCTTCAGGAAGCTGGTAGTGAGGAAGATCCCATGCAGTGAAGGATAAATCAGATGATTCATTTACAGCAAACACGGGAGGAAGTCTTTCAAAATACATTCAAGTTGTAGGAGCGCATCAAAAAGATCTATGACAGGAAGGCAAAAGCAGATAATTTTCAGTTGGATGACGTGGTCCTGAAGTGGGATGCTCGGAATGAGGAAAAAGGCAAGCACAACAAGTTTGAAAACCTTTGGAAGGGCCCTTTTAAGATTGCAGCGTATCGTGGTCAGAACGCCTTTCTTCTAAAGGAAATGAACGAGGATGATTGTCCTGGAGGGCCGATCAATGGTCGGCTGCTCAAGCGATACCATTTCTGAGTATTTTCTGCTGATTTCATTGTCATTGTATATATCGTTCTACTTCTGTTTCATCGCAAGTGTGTACTGATCTCTTTTCTTCAGTCTGGGGCCCGAAGCGAAGGCTATAATTCTGAAGAAGGAGGTTAGTTGGTTTGAAGTTTGCCAAGTTAGTTTTATCAGTCATTTCAGTTTTAAAAGTTGAGTCGGTTTCAGTCAGGTTTCAGTTAAGTTTTCAGTCAATAAATGTGTCAAAGGTTTTGTGTTATCTGTTGAAATAATGACTCCATCGCCCAATGGATGAAGGCACTGTCTAGCTCTCCCAGAGATCTTCCGTTCTTGGCACCTCCTTGGAGCCACCATCCCCATTGGAGCCAATGTTAGAGTCGGTCTGGTCATCCCTCCATCAGAGATCATTTCTCTTTTTGCATATTCATTTTTAGGTGTCTCGCTCGACTCACTTCGTTGCATTTTTCTAGGGGCATGCCATTGTCTGACGGAAGCGCTTGGTTTTCTTGTTTCCCTCATGTTTGTACCTGCTGGGTTAGTCAAAATTTCTCCGAAATCGTCAAAGTTCAGTTCATGTCATTCACAGTCATAAATGGTTATCTTGGTCAAAGAGTCTTTGTTTTTCGAGTCTAGGGTTAGTCTTTTGACATGTTTAATAAACGCCCACAAGCCATGAGGATGCTTTTCAGAGAAGTTCTCAGTTCAAAATTTGATTATCAAATATATTTCGAGGACATTTCTTGTTCAAAACTCTGTTTTGAAAAAGAAATTGTCGAGTTCATTTTTTGTAATAATTATGTATTTTTTCTCCATGAAAATTTCAAAGCATACTCTGGTTTTCCTTTGCCAAGGTCCAACGCCAACATCCCTGCAAAAATCAGCTAATTTCATCAGTCCAAACTCAGAAAATCAGTGAAAAGCCAAAAGACAGAGTTTCATTAAATGACAAAATGCCAAAATCAAAAAACATTATGAAGTGGGTTTTTGAAGAAGTAAAAATCAAAACCATGTTTATGAGATATTTTTCAAAGCTATATAAACCCTTCACATCAAGAAACATTCATGAAATCTCATAGCAAAATCGTGTTTTGGAAGTTGGAGAGCAAACAGCGTTTAGAAGGGTCATGACTGTGTGTCAAGACAGGCGCGGCGCATACAAAAGAGGCGCGGAGCACCCACAGTGCGCGACGCACACAGCCAAAAAACTCAGTGCTATTTTCTTTAGGCACAGCGCACCCAAAGGCCGCGGCACATTGGGTCTGCGCGCGGCGCATAGAGCCCTAAGGCCGAAATTCACTTCCGCTCCACAAAATTTCGATTCGGTTCAGTGCTATCTTCTCCAAGTAAGTTTGTCCAAGCTCGTTCAATGATTTTAAACTATGGTGCTGTGGTTTAGAGGCAAAGAGATTAGTGTTTGAATGGTGCAAAAATTAAACCTATATTCACATATAGAAATCAGCTCCATAGGGTTTTGAAAAGTATTGGTGATATTGTTTGGTGTTTAAACTATTAGTCCACTTTCATCGTGCTTTCATACTTGTCACAATATTACACCACAGTCCCTCTCCTATATTCACTATCCCATATCCCTAATACCATTTTGTTCCCATGTTTTGAGTTCCCAAACCCTATTACTTATTCCCACATCCCTCCATTGAAAAAGCCTAATTGTCATGACATGCAAGGACTATTTCTTTGTCCTTGATTTCATTTGACTCATATATATGTTGCCATTTCATTTTCACTCTTGTTCCTAATAACTACCCCCCCATCACTACACTCATTCCTATTCACTTGTAAAATCCCCAAATCCCATAATTCCCCAAAGAGTGAGGTGTGACTATTCTGTCACTTACAACTCACTTGTCAACCCTTTTCCCACTGTGACATTTCCTACAGCCCCTTATCATATATGTGGCACATGTGACATTGAAACATACACCAAACTCTTGTTTTCATCATAACCATATCAGCATATATTTGTCATACATTTCAGCACCATGTCAGAGACAGATTCAACATATGAGCAGGGATATGATCAGGACAGTGATTCTACAGCAGAACTAAATGTGCCAAGGAGATCTCACAAAAGTGGCAGGCATGTCAGGGAAGAACCCACTTCTTTGACACAGTTGCAGGCTTGCCCGCTTGCAATGGATTGTTTTCAGCGTCAGTCATGTTTCCAGTATTGTGAGATGATTGCTCGAACTCAGCATCATCATGAGTTAGCTCGCCTATTTGTCCTACATTTGCATAATGGTCGTGTAAACCTTGCTGGAGTGAATTTTACGTTGTCACCAGAGACTATTTCTGAGGCGACCGGGATACCAAACATCGGTGAGGAGTGGAACAAGAGACAGCAGCTGGATAGAGCCTATTATGAGCCTTACATCAGACCTGGATTTTTGAGGCAGTTGAGCAGGGTTTTTCCATTTCGTTTCCTGAAGGAAGAGTATGCACCATTGATGAAACTTATCATCAGGTATTTCAGTTGTGAAGGGCGCTTTTCACGCTTGTACGCGTATCACATCCGACTATTGATGCATTTCACGAGAGTGCAGTTGATGAGCATTCCATACTTCATGTACCGTAACATAGAGCGGATGACGGTCCTTGTGCAGAAGAAGACACCAGCGCAGCAGCATAATAGTATTTACCATTACGCGCTCATCAAAATCATGGTGGCACATCAGCTCGCACAGCAGGGCATCACATGGGATGAGTTCGTTTCCCGTGACTTCTTTGCAGCGCCGTAGTCTCCTCCCGAGGTTGTTCATGATGAGGCTGAACCTTCACACCAGTTTGAGGTTCCTGAGACTGAGCATATCAGTGCTCTAGTGTATGTGACATATCAGCGAGGCCACAGAGCCTTATTTGCAACGACACGACGAGTACTATCTCCACCCGGGGTGGAAGGGGTCTCGTTGACTTCATCAGTAGCGCGAGTACTATCTCCACATGGTGTGGAAGGGGTCTCGCCTTTGACATCAGCACAGGTACAGATTCAGGACAGAGGCAAGAGGCCTATGCACGATGAGGGCCCTTAAGGAGGCCGAGACACTGATTTTATACTCATCGATGTTGATGCGAGCTCTCCTAGCTCGAAACTGAAAGAGATCATCCAGGAGCAAAAGGCCGATATTGACACGCTGACTGAGAAATTGCAGAGAGATCAGTGGTCGATATATTACTTGGAGCAGCGTAATAAACATCTGGAGGATCAGCACACACTTGTAGAGTTGCGGCAAATCCGTGAAGATCGACAATTGGCCCGGAAGAGACCAGGTGACATGACACCATTTGAGCGAGAAACTTGCCTTACGCATGTCAAAATTCATCTGGAGAAGCTCTTGGAAAAGGCCAACAGGGAAAAATACATGCTCAGGCATATGAAGAATCACTATTGGGCCCGCACACACGTTTGCAGACCAAAAATGAAGATCCTGAAAGCAAGGCTGAAAAGAGCACTGAAACGTCGAAAGAGGCCAGATCCACTCTGAATCTTGGCCGATGCTTCCTTGGCTAAGCATGAAACATGATGGGAGACCTTCACTCCAAATTTCAGCAAATTTGGAGAATATTTTGTCATTTTGACAATTTTGGTTGCAAAACAGGTTTTTTCGCCCGACGCGTCGCGCCTCCCGACGCGCGCTTATGATTGGGACACCTTCTGGAGGAAAACTTGATATTTTTGGATTTTTCATGGTAATTTATGCATGCTCAGGAATGGCTGAAGCATTTCATCAAATTCTGGATGGTCTTAAGGGCCAAAAACACCATGAAAATCACCTTTCTGCCACCTTTTGCACCAGCAGGAAGTACTTTTGGGAGATTGAATTTTTTGAGGGGAAAATGAGCTCCAAATTAAAAAATTCCACTTGGGTTGGATAGCAGACATCCAAGGATTTCCAACGAGCTATCATGAGATCGATTTGGACTTCAGGAAGTGCTCCAAAAATAGGTCCAAAGTAGCGCGGTGCATAGAGCTTTGGAGCGCGGCGCATAGAGGAATTCAACCTATTTTTCACCTTCCAGCTCAGGAATTCGGCCAGTTTTGACTAGTTTCACCTCTTGATGTAATTTTTGATCTAGCTTGATGTAATATGGTAGCCATGATGTAATTTTGGCATGTATTTACTTGTTCTAGATGATTCATTCACAAAAAAGTGAAAATCAAGTGAATGGATCAGTTTCCTAGCTTATAGAGGCAAGTTGGTTGGCTGCCTAGATTTTAGCTCTTTGTTTAGAATTGGTTCAAACTGCTCCTAGAAGCATGAGCTCAACCCCTAGAGGCATGGGAAGGGGTTATACTTTTCTATTTATTGTATTTTCTGAGACATTTTCAGGGTTGGACTCTTGGGAAAAGTTTGGCACTCCATTGTACATTCATATTTCAGTTTTGGCAAAGGAAAGACCAGAGTTTTGCAGCACTTGTTGGGATCCTTGTGGCTTCTGATTTTTGATGATGTTTCTTCTCATGTTATTTTAAGTTCATTAATGTTATGTGTATGCCATTTTCTCTATGCTTCTGAATTAAACAAATGAGTATTTTGAGGTAGAATTCATTGATTTGCTGGTGCTCTACCTTAGACTTTTGTTTAGTTTTTTATGTTTTCATCAGTTTGGAGAGGATCCTTGCACTCTTTTTCCCTCTTCAACTCCTCAGCAGTCTTTTCCATCCATTCACTCGATCTAAGACATCAAAGTCATTGCCTACCCTGCCCCAACTTGAACTCTGCAAAATCTGGCCTCATCCCCAAGCCCGAAATTGTTTTTCCCTTTTTTCCAACAAAAACCCCTAAAAATCAAAATCAAACCCTCCTATTTGTTTATCTAGCCTAAGATTAGTTTTTATTATCGTCATCTCAAGCCCCTTTGAAAATTTTTCATTGAGATTGACCCGGAGAGAGCCCTCTCCTGTCCTCGTAGGGCTAGCTACGAGGCTGAGCTTGGTTTGGTGTTGTCCTTCTTCTGCCTTATTTCAGCCTAAGGTGGATTTGGGAACTAACACAGTCGATGGTCCTAGCTAAGATGGCCAGTCAAGGAAATTTTATTAATGCAAAAGATTTTTCTTTTATATAAACAAGTTCTCAAAATCGATCATCATCAATGACCCTCCATGTTATTTGAATAGAGATCGTAAACCAATCAGATTTTAAGCCATGAATTAATAACACTTAGCATCAAGGATAATAAGAGTCCTCAAATCACTCTGTATCTAGAACATATCATGACCATCAGATTGAAATGCAACTAATGCATACTAAAGAAACAAACTTTTCCCTAATAGACACACTAGAATGAATGAAACTTAACTAACTCCTAAGTGTCTAAATACATTAGAGTATGTATACTTTGTTATATAATCAAGTGTAGTAATAGAAAACAAGGTCTATACCATCCCTTACTAGTACCCACGTAGGCCTTGGGAAAACGTTCCCATGGATTATGTGGAAGGTTTACCAACAACTAGGGAGGGATATGACTATATATTTGTATAAATCAACAGGTTCAACAAGTTGTGCACTTTCATGCCTTTCAAAAAGACCATCAAAGGACAAGAAGTAACAAACATGTTCTTTGACCAAGTTTGGGTGTACTTTGGTATACCAAAGAGCATAATCTTAGATAGGGATGCCAGATTTATCAGTGCATTTTGGAATAAATTATGAAATAAGATGAATACTAAATTAAAGTGATCTATAACATTCTATCTACAAATTTATGGAAAACATAAGTATTCAACAGGACTTTGGTGCAAATTTTGAGGGGTTACAATTAGAAGAATCATAAGAACTAGGATGAAAATCTTATCTATATACAACACTCTTATAATAGAGTAGTCCACACTTCTATTGGTAAGTCACTTTTTGAAATTTATTTGTATATTTTCCACCTTCACCCTTGGATGTTGTATATGGAAAACAAGGAGGAATGTGGCAAGACCTTATAGGAGATGCATTGAGATAAAATAAATAAATAAATAAATAAAATAAAATAAAATAAAAAATAAAAAATAAAATAAAAGAAAAAATTGTTGTGAAGATTAGGCAGATCCATTTATAAGTACATGAGACATCGAAGAAGTCATAAGAAAAATATAAGGGTAGACATCATCAACACAAAACAAATATGTCATTCAGAGTGAGAGACAAAGTTTGGTTACGATTGAATAATGAAAGATAATAGGGTCCTAGTGTTACACGTAATTTTTTCACCATAACTTTTAATTGTTCATATGGGTCTATTACCATCCATATCACGTTCCCTTAGAGGTCAAAAACACTGATGTTCCTGAATCAAGTCTTGTAAATTGGAGAAAAGCTCTGTAAAACCCTTAAAAGTATGTCTGCGCGGTTTTACTAGCCTTTCCCTACACATGCGCTGATGATCCTTCCATTAGCTGCGGCAACTACCGCACTGTTTTCCACTAAAACCTGTGCACCTCCCATGAAAAGCAAGTAAAAGGAAAAACTAACTTCTAGAAGCATAGTTGGTCAAATATTCTCCCATATGGAAGCCTCTAGAGTCGTGCCAGTTCGAGCTTTATCCCTCTACTCATGGAGCTTATCCCTTGGTCCAAGGAACTCAAATCCCTTCATGAGAGGAATCCATCCCCCTCTTCATGGAACTAAAACTACCTCCATTTCCCTATAAATTGATTTCAAGTTTCATGTTGGAGGATAGATACCAATGTGATTAGAGACTGATCTATATAGTTTCTAAGTTGAAGAGAGTTCATGGAGTGCATACTTTCTATACTAGTAAGTTGTTGTTGACACACTGAAGATAACACCTTTGTGCCCATAACTTCATGTTAGTTATTCTATAGAGGAAGGCTTATTATACTGAAGGAGAACGATTTCTCAGGACCCCGGGAGAAATCTGTACAACATCAAGGCATCTGGTTGTAATATTTCTCTTTCTAATTTATGATAATACATATGGATCTCTTTTTCTCATTGCTTTGTTTCTCTATTTATGGGAATAATGTCAATACGTAGACTCTTTGATCACTAAGTTGGATTAGTAATTTTTGATTATTATATATTGCAGATTCTTTTATTATTTGTCTTGTCTTTGATTGCAAGTTATACTCATTGGAGAACTACTTTGGAGCGACGGGACAAAGGGCTACATTAGACATTTGGATTTAAAGGTAGGAGCATGTCCTCTCTAATTTACTATTATAATGATCTTAAAATATAATTAATCTAGAGAAAGAGGTATTCAAATGAATCTTTGTTTCTATTTACTTGTTGGAGCACTAGGGAGATCGCTCTTGTCCGCAAGAGGGATTAATCCTCGTCACAAATTGGTTACCATACTGGGGATCTAGAGCTTAGTTTTCTTTATTTGTATTCAATTTGAAAATTTAGTTTTCTGATTTTGACTTCTTTGAATGTGGTTGGGTAGATAACTTTTAGAATCTCTGAGAAATAAGTTTATATTTTATTTTTTCCAAATTTTTCCTAGCTTGCACAGTTCTCTTTGGAAGAAAGAGTGGCAACCTGCGCAACTTCTTAGTTCAATCCAATGCACATGCGCACTGTTTTCAACTGATAAGTTGCGCACCCCCTGGAAAATTCTGAAAAAAAATAAATTTCTCTCTATCAAAGGTAGATAACCAAATTCTTCAAGTTTTCCCTGATCCATCCCATTTGTCAGACCCTGTGTGAGAACTCCCTTTTAGTAATGTTGAGTCTTGTATGATTGATCACCATGTTTGCATTTTACAAGTTAGCGTTTTCCCTGGTTTATTGTCGCTCTATATGGAAGATACCTCCATTTTCCTTAGCTCACTGGTTTTATAATCTTGTCTTCTTGAGCCATCAGGGTTATAGCTAACCTTACTTTTATGAATATCTGTTCCCTATTCATTTGCAAACCCAGAAAAGCTTCTAGCCCATTGAAGCCTGATTCAATACCAAGCACTCTTGGATAATTTCATTTCTGCGGAGATAAATGGAAACCTTCTTAGTATGATAAAAAATAATAGAAATCATCCAAAAAAAATTCATAAGTATCCTGGGTAGGATTCAGAATTAGAATTTTGTTTTGATTTTGAAATTTATACTTTTTAGTTTTTTTTTGGAATTGTTTCTTTTGGGAATTGATTGATTGTTTGAAATTGTAGTTTTTGTCTTCGTTATAAGAGAATTTCATTCGAAAAGAGAAATCGATCATTCTTGCAAATTTAGTTCTTAATGAATTGTCTTCTTTTCAAAAAGGAATTTGTTTATGAATAAGGAATTTTATGTTGAAAATCACTAAATCTCTCAACTTTCTCCTAAATAGAACTCATTGAAAAGAAAGAGTTACATTTCTCATATATATGCATTTAGAGTATTTTGCGTCGAGTCACAACATCATCAAATTTTAAACTCCATACCCTTTGTGTTAAATAACAACCAAATCAATAAAGCGCCTAGTAAAATCGATCTAGACATTTTTTACATTTTCTTGGGCTCATTCCACCAACATAGCTTAGGCTAGTGTTTTGGAATATGTTGTAATAAACGTTCCAAATTAGCTTAAACAAACTAGTAGAATCTTGCGGTAGGGAAATCCAATTGTTGCATTTTTACTCTAAGAATATCTTCTTAAAAGAGTCAAGCATGAGATCATGTCAAACCCAGTGAGGTAATCGTACCTATCTCATTGGAAAATATAAAATATTTGCACGTAATAAAAATGGTAAACCTCGGATTAACCATTTTTGAGGAGCATGGGGTCACTTGTTGGAAAACCTCGGATTTACTATGTCAAGGAGCCTTCAAGGGGATAGAGCTTGATACTTTGCCCTTGCGTGTATATCGAATCGTAGACTATTCCCCCAGCTTCATTTGTCTCCGTTGGTGACCTTAGTGGCCATAATATTTAGGATTTTTCCCAAGGTGGCGGTGGAGGGAAGGTCCCACTGTACCTGTAATAGACGTCGGCTAGACTCACTTGGACTTTCCAGAGGGTACTCTTCACTTCGAGATGGCATAATTGGAGGGACTTGCACCAGATTGTTTCATTAAGTAGGTTGTCAGGGTAACTGTTCCAACCGCCAAGTTTTACACATTAACTTCTACGACGTTGGATTTCATCACCAACTATTGTTTTTAGTGTGGAAACATATTGTTTGTGCATGGTTTGTCTCTTAGATTTTGTAGGCGTGTGTTCAAATTTCTTGTTTTCTTAGTGGCCTCAGGTCTATTTTGTTGAAACATTTTTTGATTTTGTGTGTTAAACATTAACTGTGGTTGAATGACCGAGACACTCTTGTAGAATGCAGGAGAAACCCCCTGAGTATACACCGAGTCAATTAGAAAATCTTAAATCTAAAAGAGGTCAACAATCAAGAACTAGGTCTACTTAACAAGGGGAAACATCTGTAATAATACATCTCGATTATGAAGTAAATCAACCTCAGATAGTAGGAGGAAATCAAGAGCAATGATAAATTTCATAAGTAATTACAGTTGAGTCTGCAACCGGTGAATTATACGATACTCAACTTATTGAACCTGAAATATCTGACCCTGAATTTGAATCTACTTTGTTTGAGTCAACTTCGGAGTTCATAGCCCAAAATCCTGGTCATCCTTGTTCACCTCAAGTGAAACTTTGCATTACTGAGAACCTTGTTCCTGGCCTGATTAGTATCGAAGATATTACTAACACAGAAGAAGAGATCACAATTCCTTCACGTCAAGAATATTTAGATCTAAGGTATAGTGAATTGATTTACCCTTACACTCATTTTAAACCGGACCCTTGGTATCAATAATTTACGGACTTTCTACATAGTACTAATCTCAATTATTCACCACGCCGCATTCCCTTTTACTCCATACCCAGAGGTAGTTACATGTATTCATAAAACATGTCAAGTGAGTCATCCATGTTTTCTTCATCGCTAATAAAAATTTTGTATGGTGGTCCATCAGTTCCTGCTGGATCTCTGATACTTTCTCAAGAGAATCTCCCTCTTCTAAAAATATTACACAATCAACTGGTCTTAATGAATCTAATACTGAAAATTTGACAATGGAACAATTCTATATGATGACTGGAAATATTCCTTCAACTGACTCTGACAGTGGAAATTTACCGCATGGGGGGCAGTATACTCCTCAAGGACCATATCTTCAAGGGAAGTACCATATGCCAGGGCCACAACCTATTCAAGGAAAACCACCTCCTCAAGGGAATCAGTTCTATCAAGAGCAACCGTCCTTTCAAGGAGGCCAACCTTTTACTGGAAATTATCCAAAAAATTATCAAACTTACATTACAATACCTCAAACCAGTTATGGTCAACCTTATGCACCACAACCTTTAATGGGAGCTCCTTATCCTGGCATTAATATAGTGTGGAAACTGTCGTTGAATCAACAACATTTTCAACCTACTCTACAAGTACCTTATAATCAACCTGGTCAGCTAACTGGTCAATTTGGTTATACCCAAGTCCAACAACCTGCCCAGCCCGCACTTCAAATTACACCTCAAGTATCTATACCTAGTAGTTAGCAAGCTGGTCCGAGTACTCCAAGAACTATTGTCCAATATATTGTGCAAAATTATGTTCAACAACCAAGTACACCTATCCATGGAGTTTCCCAAGTCCATGTTTCTACAACCCTTCAAACAACAACATCAACAGTAACACAAGAAATCCTTCAAGTCACTACTCATCAAACTAGACCTGTTGTTCAGTATACTGTTCAAACCTCTGCAGGACAACTTGGTGCAGCTAAAATTCCAACAATCCAACCTTTTTTAGGTTAGTTAGTGAATCAACCATTTCAAGGGCAGTTTCAATATGGACCAACAGAACAAAATCCAATCTACCAAGGTCAACCATACCCTAGTTATACATATCAAATACCAGCTCAACCTCAGTTTGGTGTGGGTAACCCTGGATACCCTGGAGGTATTCCAATCCCATCTTCACGGGCTATTCCAGGTTATCATTTATATCCTCCTCAATGTATTGGTATTGTTCCTCAAGGTTATAAGTTTGCTCAATAAGACCCTAACCGTCGGTTACCATTTATTGCAACTTTATACTTGTCAGATTTGTCACGCCTCACGAATGATCTAATTTATTACCTTCTATTTTGGTCAGAAATTCCAACTAATTTTCCCAGTGATATATCTAAGTTTGAAGGAAAATCAGGAGAAGACCCCTCAAATCATTTGATGACTTATCATCTTTGGTGTGCATCCAACTCCTTAATCGATGATTCCATTCAATTAAGACTTTTTCAAAGAACATTGATAGGCTTAGTTACAAAGTGGTATACTGAATTACCACGTGGCTCTTTCAATAATATCAATGCCTTAGCAGCAGCTTTCCTAACTCACTTTTAGTTGTCAGTCTGCTACAACAATGGCACAGAACTTTTAACTTCATTAAAACAAAGTACGTCTACATACATTTCAGATCACATACATGAATGGATATGTAGACGACGTTTAGTGGAGGTTTTCATTCCAGATCAAATTTTGGCAGAATGGTTCATTAAATCACTACTTCCAAAGATCACTGAAGATGTAGCCAAGGGAGGTGTTGTTACAGAAGAACAGGTCATAGCTCAAGCACAGTACTTAGACCTTATATACACACAGTTTGGTACTCTATATGAAAAAATTCTTGACTTACCACACCCAGGTCAAAAAACCGCAACTCCTTCTAGTTCTCATTCTGCAAATGGTGTAATTGGTATAGTTAGTACTACCAAGAGTAAGAAGAAGTCATCTAAACCTACTTCTCCCATAATCACTTTACCAGATTCACCTAAAGGAGATTATTCCCTTGAAACTTATGCCGACATTCACGTTGTAGATTCATCCACGACTAAAGCTAAAAGCGGAAATAAGAAGAAAGGAAAGAATAAAAATAAACAAAATACATCTCCTTAAGAGAAAACAGAAAAAACCAAACCAGCTGATGAAAAGCGGCAACCTCGTTATCCTTGTATTATCTGTGACGAGGATCACTATACCAAAGAGTGTCCCCATCGGGCCGAGGTATACAAATTTGTAAAATTTTCACCCACACCTATTGTCTTGAAGGATCCTTTTCCATATCAAGATAGTAAAATGATTGGATCTTCTTCCGATTCATCGGCAGATATTTTAATGATGTCTCAGGCCATGGTTGCGACACAATCTCAAGACTATGGATCTAAGAGTCCTGTAACTGGTAAAGAGACTGAATATTCTTGTCAAACACCAGCCATACCTCCTTCATTTTCTGAACCACTTCAATTAGAGAAACCTAACCCTCATTTAGTGATTAAACTGCCTGCTAAAGGTGTACTTCAAAAATCGGCTTTCAATCCACATGCGAGAGCTACTAAGAATTACAACATTGTTGAAGATTTGGCCATATCCCCTTCAGTAATGTCGGACTTAGAAGTGCTTCAATCATGTCCAGCACAAAATAAATTACTATTATCAGCTATCGGAGCTATTGATCCTCAAGACTCGAACCTAATGGTATTTGATCTCGAAAATTTTGTACCTAGACTCCCTCATCAAATGGATTTTCAGATTCCAGTATTAGTCAAATCACGATGAGTTTTTCGAATTGTAATTGATGAGGGGGCATCTACGTTTATAATGTCGTTAAATTGTTGGAAAACCCTTGGTTCTGCAGCACTTAACCAATCACCAACTATCCTTAAAGCCTTTGATGAAAGAGGTTTTCATCCATATGGAATTACTCCAGGATCTGACTATAGAAGTAGAAGGAAAAATTGTTAACCTAGAGGTAGAAGTTGTTGATGCCCCTCTTGATTACAACCTTCTCCTGGGTCGTAGTTGGTCTTACGCAATGATTGTTTTTGTTTCATCAGTCTTTCGTGTAATCATGTTTCCTCCCAAAGGAAATATTGTTAAAATCGATTAGTTTTCATACTTCTCTTCAGACCCTACTTCTACAGATAGCATTCATCATGTCAAAAAATTGCTTATCCCATACAAAGGTGTTGGTGTAGTATTAATGAAGGATTCTGCTCTCATGAGAACTTTCGCTATACCCCCACCCAACGTACCGTGAACAATTTCTAATATCAATATGATCTCATCAAGCACAATACCATTTGATGACACATGGATTGTGCCTTCATAATCAGAATTGGACTCTTACAATGGTGAGATTCCTTTAAGTCCTTCTGAATCGATATATGTAGCAGTACAATAGTATTTTGACACCCCATCAACTTCTACTGATCAAGGAAGAATCATCTTCTATATCGAGCTCAACCTTGACATCATTTCTGGATCCCTTTCAACATGTATTTCTAACCGATGAAAGTATTCGGGAAATTTTTTCATCGGATGAATTACCATGTAATGATCTACATCATCGATCTTCTTTTTTCCCTGATCTTGATAAGCTTGAAAATGATTTTTCGTCTATTTTTACAATTAATTATGTCAAGGAACCACAAAATCGCACATTGATTATACATTCATATTTTGAGACAAATTTGGGAAATATTTCTACAACAGTTCCTATTGACATATCGATTAAACCTGGAATTATTGAAAACATTCATATAGGTGCTTCTTGATAGATGGAAGAGATTAACACTTACAAAGCCCTATTTCAAGAATTCCAAGAAATTTTTTCCTGGTCTTACAAAGAGATGTCAGGTATCGATCCTAAGATTATAATTCATGAAATTAAGACATACCTGGATACTAAGCCTATTAGACAGAAATTACATCCAATACATCTGCGGAAAGCTGCAGCAATTAAAGCTAAAAATGAGAATTTATTATGAGAAGGATTTATTTATCATATTCCTTTGACAGATTGGGTATATAACATAGTTCCCGTTACGTAAAAATAAGGGACTATCATATTATGTGTCAATTATCGGGACATTAACAAGGCATGTCCAAAAGAAAACTATCCTACACCATATATCGATCAAATTGTTGACGATTGTGCCGGAAATGAAGTATTCTCATTTATGGATGTTTTTTCTAGCTACAATCAAATCAACATACTCCCTGCCGATCAACCTAAAACAACATTTATATGTCCTTGGGGCAGATTTTCATATTGCAAGCTGCCTTTTGGACTAAAAAATTCTGGTGCAACTTTTCAAAGAGCTATTTCTTATGCTTTTCATGATATCAAACATATTTTACAACCTTATCTGGACAACTTACCTTCTCATTCTTTATGCAGAGAATATCATCCTATACACTTATGAGCTATCTTCCTTAGATGTAGGCATTACAAAATTCATTTGAATCCACACAAATGTGTTTTTATGTACAATCTAGATGATTGCTTGGGTTCATCATTTCAAAAGATGGCATTCATGTCAATCCATCGAAGGTTGAGGTTATCATTAACTTACCTCCTCCTTCCACTCTTCATCAACTCCAAATTTTGTAGGGGAAAGAAAAAAATTTACGTAGATTTATCTCGAACTATGTTGAGTTAACAAAAGGTTTTACCCAGTTGTTGAAAAAAAATGTTCCATTTATTTGGGATGAGATTGCTGATAAATCTTTTGATGGACTCAAAAACGTCTTGACCCATGCATTGTTATTTCATCCGCCCAATTACCACCAAGATTAATTTTTATACTTAGCTACCTTTGATTCCATGATTGGAATGGTTTTGGTTCAGGAGGATGAATCTCAAAACTAACATGTGATCTATTACCTAAGTTGGAATCTTAACTTGATGGAAATAAAGTATTCACATGTCGAGAAATTGGCCTTGGTGGTAGTTCAAGCTATCCAACGATTCTATCATTACATATTGTTATGCAAAACCACATTGATATCTAATTGCAACCCGGTGATGTACATATTGACAAAAAAATTTCTCGAGGGAAAACACTCCAAATGGATTGTTATCCTGCAAGAATTTGATTTGGAGTTTGAGAATTCCAAGTCAAAGAAATCACTAGTGTTTGCTGAAATTATGTGTGACTTTCCCAACACTGAGTCTGAAACAGTGGCAGAGAATCCTATCGCGGATGAACCTCTATTTTTGTTGTGTAACCAGCTCCAAAAAGAGAAGAAAAGAGATATCAACGCCTTAGAAATGAGCCACTTCGAGGGGGCAACCTCCAATACATTACATAAATGAACAATTCTTGGATGATACAATTTACAAAACCTCCTTTCTATATATAGGAGCCCATGGGGCCATAATGTAATCCTAGTGGGCCACAATGTAATCCTAGCCGACCTAACAATAATAATTTAAGGGCACAATAATAACAAAATGGGGGTTACAGGGGTACAACAATAACAATAAGGGGAGCTACACTAACATAATAAGGGGCTACACTATTAATATAGGGACTTAACATGCCCCTCTCCTTCAAACAAGTGTTGTCCTCAACGCTTGATTATTTCTTGATGTTTCTGTATAAAATTCTCATCCTCCCACGTGAAATATTCTATAGGAAAGTTCTTGCACTTGCTGAGATACTCTGAAATTGATTGTACTTGTCGAGTTCTTGTTTCTATGACTACTTCATAACTTCTTTCGATGTGATGTTGATCTTCTTGTTGTTTCATTAGATTCTGCACCAAAGTTGGGTTATCCTTTGAGAGTTGGAGAACTTTTTGTTGATGCTCGCTGTGATCTTCCACTAATTTATCATCCATATTAGCTATTATTTGATCCTTCAAACCATCCAACTTAGCCTCCATTTTTGCTTTTAAACCATCTATGTCATCCTCGGTTGCTCTTCGTAAGATCGAAATTTGTTGCGCTTGGTATCGTAATTTTGATATCTCATATTGCAATTCTTCCTCCTCATGCGTCATAGTATAGCTTTCTGAGGGCTTAATGGGTATGGAAATATTTTTGGGGGCCATTTTAGAATCCAATATTGATACCTATTCTACAATATTCCCTTGGAATCAATTCAACTTGATTTTTCAAACAAGACTTATGCAATTTGGAAAACAAAATACACACCTTTTTCTTGCTTTGAGGAGCTTTATATTGAAATTGAAGTATATCTGTAATTGAAAATCTTCAATATCTGAAATTCAGCCCTGTAGTAGCCCTCTGAAGATTCTTTCAAATTCCACAGGTCTGATCTAATTTGGATTACCCAAGACAAAGTTGTGTCCAATCTCCCACAATGACCTAATTCTGGACTGGTTCAGTAGAGAAAACTTGTAGGACTTGCCACGTGTCATTGTTTTGTCCTTTGTCTCTGAAATTGATAGCCAAGAAACTACAGTCCGTGTGCTTGCGACCACTTTTAACGGCACTCAAATCCACTGCCCAGAGAGAGAGTTATTGAAATTTTCCCACGATCACCTCTTTGAGATGAAATTCAGGAGCCTGAAAAAGTACTACCTTCCACAGATCATATCTCCAAAAATGTTGCAAACCAAGCTCTGAAATTTTTTGAAAAATTTCCTCAGGATTTCAGCTTCACACCATATGAATTTCAGATTCTGAACCTTTGTAGAAAAACAATTATAGCGAAAATGCCATGATGACATGTTTAGGAGCTTGAAAAAATACCTAACTTCCACAGATGATATCTCTGAAAATATTGCGAACCAAGCTCTGAAAGTTTTAGACAATCTGCCTCAGGATTTCAGCTTCGCACCCTAAAAATTTCAGCTTCTGAAACTTCGTAGAAAAAAAGTTATAGCGAAAATGCCACGATGACCTGTTTGGAGCAGCGAAACCCTAGAATCCAAACCTCGTGCAAATGTTGTGTAACCAACTCAAAAATGGAAAGAATGTAACGCCTTAGAAATAAGCCACTTCGAGGCAGCCTCGATACATTACATAAATGAACAATTCTTGGATGATACAATTTACAAAACCTCCTTTTTATATATAGAAGTCCATGGGGCCATAATGTAATCCTAGTGGGCCACAATGTAATCCTAGCCAACCTAACAATAATAATTTAAGGGCACAATAATAACAATATGGGGGTTACAGGGGTACAATAATAACAATAAGGGGGGCTACACTAACATAATAAGGGGCTACACTATTAATATAGGGACTTAACAATTTCTAATCAGTACTTTAGATCCCTGGTATGGATATATCATTATATATCTTCAAACCCAAAATTTTTGCCCAAAACTTTCACGATCAGATCGACGGAGAATCAGTTACCAATCCCAGCAATACAATATTGTTGGCGACACTCTTTATCATCATGGTGTTGATTCTATATTTCGACAATGTATAACTCACGAAGAGGCTGAAATTTTTTTGAGTGATTGCCACTCTAGAGCCTGTGGTGGTCATATGTCTGGGTATGCCACAGCCCAAAAAATATTTCTCGCTGGTTATTTTTGGTTGTCTTTATTCAAATATTGTATTATTGCGGTTTGAAAATGCCACAATTGCCAATTTTTTTATCGAAACATGCGTGCACTCCCAGCTCCTCTTCACCCAATCATTGATGTTGGTCATTTTTCCAAATGGGGCGTCAATTTCATTACATGTAACCCTCACTCGGCCAGGGGGCATGGGTATATTATTCTCGCCGTAGATTACTCTACCAAATGGGCCGAGGCGATGCCTACATTTGTGGTTGATGGAAAAACTGCAGCTAATTTTATATTCAATCATGTGATTGCTTAGTTCAGTGTCCCTTAATCTATTATTACGGACCATAGGATCCATTTTCGAAATATTATGATGACCGAACTTTCTGATCAACTCGACCTACACCATGATAATTCTACACCATATTACCCACAAGCTAATGGTCAAGTTGAGGTTGTCAACAAGGTTTTAACCACCATTATTAAACGGATTGTCGAGACTCATAAATCTAATTGGCATACCATGATTTTTTTGGCATTATGGGCATATCGTACTTTTGAAAAAACTATTATAGGGTTCACTCCTTTTCAACTTGTCTATGGTTTAGAATTTGTGTTACCCATTGAATGTGAAATACCGTCACTCAAATTAGCCATTGACTTGTTACCACCTACCTCTGAAGAGGAGAAACGCTTTCTATTCCTAGCACAATTAGATGAGACTCGTCGCACCGCTGCATTAGTTTCCGAAGCTCAGAAGAAACATGTTAAAGCTCAATATGATCAAAGTGTTAACCCTCACATTCATTCAGAAGGTGACCTATTTATCGTATATGATCAAGCTAATTATAAGCTAGGCATTGGTAAATTCAAACCGATGTGGCATGGTCCCTATATTGTCAAGCATGTGCTTGCAAAAGGAGCCTATGAATTAATTGATTATGACAGGGTCTCTTTAGATAAACCCGGAAATGGTCTTTATCTTAAGAGATATTATGCATGAATTTCGTGTGAAGATCTCACTTGTACAATAGTTACATTTTATAACAATGTGCCTTAGATTAGACAAGTGTGCCTATATTATTTTTTGTTGTTACTACTATCGTTGCCTATCTTTATTACTCTTGCTATTGCAGATGTCTACATCCCTTCAAACCTACATTGGTTTTGTTGATGGCGTTTGTCCTAGTACACGAAACATCTCTTATGTGGCTTGGGTTATATATTCACCCACCAATGAGTTAATTTATATTCATGGGATATGCCTTGCTCAAACAATGAACAATATTGCAGAATATAGTGTGGTCATTGAGTTATTATCTGATTCCATTACATTTGGTATTCAACGTTTGATCATTAGGTTAGATTCGTAACTCATTGTATTACATTTAAACAGAGTTTATGCTATTATAAATCCAGTGTTGTTAAGACTATTTTTGAAGGTTCGTCTCTTGGAACAACAATTTGATTATATCGAATATCAACATATTTCAAGAAATTTAAACACATTGGCTGATGCATTAGCTAATCGATTTTTAAATAGACATTTGCAACATTAAAAAATTAAATCAAAACAACGTTCAATCCATGATACTCAGACAACGAAGGTAGTAATATCATTAGGATATATAAGTTTGTGTCAAAAAATATTACATCGTCTACGATCATAGGTTTAAACACCTTATGATCTAAAATATACTAATACAAAAAAATAAAATGTCGATCTACATTGACCATCAGCTATCCATGATGAGGGTCATGATAACAAACTATGGCATGTGCCACCTTGCGCAGAAATATCCTGAGTGGACCTGGAACACCAGTCACATGTCTCTGGAGCTTGAGAGGGATATCATCGGTTCCTGTCTCAGGAATATCAATAGTCAACCTCTCAAGGTTGTGCTCCATTTCTGCCAAGATCTCTGCTACATCATCCTGTGGGGGTGCTACGGGTTGTGCATCTCGTCTGTCAAAGCGACAAAGAGCCACTGGTCATGTCAGGCCGACCTCTGCATTTAAAAAAAAATTTAGTATTGGATGATAAAAAATCAAATAAAAATTAGATTAAAAACTTCAAAATCATTCACTAACCTGTCTCATCCCACTGTGCCCCTAGTGGCAAGGATGTTTCAGGATCACCTCTATAGTCCATTCGCGCATAAGGAAAATCTTCAATAGTGAAGATCTGGTTCCTGAGCCACGAGAAAAAAGACAGAGTGAACCTAACCATTAGACCACCCTCGCCACCATGGCGAGCCATCAGTGCTACCCATCACACCATCTGAGGTTCCTGAGTACTTCACGATCCACTGGAGTGGTTGGGCCATAAGGAGTGGGATCCTCTCTAGAGCAAATGAGATAATAATGACATCGTATCCAAAGTTTTTCAACTTCCCATTTTTTTCTCTAGTCAGTTGGCCCTTCATATTGGCCAATACTCCTTCACTCTAGTTGAATATTATCCCTCCAAAACACTCAACTGCAGTTTGCAATTGTGCTTTGGTAGCCACATGAGGAGCTGCACTCCTGCATAACCTGATAACTGTGAATGCTATTATTTTAAGTTCCATCTGCAAGATGGTTTTGATGTCTATGCAATTGTTCTTTAGCTCTAAATTATTGCTACAATACTGAGCCTTGTAGCTAGGAGTGGGAAGACCTCCTTGTCTAGTCCCAAACAAGGAAAATTTTCTCCCTCCCTGTTGAGGTAATCCGGTGAGGAAGTATATGTCTTCTGGCTCAATCTCAAGCCGGTGGTCACCAATTATGAAACATTGATCTTGCACGTCCCATGTATTCACAAGCCAAGTCATCATCTCAACTTGTGCCTCCATGTCCTGAATTGCCCTGAATTTGTATAAGCCACAGTTTTTTAATGCACACATGGTTGAAATATCATTTATGGCTTCGTTTTCCATGAGCTCATGTTCTCGTTCTCGCCATTCCAACATGATTAAATACCTGCAAATCAACAAATTTAACATTAGAAATGAGTTGGAGGAAACTTGAACCATTTTTTATGGAAGAATTTAGGTTTTTCAAAAGCTCACGGTGCCTGCGCAGGTTCTATGTATATACAGTGCATCTGTCTGAATACGTCCCACATATAACCTGTAGCGGCCAGACGATTTTTCTTTTAAAAATTCGTCGGGGTGCGCGATTTTCGCACAGAGAAACAGTGCACCCCCAAGGGCGGCTTTCGAAACATAATTTCCTCCTAAAAAATGCCATGAAAGCTTAAAACAAGCAATGAAATGGATGAAAACAAGGACAATGATGATGTGGATTACCTGGTTCTAACGGTTCTTGAAATGATCGGTCGGTTCTTGTGATATCACCTCCAGAAGTTTTGGGCCAAAAGATCTATCTACACAGTTCTGAAAAACAAAAGGTGAAAATGACTTGTTTTAACTCCTTTTTGTAGTTTTTAATGAATAAAATATTATTATTTTATTTATTTTTACTTTTAAAAGGTTAAATGTAAATATTTTTACTCTGAGAACAGATATTTGTAATCGTTTGAGTTTTTGTGCAGGATACAGGCTTTTGGTGAAAATAATTATTTTGACATTGAGTACACTTTTATCACTTTTTCGGGCTCTGTAAAAATATGAAAAACGAAACCTTGGAGTCCTCTTTTAAGCCCTTTTCAAACTATCGAAACATGAAAAGATCAGTGAGTACTTGACTATTAGAACTCATTAAATTAAATGAACAGTCGTCCATTCAGTATAAGTTTACCCCTTTTTTGGACTAAGTTGGACTAATTACGAAAAAGGTATACGTTGACTGACTATGGTCAATAGAGTTCTCTCCTGCATTATTTTATCCTTTTTCGGGCTTGAGGGACTTAATTTACGAAAAAGAACAACCATAGAGTTTACTTCTGTTTTTCTTCTGACTCCCTAAAACTGAAAAATGTTGAGTTATTCCTATACTGGACTCGTTAAAATTTAACAGTACAGGACTTGTCGACCACAACAGGACCAAACCACTCCTTCTTAGGGTTCGATTTTAATATTAAGATGGACTCATCTGAACGATGAGCTTACACAAACAAGAAACTGTTATCCTCCTCAAGCTTTACAAAAATAAAGAGGTACTTGCCAGTAATGGTGGGGGGAAAAGAGAGAAAAAGAATCCAGTTGTCGTCTTTTTTTTAGAAAGCAGCATGTCATTCTTGAACACGACACTTTGTCACACTTGTACCTGGGTTGGGAAATAATTTTTCTAATAGTTAATCGAACCACATTAAAATTCTTCAGCTGGTTTCTAGGTATTAGCTTTAGGTCAAATGCTGCCAAGCCATCTATAGTGTCATTATGTGTTCAAGAAAATTTTCAATAAACCATTGATTGCAAACATTTCTCTCCATTCGCGTTGACCATCCCTGAGTTAGTCCTTGCAAAATATTTCTTCAAAACTCGATCTAATAGTTTTGTGTCGTAGGCTTTCTTGCGATGGATCACTTTCTATCGACATCAGCTCATTATCTAGAAAGTTGATCTAGAATCCTATCAATACCTTGGGATCTGCATGCCCTAATGGCAGGTTTCTTTCCTTCGACGATAGGTTTTCATCATTTACCTTCGATCAAACGATTCTATGAGTGTTCGACTACAAATAATTCATTCGCACTTCATAGATTGTACTGAAGTACTTTGAGAGCCATTCTCATTATTGGTGATTTCTCTCACACTTGTTAACAATTCTCATCATCGACCAGTAATCAAGTGGTTTATACCATGTTTGACTTCGACACAATCAATCGTATGGATATATTCGTACTAGTTTGAGAAGCGGAAATCAAGACCCTAGATCTAGTTTCCACCATCCAGGCTGTGAGGATTTTTATTATTCATGATACAGTAGATTACTTATGACAAATGGTTGCATCCATATTGTGTCTACTTTTAATGTAATATTAAGACCATATATGTACCAGAACATTTAGTTAGGTTTGATCTGAGTATGGGAATTCCTACCTCAGCGATGATAATATTTGCATTGAATGTTTTTTCATGTTTTCAACTGGCGTCTCCAATCCAATCCTCAGACTGATAAAGCACTTCACTCTTCAGAAAAACTTTTAGACTTCTCACTTTAGGGGGAAATCTGTTACATGCCATTTTTTCACCATGACATTTGACTGTTCATATGGGTCTATTACCATCCATATCATGTTCCCTTAGAGGTCAAAAACATTGATGTTCCTGAATCAAGTCTTGGAAATTGGAGAAAAGCTCTGTAAAACCCTTAAAAGTTTGCCTGCGTGGTTTTACTAGCCTTTCCCTACACATGCGCTGATGATCCTTCCATTAGCTGTGGCGACTACCACACTTTTTACCACTAAAATCTACACACCCCTGTGAAAAGAAAGTAAAAGGAACAAGTAACTTCTAGAAGCCTAGTTGGTCAAATATTCTTCCAACTGGAAGCCTCTAGAGTCGTGCCAGTTCAAGATTTATCCCTCTATTTATGGAGCTTATCCCTTGGTCCAAGGAACTCAAATCCCTTCATGAGAGGAATCCATCCCCCTCTTCATGGAACTGAAACTACCTCCATTTCCCTATAAATCAATCTCAAGTTTCAGGTTGAAGGGTAGATACCAATGTGATTAGAGACTAATCTATATAGTTTCTAAGCTGAAGAGAGTTCATAGAGTGCATACTTTCTATACTAGTGAGTTGTTTTTGACACACTAAATATCACACCTTTGTGCCCATAACTTCATGCTAGTTATTCTAGAGAGGAAGGCTTATCAGACTGAAGGAGAACGATTGCTCAGGAACCCGAGAGAAATATGTACACCATCAAGGCATCCGGTTGTAAGATTGCTCTTTCTAATTTATGATAATACATATGGATCTTTGTTTCTCATTGTTTTTTTCTATATTTATGGGAATAATATCAATACTTAGACTCCTTGATCACTAATTTGGATTAGTACTTTTTTATTATTATATATTGCAGATGCTTTGATGATTTTCCTTGTCTTTGATTGCAGGTTCTACTCATTGGAGAACTACTTTGGAGCAACGGGACAAAGGGTTACATCAGACGTTTGGATTTCAAGGTAGGAGCATTTCCTCTCTACTTTACTATTATAATGATCTTATAATACAATTAATCTAGATAAAGAGGTATTCAAATGGATCTTTGTTTCTAGTTACTCGTTGGAGTACTAGGGAGATCACTCTTGTCCGCAAGAGGGATAATCCTCGTAACACCTAGTAAGAAGATGAAGGGTCTATGATATGGTCCTTTCAAGGTGTTGGAAAAGGTGGGAAATAAAGTCTATGGACTCAATCTAGCCCCATACATGCACATTTACTTAGTAGAAAATTTCGATAATATCAAACCCCATGATCTCTCCATATTAGATTAGAAAAAAGAGTAGGCCCTACCTTCCATAAAGGACTTAGTACCAAATTATTAGGTAGAGTTGGAAGAGGACACAATTTTGCAAATGATGTCCATAACTACAAGACAGGGGCAACATGACCATTGGAAAATCGAGTTGAAAGGACAATTTCCAAGTAAAGCAAAGTGGTACTTCAGGGAAAAGGTAGAGGAAAATTGTTGTCACTTCATTTAGTAAATATTTTGAGGAAAAAAACTCCCCCTAATTGGCGAGGTGCGATCTATATTGAATCATTATATTATTTTTCATCTATTCTCGATGCTTTCATAGTGGAAAATATTGGATGAATCAACTTGCAAGGTCATTTCAGTGGTAAATCTTGGTCTATAAAATTGGGGTTTGAAACCTTTCGTGGCCATTTTGATGCATCAAATGGAATTATTTAGGGTCAATACTTTCTTGAAATCAACATAAGACATTTAATGTTGACATAGAGCTTTCTAACAGTGCAATAATCACATCAATTGGATATCACATGCAAAATTTATGCCTCCTACAAGTTAACTTTCAGTGCTAACCCATGTTACTCATGCATACATAGCTAGTATCATGTGGAGATTCAATAACATTCTAGAAGGTACAAAACTATAACTCTAATTAAGGGTTGATAAAGTCAAAAACCCATCTCTAGATGGTTATCAGACAATGTTAATTAATAAGCCACTGGGAGGAGAAAGGGTTCCATTATATGTCATTGCATGTATTCCATGGTTGATTAGAGCATTTAGGAGTGGAAATTACAGAGTAAAACAAAGAGGATAATATTTTGTAGCAAAGTTATAGGCCACAGGTCTCAGGAAACTCCATATAGAGTACCTATTTCTTGTATTTTGATATTTCCATATTAGGGAAAATATAGGAAAGTGGCCTCACCTTCTAGCTAGTCTTTCTCTTGTACGAGCTTCCTAGGGTAAATCTTGTATTTATTTTTGGATGGTGTTTGCATTTCAACTATTTCATGCAATTAGGCATAAAAACAGTAATTAAAGAATTTGAGATTTGAAGAAAATTAACCTTCACAGTAAATATTAAATATTTTATCGGATCTGTTGTGATGAATTGCTTTAGTGGAATATAAATGGAAGTTTACAGATCATTGAACCTTACTCAAAAGTGACTCAGAAGAATAAGAGTGATTTTATCGAGGGACACAACATTTATATATTTTATGAGCATTTAATTTATGATACATGAAATATGTATCTAATCTAGGGAAGGGATTTGTTGATAGTGTTGGATACCACCAACATGCAGGGGATATCCCCAATCTGAATTCCCAATTAGACCTCATATTGTTTGGTGTACGGGAACCATTGCAAAAGTTTTAGAGTTATTCCTTGGTTGCAACACATACACAAGATATCACAAACACCTCTTTGGGGCAACAAGTATATCAACTTGGTGTGACATCAAATGTAAGATGTACAAGGAAATTCCACGGATGGTAAAGGAAAACGAGCCTCCAATTAGGGAAGTAATAGTACTATCCTAAGGGAGACCCGAGAGCGAAAGGAAAGGCTTTTTTATTACCTGCAAATTAGTTCACACAATAAACAACAATCATGAAAGAATAACAACACTTATTCAACAATATCCATATCTAAGAAAAAAAATAGTTCATTTGTCTTAGTATGTAATTAAGACAACATATACCACAAAAATAACAAGAATAGTCTTACTACATCCATGATACATGCATGAAGAAGTGTTGGCCCATAGAGCTTCTAATTATGAATGAAATATTCCAAGTACAATGATACACGGGTGAAACACTAGATCTAGTAGTGGAACATGAAGCCACAACTTGCATCTCCAAAGAATGATTTATCTCCTATCCAATAAAAGAGAAGCCAAGTCCAAACTCTAAGAATCCAAGCCCCTTGATTGAGTTATGAGGTGACATTTATAACAAATTACAACAAATTTTGAGTTTTCTCATGACTCTTCGAATTGTATGACCTGTGGGCTTCCATACAATCTTTCATATTCTATACATGATAGTTACATTCCACATGTGACTTTTCACATTCCATATGTGTATCTTGGACTTCATTACATACAACTTATAACAAAAAATAAAATACATAAAAGACAATGGCTATATGAGACAAAATGTTATCAAATTGATAATCCAGTTGCTTCCACATGGAGATCATTGGCAAGGTATGTATTCCATGCTCTAAACTTCATTGAGATAACTTCTACCCGAACTAGCAAGTCCACCAGAAACCACATCTTCACCTCTAGTGCTTCTATCAATATGGTCTTGGAGCTTGATTGTACACTATTCCATATCCATGACAGTTTCATGTGAGATTTGGTTGGTGCGATAACATATTGTAGAATAATGTATTTAGTGATCTCGAAGCCTTGTTATTCTAATACTTGCTTGATTTTCTCTATGTACTCCCTCACTTCCTGGAACCTCTTATCTCTCTGAGTTATGCTACTGACAACATCACATGTTTTTATTCTAGAGACTCAAAACAATTCTACAATCAACTATAAGCGGCAATAGTGCTAGCCAACTGTTCCCCAACACACATATAGTTCTGATGGTGGATTCTCAGTTGTACTATGTCTATCTGAGCAACAACCATGTCCTTTCTAACCAACTATTGTGGAGCATCCAGATATTTGGCAGCCCATTCTTGGAGTTGATCAACAACTCTATTTTCCACTTTCAAGAGCTTTAAGAGTTCTTATTCTTTCTTCTGAATACCAACAAGGGGTGCCACTACTTCTTGCAGAAGTATCATTTCATCATATAATTATACCATGGTATCCTCTATTGGCCCCAATTCCTCCTGTATGGCTAAATGCCATTATGTTGTGTTGAAGTTGTGGGAATATAATCGTTGATTTTCCATAACGAGATGTTCTACTTGTTTCTTTACTACAGCTAACTCTTTCCTTAGTCGTGCATTCTCATTCAATAGATACTTTGAGTTTTCCTAGGGTGCAATAAAAAAATCAACATTAGCCACCATGATTTCTCGGGGATCCCTCCTAGTATTAACAATTATCACCCTTTTGTGGAAATCGAGACTAGATTTTGGGAATCATTTGGGAAATATATCTGCCCCTGTTGCATGATACTTTTCTTGAGTTAATCAAATGTGAAATTTCACATATCCATGACTTTGTCTTCAAGTGGGCGTTTGATTCCCATTTCTCCAAATGGGAGATGACCACCCAAAAGAGGAGGTTCTGCCAGAGAACCCAGTTCATCATTTATGGGCTGGATGGTATCATATTCTTCATCTAACTCTTTCTCTATCTCATGAGTGAATTTTTCTTCCTCCAAATTATATGTTGCTTCCTCCTCCTGTGATTGCCTTTGCTACTTTTCTTCTACTCTCCTCTCATCTTCTTCTTCTTACTACTTTCTGAGCTACTCTTCCTGCTTCCTCTTCTCCTCTTATTTTTGTTTCATCTTTACCTCTAATTCTCTCCTTTCTTGTTCAGCTTCAAAAAATATTTATTCAAAGGATCAAATTTCCATTTCATGCTACTTTCCCTTGTCGAATCATGCTTGATCCTTTTCTTGGGAGTTGTACTCTTTGCTTGAGTGATTGTTTGTCGTGCCTCCTGTACCTGGACATTTTGAGATGGTGAAGCTTGGGGAGAACCGAATTAAACTCCTATATGTGTCTTCCTTAGTGCATTGTATCAGTTCTTCCCCTTCTCATCTTCCACTGTGGACATTGATGAATATCCCCAAGAGAAACCAATCCTTTCACAATACTTCCTGCACTCTCTTCTGGGATCATAACCATGAAAATCATTGACTACAAAGTGCAAGTAGTCCAACTCCTATATTTCTTCCTTCTTTACGTTATGGATCTTCATCTCATACAACTTGATCCTCAAAGGGAATGTGGGGCATGGGGTTTTCTTCCTTTTGTGAAGAACTCATGATAACCCTTTATTCAACCGATAATACACTTCTTGCAAGGCCACCTTATTAGTTACATATCGTGGCATGATATGGGGAGAAATATGACATCCAAAGCATCATATGTATGTACCTTTAGGTGCAAAAAACCAATTTGTGATATCATGTAATGACTCCTTCACTAGGTCGGTCATTCAAGGAGGATCAATCTCATATATCATATGAAATATGATTGTGAAGAAATTATTTGCTAACCTATCATATGCCCCTATAAAACTCAAGCCAGACAACAATCTACAGTGGAAGTAAACTATAAACTTATCCTGTGGGGTACATTTCCAATACATTCTGGGAATACATAATGCGCATAGATCCCATCCAATAAAAATGCAAACATGTAAAAATTTTGTGCCTAATTTGACCTTATAGATGATTTAGCCTTCCCAACATGACGCTACAACTCAAAAGAAAGTATATTTTCCCAATTGAAAATTTTGTCACGGGTACCCACTATGTTGAGCATATATATCCAGTTCTCTTCAAACAGTTCAGCGTTCTTTCATCCATGCAGCCTACAATAGATAACAATGAGATACTGATACACATCTCTAAGAATATTGGTCAAGTAAAATGCAAATGGGCGGTGTCAAAACTTAGTAGGCTCTCGACACCAAGATTTGATGATGTCACTTGTGTAGAGATTAATCCATCTAGTATAAAAAAATTTATTAGCATATTCTATGGGATTTCACATCGTATAATAGGTATGCATGTCTTCTCTATAATAGGTGGAAATATGACCACCTCTTTCACTACAAAGCACCAGCTCTGAATCATCCATGTGTGTAAGAATCCATTCAATCACTTCTGCACAAGGTATGACTAGGAACCTACATGCAATCATGTGCATCTTGGACCACTTGATATTAATACATACTTCCAAGTCTTTCAAATTTTTAGTGAATTGTTTCTGCATGAATGTGTCTTTGATTTCTTTCCATGTGACCTTAGTAGACTTATCTATGAAGCACTGTGTATCTGAAAATATGGGAATGGTAGGATTTGTAACTTCTATTGCTTCCTCAATGCTTGCTTTTGAAGCTTCTTTGGAGGCCAATGACATGTAGTAGGAGGAATCATTCCAACAGATGATGAAAGAGTAATGATACTTGCAACTTGAACTCTTGTATCTAGAATCAAACTCATGGCGACAAAGATTAGCTTTATAAAATATTTTATCTATTACAAGCAATAACTTAGAAAATCATATTCTAAGATCCATCAAATGTAACCGAGATTATAATATTATCAACAATGTGACATGGCTACTTGTTCAGGCATGAAATATGCATAAAAAAAAGGATGGCGCACTTTCAAAGCAAGAAGCTAAGTTCAAGGGTCATTTGAGGCTTTGAGGTTCACTCATGCGCTCAAGCAAGAGAAAGAGATAATCAAGAGTGCAGGGTGCACTGACAAAGCATGAAGGAGGATCATTCAGGCCTTCAAGGTGCGTTCATGCGCTCAAAGAGACTAATAGGGCGCAAGGGCACACTCCGAAGAGAAAAAGGAGTGAGGATTCACGTCTTCAAGGTGCGCTCAAGAGGACAAGGAGGGCACAAGGGCACATTTTGAAGAGACGAAAGGAAAACATTCATGTGTTTGAGGTGTGCTCATGTGCTCAAGAAAGAGAGAGAAATAAAATCAAGGGCACAGGGTGCACTGACGAAAGACGAAAGAGGATCATTCGAGCCTTCAAGGTGCGCTCATGCGCTTAAAGAGACTAAGAGGGCGCAAAGTGCACTAGTGAACCAAAAAGGAGGATCATTTGAGCCTTCAAGGAGCACTCATGCGCTCAAAGAGACTAAGAGGGTGCAAGGGTGCACTCCGAAGAGACGAAGGAGTGAGGCTTCCGGCCTTGAAGGTGCCCTCATGCACTCAAGAGGATAAATAGGGCACAAGTTGAAGAGATGAAGGGAAAAATATTTGTGTGTTCGAGGTGCGCTCATGCGCTCAAGGAGGACACAGTTCTTTGTGACGAAGGAGTGCTCTCTTGAGAAAAACTTGTCTTTTCTTGGAGTAGTTTTTTGAGATAGTCAAGATTCAGCTTCCAGAAGTGTGCTTTCCTATGGAATGGCTCAGGGACAAGTTCAAAAACAAGATAGAATGATAGAAATGTAGAGAGGAAATATCTATTAGTTTTTAAATATTTTATCGCAATCATGATTGCAATATGAAGAGTCACCACCTGCGACAACAATTTGACACTTGTAGAAGAAAGAATGAATTGAAACACCAGTAAATAAAATAAAAAGAAGTGAATCACTGGCAAGGAAAGCAAGATCGACAACAAAAACATGAAAGGAAACCAATAGAATCGACATGCAAAACTTACTTGGCATGAAGATCGCGAAGAGCTTCTTGATCCAAAGATGTGCGCCCAACCCATATGAGAATGGTTATGATAAAGAATGATTAACTGGGTTGATTATAAATATATTACATGAAAATTCATTCCATGCATGCTCGCCGCTTGTCGACAAGTGAATGAGTTAGTTAAGAGAAGTGAAGTGGGCTCCTATTTTCTAGGAGTGGACCCACAATGTGCAACAAGAAAGTGCAGGCATGAAGTTTGAAAGTGCACAAGTCTCCATGATGAAGGAATGCACTCAAGGAGGGTGCATTGGATGAGCATGAAGAATTGTGCCCCAATGAGGGTGCAGTTGTTCATTCTGAAGGAGTGTGCTCAACAAAAGAGCCACTCTTCATCATCTTAAAGTGTGTTTTTTCTTTAAAAGTGTTTTTCTTTGCTTTTGTTTTCTTTTGTGTGTGTGTGTGTGTGCATGGAAAAAAAGGCTAGTTTATAAGTCAATAAAGTTATGACTTCACCTAACCTTGGACAAAATAACACAAGAACTTCTAAAGGTAAGGCGGCAACAGTTAGAAAAAATTGGCTTAGGAGGATGCGACACATAGAGAAAACATAAGAATAACACATCAAACAACGTGATGATACAAGATAGCTTGGAATGATAGTTCATGTAGGCTCCAAAATTGAGTTGGGAAAAATATTTGGAGGGTCATTGTCGCAACGACAACAATATCGAAATAGTGGAAAAATATCTAAAGTGTCCAACTGCAAAGCCACTTGACGGAGGAGAGTGATATGGAAATTGACCATTCGAAAAAAATGGTGTCCAACCTACTATGAATAGATATGTTTTCAACCCCCATATTTTGAAATAATTAGTATTGTTGGATCGGGATATCTAGTTCCATTGTCATTTAAGCAACCATTGAGGTTATTTGCAATTGCAGGTGCCTCATGGATTCCTATATTTCTTCAATTGATTAAACCTGGATCTATATAGTCTCTTGCAAGTCCAAATTGGAACAAACTATCATTGAAGAGAAGGGATGAGTGTCTAATGACCAAATAATTCTCTCAATTAACATAGATACACACTCCAATTTGAATAGCCACACTTGAATAATGACTAATCCCTAGTCTATATCCAAATGATTTATAACGGTGAGTGGTTTACGACATTCAAATTTCATGTCCATTATTTATAGTACCCTCCTTGCGCCATAATTATCTTGTACTGTGAAATGATCCTTCATGCCATGTTTTGTCCCCCCACAATCCCAAAGGGGACTAGACCTCACCTTAAAATGAATGCTAGTGTTTGTCAAAAAATATGTGCTTGTGTGCTAGAATATGGCCGCCTATGTGAGATGTGGTGGAGGTTGATTTGGCATGGAATACATTATGGAAAAACTTAATTAAATATTTGTGAAATAATATGAGTCTCCCCCAGTCCATTTAATGGTTTCATTAGCTAAGGCATCTACTTGGGATTTTTTCAAACTAGGAACGTGGTAAAATTCCACCTTAAGGAATGAACAAAGAACTTATTAGGTTCTATGTAAAAGATAGAAAAGTTAGGAGTCTTAAGGAAAGCATCCATCCTGGAGTTTCCGAATTATAACTTTAGAATCTCCAATTACCAAAAGTTTTTGAATATGCAAGGTACAAGCTAAATTTTCGCCTTGGAGGAGGGAACATGCCTCCACCTAGTTATTGGAGGTCAATCCTAGGCTCCAAGCATACTTAAATACATGTGTTGCTATAAGGCCAAAGAGGACCCCTATTGAACCTAAGGCCAAAGAGGACCCTATTGAACCTACCCCCTTAAGTATTATGTACCCAATATTATTCCCTACGCAATAGGGAATATTCTAATCATTTTATACCCAACTCATCTCTTAATGGCATTCAAGCAATAAAGATCTAACATTGAAATTAATGAAAAATGTTTTCTATAATGTTTGCTAAGTGGATTTATGGCAGTGCAACCCATCCAATAGCTAGAACAACTACATGGTGTGGTATAGTTAAGCAACAACTATGAATGAAGTCTTCACTTGCCAACCTTCAACTATACTCTTCAAACACGACTTTGACAAATGTGGAACAAAAACTTTAAACCTTTACTTGATACAAATTTTAATTTTTTGTATACAATAAATATTTTAAATTATATATGTCAACTAAACTTTTTTTATGACTTGCACAATTTCAATTAGATTTATCTCGGGTGGTTGGGGGGTTCAATTCCCACAAGTAATATTTGAACTCAAAATGAATGTATTGTTGTAATGCCTTCGAGCCTTATTGTTGAGCAACTTTGTGCCCTGAAGATTTTTGGCTTTTCCTTGGGCACCATTCTTGAAATAATGGGAAGATGGACTTTGTAACCTAGATATTGGTGGCCAATCCTAGGCACCAAGCATACTTAAATACATGTGTTCCTCTAAGGTCAAAGAGGATCCCTATTAAACATGCTAACCCAAGTATTTTGCACCCATCATTATTCCCTACCCAATATGTGATATTGTAATCATTTTGTACCCAACTCATTTCTTAATGGCATTCGAGCAATAAACATATAACAATGAAATTAATAATAATAATAATAATAATTCTATAATATTTGTCAAGTGGATATATGGCAGTGCAACACATCCAATAGCTAGAACAACTACATGGTGTGGTATTGTTAGGCAAAAAGCACACATGAACTCTTAACTTGCTAATATTCAACTATGCTCTTCAACATGGCTTTAATAAATATGGAACAAAATCCTGAAACCTTTACCTGATACAAATTTTAAATTTTGTGATAGAATGAATATTTTAAATTATATATGTTTAAATAGAAAAATCGATGGCTCTCACACACACACATTGTTAATTGGATTTATTTGGGGTGGTTGTGAGGAATGATTGTTACCCTCCCTATCTAGGTTCAATTCCCACAAATAACACGTTGAACTCATAATGAACATATTGTTGTAATGGCTTCAAGCCTTGTTGTTGACCAATCTCGTGCCTTGAATATTTTAGGCATTACCTTGGGTACCATTCTCGAAATGAGGGGAAATACTTGGGGCCTTTACATGAGGTTTGTAAAATATATATATTAAGTAAAATTTGTGCTTGAGGCATGGAAAATTACACATTGTACTTCATAGAGTTGATTTTCATAAACTCAACTAAGGCTTTTTCCTTAGCTAGATTCAAATTATCCATACTATGACTATAATGGATTACAATAAACTAGGGGTGTGAATATTTATATACTTTGTAAAATACCCCTTGACATAAGAAAATTTAACCAGCATTGACATATTAATATGGAGATAAGCGAAGATGATGTCCATATGCTTCAACTGTGTCTGAATGGGTAGCTACACATGAGGTAAAGGAGAGTGGATTGAGATCAATGGAGTTGCAAAGTGTCAAAATCCCCCAAGTGATGACGACCACCCTTGCTTGGTGAGTTGTAAACCTTCCAATTGAAACTTCATGCTACCCAATTCATCTTTGATACACTAAAGTTTGATCTTAAAATCAACCGATATATCCATGATAGAGATCAATTAACATTTCAATTTCTCTATTTTTAATTGGAGATAGCATACAAGTTCTTGCATGTCAGCATTTCTTCTATGGAGATTAGGGACTCCTTGTGTAATAATATGCCATATCAGAGATCCAAACATTCAAGGGGGGGTAGAATATGCTGGAGTGAGTATAATAAATGACCAAATCGCACAAGAGCCAAAATTATAGCAACCCACCTGTCATAGGACATCATGACTAGATTTGGAATCCCCTTCCATAATTGCTCCATATCATCAGTGTACTGGGTAATTCTCCTCGCTCCATGAGAGATATACATATATTTTCCCTCCATGTTGACCCTCTTAAATCCTTGCATTTGAGTGCTTGTACACACAAACATCAATGCTATAGATTAAGCAACCCAATGTTGCATCAGACTTATGATTTGTGGCATGAGAAATGGTTAAGGAATAGGTGGGAGTGATGCCCTCGAGTTGGTCCACAAGGTTTTGGATGTGTGCCTCATTGCATGAAAGAGAAGATAGTTTGACAAGGATGTATTTGCCCCAAGAATGTGATAGAATATAGCTCATGAAATGCGGTCTAACCCAAAACAAATATGCCTAAAGACGGATTTTAACTTTGGATCAAGTGGTGAGATGCCTAGGCACATATGTCTAATATAATTTTTTGAGTCTCAATAATAATTAACCTATAGAGATAATTAGAGAGGGCTAGGTTTATTCCTTTAAGTAGGGAATAGGCCTCTTCTTGATTATTTGTTGCATGGCTTAGACTCCAAGAGAAGGTTTTTTCAGGCCAAGAGGTAACTCCATAAAATGAACTGTGAGATTTGATTGAGAATGCTCATGAATATATATATGGAGGTGAGGCTGTTGGGATTCATTTCTCAATGTCTCTTAGACTTCCTTATTTCCTATTTTACACTAATGTACGATTTCTCCCAATCCCTTAAGATTAGGTGTCAACATTCCCCCCCTTAATATGAAGGGATGTTGGTGAGTCCAAGCATCGTTTTGAATTTTTCAAAATTTTATCTTCCAAGTGCTTTGGTGAACATGTCTACAGTCTACTCATTTTAGGAACAATGACGTAGATGGATAGTTTTGGCCTCAACATGATGTTGAATCAGATGGTATTTTGTATTGATGTGCTTCGTTCGAGCATGGAACTTTGGGTTCTTGGCAAACTTTATTGCATAAGTGTTGTCGATCATGAGTGGAGTTGAATGCATTTGTTTCATCTGCAAATCTTCTAGGATTTTCCTGAGCCACACAATTTCCTTTGTCGCTTTATTTGCTGCCACATATTCTGCCTCAGTTGTGGAATCTGCCGGAACTGACTATTTCAGTGATCTCCAAGAGACAACTCCTGATCCAAGACTCATAGTATAACCTAAAGTAGATACCTCGGTTTCTTTGTCTCCATCAAAGACTGAATCAGAGTATCCAATGAAGCTTAATTCGCCGACCTATGTATATTTGCGTCCAAAGTCTTGAGTCCCTTTCAAGTACTTTAGAACTCTTTTTGCAACAGACCAATGTCCTTCACAAGTTTTTTGCATAAACCTGGAGAGGATTCCAACAACAAATGAGATGTCTGGCCTGGTAGTAGTCAGATAGATGAGACTTCCTACAAGTTGTCTATACTTCGTTTCATCCTCAAATTCCATCCCCTCAATGGATGTGATCTTCAAGTTTTGTTCCATTGGAGTGGTCAAAGGATTGAATTCAACCATGCCAAACTTGTTCAATAGATCTCCAATGTACTTCTTCTAAGAAATGAATATAAATTTAGGATGTTGAGTTAGTTCAATACCAAGATAGTAGTGAACATAGCCCAAATCATTCATTTCAAAACCTTTCTTCAATTCCTTCTTTATGGATGCAATATAACTCTCATTGTTCCCTGTCACCAAAAGTTCATCTACATACACCATAAGATATTCAAATTTTTTTCCAACTTTCTTAACAAACAAAGTTGCATCATCAAGATCAAAATGTTTGAAGTTAAGTTTCAGAATGTGCTCAGTTAAATTCTCATACCAGGCTCGTGGTGCTTTCTTGAGGCCATACAAGGATTTTATAATCTTGCATACTTTGTGTTCATGGCCCTTCACAACAAATCCTTATGGATGGGACATAAAAACCTTCTCTTTTAGATCTCCATTTAAAAAGGCGGTTTTTACATCCATCTAATGGATTTTCCACCATTATGAGCTGCTAAGGCAAAGAGTGTCTAGATGATGGCCCATTTTTCTGAGGGGGGGAAATTTTCCTCATAATCAACCCCTTCTTTCTGTGCAAAAAAATTTGCCACAAGCCTGTATTTGTGCTTGTCAAGTGAGCCATCCACTTTGTACTTGTTCTTGCAGACCCACTTGCAGCCAATTGATTTGGTTCCCAATGAAGGATCAACCATCTTCCAAGTGCTATTCTTTATCAAGGCATCATACTCCTTTTGCATCACTTCATTCCATTCATCATGAGAATAGGGTTCTTTGAAGGAAGTTGGTTCAAGATCTGTAGACAAATTCAATTCACAATTATAAGAAACATCCATATTAATAGGTGAATGAGAATCATCTACATCACCTCCATTTTTCCTAGTGGAAATTCTTGTTCCTGTCTTTCCAACCTCATCGGGATGAACATTTTCTAGTGTCTTTTTCAGCCATTTTAGGGGAACTTTATGAGATGGCCCAGGCTGCTCATTTGACTGAGTTGAGATTGAATCAAGATTCAGTCTCCCAATTCTGTCAAGCACATTATTCAAGGTGTCATTTGTGGTTGGTTATTCATGTGGGGGAGAGAGTGCTTTAGAAGATGGTTCCACAGATTGATTCAATATAGGAATCCCCCCTTCAAGATGTGAAATCTGATAATCAAATTCTTGAAATGAATTTGCATGTGTGAATCTATCCAAGCGATCAATTTGTCGCTCAAAAACTTCATTAGTCTTGGAAGATTCATGGACTATGACATCTCTAGATACTACAAACTTCTTATTGACTTCATCATAGAGACGATATCCTTTGGAGGTATTGGAATACCCTAAGAAGATACATTTTCAACTTCTAGCACCGGGTTTATTTATTTTTACCTTAGGTATCAAAGCATAACAGGTGGAACCAAAGGCCCTGAAATGCTTTACCGAAGGAATGTGGCCATGCCACATTTCATAAGGAGTTTTATTTTGATTATATTATAAGGAAACCTATTCTTTATGTACATAGCACATAGAATTGCATCAACCCAAAATGTCAATTTTACATTCTTGAAAAACATCATGGAGCGAACCATATTAAAAATTGTCATGTTCATTCTTTCAGCTACATCGTTCGGTTGGGGATTATAGGGCAAAGTTGTTTGATGTTTGATCCCATGTGGGCGAAGATAGTTTTCAAATTCGTTTGAAGTATATTTTTTTCCATTATTAGTGCGCAAAGAGCCAATATGAGTTTGTGCATCATTTTCAATCCATGCATGAAAATTCTTTAATGTTTGAAAACCATCAGATTTGTTCTTCAATAAGTAAACCCAACACATTCTGGTGTAATCATTAATAAATGTCATCATATATTTATTTCCATTTTCAAAAGAAACAGGCATGGGGCCACATAAATCTGAAAGAATAAGCTCAAGTTTTCTATGTGCTTTGGAATTTGAATCATGGAAGGATTGTTTGATATTCTTTCCTAGAATACAAGCATCACATTTCTTAAGTTTCCTAGGAATTGTAGGCAATCCACTAACATCATTTTTCTTCAATAATCAAAGGTTGGCATAGTTTAAGTGTCCAAATCTAGCATGCCATAAAAGACTTGATGGGAATGTACCTTCATCATAGTGAGAACTAAATGCAAAGCTTTGTGCATGAGCAGAGGTACCTTGTAGCTTTAGGAGTCTTCCTTCTTCTATTCCTCTCATGACAAGTGAGCGAACTAATGCTTTTCTAACCTCAACCTTGCCATAAAACTTGTGAATGGGGTTTCCTTGTTGGTGGATGTGGACCACGGACAACAAGTTTCTCTTCAAATCAGCGAGGTATAGAACCTCATGTAGAAGATGCTCTGGAAGACTAGGCAACTTAAGCCTGATTGTGTCAAGTTCTGATGGATTGAGTTTAGATTTGTCTTCAAAGTATACTACTCCAACAACCTTGTCAGTAAATTATTTAAAAAAACATTTTCTAAAAGTCATGTCACATGTTGCTCCTGAATATATCAACCAATCATTTCTCCAAGAAGTAAGTGAAGCATTAAACAAGTCTTAAGTGACTCCAATGTTACAATGTGCTACAACATAATGAGTGGATTCAGGTGCTTTACCTTTATCTCTGTCATGAGTTTTACCTTTTTCTTGACTTATTTGCTACTCAATTTTATCCCAAGGCAGCTTACATGTATATGCATCATGCCAATCTTTATTGCAGCATATGCAATGAAGATCATATTTTTCACTTTGATCTTGTTTGTCCCCCCTTCCTCTGAAATTTCTTCTTCCTCTTCCTCTTCGGCCACCTTCCTCTAGAAGAATCTTGAGCATGATTCTTCTCTCTATGTGTGAAACATACAAATTCTTCAGAAGACAAAGGGGTTGTCTTCTTTCCAAAAGCCTTCTCTCTTTATGCAAACTTTTTCTCAAGGGAATCAAAGGTGACCTTCATGAGGTTTCCACTTGCTTGTAATGACTCAAGGTAGTGTGAGTAAGTGGGATACAATGCCTTAACATAAGCTATGAGAGGTATGCCAACTTCTACACCAATATTTTTAATTTCATGCATGATATATCTTACTTCTGATGCTAAAGAAAGAGGGACAACGTTTTTCATTTCAAGGTTGAATAGTTTAATCATTAATTGAACAATTTCAAGTTCTGAATATGTGAGTCATAGAGTTATTTTAATTTCTTCAAGGCTTCATAGGCATTCGAAAATGGTGTAATATGGCGACTCACCTCTTCATTTACAGAAGCTACAATCAAGGCATAGGCTTTGCAATTATTGTTTTCCCAAACGGCGATCTCCTTGTCTGAGGTGGGCTTTGTTTTCCAAGACCACTCAGGATAGTTCTCCTTTCCAGAGAGAACTACACCCACAATAGATATGAGAGAATGCATTGTAAATATGTACTGTAAAAAAATGTAGTCTACTGGAAAAACACTCAATTCTGGTGTAAAAAAATGTATTCTGCAACAAAAAACTCAATTCTGGTGTAATTTTTTTTTTTTTTTTGCAGAGGTTTTATCTGGGAGAGGTCAGAAATGGGGGAGGTGGGACCTCGGGAAGGTCGAACCTGGGGAGGTCGTACCTGGGGAGGTCGAATAGGGGGAGGTGACGGCAAAGGGAGGGCTAAGGAGGGAGCAGGGGGAGGTGACACCGAAGGGACGAGGGCGGAGGGAGGGCGAAGGGAGTGTAGAGGAGGGAGCGAAAGGAGGAGGGAGGAGGGGAGTGCGGAGGAGCGGGGGGAGAGGTGTGCACTATGGGAGGAAAGCAGCGATGGGAGGTAGGAATGATGTGCGAGCCCGTAGGTGCTGCGGAACTGTGGGAGCCGAGAGGAGGAGCCAGCAAGGAGCGTGAGGGAGGAGAGCGTTGTGGGAGGGAGCCAGAGTGGCAAGCAGTGAGCTGCGTGAGGGAGCCGACAAGAAGCGACAGTGGGAGAGGCCTAGAGTTGTGGACCTACGCGGCAAAACAATTCAACAACGTAGCAAAATAATTCAATGCAACAAAACACTTCAACGCAGTAAAAATGCACAAGATTTTGCAGGAATATGACAGAGGTGTCAGTCTGCAAAATGAGCAAAGACAATTTTGCAGAATAGAGGGAGTTACAAGAGCAAGGTAGCCAAAAAAAGAGTTGGCTCTGATACCATGTCAAGCCAGGAGGTAACTCCACAAAATGAACTGTGAGATTTGACTGAGGGTGCTCATGAATATATACATGGAGGTGAGATTGTTGAGATTCATTTCCCAATGTCTCTTAAACTTCCTTATTTCCTATTTTACACTAATGTACAATTTCGCCCAATCCCTTGAAATTAGGTATCAATAGGTTTGTTCAATTATTCCTCTAAAACTATAAATCACCCTACCTCAACACACCACACCACACCACACCTGCACACACATCTAATAAATTTCAAAGTAGCAAAAAATAAATCTATAATACACAGAATTATTGATCTAACATATATATACATATATATACAATCTCAAAATCCTAAAATATTGCAACACCATCATGTGTGAATAAAAATTATTCATCTAAAATAAGTAAGAGTTAATCATCTAAAATAACTTTCTTATTGGTACTCCATAGAGTTACACCCATCTCCTACCATACACCTTTAGGATTTAGAATATTTACTTATTCCTTAAAAAAAAAAACAACTTAAAAACTTTATCATTTAAAAATAATAAATCATACTGCCAAGAAAAAAATAATAATTTAACTATCTCTTAAATATACAAAACCGAGCGATACTGTCACAAAGTAATAATTTAACTCCCTCTTAAATATACAAAACCCAGCGATACGGCCACAACAATATCATGTTATTGTAAATATTATTGAAACCCCACTTTTATTTGGTACACCTCAAAATGAAATAGTGTGCATCACTCGTAACAAAATCCACTGGATATAGACTTTAGAGACTCACATGACACAAGATGATGAAATCCAAGTGGCATGATTTCCTTCATTTGAAATCATTATTGTTTAAAGCTAAAGTGATATTATATTATATTATTAGGATGGGTTGAAATCATTATTTTTAAAGCTAAAGCTACATCACATGATTAGGATGGATTGTCTACAAGTAGGAATATCATATATTATTAAAAAATTAATAAATTTTAGAGTGATATATTAGGTGGGATGACATGAATTGTTAAGAATTTAATAATTTTTTTATTATCATTCTAAGCAAGAATTTCATTAACTCAACATATAAAATTTATCTATATATGTTAGAGGTGTACCATACAAAAATAATTTGTATTACAAAATAGATGTAAGATAATTTAATGTGAAAATAACAAATGTTCGAGTTTTATTTTTTTGATTAATATTTCTTGTAATGTATGAGTATCAAGTTGATAGTAAAAATATTTTATAATTAGTTATTTAAAAGGAAGAAAATATAAGGTATTCTAATAAAGATGTGATATTAAAGAAGTTTAAATGATTTCTTATGATTTAGTGATCTGAATATAGGTAAACTAGTTTTGTTGTGCTAGCTCCTTCATCAGTATAATAAAAACGTGTTTAGCATTGTTTCAAATTAGCCAGTTATGTGAGGGTTTATGTGTCAAGTTTTGTGTTTTTTAATGGGCAATTCATGAGTTAATTAGCTGCTAAAACACATGTAAAGCAAATAAAATGCAGATAAATAACACACAGCAAACACATCACACAATAGATGATAACGGAGTTCACCCCTCCGTGCCTACATCTTCATGGACCTATTTCAACTAGCTAGGCCCTCTTTGGATTAATGGTCAATTCTCTGATTACATGCACCTATTGTGCTCCAATGGCTTTGCAACCTGCTCCATTGGCTTCAGAAGACCCAAAAACCTCAAAATAGACTCTTCAAGCTTTGAAAATGGTCTTCAAATGGTCTAGGCATGACCTCCTCTCGTGGTGGCCCTACGTTTCTTTAATCTTCAAAGTCACAAAATCACTTACATAAGTGCTCCAATGCCTCTACAACTTGCACCATCATGCTCAAAGCATCAAAATCATCTAGGAATGACTCTTCTTGAGCCAAACTTGCTCAAAAAATGCCAAAGTTATGGTTCATGCAATTTTCCCTAAGAAAACTCCTCCAAAACTAGAAAAACTCTAGTTAGGCCAGCCAAAATTGTAGCTCCGCCGAAAATGGCGAACTTCGCCAACTTTTCGCTAAGTTAGCTGTGGATTAACTAACTGTTAAGTGTGGGTTTAATGGTGGTTTAGTGCATTAAGCACAATTAATAAAAAATCTATTTTGAAAGTCGGATTAGCGCCATTAAGATGAGATTAGGGTTAATTAAACCTGCTTTAATGGTAATCTCACATCATTAGTCTTAATCTCTGCCATTATCACAGCGCTCTACCACGATCGTTGGGGTGTAGTCATATGGTGAGGGGGCTAGCCCCCTCCTTTCCCCTGCCATTCAAACCAGTTGAATTGAAATATAAGTGGTCAACTATATATGTTAAGTTGTAAAGCATGGGCATAGTGGTATTGTGGTGCGTTGGTGCAGGGGAGGTTGCAGGGTTGAGCCCCGATCTCTACCCTTTCGTCGATTAATAATTTTGCATAATATATAATACATCCAAACTTTGATAACATTTCGGACTTTGGACTTTAATATAAATTTGACATTTGAACCTTTATCCACCATATATGTTGGAAATTCAACTTTGACCATATAACAAAACGCGCCCACCTTGATATATGTAATTCGACCTTAACATAAAATTAAACCTTGGATGGGGGCACGTGGCGGCCTCTGGGATAGCCACGTGTTTTCATGCCATTGGTTCATCAAAACCCAATAAAATTGCGCCATGTGCCCAGAAATTTGGGCCACTTAGAAATTGACACTTGTCATCTTGTCAATGGGCCGAAGAAATACCCAAATTTTGACCTTTTCCCCTATTTGACCCCTTAAAAAAAAATATTTCACCTGTTTGGCACGGCGATCAGCGGGCTCTAACTTTTACATACGAACTCTGTTTTGAGTGAAATGAATTGCGTCAGATTCCTAGCGACGGGCCTGATCCGGTTGTTCTAGTTTGGTGTGATTCTGAGCACTTTGAATTTTTGGCAAATTTTTACCCCCAATCCAGATTTCGATCATTTAGATCATTTGGCCTATTACTCTATTAATGTTTTATATTAGAATATCCAAAAATAGAATTTCTCTTCATTAATTTTTGGAGGAAAAAAACAAAGTTTTATCGTTGGATGACAAATGGGAAATGAAAAGGAGTATTTTTATTCTTTCTCGTATGTCTCTATGTATATTCTTATCACTACATTATGGTTTGATACGAATGATTCTATAAGCCTTCACAATTATAGCAGATATCTTATCGTGAATAATATTGATGGCTTCGGGGGAGTTGTTTGAATAAGATAATAATAATCAATTCTAGCCCGAACTGTTTGTAGGGGAACCTTACCTCCAATGTCCCATATGATCTGAATAAATGGTTAAAGCACCCAATTCATAATTGGAAAACTCACAAGTTCAATTTCTCCTAGATTCATTAGGATGAAAGGAGGGGGCTAAAAAGTAAGTGAAAAAAAATAAGAAGAAGATATTGGATAATCAAATTGGAAGAGATACGAATTTATCAATTTCTATGTGGAAAACCCATACGTTTTGGTAGATTTGCTCTTCAAGCACTTAAACATGTTTGCAAGACATCTGGGTAGATAGAAGTTGCACGAAGCATTTTTTCTTAGTGCTCTCACGGAACTAGCTTCTTGTATCATCAAGCCATCACCCATTATTGTTGCTCCAACATTAACCCATTCTACCTTTTCTTATTCGATAATGTTCATGGATTTCACGAATGGATGTCATAGGTTCAAATCCTATAGAGTGTGATTCTATTCCCATCAAATCCAACCCTCTAAGGGGCCCTAATGGTTTGGATCTGAGCAAGTTGTGAAAAGACATATATCCTTTGCAGGAATGACCTTTTTCATTAAATTTTTGTTATAAAAGAAAAGTTAGAATTGTAATTTTTCATTTCTAGATTTGCATTTTTTTAATTATAAAAATAGTTTTACTATTCTAAAAAATCCATATGGTATTTGGATTATGTAATTTCAACAATTAAAATATGTTATTTTAGGAATTGATCACTTGATTTTGGTAAAAATTATCAGAAAAGGATGTTTCAAAAAGATCCCAATCATGGCATGTTTAGATTGCATTCAAGACTATACCCAATATAATTGGAGATGGCAAGAAAATTGGTTTTGTATAAACATAAAGGGATATTGATGGGTAATATTGGGGATTCAATTTATATCAACCAAAAATACATAAACAAAGGAAGAAAACATGGAATCTACAATGTAGAAGCTTGTCATAAGAGTGGGCTATAGAAAAAGAAAGGTACTCAATGTATAAAAGGCACTAAAAAATCATGTACGAGAATGCTACAAGAAGGGAAAACATAGGAAACATACGAAGAAAAAAAAAAAAAAAAAGTCAATGGGAGATCAAAGTGCAACATTATGTGATGCTTAACATCTCATAGCATGAAAATTACATATCAACACAACTAAGAACTAAAATACATATAGATAGATGTGAAATGGAAGGATGGGAACAACCATATGAGTCATGAGAGGAATCGTTATCTTGAGTATGTGGAAATGGGGAGGTAAAAATCAAGCAATACTTTTTCTTGCTTTGTACATACCTGGGAATAAGGGAGACATTGGAAATGAACATTCCATAAGGATATAATCATAAGTACCATCAGGTTAGTTGAGAAAATGATATAGGCGAGAAGTTAAGGGCCAACATCCAATTAAGTAGACCAAATCGTTAATTCAGGTCCTATGATTACACTGCTATCCCAAAAAGGGCATTAATGGGCAACAATGAGAATTCATTTAAAATCAACCAAAATAAGATAAAAAAGAGGAAGAAAAGCATTGAATTGACAATGTAAAATATTATCATAAGAGTGGGATATAGAAAAAGAAAGATACTTAATAAATAATAAACTCTAAAAATTCATGTATAAGAATGTTGCGGGAAGGGAGGGGTGGCAGCAACAAGGGGTGTTATCCTTCAACTCGACGACCAAAAAGAGTTGCAATTCGCTTGGGGACTGGGCACCTCAACCAAGTAGAATATCTAGCTTTATGGCATGACTTAGAATTGACTATAATGAGGAGAATCCATAAGTTAATGGTCTTTGATGACTCAATGATTGTGATTCAACATGTATGGAAAGCCAGGGGAAAATATGCCACCTCCCTTTCTCCCATACTGTAAAGGATCATATTGCAAATTGAACACTTTGAGGATATATAGTTTTATCATGTGTATCGACAATTAAATTTTGAGGCTAATACCATGGAAAACAAAGGTGCCACCTTGGGCCAAGGAATAATGGAACAGCGCCAAAGTACCACAATGCACTTACCTTTGCTATGATTAATTTGAAAAGTTATTCGCTTAATAAATATGAGCATCATGACATCCAAAGCTGAGAAATATGTTAAATGATAATCACATCAGGTATAAACCAAAAATATCAGCACTTAAATGCCCTGACTAAGTTTGTACCATTGTTAACTGGGAGAGCATAACAACGGTCCAACTAGAAGAAGAAGAAATCATATTAATGTCCATAAGGCTAAATATAGTTTATGGAACAGATTGCTTCTCCATCTGATTTTTGTATTCAACATTATCCATATGAAACCTCACAATAAACACTCCCATCTTTTTGTATCATACTTGAAAACCAGTGGAGAAGTACCCCACTTTGAAGGCAATCACACCTGGGAAAAATGAGAACATCTCGGAATGCCAACTGGAAGCAGGTCGAAGTATTATAGTTTTAAGTGTGGTTGATCCGAGCAAGGAATCTTGTTGCATCGAACTGTCAAATGATTCACCTCAAAGAAGATTTAAATTTTTTTTGTTCTCGTTTATATTGTTATACACAACATTCAATTAAGACTCTCTGCAGTGGCAATTCCATGGATATTGCAGATATGGAATTAAATGCCATTTAATGGAGAAACAACAACTGGAGTGATTTATTACTGCTGGTCATTGTCAATTAAAGAAGCAATGTTGGTCCAACATCGCAGGTGTTGATCAAGGATACAAAGCAACCTGCAACAACAGACATTGTTTGTCGTATTGCGCTGCCTTGGAGGGAATCAATGGCAGAAAATGATATAAAATCTCTCGAGCTGGCACAAGATAGAATGAATCAAGTATTGGAAAGATTGTTGGAGGCCATATAAAATATGTTGAATTTTGTGAGGCAACGAAGTGATATGGAGGACAAGTAAAGACAAACCCATTTTTGCACTATTGGACAAACAATATGAATTGATGCAGAGAAAATTTGAGAAAAAACATGTCGCATTAGAAACCAAATTGGTTGTCATGGATATTAGGCTGACAAAGGTGGAGGCAGATCTGCAGGGTGGGAGGGTATCCAGGACGCGTGAGGATCCATTAATGAAAAATACTAGAAAAGCAATGGATTGCAAACTATAGAGTAAGGACACTGAATACGAACAACTAGAAGAAGATTCTAAATCCAGGCTGTCAACTTTCAGATAATTGTTTAATGTTCTGCAACTTTAAGTTGTTTTAAGGTGTTTTATGTAGGGTATATGGTAGGAAACTATTTAGAATAGTTGGTAAAAGATGTAACAGGCATAATATTGTTGTTTTTTGGCCTGGTGAAAATAATGTGGGATAAGAAAATAATGAATTTTGAAAAGGTTCTAGTTTTGAAGTTAGATTTTGATTTTAATATAAAGAATTATTTATTTCTTTAAAAAAAATGTTACAGGAAGGAAAAACAAAGAAAACATGTCAACAAAAAGTTAACATCACCACTTAGACAATTTCAATATTAATGATTAACATCTCATGGCATGAAATGTTTATAAGAACAAAAATAGGAACTAAAATACATAATTGGAGATGTGAAGTGGAAAGTTGGAAACAATCATACTATTCATAGAAAGAAGGGTTATGTCGATTATGTGGAAATAGGGAGGTAGAAATCAACCAACACTTTCAATTACATTGTGTAACATACTTGCAAATAAGAGAGACATTGGAAATAATATTCCATGAGGATATAATAGTAGGTACCACATGGTTAGTCGAGAAAATGATATAGGGAATAATTTAATGACCAAGATCCAATTACATAGACGATAGATTCTATGATCACACCACTATCTAAAAAAGGGTATTGATGGGAAACAATGAGAATTCAATTAAAATCAACTAAATGAGTTTAAAAATAGGACGAAAATATGGAATGACAATGTTGAATATTGTCATAACAATAGTATATAAAAAAATAAAGATACTCAATAAAGAAAAGACACTAAAAAGTAATGTACAAGAATGACATAGAAAGGGAAAACAAAGGAAACATGCAAAAAAATATAACAACACCACTTGGACAACTTCAATAGATAATGAGAGATCAAAGTGCAAAACTACTTGATGCTTAACATCCCATAGCATGAAAAGTAGATAACAACACAACTAAAAATTAAAATACAAAGTTTGAGAACAACCATAACATATCTATTATGAATCATGACATGAAATATTATGTTAAGTATGTGGAAATGGAGAGGTAGAACAAGCAACACTTTTTCTCACATTGTTTAACATGCCTACAAATAAGCAAGACATTGGAAATCAACATTCTACATAGATATAATGATAAGTACCATGGTTAGTTGAGAAATTGATATACACAAGAAGTTAATGGCCAAAATCCAATTTTATGATTTCACCACTATCACAATTTCTTTATTCTTTTTGAAAATGAAGTACAAAATATATACTTTGTCATCAAATATGTATTAGTATGAATTTTACCCAAAAGAAATTGGTTTGTCATAATTAATAAAAATTTAATAATGTGATTTGTATTTTTAAATAAATTTGTGTTTCATATGAAAAAAATAAATGTTTTGATTTTCAAGGGATGTTAGACAATAAAACTTGAAGTTATTATTAGAAATACTCGTTATAAAATTAACATGACACAAGTAGAAATTGAACTTAGATGAAGAGGGTAACAATATTTCTCCCAATTACCTAAACTAAACCCAATAAACTTAACCATAAAACTTGATCTTCAAGATTTAAGCATATCTCTAAAAACTTACATCATTGTGCCAAGAGGTGCTCTCTAGCTAAGTATGAAAGAGATGTTGTAATATATTGTCCTATCATGTTATGTAACTAATTTGACTCGGTCAAATTACAAAAATAAATAAAGAAAGAAAGATCCTTTAAGTCTACTAAGCAAATTCATTCACTATGAGTTGCTTGACAATAGTACAATCCATGGTGTTGGATCTTTCTCTATCTAGTGACTTTGTCTCCCTCAGAGTATACTCTCAGTTGCTTGACAACAATACAATCCATGGTGTTGGATCTTTCTCTATCTAGCAACTTTGTCTCCCCTGGAGTATACTCTGCCAGTTTACTTTTGGATAATGCTTTGGTTTTGCTTTCCTCAATCACAAAATGATGTAGTTTATTTATATATTTCATTTGTCAGTGTTTTATTCTCCTATGGAATTAGGATATTCTCCTATGGAATTAGGATACTTGGAAAAGCAATGTTGCATATGTAACACTATTTTGTTTTCATTAATGAAATATTTTGTTGTTTATTTTAAATAAATAATAATAATAATAAAATTGAAGTAAAGTAGTCTTATTGTTTTAAACCAGTCTAGATCCGTTTAACTTTGGATTTGCTAAGCCTAAAGAGGAATCAAAAGTTAAAATAGATCCAAAGTTAAAATAGATCTAGGTTGGTTGCACTGAAATATGCTCTCCAGCCTAATATAATAGCAATGTTGTAATGTCAACATAAACTTTTTGATTTAATCAAAAATAAAATAAAATAAATAAATAAAATGTTGAAATCTTTTCATAATTAAAGTTATAAGAATAAAAAAATAAAATTATTAATTACAATTTTAACTATAAATTATTAAATTAAATTAAAAAATCAAATTTTAATGGTTTACAAGTTCATTATCTTGCGTAGCCTATTGTATTTGTATGATAAACATTTTAACTTCGGACTTTATCCTTCTCTTGATAAATCCAAACTTAAAGTATATCTAGAATATAAAACATTAACACTCACAAAACAAATAAATTAATTAAACTACTTATCTACTTTTAACTAGCTCCCCCTTAGTCCAAACACTTACGTCCTTCAACCGTTATAATTAACCTAATTATCAACTGCCACTAACCTTCTAGCACCTATCATTTCCCTAAGTAATGGATTCAAACTATAATCAACCTAATTATTAACTACCACCCCTAACACCATTAACTATGCAACTACTACACCGGCATTTGCACATCACCATTAGCAATTCTTCTTCATACTCCTAAAATTTGAAAATTATAGTTTTGGATTTTTCTGCTTGACATTTTAATATTCTAGAATATTAAAATATAAAAAATGTAAAAAATGAGTATGTAAGAAAAAAACGCCAGGAGGTGAGCCTTATATTCTAGTCGGTCCATAAATGCACCGAGAGACGAAATGGCCACCGTCAGATTAAAGCAATAAATGATCTTACGGTGACCATTTCGTCCTACAGTGGCCATTTCGTCTCTCGGTGCATTTATGGGCCGATAGACTGGGATATAAGGCTCGCCCCATTCAAATCTGACAAACACGTGTGTACAACACACTGACGTTAAATGACACGTTGTCCTTTTCAGAAATATTCCACCGAATATTCCGATCCACCACGTGACCCTCGAGTGAATAGAAAACACGTATGGACAAACGGTACCGGAAAACGAGATGATCGAGTCCCTCAAAATGACCGACACGTGTCCTAGGTAAGAACGGTCAAGTTGTCGGAAACCGTCAGAAGGCACCGACCTTATCCATTCGCCTCTGTCTCACGGCACCCTGTCACACTGTCACCGCATCAAGAAAGTGGATTACGTTGTAATAAAGTGGACTGGGACTCGGCGCCTAGTGGTTGGCGAATCTGTCTTGAGAGTGATGCCTGTCCGCCTGTCCCTTCCTGTGACCACGGCCTTAAATTCGTTTTATTTTATTTTTTATTTTCTTTGACACCTGTGCCGTTAAACGACCTCCACGTGACCCTAACCTTAAGTCCGTGTATATATTTTATTTGTAGAATTAACTTTTATATTTTAATTTTGTGATTCTTTTGGTGTGTTTTATAGATGTAACTCGGGTTAAGTACCTCGTTTTCAATTTTTTTTTTTTTTTCTTAGTTGCTTTTTTTAAAAGTTTAGTTTAAATGTGAGATGTTTTTGTTTATGGTTGTTTATTAAGGCATTTTTTTGATGTTAATGTTAGATGTTTTGTTTTTTTGCTGGACAATAATTTTAGTTAATTTTGATTAAAATTTAATATGGATTTTTTGGAATTTTAAGTTTTAGGTAGAAATATGAGCGTTTACACATTTTGTGGATGGTAAATTGGGTACATTTTTTAATGTGATTATGGGCTTTGGGGAATAGAAGAGAGTTGAATCTGTCATTAGTTACAGTTACAACAATATTAAATAGCTTCTCGTGTTCTAGATCAATTGCGCTGACTCGTGGAGTTATCTTCAATGAAAGTATGAGTGAAAGAAAGAAATCATGGATGAGACAAAACAACAAATAGATGCAAAAATGGAATATTTACTTAAATGCATGTCCCACAAATAGCAAGGAGTTTAAGAATTTTGTGTTGGAGAAGTTTCGTAACGGTATATAGGGAAAAGAGTTGGGTAGAAAGAACAAGTATTATCTTCAGGAATTCAACCCCACTTGTGATCTCCAACAAAAAGAATATGTTGGAGCTAGCATTCCGTGGAGAGCAAAGGTTCTTATTGCTCAATTAAGAACTAACTCAAATCAACTTTGGTGTGAAACGAGACAGTGGAAGAGACCTAAAGAAGCTTGGGAAGAAAGAGTATGTACTTTTTTCACTTCTAGGGCAGTGGAATCAGAAAAACATTTCATTTTGGAATGTGACGCTTTACATCAGGGACAATTACTGCAGTATGTTAGCATCAATTTCGTGGCATTATTTTTTTACTGATTAACTGTTAGAAGGTTGGGGCAGCTCATCATCAATTTGAGTAAGAAAATGATTGAATTACAGAAGGCAAAAAACAAGGAAGTTAGTGGTCCCATAGACTATTTTTAGTCTCATGGACATTAAAATATCATTCATTCATTCATTCATTTTACTCATTATTTTATTTAACATAAATATTTTATTTATTATTGTTATTATTATATCAAAATAAACATTATCGCACCGAGAGGCGGTCTACAACCCAGTATAAGGAGATGTATAGATGTAATGTGAGAAAGGTAACGTAAACTTTTGATATCTCTGAGTATAAGGAGATGTGTAGATGTAAGGTGAGAAATGTAATGTAAACTTTTAATATGTCAGAGTATAAGGAGATGTGTGGATGTAATGTGAGAAATGTAATCTAAACTTTTGATATCTCGGATTATAAGGCACATGTCTACATGTAATGTGAGAAATGTAATGTAAGTAAATATTTGAAATGGTATAATTTTATTTATTTACCGGTTTATTTAGCGGCAAATAAATAAAATCTCGTTCTAAATTATTTATGGGGTATGGTAAATAAATAAATGTAATGTAAGTAAACATTTGAAATGTACAGGGGTATATTTTTTATTTTTTCACTGGGGTATGGTAAATAAATAAAACTTTATATATATATATATATATATATATATATATATATATATATATATATGAAGCCTATGGGAAAAATACCATTTTAATACCATGGGCCAAATACCATGGGGTATGGTAAATAAATAAATGTAATGTAAGTAAATATTTGAAATGTACACATATTTATAAAAGAGGTATGGTATATAAATAAAATATAAATAAACCATAGGTATGGTAAATAAATAAAACCTATTTTTATATTTATTCCATAATCCTATTTATATTTAGGAACACTCAAAAAGAGGTTTTATTTAGATGAAGCCTATGAGCGAAATTACATGGGCCAAATTATTATTAATACCATGCCAAAAAAACATTATTAACCCTAATATTAATATCAAAATATAAATATTATTATTATTAATTCTAATATTCACATTAATATATTTTAATATTAATATTATTAAATTTAATAAATTTGGATCGCATAGGTTGGTATTTGAGTACACTATATGCATTGTCTATCTCATGTAACAGGTAAATGTAAACGTAAATGTAAAAGTAATGTTTAATATTTAATATTTAAAATTTAATCTAATTAATCTAATGTCGGCCCTAATGAAAAACCACTTCTCTCCCTAAATATATAAATTTAACACAAACAAACTGTCAAATTGTATTTGTGAGAAGCATCTTTGTGATTGTCCCAAGAGTGAAATAATATTTGTGAGAAAGGATTCGGGAGTTGTTCGAAAGTGGAAAATAATATTTGTGGAAAAGGATTTCAGTGTCAATGAACTGCAATTGATTTGGAAAATAACATTTGTGGGAAGGATTTCAGTGTCAATGAGCCGCAATTGATTTTTAGGTTTGATTTCTATTGCTCCTACATTTTATTTTATTTCTACCTTTTGTTTTTACCTTTTCATTGTTGATCCATCTTATTCATATTTTAGGTGGGAATATCTAACTTAAGGTTTTGATAGTGTTCCTCATGTCACTTATTCACATGTTTAATTATTATTAAAGAATTATGTGTACATGTTTAATAAATAGATGATATTTAATTATTACCCATATGGAGAGGTGGAGATAAACCGAAGGGAGGGGAGAGGAGGAATGAAGAGAGAGAGAGGGAGAGGACTAAGAGAGGTATAGGGAGAGGGAAAAAAAAATATGGAGGGGGGAGACAAAGAAGGAGAGAGTGAGGGAGATAGTGAGAGGATTGGAGGGTAGAGAGAGAGAGAGAGAGAGAGAGAGAGAGAGATGGGGGAAGAGAGAGGGAATTAGGAGAGAAAGGGAGAGAGAGGAAGGACGAGATAGAGGACTCGAGAAAGAGGACGAGAGAGGGAGGGAAAGAGAGATGGAGTTGGAGGGGGAAAGTGGGAGGGAAGAAGAAAGACATAGAGAGTGCGATGTGGAGAGAGAGAGGGAGTGTCAAGGGAGAGATGGAGAGAGAAAGTGTATGTTTAGGGATGAGATAAATAGAAAAATAAGGAAAGATAGAGATAAAGGGAGTGACAAGGGAGATCTGGAGAGAGAGTGAGTATTTTTGGGGCTGAGATGGAGAGAAGGGGGGAGAGAAGGAGAAAGGTAGGGATATAGTAACAGAGTTGGAGAGAGAGAGAGAGAGGGAGGGAGGGAGAGTGGAGAGAGGGAGGGAAAGAGAGATGGAGTTGGAGGGGGATAGAGAGGAAGGTAAGAAGAAAGGCATAGAGAGAGAAAGGTGGAGAGAGAGAGAGGGAGTGATAAGGAAGATGGAGAGAGAGGGAGAAAGGACAACATGAGAAAAGAGAGATAAATGTTTGGAAGAGGGAGAGAAGGGGAAGATAGAGATATGGATGGAAGGTGAAGAGAGGGAAGAAGAGAGAGATGGAGATAGGGAGGGAGGGACATAAAGATGATAGATATGGAGTGAGGGAAAGAATATGTTTGGAGGGGTGAGATAGAGAGACAAAGAAAGAGAGATGGAGAGGGGAGAGAGGGAAGAAGATTCATTGCATTAGATGCATTGATTTTAGTGTAGATAGTGATTTCTAATGTTATTTGATTTCTTTCACTAGATAGTGTATATATTGATTTCTCATTATATTTTATTGCTTGCACTAGATGCATTTATTTCAATGTAGATGATTTATAATCCTATTTGATTTCTTGCACTAAATTCATTGATTTCAGTGTAGATGGTTATTTTTAATAATATTTGATTGCTTGCATTAGATGCATTGATTTCAATGTAGGCATTGGTTTCTAATTATATTTGATTGCTTGCACTAAATGCATTGATTTCAGTGTAGGTGGTGATTTCTAATCCTATTTTATTGCTTGCACTAAATGCATTGATTTCGGTGTAGATGTTGGTTTCTAATCATATTTTCTTACTTGCACTAGATGCATTGATTTGAGTGTAGATGTTGATTTCTAATCCTATTTGATTTCTTACATTAGATGCATTGATTTCAGTGTAAAATTTGTTTTATAATCTTATTTGATTTCTTGAACTAGATGCATTGATTTCAATGTGGGTGATTTCTAATCCTATCTGAGTGCTTGCACTAAATGCATTGATTTCAGTGTAGATGATGATTTCTAATCCTATTTGATTTCTTGCACTAAATGAATTGGTTTTGGTGTATATGTTGGTTTCTAATCTTATTTTCTTACTTGCACTAGATGCATTTATTTGAGTATAGATGTTGATTTCTAATCATATTTGATTACTTGCATTAGATGCATTGATTTCAATATAGAATTTTTTTTCAAATCTTATTTTATTGCTTGCATTAGATGCATTGATTTCAGTGTAGATGTTGATTTCTGATTTGATGTAATTGGATGTATGATGGTACATTAATTTTAAAGTGATTGGATTAACAATGTGCATTGATTTCGGTGTAGGAATAAAAAAATATTGACAATTTACATTGATTTTTGTGTTATAGTAATTCAACCTATTAATATTGAAGAGCAAGAGAGACAAGGTATGATGTTTAATACAACATCTCGAGCTAAATATTTAAATGGTTTACAATTTCAACTGTCATTTTCATATAATCAATATGAAAAGATCACAAAACTAACAAGGGTAACAATAAGAATAGTAGAAGAAAATAGTTTGAGATTGATCACAATGAAGATTATTTGTAATGACTACATTCCTATTATTCAAATTTTCTATCATTCAACGCTATTATTGTCACTTTTGCATTCAAAATTTTTATTTCATCATTAAATTTATAAACAACATTTATCATCTCACCAAACTGAAGTAAATAAGAAAATTTAAAATTAAAATGACCAACTTGATTTCTTGCATTAGATGCATTGATTTCAGTGTAAAAGTTGTTTTATAATCTGATTTGATTACTTGAACTATTTGCATTGATTTCAATGTAGATGATTTCTAATCCTATTTGATTGCTTGCACTAAATGCATTGATTTCAATGTAGATGACGATTTCTAATCCTATTTGATTGCTTGCACTAAATTAATTGATTTCGGTGTAGATGTTGGTTTCTAATCTTATTTTCTTACTTGCACTAGAAAGAAGAAATAGGTTCACATTTCACATTTTTAGAATGTGAAAAGGATATTAATCATAGTTAATCTAGTAGTTTAAGACTTGCTCGTGTGAACACTACTACATGGAATTGACAACTATTCATACAAAAATTGGTAAGCCTAATCTATGTCGATTTAGTGTTACATAGGGAAATTCTCTGAGTCTAGCATGTTGCTCCCTCTTCATAAAGTAATTTAGTCTGCTCTTCTAAGAAATAACTTATTAATCTCAATGCTCCATCCTCGACTTTGTCAAAGAAAATACCGCAAGAAGGTTTAGTCTAGTGTACTTCCATTAGTTAGTATGTTTACAAAATGATGTAAAATTTTGGGTGTGGAGAATATTTACAACTGTTGTCGTGATTCTAATAAAAAAGATGTATGGAGGGGTTAGTTTTTTCTAAGTTTAAAAAAATTAATTTCAGTGTAGATGTTGGTTTCTAACTTTATTTTCTTACTTGCACTAGATGCATTTATTTGAGTATAGATGTTGATTTCTAATCATATTTGATTACTTGCATTAGATGCATTGATTTCAGTGTAGAATTTTTTTCAAATATTATTTTATTGCTTGCATTAGATGGATTGATTTCAGTGTAGACGTTGATTTCTAATTTGATGTAATTGGATGTATGATGGTACATTAATTTTAAAGTGATTGGATTAACAATGTGCATTGATTTCAGTGTAGGAATAAAAAAGTATTGGCAATTTACATTGATTTTTGTGTTATAGTAATTCAATCTATTAATATTGAAGAGCAAGAGAGACAAAGTATGATGTTTAATACAACATCTCGAGCTAAATATTTAAATGGTTTACGATTTCAATTGTCCTTTTCATACAATCAATATGAAAAGATCACAAAACTAACAAGGGTGACAATAAGAATAGTAGAAGAAAATAGTTTGAGATTGATCACAATGAATATTATTTGTAATGACTACATTCCTATTATTCAAATTTTCTATCATTCAATGCTATTATTGTCACTTTTGCATTCAAAATTTTTATTTCATCATTAAATTTATAAACAACATTTATCATCTCACCAAACTGAAGTAAATAAGAAAATTTAAAATTAAAATGACCAACTTGATTTCTTGCATTAGATGCATTTATTTCAGTGTAAAAGTTGTTTTATATTCTTATTTGATTGCTTGAACTATTTGCATTGATTTCAATGTAGATGATTTCTAATCCTATTTGATTGTTTGCACTAAATGCATTGATTTCAATGTAGATGACGATTTCTAATCCTATTTGATTGTTTGCACTAAATGAATTGATTTCGGTGTAGATGTTGGTTTCTAATCTTATTTTCTTACTTGCACTAGATGCATTTATTTGAGTATAGATGTTGATTTCTAATCATATTTGATTACTTGCATTAGATGCATTCATTTCAGTGTAAAAGTTTTTTTCAAATCTTATTTTATTGCTTGCATTAGATGCATTTATTTCAGTGTAGATGTTGATTTCTGATTTGATGTAATTGGATGTATGATGTTACATTAATTTTAAAGTGATTGGGTTAACAATGTACATTGATTTTAGTGTAGGCATAAAAAAATATTGACAATGTACATTGATTTTTGTGTTATAATAATTCAACCTATTAATATTGAAGAGCAAGAAAGACAAGGTATGATGTTTACTACAACATCCCGAGCTAAATATTTAAATGGTTTACAATTTCAACTTTCCTTTTCATACGATCAATATGAAAAGATCACAAACCTAAAAAGGGTGACAACAAGAATTGCAGAAGAAAATAGTTTGAGATTAATCACAATGAAGATTATTTGTAATGACTGCATTCCTATTATTCACATTTTCTATCATTCAACGCTATTATTGTCACTTTTGCATTCAAAATTTTTACGTCATCATTTTTCATCATTAAAGTTATAAATAACATTTATCATCTCACCAAACTGAGGTAAATAAGCAAATTTAAAATTAAAATGACCAAGTTAATCTTAGACATATTTACCATATTTAAAATGATTATATTAATATTAAATATCTACATATTATTGATAAAATTAATCATATCTTGATAGATTTTCCTTGGCCGCACATGACTGAAACCGACCTAGATCCATCTTAACTCTGGATCTATCAAGCGCCGACAGGGATCAAATCTCTTGAGGTGCAAACCTTTCCTCATGTTTTGCAATAAAAAAAGAGGTTTTCACCTCGAGAGATTTGATCCCTCTTAGCGCTTGATAGATCCAGAGTTAAGATGGATCTAGGCTGCTTATAATAATAGTCTCAAAAAATGTTATTAATTAGTGTTATTATTATATCAAAATAAATATTATTATAATAATAATTTCAAAAATGTTATAATTAAAAAGAATTATGTGTTAATTCCACATAATTATATAATTTTTATAATAAAATATATAAATTAATAAATCTTAAAATATATATTCAAAATAAGTAAAAAAAAAAAAATAGATGTGAGATTAAAAACACTTACCAACAATACAATCTATCAAACTAAGTTGTTAAAAACTTAAGATTTATCATTTGATTTCTCATCTAGTCCTAAAGATGAACCACATTGGTTGATTCCAAACGCGTCGACAAAACATGATCATATGTGATTATCACCGAAAGTAGTTATTTACAAACTTAAGATTATCGTTATAAGAATTTTATCTATATAAACTAAATTTATTTTGCAAAACAATTATACTACATTATTAGAAAACATGTCTTACTTCCATAGATTGTAAAGGAATAATGTTGTTCATTATCTATATTAGATGCATAAATAACTAACTATGAAAAATTTTGGCATTTCATTATCCAAGTGACAAGTATGTTGAGTCCCATGTTCCTCAAAAGAAATAATAAGAGAGTAAAACTTTGTGGATGAATATATCTTTGAATAGACTTGTGACTAACGTCAAGGGTTCAACTGCATGCATCAGTTAAAGTGCATTAGTGTCGCATAAAAAAGGAGGGTTCAACCTCATGCATCTCTTGAGTTAAAGTGCATTAGTGTTGTATAAAAAAGGAGAGCATGTCATCGTAAGAGGATTATTTTTCATTATAAAAATATAAAGTAATTATTTGAAAATAAATAACCAAAGGACCTTGATTTTAGATCTAAGACTTTTGTGATCCATAATGTAGATGAATGTCTTTCGGATTAATCACATCATTAGGATTTGGTTGACGTTTCAAACCAACTAATGTGGTTCATCCTCGAGACAAGGTGGAGAAGCTCATCGATCTTAATGAATAAATAGTGGGGATGCATCATTGGCTAGTTTTAACGGCTAGTTCTTAACAACTAGTTCTTAATGACTATTTCTGGGCAATGATGCATCCCCACTATTTATTCATTAAGATCGATTAGCTTCTCCACCTTGTCCTGAGGATGAACCACATTAGTTGGTTCGAAACGTCGACCAAATCCTAATGATGTAATTAATCAAAAATACATTCATCGATCTTGATTTTCTTACGAAAACTTCATTGGAAATAGATGAGAAAACATAATAACATTAGCATTAGAAATAATAATATTTATTAAAAAATCATAAGCTCTTAAGATAAGTCTCACTGCAAAAGTTAGAGCGAATGGAAAATGAACTACAAAGGAGACGCATAGGAAAGGGACTCACTCTCTAGAGGTATTATATCACTGATACTAATGAGGGGTACTTCAAGGGATCCTAATTAGGGGTAATTGAACAAGGAAATGCCAGCTAATAAAAGGAAAAATCATTTTCTAGATATAAATATAATTGAGACTTATTTGTTTGTTATGTCTCTAAACCAAAAGCTGACCCACAAAAGTAAGTAAAGAGAAGAATACATTTTTTCAATGATAACAAGAAACATAAAAGGCAACATGAAAGAAAAAAGTCATACCAGGAACACGAGTAATTAAATTAATATAAAATTAGAAGAGCTTTATAAATACACAAATAGAATACTAGAGCATGATTGCCAATTATAATACTATAGGATGCCCCCTCTAAATGTTAAAAAAAAACAAAAAACAAAAGACAAAAAACAAAAAAAACACACAAACCTTTATAAATACACAACTAAAATACTAAAACAGGATTGCAATAAAATACTATAGATTTGAAAGAAAAGAAAAAAACCTCTAAATTTAAAATACTATTATAAATTTATACCAATGTTGCCCTCCAAAGAAACCAAACTAAACCATAAATATAAAAAAAACATATCACGGAATATTTTGAAACTAAATTGAACAATAACGCACATCCAACTCACTAATATCTTAAAGATGGAAAAGGTTAAGATGAATCAACAAAATGATAAGCCCCAACATTCCATCATGAATATGTATATCACCAGCCTAGATCCATCTTAACTCCGGATCTATCAAGCGTCGAGAGGGATCAAATCTCTCGAAGTGCAAACCTCTTTTTTTAGTGCAAAACTTGAGGAAAGCTTTGCACCTCAAGAGATTTGATCCCTCTCGGTGCTTGAAAGATCCGGAGTTAAGATGGATCTAGGTTGGTTTCATTCGTATGCTGCCAAGGAAAATCTATCGAAGATATGATTAATTTTATCAATAATATGTAAATATATCAAATATTAATATAATCATTTTAAATATGCTAAATATTTGTGAGATTAACTTGGTCATTTTAATTTTAAATTTTCTTAGTTACCTCAGTTTTTTGAGATGATAAATATTGTTAATAACTTTAATGATGAAAAATGATAAAATAATTTTTTTAAATGCAAAGTGACAATAATAATATTGAAAGATAGAAAATGTGAATAATAAGAATGTACTCATGTTACAAATAGTCTTCATTGTGATCAATCTCAAACTATTCTCTTCTACTATTCTTATTATCACCCTTGTTAGTTTTGTCATCTTTTCATATCGATTATATTAAAAAGAAAATTTAAATCGAAAATCATTTAAATCTTTAGCTCGAGCTGTTGTAGTAAACATGATACCTTGTCTCTCTTGCTCTCCAATATTAATAGGTTAAATTAATATAACACAAAAATCAATGTGCGTTGTCAATACCGTTTTGTGCTTACACTAAAATCAATGCATATCGTTAATCCAATCACTTTAAAATTAATGTACCATCATATATCCAATTACATCAAATCATAACTCAACATCTACATTGAAATCAATGCATTTAATGTGAGCAATCAAATAAGATTTGAAATTTACTTCTACACTGAAATCAATGCATTTAGTGCAAACAATCAAATAGGATTATGAATCATCTACATTGAAATCAATGCATCTAGTGCAAGCAATCAAATATAATTATAAATCAACATCTACATTGAAATCAACACATCCAGTACAAGAAATCAAATAGTATTAGAAATCACCACCTACACTTAAATCAATGCATCTAGTGCAAGTAATCAAATATCATTAGAAAAATATATCTACACTAAAATCGATGAATCTAGTGCAAACAATCAAATAGGATTAGAAATCACCATCTCCACTTAAATCAATCCATCTAGTGCAAGAAATATTCTTCCCTCCCTCCACCCCCCATCCATATCTATCCCCCTCCATCTCTTATTTTTTGTCTCTCTATCTCACCCCACTAAACACACATGCTCTCGCACTCCATATCTATCAAATCTCTTTTTCACTCCCTCCCTCTCCCCATCTCTCTCTTCTTCCCTCTCTACACCTTCCATCTATATCTCTATCTTCCCCTTCTCTCCCTCTTCCTCGCTAATATCTCTCTTTCCTTCTTCTGTCCTCTCTCCCTCTCTCTTCATCTTCTCTCTCTCTCTCTCTCTCTCTCTCTCTCTCTCTCTCCACCTTTATCTCTATATGTCTTTCTTCTTACCTCCCTCTCTCTCCCCCTCCAAGTCTATCTCTCTTTCCCTCCCTCTCTCTATTCTCTCACATCCTCTCTCTTCCTTCCACTCTTTCCCTTTCTCTCCCACCTCTCTCTCTCTCTCTCCACCCACCAACTATGTTACTATACCCCTCCCTCTCTCCTTATCTCTCATTCTCTCCCCCCTTATCTCCATCTCTCCTTCTTTGTCTCTTTATCTCACCCCCAAACATACACGCCCTCTCTCTGTCTCTCCCTTTTCACTCCTCTATCTCCACTTCGCACTCTCTATATTTCTTATTTCCTACCTCTCTCCCCCTCCAACTCCATCTCTCTACCGATCCCTCTCTCCTCCTCTCTCTCAAATCCTCTCTCTCTCTCTCTCTCTCCAATACTCTCTCTTCCCCCATCATTCTCCTCCTCCCTCTCATCCTTCCCCTATCTCCCTTTCTCTCCTACCTCCCTCTCTCTTCCTCATCTCTCTCTCTCTCTCTCTCCCTCCAACTACATTACTATATCCCTCCCTCTCTCCTTCTCTCCCCCTTTCTCTCCATACATCCTACTTTGTCTCTTTTCTCACCCCTAAACATACACACTCTCTCTCTCCATCTCTCCCTTGCCACTCCCTCTCTCTCTCTCTCTCTCTCTCTCTCCACTTCTCTCTCTCTTTATATTTCTTCTTCCCTCCCTCTCCCCCTCCAACTTCTCTCCATCCCTCCCTCTCTCAAATCCTCTCTCAGGTCCTTCCTATCTCTCCCTTTCTCTCTTACCTCCCTCTCTCTTCTGTCATCTCTCTCTCCCTTCATCTCTTACCCCCCTCTCTCTTCTCCGTCTCTGTCTCCTCTAATCCTATCACTATCTCCCTCCCCCTCTCCTTCTTTCTCTCCCTCCTCGATATTTGTGTCTCTCTCTCTTGCTCTTCATTCCTCCTCTCCCCTTTCCTTTAGTTTATCTCCATCTCTCCCTTGTCAATCCCCCTATATCTCCACCTGTATCACTCTATATCTTTGTTCTTCCCTCCCATATATATCTAGAATTAATATATATCATGATACACTTATATATATTATAATATAATAAATTTAATATTGTATTAATCGAAAGTTATTAAATTTAATAATATTAATATTATAATATATTAATATGAGTATTAAATTTAATAATAATATTAATATTAATATTAATATTAATATTTTAATATTATATTAGCGTTAATAATATTTTTTTGCATGGTATTAATAATAATTTAGCCCATGGTATTTGGACCATAGGCTTCACCTAAATAAAACCTATTTTTTGAGTGTTCTTAAATATAAAGCAGATTATGGAGTAAATATGAAAAGAGGTTTTATTTACTTACCATACATTTTTATTTATTTACCATACCTATTTTATTTACTATGGTATTTGGCCCATAGGCTTGTTATATAATTAGATTTTTTTTTATAATCATATTTGATTTTTTTTATTTTTTTACCTTACCTCTTTATACCTCTTTTATATTTATTTATTTACCATACTTTTTTATACCTATTTTATATTTATTTATTTATCATACCTCTTTATATCTTTTTTGTATTTATTTATTTACCATACTTCTTTTATAAATATGGTATTTGGCCCATGGTATTTAGCCCATGGTATCAATATTAATTTGTCCCATGGTATTTGTCTCATAGGCTTCATCTAAATAAAATCTCGCTTTTTGAGTTATTTTAAATATAAAAAGGTTTATGGAGTAAATATAAAAAGAGGTTTTTATTTATTTTCCATACATCTAGTTTATATATATTTTTATTTATTTACCATAACTATGGAGTAAGTATAAAAATAGGTTTTATTTATTTACCATACCTCCAGGTTTATTTAGATTTTTATTTATTTAAATTTTGAAATATTGCAATTTTGATGGGGAAATATTTATATATTTAAAGATTTTAATTTGTCCATACAACATGGGTTTTTTTATTTTACAAATATTTAATTAAAATAAATATTAAAATATTTTGGATTTTGATTGTTTATGTTGAAATGGTATTGACTTTAGTAAAGAGTAAAGATGTATAAAATTTTCCTTAATTTGGAAATTCAATGTGGTAATTTTTTTTGTTAAACGTGAATGGATGAATCTATATCATTAGAAAAATATATCTATACTAAAATCGATGAATCTAGTGCAAAAAATCAAATAGGATTAGAAATCGCCATCTCCACTTAAATCAATCCATTAGTGCAAGAAATATTCTTCCCTCTCTCCACCCCCCATCCATATCTATCCCCTTCCATCTCTTCTTTTTTGTCTCTCTATCTCACCCCACTAAACACACATGCTCTCGCACTCCATATCTATCAAATCTCTTTGTCACTCCCTCCCTCTCCCCATCTCTCTCTTCTTCCCTCTCTTCACCTTCCATCTATATCTCTATATTCCCCTTCTTTCCCTCTTCCCCGCTAATATCTCTCTTTCCTCCTTCTGTCCTCTCTCCCTCTCTCTCCATTTTCCTTATCTCTCTCTCTCTCTCTCTCTCCACATTCATCTCTCTATGTCTTTCTTCTTACCTCCCTCTCTCTGCCCCTCCAAGTCTATCTCTCTTTCCCTCCCTCTCTCTACTCTCTCACATCCTCTCTCTTCCTTCCACTCTTTCCCTTTCTCTCCCACCTCCCTCTCTCTCTCTCTCTCTCTCTCTCTCCACCCACCAACTATGTTACTATACCCCTCCCTCTCTCCTTATCTCTCATTCTCTCCCCCCTTATCTCCATCTCCCCTTCTTTGTCTCTTTATCTCACCCCCAAACATACACGCTCTCTCTTTGTCTCTCCCTTTTCACTCTTTCTCTCTCTCCACTTCTCACTCTTTATATTTCTTATTTCCTACCTCTCTCCCCCTCCAACTCCATCTCTCTATCGATCCCTCTCTCCTCCTCTCTCTCAAATCCTCTCTCTCTCTCTCTCTCTCTCTCTCCCCAACACTCTCTCTTCCCGCATCATTCTCCTCCTCCCTCTCATCCTTCTCCTATCTTCCTTTCTCTCCTACCTCTCTCTCTCTTCCCCATCTCTCTCTCTCTCTCTCTCTCTCTCTCCAACTACATTAATATATCCCTCCCTCTCTCCTTCTCTGCCCCCTTCTCTCCATACATCCTACTTTGTCTCTTTTCTGACCCCTAAACACACACTCTCTCTCTCTCTCCATCTCTCCCTTGCCACTCCCTCTCTCTCTCTCTCTCTCTCTCTCTCTCTCTCTCCACTTCTCTCTCTCTCTTTATATTTCTTCTTCCCTCCCTCTCTCCCCCTCCAACTTCTCTCCATCCCTCCCTCTCTCAAGTCCTCTCTTAGGTCCTTCCTATCTCTCCCTTTCTCTCTTACCTCCCTCTCTCTTCTGCCATGTCTCTCTCCCTTCATCTCTTACCCCCCTCTCTCTTCCTCCATCTCTGTCTCCTCTAATCCTATCACTATCTCCATCCCCCTCTCCTTCTCTCTTTCCCTCCTCCATATTTGTCTCTCTCTCTCTTGCTCTTCATTCCTCCTCTCCCCTTTACTTTAGTTTATCTCCATCTCTCCCTTGTCAATTCCCCTATATCTCCACATGTATCACTCTATATCTTTGTTCTTCCCTCCCATATATATCTAGAGTTAATATATATCATGATAAACTTGTATATATTATAATATAATAAATATAATATTGTATTAATTGAAAGTTATTAAATTTAATAATATTAATATTATAATATATTAATATGAGTATTAGATTTAATAATAATAATAATAATATTTTTTTAATATTATATTAGCGTTAATAATATTTTTTTGCATGGTATTAATAATAATTTAGCCCATGGTATTTGGACCATAGGCTTCACCTAAATAAAACCTATTTTTTGAGTGTTTAAATATAAAGCAGATTATGGAGTAAATGTGAAAAGAGGTTTTATTTACTTACCATACCTCTGGTTTATTTATATTTTTATTTATTTACCATACCTATTTTATTTACTATGGTATTTGGCCCATAGGCTTGTTATATAATTAGATTTTTATTTATAATCATATTTGATATATTTTTATTTTTTTACCTTACCTCTTTATACCTCTTTTATATTTATTTATTTACCATAATTTTTTATACCTATTTTATATTTATTTAGTTATCATACCTCTTTATATCTTTATTTATTTATTTATTTACCATACTTCTTTTATAAATATGGTATTTGGCCCATGGTATTTAGCCCATGGTATCAATATTAATTTGTCCCATGGTATTTGTCCCATAGGCTTCATCTAACTAAAATCTCGCTTTTTGAGTTATTTTAAATATAAAAAGGTTTATGGAGTAAATATAAAAAGAAGTTTTTATTTATTTACCATACATCTAGTTTATGTATATTTTTATTTATTTACCATAACTATGGAGTAAGTATAAAAATAGGTTTTATTTATTTACCATACCTCCGGTTTATTTAGATTTTTATTTATTTAAATTTTGAAATATTGCAATTTTGATGGGGAAATATTTATATATTTAAAGATTTTAATTTGTCCATACAACATGGGTTTTTTTATTTTACAAATATTTAATTAAAATAAATATTAAAATATTTTGGATTTTGATTGTTTATGTTGAAATGGTATTGACTTTAGTAAAGAGTAAAGATGTATAAAATTTTCCTTAATTTGGAAATTCAATGTGGTAATTTTTTTTGTTAAACGTAAATTTATGATCCATTCAAATTCACGTATATAATAAAGCAATTATTAAATGGGTGAGATAATTTACTATCCATTCAAATTATATAAATAATACAGAGTTGTATTTTAATAATTAATCTCAACCCATTAATAAGTTAAAAAAGTTATATCTAATCTAAATATTCAAATTATATAAAATTAAAGATTAGGTTAATGCTTTGGCTGACATTAGCAATTATTTTTTGAGGACGTGACATATTTGAAATAAAGGTCATACTGATCTGTAAATTGGACCTTTCGGCCCAATTTAAAAAAAAAAAAAAACAAACAAACAACAAACATAAATTTTATAATGATAAGGTGAGGCTGATCTGTTTTGGTTGATGTTCCCTTGGAGGACGTCTTTGACCTTTTTCGGCTATGATCCTTTGGAATTGGATCGAGGAAAAGCCCCCGTCAACCTCAAATTGACAAAGATTGAGGAATTTCGATCTACGCCTTGGCATGGGAGCAACATTTGCCAGCGCCTATCAGACTTTAAATCCCTAAGGTCTGCAAGACAAAATACTTGCACGAGATCCCCATGACGTTGATCTATAGAAACCGGGTCAAGTCTCCAAAGACCAGCCCCAATATGAGGCAAGAGATCCAAATTTTTGTTGCTTTGAACTAGAAATATGTTTAGTTGTGCAACAATGTGACTTGGTCTTTCCCTTCTATTGGACTAGGTGGATTTTCCATAATTTGGGACTATATCAACCATATCCCATTTGGAGATTAGATCCTTCATTCCTCCATTTTGTATCTCATTGGGTCCCTTATGATATTTCCACCCTGCTTTTCTATAAGTATAAAATCAGATTTAAATCTTTTACCACAATGTTGCCTCTATTACATCCTTCCTCTTTAAGCTAGATTAATTGATCCCAAAAATTTTGTTTTTCCCTGTAATTTACCAGTGCATACACATTGACTATTGCAATTTCTTTCCAAGCCTGTATATGTTGTAAAGCTATTGCAATTATATTTTCTTCTATCTTTTTATCTATTAATTTATATTGACCATTGTATTAAATTATTTTTATTCCCCCCAAAACTCCTCGAGCACTTTGGGCTATTCCTTCACTACTTCTCCATACCCTATTTGTTGGTTGCATGGTATTGGAATTGATTTCAACCTTAAGAATACAGTCAAACACTTGAGGCTGGCATTGATGTCAATGGGATTCTGGAGGTTGCATGGTGATCTGAGATTTGGTTCAAGTATTTCGGTGTTGCAGGAGGTTGGCAAGCACTAAAATACTTTACTTACCAGACTATCCATGTGTGTGCTACAAGACTCTAGTTACCAGATTGTCTGTGTTTTATATCAAAATTACATACTCTGATAATTCACCAATGTTGGAACATGTTAATGCATGGTTATGGTTGATATAGTTATCATAGATCTAGTCAAATGTTAGAGCTTTTCATTGCCTCCAATTTGATGTGCGAATCCATTCACAGTTAAAGTTATCTTTGATTCAGTATCCAAAAAAATGTAAACAATCTAGATATTAGGGGGAGGCCCCCAAGATCTGAAAAAAAAAAAAAAAATTAAATGCCAAAAAAAGATGAGAACACACAGTACAAAAAACCACTAAGAAACCTTTTATTAAAATAGAGAATAATTGTAAAAGCTACATTGTGGTGAACAATTTGTCCTGTTACAAAATGTGACTTGTTACTTATAGCCTTTTTTAGTTACAATACCACAGGTAAATTACATGGGTGGGTAAATACCATGGGTGGATTCCACTTACAATACCATGGGTAAATTCCATGGGTGGATAAATACCATAGGCGAATGAATACCATGGGTGGATGCCACTTTCCATTTGGATCACTCCTCCCTCCTTAAGAAGCAATGGTCCCCATTGCGTGAATTTCCCCCCTGCTAAGCCTTTGTTGAATATGAAGGTCCACTAAAGAGAAGGGTTTTGTGTGGTTAACCCATAACATTATAAAATAATATCCGAAGATAGAGATACCGTGTAATGCTTGTGACCAATTGTGATTCTAATAGTGTGTGGCCTAGCAAATGGACTTCGATGAAGCATGGGTTTGTGGATGAACCATAACCATAACCATGACTTTGAGATCCCATAGTCTGTTATCTCATATCGGAACAACAAATTCCTGAGTACATTTTGGTCAAGGCTCTATTCAATGTTGGATAACAAGCTCACTAATTCCACGTCCTTCCACCCCCAAACTGATGGCCAAACAAAGGTCATTAAAAATATGATCATGCACATTCTGCACATGTACAACTTTAAGCATCCACACACATGGGATGCAATCCTCCCCTATTTCTATCACAACTATAACAAATCTCTCCATAGCTCAACTGGCCACATCCCCTTTGAGGTGGGGTTGGGGTTCCAACCACTATGTCTCATTGATGTTGCCATACCACTGGCAGCTACTCAGAAAGATTCAGCTCATGTCCAATCTGAAGATGCCCACGCTACCATCCTCATTGAATGAATTCAACACATCCTCCAACAAGTTGATGACATATTGGACAAAGAAAATTCCAAGTACAAATAACAACATGATCAGCATTGACTGCCACACAAGTTCCAAATGGGCGACAACTTTTGGTTACATTTGCAGAAGGAGTGTCTCTTTGGGTCCCACCACAAGCTTTTCTCGCTCTGATATGGGCCTTACACCATCACTAAGGTTTTAGGAGACAATTATTTCAAGCTCAACATTCCACCATTCCTTAGCGTGCACCTAGTGTTCAATGTTGACCGATTGCGACAATACTTTCCCCCATTGTTGGAAACATCAGAGATTGTTGAGTAGCTGACACCAACAGATATCAACCCAAGTTGTATCAAGTAGGCCACGACTGATAGGATCATGGATACACAGATCAATAACACTCGCCAATATAAGATCCAACTATATCGAGTTGTCAAATCAAGCCAATTCCTTCACCAAGGCAAGGGGCTCACCGAGGACCAAGTTCAATAGAAATTTCCTCACCTCATGGAGGCTTTGCACGCAATGGAGACCATTGTTTCCTAATGACATAGGACAGATCTAGGGGGATACGGGTGGTCATATGCCTATTCCACCTGGAACTCCAGTTGGTTTCATCAGTTTTTTTGTTTATAGCATAATTTACTATTTTTAGCAGTTTTTCGAGTCCTAAACTTCCATGGTTGTTTTGACCCCTAAACAGAGTTTTATACCTTCCATAACCTTTATAATATCCCTCCACACTCCCTCAAATTTTATCAAAAATTTATAACTCATTTTCCCCTTTCATCCCCCTCTGTTCATCCAACGTTGAAGCAAGGGCGAAAAGGTAGGATGCCCACGCTACCTTTATCGATGGAGGCATCCAAATAAAAAGTAGGTTTCATTTTTGGAAAGGTCTTAACTTAGATGTTAATGATTTTGATTCAGCTTCCTTTACAAGTAGTCATTTTTACGTAGGAATACAAAAAAGTGCTTAAAAAATAACTCTCTACCCTCATTTCAACACTCACAGACCAGTTTTGGGAAATGCATGTTTAGATTACTTTGCAGGATATTTTGTGATCCAAAGCCACTTCAGTGGCATAGAAGATAACCTTATCAACCCTGAGCAGCTTTCAGAGGCACAATTGACCAAAGCATCATCACCAAATCATCTCAAGAACTCCATGATACGCATTCGTTGCGCACACGCTACCTTTTCAGCAAAAAGTCATTTTTTGTAATCTTAGGGTGAAATTCAATTTTCCAATGATGAATGATGATGTAATATGATTTATCAAGTGTGTTTAATGTCTAATACTTCAAAATTCATTATTTATAATAATGTAAAGTCAAATGTATCTAGTTGGAGAAAATTCAGGGAATGGTTAGAACCTCCCTTGATTTGGGTTTTTGTTCGAGAAAAAGGTGTTTCTAAGTCCTAAATAAGTGAATTAGACCCCTAGAGGTGGGGATTTGTAGTTTTGAGTCTATATATTTCCATGTTTTGACACAAATTAGGAGTTGGAATAAGTTTGGATGATAGCTTATTGATCAAGAAACTATTGTACTCAGTTTGGCCAGTTTTATAAAGAAGGGTTGCAAATATTTTTTGGGATACTTGTGGTATGATGTTTATCATTGTTTTTTCTTCAATTACTTATGCTATAATGTATTGTATTCATGTTCATTACATCTTTGTGGTATGATCTCTTTCAATTTTGATAAGCAGAACACATGCTTGCTCATACTCTTTTTGGGAAATTGATCATAGTTTTTCCATTTTCCTCTGTTTAGGAAGAATACATCTCCCATGCTCTTCCTAGCTTCTCATCAGTCTCAAAACCACCCCATAACAATCATCTTAAAGTGGTAACCTTTATGCCTACCTTGCCCCATTGAATCCCTGCAACCCTATCTCATTTTCCCTGACCTAGCTCCCTTGACCTAATTTCTTCATCGAGTGAAACCCAACCAAATCAAATCAAAACAACCCCCTGCACTCCATATCTAGCCTAAAAACCCTAATTCATCCATCCCTCTTGGTTGTGACCTTGTGGAGAGAGCCCTCTCCGACTTGGTAGGGCTAGCTACCAAGACAAAAGTTTGGTCTGTGGTTACCTCTATTGGGATTCCTTCTTCAGCCTTGGGAATCTGATGGAGTGCTAACACAATGGAGTGGTCAAAGGATTGCATTCAGCCATGCCAAACTTTTTAAATAGATCTTGAATATACTTCTTTTGAGAAATGAATATAAATTTAGGATGTTGAGTTACTTCAATACCAATATAGTAGTGAACATAGCCCAAATCATTCATTTCAAAACCTTTCTTCAATTCCTTCTTTATGGATGCAATATAACTCTCATTGTTTCCTGTCATCAAAATATCATCTACATACAACACAAGATATACAACTATTTTTCCAAATTTCTAAATAAACAAATTTGCATCATCAAGATCAAAATGTTTGAAGTTAAGTTTCAGAATATGCTCAGTTAATTTCTCATACTAGGCTTGCGGTGCTTGCTGGATGCCATACAAGGATTTTATAAGCTTTCATACTTTGTGTTCTTAGCCCTTCACAACAAATCCTTCTGGATGGGACATAAAAACCTTCTCCTTTAGATCTCCATTCAAAAAGGCGGTTTTTACATCCATCTGATGGAATTTCCAACCATTTTCCGAATGGTGGCCCATTTTGCTGTGGGGGAAAAATTTTCCTCATAATCGACCCCTTCCTTCTGTGCAAAGCCTTTTGCCACAAGCATGGACTTGTGTTTATCAAGTGAGCCATCCTCTTTGTACTTTTTCTTGTCGACCCACTTGCAGCCAATTGGTTTGGTTCCCAATGGAGGATAAACCAGATTCCAAGTGCCATTATTTATCAAGGCAACATACTCATTTTGCATCGCTTCATTCCATTCATCATGAGAAGCGGATTCTTTGAAGGAATTCGGTTCAAAATCTGTAGAAAAATTCAATTCACAATTATAAGCAACATCCATATCAATAGGTGAATCAGAATCATCTACATCACCTCCATTTTTCCTGGTGGAACTTCTTGTTCCCACCTTTCCAACCTCATTGGAATGAACATTTTCTAGTGTCTTTGTCAGCCATTTTGGGGGACCTTTCTAAGATGGAACAGACTACTCATTTGACTAAGTTGAGATTGAATCAAGATTCAGTCTCCCAATTTTGTTAATCACATCATTCAAGGTGTCATCCATGGTTGGGTCTTCATGTGGGGGAGAGAGTGCTTCGTAAGACAATTCCACATATTGATTCAGTATAGGAATCCCCCCTTCAAGATGTGGAATCTGATTATCAAATTATTGGAATGAATTTGCATGTGTGAATCTATCCAAGCAATCAAGTTGTCACTCAACAACATCTTCAGTCTTGGAAGATTCAACGAATATGACATCTCTAGATACTATAAACTTCTTATTGATTTCATCATAGAGACGATATCCTTTGGAGGTATTGGAATACCCCAAGAAGATACATTTTCGATTTCTAGCACCAGGTTTATTCTTTGTACCTTAGGTATCAAAGCATAACAGGTGGAACCAAAGACCCTGAAATTCTTTATCGAAGGAATGTGGCCATGCCACATTTCATACGGAGTTATATTTCTGATTGTATTAGAAGGACACCTATTCTTGATGTACACAACACATAGAACTGCATCAACCCAAAACATCAATTTTACATTCTTGAAAAACATCATGGAGCGAACCATATTAAAAATTGTCATGTTCATTCTTTCAAATACATTGTTCTGTTGGGGATTATAGGGCACGGTTGTTTGATGTTTGGTCCCATGTCGTCGAAGATAGTTTTAAAATTCATTTGAAGTGTATTCTTTTCCATTACCAGTTCACAAAGAGCCAATATGAGTTTGTGCATCATTTTCAATCCACGCATGAAAATTTGTGAATGTTTGAAAAACATCAAATTTGTTCTTTAATAAGTAAACCCAACACATTCTCGTGCAATCATCAATAAATGTCATCATATATTTATTCCCATTTGCAGAAGCAACAAGCATGGGGCCACATAAATCTGAATGAATAAGCTCAAGTTTTCTATGTGCTCTGGAATGTGATTCATGAAAGGAATGTTTGATATGATTTCCTAGAATACAAGCATCACATTGCTTAAGTTTCCTAGGAATTGTAGGCAATCCACTAACACCATTTTTCTTCAACAATCGAAGGTTGTCATAGTTTAAGTGTCCAAATCTAGCATGCCATAAAAGACTTGATGGGAATGTACCTTCATCATAGTGAGAACTAAATGCAAACCTTTGTGCATGAGCATAAATACCATGCAGCTTTAGGAGTCTTCCTTCTGCTATTCATTTCATGACAAGTGAGCGATCTGATGCTTTTCCGGCCTCAACCTTGCCATCAAACATGTGAATGGAATGTCCTTGCTGGAGGATGTGGACCAAGGACAACAAGTTTCTCCTCAACTCAGGGAGGTATATAACCTCATGTAGAAGATGGTCTAGAAGACCAGGCAACTTAAGCTTGATTGTGCCAAGCCCCGATGGCTTGAGTTTAGATTTTTCTACAAAGTATATTGCTCCATCAACCTTGTTAGTAAATTCTTCAAAAAAATCTTTTCTAAAAGTCATGTCACATGTTGCTCCTGAATCTAGCAACCAATCATTTCTCCAAGAAGTAAGTGAAGCATTAAAAAAGTCTTCAGTTACTCCAATGTTACAATGTGCTACAACATAATGAGCGGATTCAAGTGCTTTACCTTTGTCTCTGTCATGAGTTTTACCTTTTTCTTGATTTCTTTGCTGCTCAATTCTTTCCCAAGGCATCTTACATGTATATGCATCATGCCAATCTTTATTGTAGCATATGAAATGAAGATCAGATTTTTCACTTTGAGCTTGTCTGCCCCCCCTTCCTCTGGAATTTTTCACTTTGGGCATTGGGATGAATCCTTGGTTAAAACCAAATAAATACTCTTTACCCTTACCAGAAATCCCCTTTTCCCATTTCACATTCCAAGGAATAGCCATAAGAGAGAGCCTCAAGGGCATATACATAATGACATAGATTGTGGTTGCGGGAATTATCCCACCTAAAAGCTTAGAAGAGATTTTAAAGTACATTTTCCCCATCATTGATGTGAGTTGAAACATAGGAGCAAGCTTGTTGCGAGAGTGATCTTGTCTTATCCGTCTAATCCAAATGATTTGGAGCAACTTATACATGTAATTATCCATGTGTTTATTAAGTATAACTGCAATTGGATAATTAGGGAATAGCTTGATAATAAATATGATCATTGATGATCAAATATCCAATATTTCGTCATATAACCTTGTTCACTGGAGAATCAACAAAAGTATTATTGCGTCTTAAAATGTGGAACCATTTTAACATTTCAAAATACCTTTTAATTTTATGAATTCGTTGTAAGATCAAATTCAAAAGATTATTCCTCAAATCAATGGCTTTAATCATATGGTGTAGGATAACGCTAGAGTCTAATGACCTAGGAAATTTCATTCTTTTGTGTGAGGATGAGTCCTTGAAGAAGAGCGTAGTCTTCACCCTGATTCTTTATCTTATGTCCAATGCTCCAAGTTAAACTATGTTCTAGAATTCCTTTGAAGATAAAGAGAGTCGCTCTCACACCTACCACACCTAATTAAATTTTCATTTACTTCTTAATGTTATATTTATTTTTGGATGAAATTCATATTTTAGGGAATTTTTTTGGGCATTGGGATAAAATTTTTGGTTACAATTTTGGTAATGTAACAAATCTAACCAAATGAGGACATCAAGTGAAGCTTAATAATCCATAGAGGAAACCATCCTAGGGACTTACCTAATGACCTCCTACTTGCAATTCACAACACTCATCAACTCATACTAACCCACTAAAATTTTATTATATAAGATCTCTAATTAAATATCACGTAAGCGTAGACCGAGTTGTTCAGGTGGGTTGTTAACTGCCTTAACACTTGTGTTCGATTCCCTGAAATGACATTTTTAGCCTGTATTGATTAGGCTCAAGGAGTATGCTACTTTGTGGTCATTACTAGATGTATAGGCTCTTTCTTAGTCATTGGGGCTGTCGCCCCCCTGTGACGCCCCTACTGCGCTCGGCACAAGAATCCACCTGGTAGGAAAGATTGCAGATATTATGATGGGAAAAATTACCATGCAGAAGTATGTAGATCCAGGAAGTCCAATTGTCAAGACACATATAAATGGGATAGAAATTCCAAACACATTGATTGACTTAGGGGCTGCTATCAACATTATGAGTAGACAGACTATGGACCAGATAAAACTTCCTAACCTTCTTTTTACACCTACTTTACTGCAACTTGCAGATCGATCAATTATTAAACCAGATGGTGTATTAGAAGATATTTCAGTCTCCTTAGATTCTTGGGAATATCCGGTAGATTTTATGATTTTGACTCCCAAAAGTAATCTAGGAGGGCACCCACTTATCTTAGGAAGACCTTGGCTAGCCATAGCTGATGCTTTTATTAGTTGTAGATCTGGGGATATGTACATTTCTAATGGTAATTCGACAAAGAAATTCAATTTGTATCCTCCAGCAAAAGCAATCACAGAAGTAGGAGACAATGAATGGGTCGATGATGAGGACACTATACAACCTGTCTTTACCATTTCTGAAATCAGTGAGGATAGTCAAATTCTGAACACATTAGAAAATTTTGAGACATCTTCGGAATATGACCCCACACAATTTCAGTTGGAATCTGACATAGAATATTTATCATCAAGACAAATGTCTCTTTACTCTATGGAAGAGTTTGGTAGTTCTACTATTGATATTTTTCCAGGAAAAACATTGAATATCAACAAACATTTTGAAAAGTCACAACAAGAAGAACTAACCAAAATCTTGCAAAAACATTCTACTGCATTTGCATGGGAGTATACTGACATGAAAGGTATTGATCCTAAGACTTGCATCCATCATATCTATATTGAGGAAAACAGTAGACCAATCAGACAACCTCAAAGAAGGATGAATCCAAATCTTAGGAGATAGTGAAAGAAGAGCTCCAAAAACTACTCAATGTAAACTTCATTTATCCAATTTCAGATAGCCGATGGGTTTCTCCTTTGGTTATAGTACCTAAAAAGAATGGTAAATGGAGGGTATGCATTGATTACGGGGAATTGAACAAAGCAACTTTGAAGGATCACTTTCCTTTGCCTTTTATCGATCAGGTATTAGATACATTAGCAGGTAAAAAGTACTTTTCATTTTTGGATGGTTTTAGTGGCTATAATCAAATTCAGGTAGCACTTGAAGATCAAGATAAGACCACATTCACCTGTCCATGGGGAACTTTTGCCTATCGAGTACTTCCTTTTGGGTTATGTAATGCACCCGCAACATTCCAAAGAGCGGTACTAGGAATTTTTTCTGATCTAATCCATGATTGTGTAGAGGTTTATATGGATGATTTTACAGTTTATGGTAATTCATTTGAAGAGGCATTAGAAAATTTGGAAAATTTTCTTATAAGATGTAAAGAAACAAACCTTTCATTAAGCCATGAAAAATGCTTTATGATGTTTACTGAAGGGATTGTTTTAGGACATCATATTTCAGGAGATGGGATTAAGGTTGATAGATCAAAAGTTGAAGTCATCCCCAAGTTGCCTATTCCAAATTGTCAAAGAGATGTTAGAAGTTTTCTTGGATTTACTGGTTACTATAGAAGATTTATAGAAAACTTCACTAAAATAGCATCTCCACTCTTCAAATTACTTACAAAAGATTGTGAATTCAAATGGGATCCTGATTGTCAATCAGCCTTTGAAACTTTGAAAACAAGAATATCTGAAGCACCTATCTTGAGAGGACCAAATTGGAAACTCCTTTTCCATATTTCTATGGATGCTTCAGATACAGCTCTAGGAGCTGTGTTGGGTCAAAAAGATTTAGTTCCTTATGCCATTTATTATACCAGTAAAAATTTGACTCCCACAGAGTTGAACTATACTGTGACTGAAAAAGAGTTTTTAGCTGTTGTTCATGCAATTAGTAAGTTTAGACATTACATAACAGGCTATGAAACTTTTATTCATACTGACCATTCTGCAATTATATATTTAATGAACAAACCTGTTACTAATGGCAGAGTGACAAGATGGCTTTTACTTTTGCAAGAATTCAATATTACTGTGTTGGATAGACCAGGAAAACAGAATACAATAGCTGATTTCTTGTCTAGAATTCAAAATACTAAAGAAGATTCTCCTGTAGAAGATAAGTTTCCTGATGAATATTTGTTTGCAGTAACTATTAAGACCCCTTGGTATGCAGATATTGCTAACTATTTGGTTACGGGGAAACTACCTTCACATTTATTTCCAAGAGAAAAACGAAAGATTATTCAGGAGAGTTCAAAATATTCATGGATTTCTAACGAATTGTTTAAAACAGGGCCAGATCTTGTGATTAGAAGATGTGTCAGGGAAGATGAAATGCCTGATATTCTTAAGGCATGTCATGATGAACCATGCGGTGGACACTTTGTAGACAAAAGGACGGCCTATAAAATCCTCTCTTTAGGATATTATTGGCCTTCCCTCTTCAAAGATGCAAAACAATATGTCAAAAGGTGTGACAGTTGCCAAAGAGTAGGGAAACCTACCCTTTCAAATGAAATGCCATTGCAAACACAGGTACTCATTGAACCCTTTGAAAAATGGGCTTTAGATTTCATTGGACCTATTAATCCGCCATCTAAGCAAAAGAAGTATATATTGGTTTGTACTGATTATGTTACTAAATGGGTAGAAGCCAAAGCATTAATATCTGCTACTGAAAATTCAGTTGTTCATTTTCTTTATGAGGATATTTTTACTCGCTTTGGTGTTCCAAGAGAAATTGTGACAGATCAGTGTTAGGACTCCACTATGTATCATTTTTGCTATATACTTTGACACCATTTTACTTTTATAACCATGATTAAAAAGGATTCCATTATCATTTTCATCTACTTTATCCCAAGGTATATAAAATCCTCTTCTTTATTATATGTTTAATCTGTTTACATTTAATTCCATAATACTCTTATATTTTATCATTAATCGAAGTGCATCGTTGCTAACATAAGTCCAAAAGCTCGCAGATAAGTTATATGCTTTGCTAGGAACAAGCGGTCGTTGCTGAAACAGCTGACTCAGTTGCTGAAACAGCCGTCAAGCACGCAAATTCCGTCATGCGTAATTTGCGATTCTGGAAGAACCTTTTGTGGAATAGTAGTAACAACATGAAGACACGGTTACCTGGATTATCCTGAAGATAGCATTCTTGTTGTCTCTGTTGTAACAGTATCTTTTTTTGGAAGAACAGAATAGTCCTGTTTTGAGAAAGTAAACAGATTTGGGATAAGCGTAGATTTGCTCTCATGTAATTGTAAAAGATGTCTCCTCTTTAAAAAGAGGAGACATCATCATTAGAAGGGAGTTCATGGTTGTAAAGCTACAGGAGAACATTGTGTGAGAACTGGAGCTAGTCTCCATCTGTAATGTATCATTTACTTTGACAGATGAATAAATTCTTCTTTTGAGCGCTCTAATTTAATTCTTTCCCCGGGGAATCTTGTGAGAGGGAAAGGGCCCACCTTCCTCACAAGATTCACCCTTTGGTTCCTGTAATTTGTTTAATTCTTTACGTTGTTTTCACTTTACTTTAATACTGTTGTTGAACACTAGTTGCATAGTTTAGTAGTACTCTGTTTCTTTAGCGCTGCATGTATTGAACACATTCACTCTTGGAAGTTGAGAAATCCATTTCTATTAATTGTATGAGTGTATGATGCTGGGAAGCAGGTGCTGAAGATTCCTGTATAAGGGAATAGGGTCCTGCTCCCATTAATTGCCTTCCTTTTTCTGCAGTGTGATTAGAAACAAGAGAACAAGTGCTGAAGGTTCCTGTTCATGGGAATAGGGTCTTGGTCTCTTCAAGCTACCTTTCTTACGGTGTGATTAAGTGTCAGGAAGTAGGTGCTGAAGTTCCTAACTAAGGAATAGGGTCCTGTTCCTGCTATGGTTGATTGATTTCTTTTCTTGCAGATTGGTCTTCCTTTGTTTGGATTTTAACTGCAACATAGAAATTATTTCTGCTATAACTTAAGTGACTTCAGCTTTGATTAACAGAGTGTGAATAAGTAGATTTGTGAGATTGCTAATTGTGTGACTTTTTACTACAACATTGTTTCTGCTTTTGAAATTGAGCATATCTAGTGCGTGATTATCTTTGAAATAAAAAGACTTCCTCGGGTTGACAATTTATGTGGAGCTTGAATTGTGAAAGCAATTAAAGCGACCAACAATCAGGGGAGCCAATTCACATCCAATTTGGTGGAGAAGTTGATGGAAGAATACAAAATCAAGCACAAAAGATCTACTCCTTACCATCCGCAAGCAAATGGTCAAGTGGAGTCCACAAACAAATTTCTTGAAAGTATCATCACCAAAACTGTTCATCTACATAGAAGAGATTGGGCAGAAAGGCTTCCTGAAGCCTTGTGGGCCTACAGAACTACATGGAGAAATACAAGAGGACATTCTCCCTATGAACTTGTTTATGGGAAAGAAGTCTTGCTCCCCATTGAGTTCCAAGTCAAGACCTTCAAGATAGCAGTTCAGTTGGGGATGGACTTATCAGAAGCCCAAAAGCATAGAATGGAGCAATTGAATGAGCTAGATGAGATCAGACAAAAGGCAATTCTAAGAACTGATCTAGTTCAATATCAAAAAGCTAAATGGCATGACAAGTACATCAAAGAGAAGAAGTTTCAAGAAGGAGATTGGGCATTGTTATTTGATTCCAAGTTTAAAGATTTTCAAGGAAAATTTCAGACTCATTGGCTTGGGCCATATGAGATTGACAAGATCTTTAACAATGGAGCGGTAAGAATCAAGACCATTGATGAGTTTCAAACTCCTCTTATTGGGAATGGCCATAGATTGAAAGTTTATCATAAGCCACTCTCAAAAGAGGATTTTGTCAAAATGTTTCAAGAAAGTTCTGCAATCAGGCTGGTACAGAAGAATTCTTCTTCTCCACCAGCCTAGCTTTTGTTCTTTTCAGTTAAAAAATAAAAATAAAAATAAAAAAAAATAAAAAAAAAATTGTATAAGCCTGAAAACCAATCACTGATTGGCAGTCTTATACAGAAAATATAGGGTGAAAATCAGGAACTCCTGACACTCTATATTTTCCAAAAAAATCTCTCTTTCATTTCACAAGTTTTGTGATCACCCACTCCATTCCATTTCATTTTATCTGTTTCATTCCATTTCATCAATAAAATTCTTTTTCAAAACCATTTCCATCTAGTCATTTGTCATCCGTTCATGTTCATTCACCAAAATAATAGTTGTGTCAGTTTCCGCAGCTGACATCTGTTTCCGCAGCTGACTCCAGTTTCCGCAGCCAGAAGCATATTCCGCAGCTACTACTCTGTTTTCAAAAGAATGTACAGTCAGATGTTATTTCCATAATCATGAAATAAAATGCAGGTGAGAGGATCAAAAATGAAGACATGGAGCATTTAAGACACCAATAAAGAGCAACTAGTTGAAGACCAAGGGAAAAGGCAAAAGATTCCAAGGTATGAGTAAAATTCATTTCAAATAGCATTGAAAAACACATTTTTATATAGTTCTAAACCATAAGCTCCATTCATTATGTGCAATGATTATATTGACAATTCCGTAACCTTTCACGATCTCCATATTATCCTCTCGCATTCATTCTCAAACGGTTCCATCATTAAACCCCCGATCTTCACTCATGCTCCAATATTCCACCGGTGACAATGAGACGTAATTGATTTGACCATGGACTCTTACAGCCGCATAAATCCCTAGCCATTGTTGAAACGTGCTCACATTTATTTCGCAGCCACCAAATTTCAAAACACTGCCGGATGTGTTATACTCTGTTAATCTCTTAGCCGTATCTCTGTTGTGCTCACGAAACCCCTTTCTGTTCTGTCTCACTCCATTTCATTCATTGTGCTCATTCCCACTCTCTGATATCTACCCACAGTCATTGTGCTCGTTCCTATGTATTTAGCCGTTCTACTTCCATTCAACCCTCCTTCACGCAGGCAAGTCTTTGAAGAGCAGAAAGAAGAATGGGTAAATTGCTAAGAGCATAACCGGAAGGACCTAAGTTCATGGAGGGATATCCGCAAGTAAGGGAGATATTGAAGAAAGCAAAGTGGCTGTGGTTTATCCAAAAATTCAGAGGCTATCATAAAGAAGTGACAAAAGCATTCGCAAGGTCGTTTAATGGCTTGGAAGTAGAGATTGGAGACCTTAAGTTTGCGGTCAATGAAGCATCTATAGCATCTGCCACGGAACTTCTTCAAGAGGGTGAGCGTTGGTTTAAGAATAAAATCATCAGTGATGAAGCCTGGAGAACAATCTTACGAAACCAAGGTATGGACATAACTATTTTTAAAAGAGGAATTCTTGTTCATGCATTGAAAGAGGAATGGGCTACATTGCTGCTAGTTGTTCAAAAATTCATTACATGTGAAGGCCGTTTTGGGTCCATGTATATGTACCATACCAGGTTGCTGATGAATTTTCTAGATAATCAAGCTCTCAATCTCCCATATTTTCTATTAAATAGCTTGAAGAAAATGTATGTGACTGTTCAGAAGCATTTAGGAGATGTAGAACCACATCTATATCACCACGGTCTTGTAAAAATTTTGATTGAAAAAGAGTTAAAGGAGAAGAAAGACACATGGGAACAATTTCTGATTAGAAATTTCTTTGAGGAACCTCGGGAAATTCCTGAAGGTAGTACAACAAGAAGGAGTAGAAGAAAAAGAATAAATGATGAAACTCAAATTACTCCTACTCAAGAAATTCCTGAAGGTAGCACAGCAAGAAGAAGTAGGAGAAAAAGAACAATTGATGAAATTCAAAATACTCCTACTACTACAATTGAAAGCACTGATAGGGAAGAGAGACTGTCAAAGAGGAAGAAGAAAGAAATCAAGGGTAAGAAACCAATAACACCAAAAGAGAGAAAAACTATTGAGGCTATACATCAAACCCCTTCTTCTGAAGAAGAAGATCATCAAGTGTTATCTGAAAGACTAGTTTATCTTCAAAAACAGTCATCTATGGCCAAGAAGACAGAGAAAGGAAAACAAAAACAAAAGGATAGTGTACCACAGCGTGTGAGAAGAAGCAGCAGACTTAAGGGGAAATTGAGGAAAACGCAAATGAAGGGTACTCATTTCATTGATTTGGGAGAGGAAACATCTGAACAGTCCCCAGCTGACCATAGTCCATCTCAGTCAGTTAGTGAACCTGGTTCATTTTATTCTCAGTCAGACATTGAACATAGTCCATCCCATTCTCAGCAAGATGTTGATGTGAGCCCTTCTCAGCCAAATTTTGAAGATAACTCTCCTTCACGGTATTTTGGGGACAACCCAATAAAAATGACACCTGAAATAGACCCCAAGAAGCAGGAAGTATATGATTATATAGAATCTTTGGAAAAAGCAGCTACCGGCCCCAGTACTTCGTCCATCCAGCCTCATATAGTACAGGATAATTTAGTCCAATCACTAAAACAGGAAGTCTTTGAGCTAGAGCTTTTAAATAGACACATCAAAAATGAAAATGAGACATTGAAGGAACAAGGCAAACTGGACAAAATCATTCATGATAATACCATGCTACACCTGGGAATATGGCAGAAGAAGAACAAGAAATTGAAAAGGAAATGCCAGAAGTTAAGCAGAGCACTGGTTAATATCAAATTTAGGTGCTTAATGAGGAAACCCAGAATGTTGGCAGCACCAAGGAAGAGGAGGAGAGGATTGGATGTGCTGGCTGAAGTGTCAAGGCATATGAACTAAGGAAGGAATATCAAAATTTTGGTTGCATGAGGACATGCAACACCTCACAGTGGGGGTATGTTGAGTCTCAAATCTGCATCTTTTCCATACACTTTTCTATACCTTTTTCACTCACCTGAACCTCCCAAATTGTCAATATCATTGTATATTAATTGCAAAAGAGCATCTAACATGGTTTTTAACTATATTTTTGTGTCTGCTGTTTGATTTAGATTTTGTTCATTTAGCTGCAGAATCTTGCCACTTTCCGCAGCTGCTGCAACTTTCCGCAGCCATTTTGTGAAACTCTATGTTACAAGTGTCTACAGGAAAAACGAGCCACATGGGAAAGTCAGAAATGATGTGGACATGGTTCGTGTCCTATTGGCTCGAGCAAACTCATCTAAAGAAGTTGTGGTCAAAGGTGTCCAAATGGAAGTCAACCGTAGAGTCACACGGTGACAGGACTCTGTTTCGTGTCACGTGAAGGTTCATATGGCCGTTTCTGAATTGCGGAGGACAAATCAACATCTGTACATGGCTCCATAGCCGAATTCAAACATCCACTCCTCATAGATTTAATTTTCAATACGGCCATGATCCTAGATCTGTGGACGTAACGGTCTACGTGTTCTCCATCAGCATAAAATTTAGGAATCAGTTATGTTTCTTTTGTTATAAATAACGTGTTTGCATACGCATATGAGATTAGTATATGTTAGTCTCTGTTATCTTTTATTAGTCTGCTCTGTAATGTAATTACGCTGCACTTGTGCCGTAATATCACCTTTCTGTTATGACTGCATTTTAATATAAGAAGACTGTTTCCAAACGTAATTCGTACTTGAAGATTTTTGCCAAGGCTGGTGTAGAGGGCCCCTGCACTTGCCAAGGTTCTGTGCATTATTGTATAGTTCTTGTTTTATTTCTTTAAAGCTCATTGTGCCATAATCCATTCACATGTTTATACATTGCATCTTTCATGGTATATATGCTTCATTTATGTTTATAATCTTGCATGCTTTCCATTTTACTTCTGTCTTTCATGTTTTATGTTATTGTTAAACTGATCAGTGTTCGTGTTTCAGGTTATAGATAGGCAGCCCGGGCATTTGCATAACTTTTTGACTAATGACATGGAATTAACATTGTTCTGCTGCTAATTTGTTTTTCTTAGTTTCTGTTTAATTTCAGTACTGCCTTGTTTAACTCAGTTTTTCTCATTTGCTTCAGTAGTTAAATTTAGATATATTAAACTGCTCATAACATCTTCAGTTGCCTCCGAAAGCCACAGCTGGACTGATGGTGAGGGATTGTATTATGAAATGTGTAGTTTGGTATTAGTTTCCTTTATGCAAATTTAGATATATTAAACTGCTCATAACATCTTCAGTTGCCTCCGAAAGCCACAGCTGGACTGATGGTGAGGGATTGTATTATGAAATGTGTAGTTTGGTATTAGTTTCCTTTTTGCAAGTTAGAAATATTAAATTGTGCATGACATCTTCAGTTACCTCCGAAAGCCACAGCTGGACTGATGGTGAGGGATTGAATTATGAATGTATGGTTTGATATTAGTTTACTTTCTGCAAGTTAGATATCATTTACTCAAGTTGTTTATGGTTACTTCCGAAAATCATAGTTGGACTAATGATGAGGGATCAGAAGACAAGTTGATGTAATCTGATTTAGATTTACTTTGTTGCAATTTTGGATTTCTTTAAGCATAGTTTCTTTTGTGTTTAGACAGCAGCAAGAATAGTTTGGTTTTCATGCTCAATAGTTTACTGTTTTGATTCATTAGACTAGCAGCACATTTTCATTTCAGCAGCACATTTTCATTTCCTTTCAAGTTTTGTCATTGTAAGTTTCAAATTCCTTTTTAAGTTTCAATTTGGTAAATCATTATAGAGGATATCATTTCCTTGAACAAACATAACCATACTTGCTTTTATTTTAGAATTTCCATCTCACCTTAGAAAACCAAAAACGACAAAAAGTTAAGAAATAGGTTATCTTGCACATATAGTGCGCCGCACTTCATCAACTTACGAATCCCGGATTGACAAATTAAATGCAGCAATTTAGCACACACTAAATTGACCAAACGACGGTCTTTGAAGAGACTAGGTCCTACACTGTCCGGGGGATTCGGAATTTGATCCACGTATGGCACGTTGTTCTCAGAGGTAGAGGTGAAAAATGACAACTGATCCACCGTGACAATTTTTCCCTCGTGAGGGAACTTAAGAAATCGAAAGACGGTGGATGGCACGCAGAGCATGGCATGAGGCCAGCTGCGGCCAAGAAGTATATTGTAGTTGAGTTTAGCGTCAACCACTTCTACTTCCACGTTGACAGTCTTCCCCTGTAATGTGATCGCTAGACTCTCGAGAACTCCCAGGGGTTTGGATTCCTGACCATCAAATCCCTCAAGGGCATTGGGAGATGATGAAAGGGCTGGAGAGCCGATGGCCTTCCAGCAAGCGGAGGACATAACGCAGGTAGATGCACCTTCATCCACGACGGCCCTATGAATGTTCAGACCGTTAATCCTGACTTGAATAATAAGAGCGATTTGATGTGGAAGCCGGGGAGTGAAATTCTCTAAATCGAAGGTGAGAAGACTCGAGTCGGCGGGATCGATGCCCCCGATCGCAGATAGTAAAGCCTTCCATTGCGAAGGACAACTTTGAAGAACTTCTAGCACAGACATGGCAGACGGCGCCTATGCCAAATCCTCAACAATGTTGTAATGTTGAGTGGCACGAGCATTCGGATTATAAGAAGATCTTCGAAGGACACCTTTAGAAGGTGGCTTCACAACGGGTTCAAGAGTAGGCTTCTCGATTTCCAACGAACCGGAGGCAGGTAGGGGAGGCGGTCCATCCATAACTGCCTTCCCGAGTGCCTGCCGCGATTCGTTGTAATCCTTCGACCGCGTAGCGACAGAGATAGGTGCAACACTCTTCATCATGAAAACCTGAGACCCAAATGGTGCAGATGGTGACGGCTGTTCGACCATCTGGGTCTGCTGAGATGGAAATGGCTCTTTTAGAACAGTCGGAGTCCCTTTAGGGCCCTTGAGAAGTTGACTAACCTCGGATCGTCACGGACAATTCTTAGTATAATGGTCCCCTTCACAAATGAGGCAAGGGTACTTCGGTTTACGCTGAGAGCCATCCTCAGTGCGAGATTTAGATTCTGGCTTTGGGGCATCAGATTTAGATTTGCCTTTGCCCTTCTTTTTCCCCTTGGAAGTTTTCTCCGTAGGATTGGCCTGAACGGCATTCACTTCCGCGATTTTACCAGAATCGGAGGGGGCGGGATTAGCAGGAGCATTGTTGGAAGAATTAGACTTCTGCTTCCCATTCGAAGATTTCTTCGAATTCTAAGAGACAGAACCAATGACACCATCCACCGCAGGGGTAAGCGGAGCCTTAGAGGTTCTGGACCGCGGGGCATCAGGCAAGATATCATAAAGCGTGCCGGACTGAGAATACACAAGATCCAGATATTGGGCACGCGCAATGGCTTGTTCCTCTGTCACACACGCTCCCATCACAATATCCTGAGCGATTTTATTCACAAAGGAGGTGGTGAACCAGTGAGTCAGTATCTGATCAGGTATGTGAAACTTGATCAGTCTACGACGGCGCCGCCACTCATGAATGTGATCAGAGATGTGAGTGGCTTTGTCCTGCTTCAGAGAAGTCAGGAGGTGCGTCCCGGCTTCATAACGAACCAGTAACTGGAAGTGCGTGAGGAAAGCCATGGCTAAAGAATTGAAATCTTGGAAAATGCCGCGGGATAACTCTATGTACCACTTAGCAACAGCTCCAGTTAAAGTACGCTGGAAGAGGCGCAGGCGAATCGAATCGTCGACCCAAGAGTTAGACGAACACCAAAGATGATACGTCATCACATGTGCCTGGGGGTCCTCTCCAGCTTTTCCCTCAAACTTGGGGCAATCACCTGGTATCTTGGTGGGAACCGGAGGCCAATATGGATTATGTAAAATCGGATCATTGGTCAACTTTGAAACATCTGGCAACTCCAAGGTGACCAGGAACGGCAATGGCGGATTGACCGGCATGCCAGACCTAGGATGAGGACCGTTACCTGTACTCCACAATGGTTGTGAATATCCTTGCCCCCATGGGTTCTGTCCCATAGGATTCTGACCATAGGGGGTGTAGGTCGTATAACCAGACTGATTTGGATGCTGGTAACCAGAGTGTGGGGCCTGATAACCAGGGTAGGGGCCCTGATTATACGTCGGCCTGGTGTAAGCAGCGTTTGGATTTGGCTGCTGAGTATAGGTAAAACTGGGTGGAGGAGGATAATACTGAGAGCCTCTGGGGTGGTTATAATTCGGTTGAGATTGACCATGTGGATAATAACCACCCTGAGGATGAGTAGGCTGCTGAAAAGTGGAACCCTACGGAGCCTGATAAGTAGGGCGCAACTATTGATTTGGCTACGGCTTTGAATGAGTCGGTTGCTGAGCAGGGTTAATAGAATGAGCGGGCTGCCCTGGGTGAATAGGTTGACCCGACTGAGAGGGCTGCCCTGAATGAACAGGTTGACCCGGATAAACAGGTTGTGTCGGTTGAGCAAGTTGGCCTGGTTGTGAAGGAGCCCCAGGTTGTACCGGATGGGCTGGTTGGCCTCGAGGTGGAACACCAGGTTGTGCCGGATGGGCTGGTTGGCCTGGTGGAGGAACAGGGCCAGGTGGCTGCTGGAAACCGGTTTGACCTGAAGCGGAACCATAAGATGGTCCCGGCTGATATGCAATGTTAGAAACAACAGGATACTGAGGTTGCATTGGTAGAGAAGGCTGGATTTGCCCCCCAGGACCATAGACCGGTCCCGGTTGATACCCCGGCTGAGGCTGAACAGGTTGACCGGAAGGGCTATAATACTGTCCTTGCGGACCGTACGATGGCCCTTGTTGGCCGACAGGATAGCCTTGCATGGGCTGCCCCTGTGGATCATAAAGATAGCCAGGTTGGCCCGCAGGTTGGCCTTGGAAAGGTTGTCCTTGCGGGTTATAAGCCTGGCTATAAGGTAAACCTTGAGCATAGAGGTAAGCCTCAGGAGCGGGTAGACGTAAAATCTCCCCGTGCTCATCATACTGACCTGGGAAAGCATACACGGGAGTACCATCCTGTGCATAGTGCGAGAAGTAAGAACGGTTAGGATCTTGGGAGGATGGCCCAACCTCGGCGTTCGGCTGTTGCAAAGACAACCGATACTCCTCTGGAGAGATATTCTCCGGTATAGCAGTCGCTAGATAAACATCTTCAGGAGTTGGCACAGCCCTTGCAGCGGATGCTGTGACAACAAGAGAAGAGGCGGCCACACAAACAGTGGGCCGGATGGGAACAAAAGTAATGGGCGTCTGAGGAGACACCCTAGGCGTAGTAGTAGCTGGCCTCGGAGAAGGAGCTGGCACTCCCATAGAGGCTGCGGCGGAAATGATCTGACCCAAAGATCTGTATCCCTGTGGTAAAGAAGGACTGGCTGTTGACATGTCAGCCAGCTCAGAGTTGTCTCCCTGAAACAATCTTCGTGGGAAGAGCTGATAGTCTTCACCAGACGTTGGGATTTCCTCACCAGAATCACTCATGGTTGATCCTGCCGTTAAATCTCGCAAGAGACGGCGAGGACTAGGAGGAAATACAGCAGCAACAAAAGGTGAACCCGGTGTAAGAGAAAGGAAATCAACTCCTAATCTCAATTCAGACATAGGGTCCGAAAAGGGCCAATTGAACTCAACTGGTCCTCCAAAGGGTTGCTCAGCAAGAACCGGTCCCCCGTTAGGAAACTCGAAAACAATAGGCTGCTGCGGTTCAACAGAGGATTGGGAAGCCTCTGAAGAATAGTCTGTGTAAGGACTACCAGTAGACGAAACCGAAGGTTCCGCCACTGTGGCAAGCGACCAGAGAAAAATAAGCAAACACACACACGGGCTGAAAAAGAGTCAAGACACACGATCAAACGGTCAACAAGCAATATCTAACAGGGCGTATAATTGTGGGTGATTAATTTTTACCACATTGAAAAATAAGAAACTTCACCATTTCATGTTTTAAGAGTCGAGAAACGATAAAAGATGACTCTATCTCTTTCAGATTTGACACAAGCGTGAAAGGACAAGCGCTTGACGGTCTTTTCAAATTTATGGAGTCAGAAAAGACCAAATGACTGCTCAGGAATACTAGGCACAAAGGGTGTACCAAATAACCGTGAATTGCAATATACACCTTGGTTTCAATAATGAAAGAGAAATCAACCAAGGACTTTCCGTACGTGCAGGCAATCTCCCCGAATGCTGTGTTCGGTGTATCACGGGTATAGGGCGGCAGACTCGGCTTCCTATGGATAAAGGATTGAAAACATAGAGGGGTCTCCCTTTATATACGCGACGGTACGGGGAGCACAAGTCTGTACTAGCGCTATCTAAAGCCAAAAGGCGAATGACAGCTGCTAGGTTTAAAGACGCCGGAACACGTCTCTAGCCTAGACCTCTAAATGTGTTTCGTTAGACTTCAATGCTGCCTTAGGTTAATTGAATAGATTTTAAAGTTGATCTTCAATTAGGTTTCAGTTTTCAGGCCCTAACGAATGTGTTGTTTCAAAAACTCCTAAATGCAAAGCTACATGCCACAGTACACCATTTCGTTCGATGAAAACTAGCTACAGAAGAGTTGAGAGTCTTTACACAAACAAAATGATCGGAAGACAAACAATGAGATCTCTAATGCAACTAATGAAATTGAAAATTTTTCATTCCAATCACTAATTACTAGTAAAATCGAAAAATTTCAATTTGCACTAATCAACCAAAGCAAAAGAGTTTTTTTTTTTTGTAATTTTCAATGTTTGATAGCTAGATGCACTAAACAAACTAAAAATAAAAGAGAAGCAACTTGAGAAACGATATTGATAGAGCAAAACGAACAAATTTCACTCAATGACACAAGAAATCAGATCTCAAATCGACCAAAGTCTCTCAAAACCAAGAAAAATACTCAAAGGCCCCAATGGACTGTGTGATCTAGGCCCAAAGCAAGACCAAACGAAATTTGAATGAAGAAACGAGAAATCACCCAAAAATCGCAACAAAACAGTGAACAACTACTAAAAGAATGCGGAGGAGCAATCAGAGAGTCGACTGGATAAACGAAACACCAAAACTTCCAAGGAGGGCTCGATACACAAAGCCACTAGATGCCCTAGGGCTTAAAACGTGAAATCGATAGATAAAAGAAAAAAACCAAAGAACGAAGGCAAATTCCCAGTCAAACAGGACCCCAACACACTCAGGTAGTCGAAAAATCAAGAAGAAAAACACTGACCAGACCTAGAGAGCTCAAAACTGAGCAAACTCAAAAACCCTACAGGAGTGGCGCGACTGTAAGGCTGAAACTGGCGCCAGCAAGAAATTGGCGCTGGCTATACAAAAGCAACATGTGCCAATTGGCGCGACTGTCGGGCTAAAAAGCGCGCCAGTCGAGTTTCTCAGCCAAAAACAAAAAAGAACTACTCCAGAAGCAGATCAATGTAAACTAAGCAAACCAAGAAGCAAAAAACAGCAAAAGAACCCAGCCCAGAAGGCTAACCAAGCAAGGAAAATCATAAAACAATCAAAACGAGACAATCCAAACGAGACAGTGAAAACTAGACGATCCCCAGCGGAGTCGCCAAATTGTTGAGGAGGTAAATCCCCTCTGCGGACAGAGGCGATCCCTACTAGCCCAGTAGGGGTCTAGCAACAATCATCAAATGTTACAGCGCAAGTTCCTAGTTACGAATAAAAGACCAAAGATGGAGGCCTACCTGGAATCCAATGCTATGATCCGTAGAAGAGAGCGTTCCTGTTCCTCAGCCTCGGCAGATCACGATCCTCCCACGATCTCCGCAGATGGACACCTGCACATGCAAGAAACAACACGAATACAAGCATAAAATCTAGAATACGCAACTATATATCAGTCAGAAAGGATATAACTCATTATTAACATAAGTGAAAAACAGAGTGGAACCATAACCGGTAGTCATTCATTAATAAACAATCGAAAGAGAGTACAACCAATGTTCTGACGCCGCGGTCTCCTTCGGAAGGGTCCCCAATCGTTCACGTCTCGCAAAGCTCGCCAGGGAAAGGGAAAACCTCTCTAGAGTCTCTCGATGATAATCTCCTTACTTGAGTCAGCCTTAAGGGAAGAAAGAGGGCTTTTACAGCACAAAGGCTCTTGGGAATTTGGAGATTCAAAGCTTAGGCACTTCAAGACTAGCTTGCAATGGCAATAGGCAAGCTTTTATAGATGGGGAAGGAGGGAGTTGGGATCCCTATTATCATGGGATTGGCCCTATCATCAAGGACGGTTCCATGAGAGGTGGCAAACCACTTCCCTTCCATGGAACTCCCGTAGCCAAACCTCCCAACTCAAGATAGGAAATGGTTTCTGAGTCTGTTGAAACACAACTTCCGCCATCTTTATTTAAAAAACGCTCCTTAAATTGGCTGGCGCGACTGCAACTCTGGGACAGAGCGCCAGTTGGCACGGCCTCTTTGTAGGATTTTCCCCATTGGCGCGAGTGATGAACTGTCTTCCCGCGCCAATGCAAAAGGAGATGTTTTCATGGTTTTTTGCAAGGAGATGTCTTTAGGGCAATTGAAGCTCATGTTTAGAGGAATGCATTGATGATGATTTCAAGGCATGACAATGTTCACAGGTCACAAAATGGGTCCTCCATTGTGCAGGACGGGGAATGGTAGGGACGGTGAAAAATTACTGTGTAACATACATCCATCTGATGGACTTTCCAACCATTTTGATCTGTTAAGGCAAAGAGTGTCCGGATGGTGGCCCATTTTGCTATGGGGGAAAAAATTTCCTCATAATCGACCCCTTCCTTCTGTGCAAAGCCTTTTGCCACAAGCATGGACTTGTGTTTATCAAGTGAGCCATCCTCTTTGTACTTTTTCTTGTCAACCCACTTGCAGCCAATTGGTTTGGTTCCCAATGGAGGATAAACCAGATTCCAAGTGCCATTATTTATCAAGGCAACATACTCATTTTGCATCACTTCATTCCATTCATCATGAGAAGCAGATTCTTTGAAAGAAGTAGGCTCAAAATATGTAGAAAAATTCAATTCACAATTATAAGCAACATCCATATCAATAGGTGAATCAGAATCATCTACATCACCTCCATTTTTCCTGGTGGAACTTCTTGTTCCTGCCTTTCCAACCTCATTGGAACGAACATTTTCTAGTGTCTTTGTCATCCATTTTGGGGGACCTTTCTAAGATGGACCAGGCTGCTCATTTGACTGAGTTGAGATTGAATCAAGATTCAGTCTCCCAATTTTTTTAATCACATCATTCAAGATGTCATTCGTGGTTGGTTCTTCATGTGGGGGAGAGAGTACTTCGTAAGACAATTCCACATATTGATTCAGTATAGGAATCCCCCCTTCAAGATGTGGAATATGATTATCAAATTATTGGAATGACTTTGCATGTGTAAATCTATCCAAGCAATCAAGTTGTCGCTCAAAAACATCTTTAGTCTTGGAAGATTCAACGAATATGACATCTCTAGATACTATAAACTTCTTATTGACTTCATCATAGAGACGATATCCTTTGGAGGTATTGGAATACCCCAAGAAGATACATTTTCGATTTCTAGCACCAGGTTTATTCTTTGTACCTTAGGTATCAAAGCATAACAGGTGGAACCAAAGACCCTGAAATTCTTTACCGAAGGAATGTGGCCATGCCACATTTCATAAGGAGTTATATTTCTGATTGTATTAGAAGGACACCTATTCTTGATGTACACAACACATAGAACTGCATCAACCCAAAACATCAATTTTACATTCTTGAAAAAACATCATGGAGCGAACCATATTAAAAATTGTCATGTTCATTCTTTCAACTACATTGTTCTGTTGGGGATTATAGGGCATGGTTGTTTGATGTTTGATCCCATGTCATCAAAGATAGTTTTCAAATTCGTTTGAAGTGTATTATTTTCCATTATCAGTTCACAAAGAGCCAATATGAGTTTTTGCATCATTTTCAATCCACGCATGAAAATTTTTGAATGTTTGAAAAGCATCAGATTTGTTCTTCAATAAGTAACCCAACACATTCTCGTGTAATCATCAATAAATTTCATCATATATTTATTTCCATTTGCAGAATCAACAAGCATGGGGCCAAATAAATCTATATGAATAAGCTCAAGTTTTCTATGTGCTCTAGAATGTGAATCATGAAAGGAATGTTTGATATGATTTCCTAGAATACAAGCATCACATTGCTTAAGTTTCCTAGGAAGTGTAGGCAATCCACTAACACCATTTTTCTTCAAAAATTGAAGGTTGTCATAGTTTAAGTGTCCAAATCCAGCATGCCATAAAAGACTTGATGGGAATGTACCTTCATTATAGTGATAACTAAATGCAAACCTTTGTGCATGAGCATAAATACCATGCAGCTTTAGGAGTCTTCCTTCTGTTATTCATTTCATGACAAGTGAGCGATCTGATGCTTTTCCGGCCTCAACCTTGCCTTCAAACATGTGAATGGAGTGTCCTTTCTGGCGGATGTGGACCAAGGACAACAAGTTTCTCCTCAACTCAGGGAGGTATATAACCTCATGTAGAATATGGTCTAGAAGACCAGGCAACTTAAGCTTAATTGTGCCAAGCCCCGATGGCTTGAGTTTAGATTTTTCTGCAAAGTATACTGCTCCATCAACCTTGTTAGTAAATTCTTCAAAAAAATATTTTCTAAAAGTCCTGTCACATGTTGCTCCTGAATCTAGCAACCAATCATTTCTCCAAGAAGTAAGTGAAGCATTAAACAATTCTTCAGTTACTCCAATGTTACAATGTGCTACAACATAATGAGCGGATTCAAGTGCTTTACCTTTGTCTCTGTCATGATTTTTACCTTTTTCTTGATTTCTTTGCTGCTCAATTCTTTCCCAAGGCATCTTACATGTATATGCATCATGCCAATCTTTATTGCAGCGTATGAAATGAAGATCAGATTTTTCACTTTGAGCTTGTCTGCCCCCCCTTCCTCTGGAATTTCTTATTCCTCTTCCTCTGGAAGAATCTTGAGCATGATTATTTTATCTATGTGCAAAACATACAGCTACTTCAGAAGACAAAGGGGTTTTCTTCTTTCCAAAATCCTTCTCTCTTTCTGCAAACTTTTTCTCAAGGGAATCAAAGGTGATCTTCATGAGGTTTCTACTTGCTTGCAATGACTCAAGGTAGTGTGATTTAGTGGGATACAATGCCTTAACATAAGCTATGAGAGGAATCTCAACTTCTACACCAACATTTTTAATTTCATGCATGATAGTGATTAAATCTGATGCTAAAGCAAGAGGGTCATCGTTTTTTAGGTCATCGTTTTTCAATTCAAGGTTGATTAGCTTAATCATTAATGGAACAATTTCAAGTTTTGAATATGTGTCATAGAGTTATTTTAATTTCATCAAGGCTTCATAGGCATTTGAAAATGGTGTAATATGGCAACTCACCTCTTCATTTACAGAAGCTGTAGTCAAAGCATAGGCCTTGCAATTCTTGTTTTCCCAAATGGCGATCTCCTTGTCTAAGGTGGGCTTTGTTGGTGCATTGTCTCCTTCTCCTTCACAAATTCCTCTCCACAGCTCATTAAAAATGAGAGTGTGCTTGATTTTCCGAGACAAACCAGGATAGTTCTCCTTTCCAGAGAGAAATACTCCCACAATAGATATGTAGAAATTTGAATAATAGCTGAATTATTCACCGAGATTATCCTGATTACACACTATTTAAGCTTCGTGCATAATACATAACCTCTTCTACAATTGATCATCAATTTGCGGAAATAAAAGCAGTCGCATGCGCACATTAAAACATAATCAAGCACACATATAACACAGTATGTAATGGGGAAAGTTTACAGCTGAAAACCCCCAACTATCTGTATATTATAATGATAGAGAACATGTAACAATACATAGCACAAAGCTCCTCACAGCTCTCAGCACTATCTCACATGCTACACACAAACTAGCTCAGATATGAACAAGTCACAGGTTCAAATCTCCTCCACTGTTTGCCTGCCTCTACTACGCAATCCAAGATGAGAATGAATGAGATCCAAGTTCAAATCCCACTAGCTTATATTGCGCAATCCTCATTGGCAATCTCAATCAATGTGTGTGCAAATCTCATGCACAAGTATAGTCACAACTGATAGTCACACTCACCCTTTCACCCACCTCTAACACTGGTCTCCACTGAATCGTCCATGCATTGTACACCCACGTATTCTTTAGTTGATTAATGAGTTTATAATTATTGAATTAATTAATAATTAATTCACACCACTCTCACTAGTGTATCAATCAGTTAGACTAGATACAACTAGCTCAACTATGTTTAACTCAGTTAAACTGAACACAACTCCATTGACTTCCTCAATCAACTCCACCAAACTCGCTCACATGAGTTCTAATTGAAGTATCCATGCAATAGCTCAAATAACTCTAGGAAAAGCGTAATTTTCTGCTTTCACGTATGTGCCACATCCGTAGCTCCAATCAAGTGCTCCAAGAGGATATAATAGTCCAAATATTAATAGCTAATAATATTTTCCGACTGATCTAATGCATCATACTAAAAATAGATTCCCGCCTAATGTCTAAAAATAGTTGTCCATCTATTTTACCAACTTGACCAATCATCCAAGAATAACATACTGCAACTCATAGACCATGATCCATATGTCTAAAAATAGACATAGTCTAAAAATAGACATAGTCTAAAAATAGACTTTTTGACAAAAATCACATGTGTGGTCCCCACCTTGTTTAGGTGATCACTTTCCAACTAGGATCAGGAAAGATGTTTCAGGATGCCTCCTTCACTGTTTCTTGTTGCAATATTCAACACTCCCTCTCAACAAGAAAGGACTGCCTTTGCATGCGACATGCAACTCCATGCATTCGCCCTGCAACCTTCACAAGCGCCATGCAACTCCATGCATCTGCTCTGCAACTCCTCTGAAACTGAATAGGCTCCAAACAACTCAATCAGTCTGATGCATCTATCATCAAAGTCTTCGAGTTCTGCTGGGCCCAACTGCTCATGTCATCAGGAACCACTGCGCTGTTGAACTCTTGCACCCATGCACTCTGCACTTGCTGTCAACTCTGATTCACGCTCTAGTATCTGACACTGTCACTTTGATTTGCCTGCATCAATCCAACTGATCATGCTACTGTTGTGCTATGGGTGGGCACCTCGTAGCCAGGTTCAATTCATGAGATCCACACCATCTCATGAATCCTGCCCAGAAATCTCCTATTGGGATTAATCGTGCATGTCGCCCCACCTCTCACCTGGTGGTATAGCTGCGTGCACTCCCTCTGCCCATCTGGCACGAAATTTCTCTGCATGAGTGGTTTCTTCCACTCCATGATCCTCATATTATGGCTGCTCCACATCCCGAGGTTCACTATTACCTACATGTAAAACTTGCTCCCTCTCAAGCATCAATTGCATGTCTTTCTTGCACTTCCCAATAGTAGGAAGCTCCGTAGACACCCCATCTACTTCAAGTCTGTAGAGATTCTTTGCTCAAATCCCAACCTTCTTGACTTGTCTTGTTGCCTTGTGCCGAAGGAAAACTTTTCCTTCACTGAAGACAACTTCATACCCTTTATCCTCTAACATTGCAACTGAGATCAAATTCTTCTTTAAACTTGGAACATGCACTACATCTTGTAAAAGAATGAGTTTACCTGACTCCCTCTGAAAGGTTATGGTACCAATGCCAGTCGCATTGTATCGTCCATTGTCGCCCAACTCAACATGCAACTGGAGATCTTTCTCCACCAAGTCACTGAAAAGATTCACATCTCCCGTCATGTGAAAGGAAGCGCCACTATCAAAATACCACCCCGATCCCAATGCACTAGACACCATGCATGCGATCAATGAGAAGTCTAGCTCAAATTGCAAGGCAAGAGCCTCACCAGCTACAGCTCCAGCAGCCTGCTTGTTCTTCTTCTTCTGTGGACAATTCGTGGCGTAATTCCCATGCTCGTGACAGTGAAAACACTTCACTTTGGACATGTCACACTCTTTACCATCCGCACCGGATTGCAAAGCATTCTTCTTGCCCTTCCCCTTCCTTTCTTTGGTAGCCAAAGCGTAATCTTCTTCATCAGATGCCTTTGATGAAGATCCATCCCTGGTACTCCGCCTTATCTCCTCTTGCACAAGATCCGACCAAAGTCGCTCCCATCCTGGCAATTTCTCCCGACCATTGACAGAGTCCTGATAGGAGTGCCAACTCTTCGGAAGACCAAGGAGAGCCAAGTCCAGCAATTCCTCATCATCCACACTAATTCCTACACTCCCAAGCTCATCCCTGCAGTGGACAAACTTTGTCAAGTATACCAGAATAGTGTCATTCTTCTCCATCTTTATTTTCCTGAGTTTATCCTTGAGCGCCAACTTCCTCTGATCACTCTTGCTTTGGAATAAATCTGTCAAGGCTTTCCACATCAAGTATGGAGAAGCTTTTCCATGCAGGCTGGATACAATGTGATCCTTCACGCCCTCCAACAGAATCCTTCGACATTTTGTTGTCTTCTTTTGCCAAGCCTCAACTTGAGCAGCATCAATAGGCTTTGGGACTTCAGCATCTATGAACTCCTTCAACCCGTTGTCATCTAACACCGCCTCCATCCTATCCTTCCATGCAATATAATTCGAGCTGCCTTCAAGGGAATACTCCAATCGCAATCTGTTGAAAGACATTTTGACTTCGACACCAAGAAAACACTGCTGCAAATTCGAATTCCACCAGCTCAAAACTCAATCGCTTCTAATCTGTGAGAACAAAGTATTTCTAGCACAGAGATCGACTGTAGGGGCATTTACTGGATTTTTCACCTTTCAAAGAAAGGATGAATCCAGAGGCTACCTGGCCCGCTTAAAGACTCTGTCTACCGAAATAAATTGTAAACACTGTAATAGATCCGATGATCAATTCTCGCTCCGATACCATGTAGAAATTTGAATAATAGCTGAGTTATTCACCGAGATTATCCTGATTACACACTATTAAAGCTTCATGCATAATACATAACCTCTTTTACAATTGATCATCAATTTGCAGAAATAAAAGCAGTCGCATGCGCACATTAAAACATAATCAAACACAGATATAACACAGTATGTAATGGGGAAAGCTTACAGCTGAAAACCCCCAACTATCTATATATTATAGTGATAGAGAACATGTAACAATACATAGTACAAACTCCTCTCAAGCTCTCAGCACTATCTCCAATTGTTACACACAAACTAGCTCAGATCTGAACAAGTCACAGGTTCAAATCTCCTCCACTGTTTGCCTGCCTCTACTGCGCAATCCAAGATGAGAATGAATGAGATCCAAGTTCGAATCCCCTTGGCTTATACTGTGCAATCCTCATTGGCAGTCTTAATCAATGTGTGTGCAAAACTCATGCACAAGTATGGTCACAACTGATAGTCACACTCACCCTTTCACCCACCTCTAACACTGGTCTCCACTAAACTGTCCATGCATTGCAGTTAACTGATGTATTCTTTAGTTGATTTATGAGTTAATAATTAGTGAATTAATTAATAATTAATTCACACCACTCATCACTAGTGTATTTATCAATTAGACTAAATACAACTAGTTCAACTAAGTTAAACCGAACACAACTCCATCAACTGTCTCATCAACTCCACCAAATGCACTTACGTGAGTTCTAGCCCAGAATCGACTGTCTGACAACTGGTAACTCACCGAAACGCAATTCATGCAGCCTTCTACTTGCATGTGCCACATCCGTAGCTCGAACTGAAGTGCTCCAAGAGGATAAGATAATGTTTATGGTCCAAATATTATTAAGAGCTAATAATATTCGACTGATCTATTTTTAGACTGGCAGTCTAAAAATAGACTTCGCCCAATGTCTAAAAATAGAGGTCCATCTGTTTTTACCAACTTGACCAATCATCCATAAATAGCATCCTGAAACTCATAGACCATGATCCATATGTCTGAAAATAAACATAGTCTAAAAATAGACTTTGCGACAAAAATCACCTGTGTGGCCCCCGCCTAGTTTAGGTGATCACTTTCCAACTAGGATCAAGAAAGATGTTTCAGGGTGCCTCCTTCACTGTTTCTTGTTGCAATCTTCAACATGATATGAGAGAATGCATTGTAAATAAGTATTGTAAAAAAATGTAGTCTGCTGGAAAAAGACTCAATTCTGGTGTAAAAAAATGTATTCTGCTGCAAAAAACTCAATTCTTGTGTAAAAAAAAAATTGTAATTTTTTTTTTGCAGAGGTTTTATCTAGGGGAGGTCGGACTTGGGGGAGGTCATACCTAGCGGTGGTCAGACCTGGGGGAGGTGGGACCTCGAGAAGGTCGTACTTGGTGTTGAAGATTGCAACAAGAAACAGTGAAGGAGGCATCCTGAAACATCTTTCCTGATCCTAGTTGGAGAGTGATCACCTAAACTAGGTGGGGACCACACATGTGATTTTTTGTCGAAAAGTCTATTTTTAGACTATGTCTATTTTTAGACATGTCGATCATATTCTATGAGCTGCAGGATGCTATTTGTGGATGGTTGGTCAAGTTGGTAAAATAGATGGACTTCTATTTTTAGACATATTGGGCAGAATCTATTTTTAGATTGCCAGTCTAAAAATAGATATGTCGAATATTATTAGCTCTTAATAATATTTGGACTATAAACATTATCTTATTCTCTTGAAGCACTTTAGTTTGATGCCTGGATGTGGCACATGCAGCTGACAGAAGGAAATATGCTTTTCCTAGGGTTTAAGTGAAGCTATTGCATGAATACTTCAGTTAGAACTCATGTGACAGAGTTTGGTGGAGTTGATTGAGGAAGTTAGTGGAGTTGTATTCAGTTTAACTAATATAAACATAGTTGAGCTTTTGTATCCAAGTTAACTAATAGATACAATTAGTGAGAGTGGTGTGAATTAATTATTAATTAATTCACTAATTATAAACTCATAAATCAACTAAAGAATACATCAGTTAACTTCAGTGCATGGACAGTTTCAGTGGAGACCAGTGCAGAAATAGGTGAAAGAGCAGGTTAACTATCAGTTGTATAATGTTGTTATTTTCAACACACAGATAGGTTGAGTAATCAATGAGGATTGCGCAGTTCAATCTAGGTGGTTTATCTATATAAAGAGACCATCCCATAGCATTGAAACGCGCAATTGAGGTTGGCTATCAAGTGGCTAAAGGTTGGAGCATGAGTTTTGCTAGATCTAGCTTGATAGTGTGTAGCAAGGGAGGTAGTGCATGAGAGCTTGCAAAGAGCTTTGTACTATGATTACAGCATGATCTCCATGACATGTATAATATACAGATAGTTGGGGGTTTTTAGCTATAAGCTTTCCCCATACATACTGTGTTAATGTGTACGATGATTTGATGTGTTATCGCTTGATTTTATTTCCGCATGTTTGATGATCTGAGTGGAAGAGATTATGTGTTGCATATAAATTCGAATTGTATGTGATCAGGATAGTCTCGGTGAATAATCAATCATTATTCAGCAAATTTCTACACTTGGGGAGGTCGTACCTGGGGAGGTCGAATAAGGGGACATGACGGCCAAGGGAGGAGGGCAAAGAGAGGGCAGAGGAGGGAGCGGGTGGAGCTGACAGTGGAGGGAGGAGGGCAGAGGAGGGAGTGGGGGAGGTGACAGCGGGGGGAGGTGAAAGCGGAGGGAGGGTGGAGGAGGGAGGAGGGGAGCGCGAAAGAGTACGAGGAGAGGAGGAGTGCGTTGCAGGAGGAAAGCAGTGACGAGAGGTAGGAATGATGTGGGAGCCCGTAGGCGATGCGGAGTTGCGAAAACCGAGAGGAGGAGCTGACGAGGAGCGTGAGGGAGGAGAGTGTTGTGGGAGGGAGCCAGAGTGGGAAGCAGCGAGTTGTGTAAGGGAGCTAGCGAACAACGAGCAACAACGGTGGGAGAGGCTTGGAGCTATGGGCCTACTCCAGAGTATGGGAGATGGATCAAAACAATTCAACAACGCCGCAAAACACTTCAATGCAGCAAAAATGCACAGGATTTTGCAAGAATATGACAGAGGTGTCAGTTTGCAAAATGAGCAGAGACAATTTTGCAGAATAGAGGGAGTTACAAGAGGAGGGAAGCCAAAAAAAGAGTTGGCTCTGATACCATGTCAGACCAAGAGGTAGCTCCACAAAATGAACCGTGAGATTTGATTGAGGGTGCTCATGAATATATACATGGAGGTGAGACTGTTGGGATTTATTTCCCAATGTCTCTTAGACTTCCTTATTTCCTATTTTACACTAATGTATAATTTCACCCAATCCCTTAAAATTAGGTATCAATAAATTTGTTCAATTGTTCCTCTAAAACTATAAATCGCTTCACCCCGTCACACCATACACATACACATATCTAATAAATTTCAAAATAACAAAAAAAACCTATAATACACAAAATTATTGATCTAACATTTATATATACAATCTCAAGTCCTAACATATAGCAACCCCATCATGTATGAATAAAATTTATTCATCTAAAATAAGTAAAAGTTAGTCATCTAAAATAACCTACTTATTGGTACTCCATAGAGGTACACTCATCTCCTACATATTTACTTATTTCCTTAAAAAGAAAACAACTTAAAACTTTATCATTTAAAAATAATAAATCATACTGCAAAAAAAGTAATAATTTAACTCTCTTAAATATACAAAACCCAGCAATACGGTCACAACAATATCATGTTATTGTAACCCGCTTTTATTTGGTTTACATTATTGAAACCCCACTTTTATTCGGTACACCTCAAAATGAAAGTGTGTATCACTCGTAACAAAATCCATTGGATACTCTAAAATGAAAGTGTGTGTATCACTCGTGACAAAATCCATTGGATATAGACTTTAGAGACTCACATGACACAAGATGATGAAATCCAAGAAGCATGATTTCCTTCATTTGAAATCATTATTTTTAAAGCTAAAGTGATATTATATTATATTATTAGGATGGGTTGAAATCATTATTTTTAAAGCTAAAGCTATATCACATGATTAGGATGGATTGTCTTAGGCATATCATATATTGTTAAAAAATTAATAAATTTTAGAGTGAAATATTAGGTGGAATGAATATAGTAGACCTAAATTGTTAAGAATCTAATAAAAAAAAAATTATCATTCTAAGCAAGAATTTAACTTAACATATAAAATTTATGTGTATATAAATTGTATTACAAAGATGTAAGATAGTTTAATGTGGAAATAACAAATGATGAGTTTTATTTTTTAATTAATATTTCTTTATAAGTGTAATGTATGAGTATCAAGAACATATTAAAAAAATTAGTTGATAGTAAAAGTATTTTATAACTAGTTATTTAAAAGTAAGAAAATATAAGGTATTTTAATTGAGATGTAATATTGAAGAAGTTTAAATGATTGTTTATGATTTAGATATGGGCAAACTAGTTTTGTTGTGCTAGCTCCCTCATCAATATAATAAAAATGTGTTTAGGATCGTCTCAAATTAGTTAGTTATTTGAGGGTTTATGTGTCAAGTTTTGTGTTTTTTAATGAGAAATTCATGAGTTAATTAGCTGTAAAAACACATATACAACAAATAAAATGCAGATAAATAACAAACAGCAAAAACATTACACAATAACTGATAACGAAGTTCACCCCTCCTTGGCTACATCTCTATGGACCTGCTTCAACTAGTTAGGCCCTCTTTGGATTAATGATCAATTCTCTAATTACATGCAGCTACAGTGCTCCAATGGCTTTGCATCCTACTCCATTGGCTTCAGAAGGCCCAAAAACCTCAAAATAGACTCTTCAAGCTCTGAAAATGGTCTTCAAATGGTCTAGGTGTGACCTCCTCTCTTAGTGGCCCTAGGTTTCTTTAATCTTCAAAGTGGAAAAATCACTTGCATAAGTGCTCCAATGCCTCTGCAACCTGCACCATCATGCTCAAAGCATCAAAATCATCTAGGAATGACTCTTCTTGAGCCAAAATTGGTCAAAAAATGCCAAAGTTATGGCTCATTCAGTTTTCCCTAGGAAAACTCCTCCAAAACTGGGAAAACTCCAGTTAAGCCCGCCAAAATTGGAGATCCACTAAAAATGGCAGACTCCGCCAACTTTTCGCCAAGTTAACTGCTGATTAACTAACTATTAAGTGCGGGTTTAATGGTCGTTTAGAGCATTAACTGCAATTAATAAAAAATCTGTTTTGAAAGTCAGATTAACGCCATTAAAATGGGATTAGGGTTAATTAACCCTGCTTTAATGGTAATCTCGCGCCATTAGTTTTAATCTCCACCATTATCACAGCGCTCTTCCACGATCGTTGGGGTGTAGTCATATGGTGAGGGGGTTGGCCCCCTCCTTTTACCCCGCCATTCAAACCAGTTGAATTGAAATATAAGTGGTAAGCTATATATGTTTAGTTGTAAAGCATGGGCATAGTGGTATCGTGGTGCGCTAGTGCGGGGGAGGTCTCGGGGTCGAGCCCTTACCTCTGCCTTTCCGCCGATTAATAATTTTGCATAATATATAATACATCCAACCTTTGATAACATTTCGGACTTTGGACTTTAATATAAAATCGACATTTGAACCTTTGTCCACCATATATGTTGGAAATTTGACTTTGACCATATAATAAAATGCGCCCACCTTGATATATGTAATTCAACCTTAGCATAAAATTGAACCTTCAATGGGGGCATGTGGCGACCTCCGGGCTAGCCATGTGTTTTCATGCCATTGATTCATCAAAACCCAATAAAATTGCGCCATGTGCCCAAAAATTCAGCCCACGTAGAAATTGACACTTGTCATCTTGTCATTGGGCCGGAGAAATACCCAAATTTTGACCTTTGACCATGTTTGACCCCCTTTTAAAAAAAAAATCGTGTGTTTGGCACAGCGATCAACGGACTCTAACTTTCACATACGAACTCTGTTTCGAGTGAAACGAATTGCACTAGATTCCTAGTGACAGGCCCAATCCGTCCGTTCTAGTTTGGTGTGATTCTGAGCACTTTGAATTTTTGGAAAATTTTTGCCCCCAATCCAGATATCGATCATTTATATTATTTGGCCTATTAGTCTTTTAATGTTTTATATTATAATATCCAAAAATAGAATTTCTCTTCGTTAATTTTTGGAGGAAAAAAACAAAGTTTTATCATTGGATGAAAAATGGGAAATGAAAAGGAGTATTTTTATTCTTTCTCATATTTCTCTATGTATATTCTTACCACTACATTGTGGTCTAATACGAATGATTCTACGAGCCTTGAAATTATAGCAGATATCTTATTGTGAACAATCTTGAAGACTTTGAAGGAGTTGTTTGAATAAGATAATAATAATCAATTCTAGCCCGAACTGTTTGTAGGGGATCCTTACCTCTAGTGTCCCATTTGATCCGACTAAATGGCTAAAGCACCCAATTCATAATTAGAAAACTCACAAGTTCAATTCCTCTTAGATTCATTAGGGTGAAAAAGGGGGGGCGGGGGGGTGCTAAAAAATAAGGGAAAAAATAAGAAGAAGATATTGGATAATGAAATTGGAAGAGATACAAAGTTATCAATTTCTATGTGGAAAACCCATATGTTTTGGTAGATTTTCTCTTCAAGCACTTAAACATGCTTGCATGACATCTGGGTAGATAAAATTTGGACGAAGCATTTTTTCTTGGTGCTCTCACAGAACTAGCTTCTTGTATCATCAAACCATCACCCATTATTGTTGCTCCAACATTAACCCATTATACCTTTTTTTATTCGATAATGTTCATGGATTTCATGAATGGATGTCAGAGGTTCAAATCCTATAGAGTGTGATTCTATTCCTATCAAATCCAACCCTCTAAGGGGCCCTAATGGTTTGGATCTGAGCAAGTTATGAAAATACATATATCCTTTGCAGGAACGACCTTTTTCATTAAAATTTTGTTATAAAAGAAAAATTAGAATTGTAATTTTTCATTTCTAGATTTGCATTTTTTTTTATTATAAAAATAGTTTTAATATTCTAAAAAATCCATATGGTATTTGGATTATGTAATTTCAACAATTAAAATATGTGATTTTAGGAATTGGTCACTTGATTTTGGTAAAAATTATCAGAAAAGGATGTTTCAAAAAGACCCCAATCATGGCATGTTTAGATTCCATTCAAGACTATACCCAATATAATTGGAGATGATAAGAAAATTGGTTTTGTATAAACATAAAGGGATATTGATGGGTAATATTGGGAATTCAATTTATATCAACCAAAAATACATAAACAAAGGAAGAAAACATGGAATCTACAGTGTAGAAGCTTTTCATAAGAGTGGGCTATAGAAAAAAGAAAGGTACTCAATGTACAAAAGGCACTAAAAAATCATGTACAAGAATGCTACAAGAAGGGAGAACATAGGAAACATACGAAAAGAAAAAAAAGTCAATGGGAGATCAAAGTGCAACATTACCTGATGCTTAACATCCCATAGCATGAAAATTACATACCAACATAACTAAGAACTAAAATACATAGATAGATGTGAAATGGAAGGATGGGAACAACCATATGAGTTATGAGAGGAATTGTTATCTTGAGTATGTGGAAATGGGTGTTGGGTGTGGAGCCTGATTATCTTGTTTATTTTGTATCACAGCATTGGACCCCTGTACCTTAATGGGGCGGCAACGCCCCCGAAGCTAAAAACAGATGTAAAATTTCCTTGTAAAAGTATAGTAATTTCTAGTCAATCTGGGTCGTTCATTAGGCGGATGATCTGACGGTAGAAGTTATGTTTAGTTTAGGTTTTTTTGCCCTAGAAGGCAACCCCTCGCTTGTATGAGGGTATTGTATTACGGCTGTGTATTATATGTGTATTCTCAGAGCGAGAAACAGATAGGGAGACTGTGAGAGAGAACAGAGGATATTACAGCGGATTTGTTGTAGGTTGTGTCTCTTCATTTTGCTGGATAATAGAAAGGAAGGACTAGCTGTTTGAGGTGGACGTAGCCCAAACTGGGTGAACCACGTATATCTGTGTCTCTCTGTTTTTATGTGTTTTGTGTGCTTATGTTTTCCGCATATTTTATGTGTTTCATTGCTCTGTAATATATATAATTTTCTAACAATTGGGAGGTAAAAATAAAGCAATACTTTTTCTTGCTTTTTCCAACATACCTGGGAATAAGGGAGACATTGGAAATGAACATTCCATAAGGATATAATCATAAGTACCATAAGGTTAGTTGAGAAAATGATATAGGCGGGAAGTTAAGGGCCAAAATCCAATTAAGTGGACCAAATTGTTAATTCAGGTCCTATGATTACACTGCTATCCAAAAAGGGCATTAATGGGTAACAATGAGAATTCGTTTAAAATCAACCAAAATGAGATAAAAAAGAGGAAGAAAAGCATGGAATTGACAATGTAAAATATTATCATAAGACTGGGATATAGAAAAAGAAAGATGCTTAATAAATAAAAAACTATAAAAAGTCATGTATAAGAATGTTGTGGGAAGGGAGGGGTGGTAGCAGCAAGGGGTGTTATTCTTCACCTCGATGATCAAAAAGAGTTGCAATTCACTTGGGGACTGGGCACCTCAACCAAGTAGAATTTCTAGCTTGATGGCATGATTTAGAATTGACTATAATGAGGAGAATACACAAGCTAATGGTCTGTGATGACTCAATGATTGTGATTCAACATGTATGGAAAGCCAGGGGAAACTATGCCACCTCCCTTTCTCCCATACTGCAAAGGATCATATTGTGAATTCAACACTTCGAGGATATAGAGTTTTATCATGTGTATCGACACTTAAATTTTGAGGCTAATACCATGGAAAAAAAAGGTGCCACCTTGGGCCAAGGAATAATGGAACAACACCAAAGTACCATAATGCACTTACCTTTGTTATGATTAATTTGAAAAGTTATTCCCTTAAAAAATATGAGCATCATGACATCCAAAGCCGAGAAATATGTTAAAGGATAATCACATCAGGTATAAACCAAAACTATCAACATTTAAATGACCTGACTAAGTTTGTACCATTGCTAATTGGGAAAGCATAACAACGGTTCAACTAGAAGAAGAAGAAATCATCCTAATGTCCATAAGGTTAAATCTAGTTTATGGGACGGATTGCTTCTCCATCTAATTTTTGTATTCAACATTTTCCATATGAAGCCTCACAATAAACACTCCCATATTTTTGTATCACATACTCGAAAACCAATGGAGGAGTACCCCACTTTGAAGGCAATCACACCTGGGAAAAACGAGAACATCTCGGAATTCCAACTGGAAGCAGGTCGAAGTATTATAGTTTTAAGTGTGGTGGATCCGAGCAAGGAATATTGTTGCATCAAACTGAAAAATGATTCACCTCAAAGAATATTTAAATTATTTTTTGTTTTCGTTTATATTGTTATACACAACATTCAATTAAGACTCTCTGCATTGGCAATTCCATGGATATTGCAGAGATGGAATTAAATGCCATTTAATGGAGAGCCAACAACTAGAGTGGGTTATTATTGTTGGTCATTGTCAATAAAAGGAGTAATGTTGGTCCAACATCGCAGGTGTTGATCAGGGATAAAGAGCAACCTGCAACAATAGACATTGTTTATCATATTGCACTACCTTGGAGAGAATCAATGGCAGATAATGTTATAAAATCTCTCGAGTTGGCACAAGAGAGAATTAATCAAGTATTGGAAAGATTGTGGAGGCCATATAAAATATGTTTAATTTTGTGAGGCAATGAAGTGATATGGAGGAACAAATTCATTTGAGACATAGCGATGGCGAAAGCGGCCACTAGGGTTTACAGTGAGGCTTTTCAGGCTCGCGCCGACTCGGCCATGCTGAGGGCTAGCCGCCTCCTTCACATGTTCCAGACCGAAGACAGAACCCTGCACCTTGGCGAGGTCGAATCGCTTTCTCACCTGTTGGATGCTCATGGGAATCCACGACCTGCTAACTCTGTGATGGATATTACTCCTGGTGGTGGGTGCGGCCAAGATTGGGCGCTCCTGGCAGTGCTGCGACCAGATCGACATGACAGACGGTCCCAGGCACAGGATGGCACACCGGATCTCTGCTATGTGAAGGTCCCTTTGAACTGGTACAACCAAAAATCACATTCCCATCCCGGAAGCGATGCTCCTTGGGTAGTCGGTGCTTGCTCTGCCACAACAGGAATAAATTTTTCAATTTTTCAAAGCTCATATCCTTGCTTTTTCAATTTTTATCTTTCTTGGACAGTCACGGCCGCCATTTCTAAATGGCCGTCTAACTGTGTGGAGACACGTCTGGCTTTCACCTTTTTTAACCGCAGGATAGCTCTTTTCTACGCCTATGCTCGCGGATCCCTTCTCTCGACTACCACTGCATTGTGCTTCCACATGCAGAGGCAGTATAGCAGGAATCTGGAGATAGCTCTGAAGCCCTGCAAATTCTCTGAATCCATTTCGATTCCTAACTCTGGCAGCCGGGATCCTTCTCATTTACGGCAAACGACCTTTCAGATCCAAATAATTCTTCTGACAGGCAAAACCCTGCTCCTTGGGGTCCAGCCCTCTCTTACAGTGCGCCAGCTCTCAGGGATCCTCGAACAGAGGCTGGGGATACCTTCCCCACTCTTGCGGCTCCTCTTCGCAGGCAAGCAGCTTGATAATGATATGCCTCTTTCGTCTTACAATATTGAAAGAAATGCCACAGTAATCCTTTCACTTCGGCTAAGAGGAGGTGTTGTAGGGCAATCCTCTGCCCCCAAGGGTTTTTCCTATAAAGATGCGGTTCATGCACAGCGTGCCAAGAAGGATGCCCAACCAGCTGTGGCTCCCAAACCTTTCTTGGTTGACAAAATGGAGGAAATCCCTGCCATTGAAATCACTCACCCTTCTCTGGATGATCAATCCCAGGTTTTTGCAGAAAAAGCCATCATATGCAGATTTAATGGACTCTGGCCCCGTACAGCCGATCTATACCAGTGGATACATTCCAATTGGACCAACAACAGCAAAGTCTTCTTATGTTCAAAAGGCTTCTTTATTGTCGTCTTTGTCTTCCCTGAAGATTACCAGAAAGCCTTAACAGGGGGCCCCTGGTTCTGGGGATCAGCTGGACTTTTTCTCACCCCCTGGTTCCCAGACTTCGACCCCTCTACTGCTGTCATCACCAAGCTTCCTATCTGGGTCAGAATTCCAAACCTCCCTGCGCATCTATGGCACTTTGCGGTCTTTCAAAGCATCGGGGACACATTAGGCCGCTTCCTGGCCACAGACACCTCAAGGGGGGAGAAGGGTTTATATACCTTCGGCAGAATTTGCGCAGAAATAGACATTAGCAAAGGGTTGCCAGATCAGATCATCCTTAAAGTTGGGGACTTCCATTGGACGCAAACCTTGGATTATGAGAACACAGCCTTCAGATGCCGACATTGTCATCAGACGGGGCATCTCCAGAATACATGTGCTACATTCCTCGATAAAAAGAAGAATATCTTTCGCCAATCCAAATCCAAGAGCTGGAAACCTTGTGATAAACCCCCTATGGATGACTTTGAAACCTCTAGCTCGGATGAGGAGGACATTGAAGTGGAAGAGGAACACTTGGAACATCCGAAGGACTCGCCCTCAGCTTGCCCCGAAGATCCCTCTGGGCCTCTGATCTCGCAGAAACGCTCGTATGAGACTTCTTCTTCAGATTCAGACAAAGAGACTCCTCCTTTAGCACTGAACAGTCTGCAAATGGTTCCAGTCCAGCCAGATCAGAACGGCTGGGTCAAAGTTAGTAAAAAGAAAGGGAAAAAATGTCGATTGGGAGACTCTGCCCATGCTGGGTAGACCCCTAAGTCTAGCACGTTCTTTTCTGCTCTCCTTGTTATCTTTTTGCTTTTGCCATGGTTACTCTATGGGACCGAGGTTGATACAATATCATTTCCGGCTCCCCTGCTCTTTAGCTTCGCTTATCTGCAAGCTTTGATTGTACTATATGTTTTTTCTTAATAGAATTAGTCTTATTCAGAAAAAAAAAAAAAATGAAGTGATATGGAGGAAAAGTAAAGACAAAGCACATTTTGCATTATTGAACAAACACTATGAATTGATGCAGAGAAAAATTGAGAATCTACATGTCGCATTAGAAACAAATTGGTTGTCATGGATATTATTAGGTTGATAAAGGTGGAGGCAGATCTGTAGGGGAAATGGTATCCAACAAACTTCATACACTAGTGGGGATCCATCAATGAAAAATATTAGAAGTGCAATGGATTGCGACCTATAGACTAAGGACACTGAATCCGAACAACTAGAAGAAGATTCTAAAACCAGGCTGTCAACTTTCAAATAATTGTTTAATGTTATGCAACTTTAAGTTGTTTTTAGGTGTGTTTTGTAGGGTATATTATAGGCAACTACTTAGAATAGTTGGTAAAAGATGTAATAGGCATAGAATTGTTTTTATTTATTTATTTATTGGCTTTGTGAGAATAATGTTGTATAAGAAAATAATGAATTTTGAAATAATTCTAGCCTTGAAGTCATATTTTGATTTTAATACAAAGTATTATCTATTTTTTTTTAATGTTACAAGAAGGGAAAATAAAGGATACATGTCAACAAAAAGTTAACATCTCCACTTAGACAATTTCAATAGACAATGGGAGATCCCAGTGCAAACCTAATTAATGATTAACATCCCATGGCATGAAAGTTTATAAGAACAAAACTAGGAACTAAAATGCATAATTGGAGATGTGAAGTGGAAAGTTGGAAACAATCATATGAGTCATGGGAGGAAAGGTTATGTTGAGTATGTGGAAATAAGAAGGTATAAATCAAGCAATTCTTTCGCTTACATTGTGCAACACACCTCCAAATAAGAGAGACATTGGAAATCAACATTTCATGAGGATATAATAGTAGGTACACATGTTTAGTTGAGAAAATGATATAGACAATAAGTTAATGGCCAAGAACCAATTACATAGACAATAGATCTTATGATTACACCACGATCCAAAAAAGGGTATTGATGGGCAACAATGAGAATTCAATTAAAATCAACCAAACGAATTTAAAAAGAGGAAGAAAGCATGGAATGACAATGTAGAATATTGTCATAACAATAGTATATGAAAAAAATAAAGATACTCAATAAAGAAAAGACACTAAAAAGTCATGTCCAAGAATTTCATAGGAAGGGAAAACAAAGGAACATGCCAAAAAAGATAACAACGGACAACTTCAATAGATAATGAGAGAACAAAGTGCAAAACTACTTGATGCTTAACATCCCATGGCATGAAAAGTAGATAACAACACAACTAAAATTTAAAATACAAAGTTTGAGAACAACCATAACATACCTATTATGAATCATGGCATGAAATATTATGTTGAGTATGTGAAAATGGGGAGGTAGAACAAGTAACACTTTCTCTCGCAATATATAACATATCTAAAAATAAGCAAGACATCGGAAAACAACATTCTACAAAGATATAATGATAGGTACCATGGTTAGTTGAGAAATTGATATACACAAGAAGTTAATGGCCAAAACCCAATTTTGGATTTAGGTCCTATGATTACACCACTATCACAAATATTTTATTCTTTTTTAAAATTAAGTACAAAATATATACTTTGTCATCAAATATGTATCAATGTGAATTTTACCAAAAAACCGGTTCATCATAATTAATAAAACTTTAGTAATGTGATTTTTGATAATATCTTTGTGTTTTCATATGAAAAATATTGATGTTTTGATTTTCAAGGGAGGCTAGGTAATAAGACTCGAATTTATTATTAGAAATACTCATTATAAAAAGTTATTATTAGAAATATTTGTTATAAAATTAACATGACACAAATAGAAAATGAACTTACATGAAGAGGATAACAATATTTCTCCCAATTACTTGAACTAAACCCAATTAACTTAACCATAAAACTTGATCTTCAAGATTTAAGCATATCTTTAAAAACTTACATCATTGTGTTAGGAGGTACTCTCCAGCTACATATGAAAAAATGATGTAATGTCCTATCATGTTATGTAAACAAATTGACTCGGTCAAATTACAAAAACAAATAAATAAAGAAAGATCCTTTAAGCCTATTGAGCAGATTCACTATGAGTTGCTTGACAACAATACAATCCATGGTGTTAGATCTTTCTCTATCTAGCGACTTTGTTTCAATGGAATGTTTTTCCTTTATGCAAATTATTTTTCTATTGAACTGATAAAGTGTTTATTCTGATGTAGTCCACTATTTTTGCTATAGCTAGGAATCTAATGTCTCCCCTCAAGTATACTCTGCTAGTTTACTTTTGGATAATGCTCTGTTTTTGCTTTCCTTGATCGCAAGATGATGTAGTTTATTTATTATCCTCTGAATTATGATACTTGGAAAAGCAATGTTGCATATGTAACACTATTTGTTTTCATTAATGAAAGATTTTTCCTTTTTTTCTTTTGATTAAATAAATAATAATCATAATAATAATAATAATTGAAGTAAAGTAGTCGATTTACGGTTTTAAATCAGTCTAGATCTGTCTTAACTCTGGATCTACCAAGCCTAAAGAGAGATCCAATTTCTTAATTTGCAAACTTCTTTTAGAGTGAAAGGAGATTTGATCTCTCTTAGTGTTGATAGATCCAGAGTTAAAATGGATCTGAATTGCTCTCAAACCTAATATGATAGCGATGTTGTAATGTCAACATAAACCTTTTGATTTAGTCAAAAATAAAATAAAATAAAATAAGATGTTCAAATCTCTCCATAATTAAAGTTATAAGAACAAAAAAAATAAAAATTATTAATTATAATTTTAACTATAAATTTATTAAGTTAAATTAAACAATCAAATTTGAGTAGTTTATAAGTTCATTGTATTGCATAGCCTATGATACTTGTATGACAAACATCTTAACTTCAGACTTATGATACTTGTATAACAAACATCTCAACTTCAGACTTTGTCTTTCTCTTGATAAATCCAAATTTAAAATAAACCTAAAACATAAAACTTTAACTCACAAAATAAATAAATAAATTTAACTACTTATCTACTTTTAACTAGCTCCCCCTTAGTCCAAACACTTACGTCCTTCAACCGTTATGATTAACCTAATTATCAACTGCCACTAACCTACTAGCTCCTATCATTTCCCTAAGTAATGGATTCAAACTATAATCAACCTAATTATTAACTACCACCCCTAACACCATTAACAATGCAACTACTACACCGGCATTTGCACATCACCATTTAGCAATTCTTCTTCATACTTTTTCAAATTGCAATTTTGAAAACCATAATTTTGGATTTTTCTTCATGACATTTTAATATTCTACACACTAAAATATAAATGAAATGAGCATGTAAGAAAAAAAAAAGTAGAACCATTCAAAACTGACAAACACGTGTGTACAACACGCTCAGGTTAAATGACACGTTGTCTTTTGCAGAAATATTCCACCGAATATTCCATTCGTCACGTGGCCCCTCGAGTGAATTGAAAACACGTAGGGACAAACGGTACCCGAAAACGTGATGATTGCCTTCCAATGACCGACACGTGTCCTAGGTCAGAACGGTCAAGTTATCGGAAACCGTCAGAAGGCACCGACCTTATCCATTCGCCTCTGTCTCACGGCACCCTGTCACACTGTCACCGCATCTGAAGAAAGTGGATTACGTTGGAATAAAGTGGAGTGGGACTCGGCGCCTAGTGGTTGGCGGATCTGTCTTGAGAGTGATGCCTGTCTGGCTGTCACAATAAATTTCTTCTTGTGACCACGGCCTTAGATTCGTTTTGTTTTGTTTTATTTTATATTTTATTTTTAACTTTTGTGATTTTTTTTTTTTTTTTTGGGGTGAGTTGTATAGATATAATAGGGTTTAATTACCTCGTTTTTAATTTTTTATAATTATTATTATTTAATTTTAAGGTACGAAGGTATACATACTATAGGCCAAGCTAGACACCATTTGACTACTAAGTCTGCTAAGTCTACGAAGGCATACATACTCTACTCCTCTCTAGTTTTGAACCTATGACCTCTTGGGAAGAAACACATGCTCTTAACCATAGGCCCACTAACGCTGTATAGCATTGTTAAATGCTAGATGTTTTTGTCTACGGGTTTTGGATAGATGGTGATCGTTTGTTAATGCATTCCTTGATGTTAATGCTAGATGTTTTGCTTTTTTGTTGGGCAATAATTTTATTTAATTTTGATTGAAATTTAGTATGAATTTTTTTGAATCTTAAGTTTTAGTCATATAATATGCAGAAATCTGAGTGTGTTAGAGGTTTTTCACGGTGCTGAATCTATTTATACACATTTCGTAGATGGTAAATTGGGTATACTTTTGACTGTGATTATGGGCCTCTCCTAGGGGAATAGAAGAGAGTTGAACATGTCATTAGTTACAATTGCAACAATATCAAATAACTTCCCCTATTCTGAACCAATTGAGCTAACTCTTAAAACTATTTTACACATTATTTTATTTAATATAAATATTTTATTTATTATTGTTATTATTATATCAAAATAAATATTATTATAATAATATTATAAAAAATGTTACTCGTTATTGTTATTATTATATCAAAATAAATATTATTATAATAATAATATCAAAAAATGTTATTAATTATTGTTATTATTATATCAAAATAAATATTATTATAATAATAATTTCAAAAAATGTTATAATTAAAAAAATTATGTGTTAATCCCACATAATTATATAATTTTTATGATAAAATATATATTCAAAAAAGTAAAAATATATATAAATTAATAAATCTTAGAATATATATTCAAAATAAGTAAAAAAAAAAAGATAAATGTGAGATTAAAAACACTTACCAACAATACAATCTATTAAACTAAATTGTTGAAACGTTTAAGATTATTATTATAAGAATTTTATCTATATAAACTGAAATTATTTTGCAAAACAAGTATACTACATTGTTAGAAAACATGTCTTAGTTCCATAGATTTAAAGGAACAAATGTTGCTCATTATCTATATTAGATGCATAAATAACTAACTATGAAAACTTTTGGCATTTCATTATCCAAGTGACAAGTATGTTGAGTCCCATGTTCCTCAAAAGCAATAATAAAAGAGTAAAACTTTCTGGATGAATAGATCTTTGAATAGACTTGAGGCTAAAGTCAAGGGTTCAATCTCATGCATATTTTGAGTTAAAGTGCATTAGTGTTGCATAAAAAAGGAGGGTTCAACCTCATGTATTTCTTGAGTTAAAGTGTATTAGTGTTGCATAAAAAGGGAGAGCATGTCATCGTAAGAGGATCATTTTTCATTATAAAAGTATAAAGTAACTATTTGAAAATCAATAACAAAAGGACCTTGTTTTTCTTGAAAAAACTTCATTGGAAATAGATGAGAAAGCATAATAACATTAGCATTAGAACTAATAATATTTTTTATTAATCATAAGCTCTTAAGATAAGTCTCATTGCAAAAGTTGGAGCCAATGGAAAATGAACTACAAAGGAGACACATAGGAAAGGGACTCAGTCTCTAGAGGTATTATATCAGGGATCCTAATGAGGGACACTTCAAGGGATCCTAATGAGGGGTAATTGAACAAGGGCATGCCATCGAATAAAAGGAAAAATTATTTTCTAGATATAAAGATTATTGAGACTTATTTGTTTGTGAATACATTTTTTCAATGATAATAAGAAACATAAAAGGCAACATGAAAGAAAAAATTGATATCACTCATATGAGTAATTCAATTAATATAGAGATAGAAGAACTTTATAAATACCCAACTGGAATACTAGAGCATGATTGCCAATTAGAATACTATAAGATGGGCCCTCTAAATGTAAAAAGCTATGCCAATATTTCTCTCCAAAAAATAAAAATACTAAAACCAAATTAAACCAAAAAAACCTTTATAAATACACAACTAAAATACTAGAACATGATTGCAATAAAATACTATAGATTTAAAGAAAAAAAAACCTCTAAATGTAAAATACTATGTAAAAAGTTATACCAATGTTACTCTCCAAAGAAAATAAAAATACTAAAACCAAAATAAATCATAAATATAAATATAAATGAAAACATATCACGAAATATTTTGAAAAAATCAATATTAAAATGAAAAGTGATACTAACATTATCTTTAAAACATTTATATATATATATAACCACTAACTTTGCAATTAACAAACCAACACAAAAGTAACATAGAAAGCAATGCTTCAATGAAAATGAAATTGTAAAAAAAATAAAAAAAAATCAACTCATTGTCACTCACCACATCCTACTAAACTGAACAATAACTCACATCCAACACAATTAATAAGCATCCAACATACTTAATATCTTAAAGATGAAGCATTAATGCTAGAAAAGACTAAGATGAATCAACAAAATGATAAGCCCCAACATTCCATCATGAATATATCGTCATCATCCAATAACCTTAATGAGAAGTTCATAAAAAATGGATGGAAAAGACCAAGAAAAAAAATGTATCATAAATCAAATTTATGTTATATAGATACAAATTTTAAATTTTATTATGATATTAAATTTATATAATTATTTAATATTTTATTTTGGAGTTGTTTTTAGTGTGATTTTTTGGAGTTTCTGGTGCTGGAATTCGGTGAAAAAAATTGAGGTGAAATCTTGATTTCTTTATTTAAACTGGTTTTTTGACAGTATATATGGATTCAACACCCTACAAAACCCCTAGGGCACTTCGATTGTGCAAGGTTACCCATCAAACTTCTATTTTCAATGAATTCCTGCAGGATTTTAGAGAAATTAAACCGAAAAAGCCTTCAAAAAGTCGCACTAAAAACAACTCGTATTATTTTTGGGTTTGTAGATAAAGTTAAGATATTTTAAGGTTAAATATTATTTTAAAAAAATAATGTCAATACAAAAAGGCAAAGTCATTTAATAATAAGATTCAAAATCATTACAATAAAGAATTCAATAATAACGTTCAAAGTCATTACAATAATATATTTAATATAAACTCATCATGTCACATTACAACAATATATTCAATATAAATTCATCATGTCATGAAATTTTATCATGATGAATTGATAATTCATTGGAGTAATTTGGGCAAGGCTCAAGATCAAACCTTTTGTTGCTACTATACACCAAGAGTAACCCCAACAACCTGCTAGCTAAATATACCAATAACTTATGACATAGTGAGATATGAGATGTCCCAACCCTACTGAAGTGGACTCTATCTCAGGGGGCACATACTCTTCAAGTCTTATCAAGACGAGCCAAACATGTCTTTTGGAATTGTAACGAATAGATGAAAGAACAAACTATGCTCCCAATAACTTGAACTACAAATCCAACACATTATCTCACGACATTTTAAAACTCAATGACATTTAATAATAAAATTCAAAACCATTACACTAATATACTCAATATAAACTTATCATATCACTAATAAAAACCAAATTTAAAAAAATAAAATAATAAAAACCAAATTTAAAAAAATAAAATAATAAAAGCAAACAAATTCACCATCTTAAACCAATTCAAATAAAATTAAAATTTATAATTACTTTACCAAAAAAACATAAAATATAATTAAATATAACGTGCCTGATAGAAATTATAAGTAAAACAAAAGTATATAAGAAAGAGTACCACGGAGGGGTGATGCAGGGCCCATATGTGAAGGTTCTCGAGCATAATCATTAGAACATGTAACCGACTTCAATGAACTATTCTTTTATTGTCAATCGAAAGATTTAATTTGAGATTTTCTAAATAATTATCTAACTTTGATCCTTTTATATATAAAAGAGGATGTTTACATAACGTGCCAACCAAAAGATAGTAAGTGATTTAGCCACCAACTAAAAAGATAAAGATAAAAGATACCAAGTTAATATATATATATATATAGTTGAAGATAGTTATTTATTTAAAATATAATTATGGTTTGTTTTAATTGTAAAATAATTTTAAATTTAAGATTTTTGTGATCTGTAATATAGATGAATATTTTTTAAATTAATTATATTATTAAAATAATATATATATATATATATATATATATATATATATATATATATATATTTTTTTTTTTTTGATTATGAATTGGTAGATGAAATGAATGTTTTTTTAAATGAAACTTATATTAATGTATTTTGTTATTGCAATCTTGTTAGAGAGGTGAAAACAACGTTTTTCCTTTTTCACCAATTTTTATTAAAACATGTTATTTGTAGCTATTTTCTATCTAAAGCCTACCATCATGTAGTATTGCATTTAAACTAGCTTTTTTGAAATATACTTAAAAGGATGTGTTTCAAGAATGTAAATTTGAATCATTTTGCAAATTACCAATTTATTTATTTATTTGAAAAAATAATGTCTTTTATTATAATTTATTCTAATTTTAATTAAATATAAATATAAATTATTTCATTTTATTTTATAATTTTTATATAAATAAAAAAGTTATTATATATAAAAATATTAAGTAATATTAGTAAGAAAGGAGATAACGAGTAAGATAAAATGATCTATTTAAATTGGATAAATAACAATTTAGGATATTTTGTTAATATTTTTTAAGGCTAGAATTTTAAATATAAAATTTATTTTAATACTAAAGATAATACATATTGTGTATGTTTTGTAAATAAAAATCACAAAATTATTACAAGTATAATTAAATTAAACAATAATATATTGAATTTGAGTAATATAATTATCACAATGTGTTGATACTAGAGAGAATATTGCTACATGATTAACAAAGCCTACTGATGTCATCTAAGCACAATCTAGAGCCACAACATATGATTGATGAGTTTGAAGTGCCTGCAACCTCATTTCCTCGACTTTCGCTTCCAACAATGAAATTTGTATAGTTTGTTAGAGTAGTATGGATATGATAACCTCTATTTGTCAGTTACAAATATCTTTGTGATAAGAAATTAAGCACATGTGTTGTCATTTCTTCCCCTGTAGCTTCAATGGCTTCACCATGCTTAGTAGTGGCTCACATAGTAGTGCACAATTTGGTGAAATCCACAATCCTTAACAAAATTTGTATCCCTATTACCAAATGACGTCAACTCGCAAAGCTCAACCCTTGTTCAAACCATTTTCTAAGCAATCAATGTGAGTAGTGACAGGAAGGGTGACAAGCACTGAATCCTTGGTTAAAACCAAATAAATACTCTTTACCCTTACCAGAAATCCCCTTTTCCTATTTCACATTCCAAGGAATAGCCATAAGAGAGAGCCTCAAGGGCATATACATAATGACATAGATTGTGGTTGCGGGAATTATCCCACCTAAAAGCTTAGAAGAGATTTTAAAGTACATTTTCCCTGTCATTGAAGTGAGTTGAAACATAGGAGCAAGCTTGTTGCGAGAGTGATCTTGTCTTATCCATTTAATCCAAATGATTTGGAGCAACTTATACATGTAATTATCCATGTGTATATTAAGTATAAGTGCAATTGGATAATTAGGGAATAGCTTGATAATAAATATGATCATTGATGATCAAATATCCAATGTTTCGTCATATAACCTTGTTTACTGGAGAATCAACAAAAGTATTATTGCGTCTTAAAATGTGGAACCATTTTAACATTTCAAAATACCTTTTAATTTTATGAATTCGTTGTAAGATCAAATTCAAAAGATTATTCCTCAAATCAATGGCTTTAATCATATGGTGTAGGATAAGGCTAGAGTCTAATGACCTAGGAAATTTCAATCTTTTGTGTGAGGATGAGTCCTTGAAGAAGAGTGTAATCTTCACCCTGATTCTTTATCTTACATCCAATGCTCCAAGTTAAACTATGTTCTAGAATTCCTTTGAAGATGGAGAGAGTCGCTCTCACACCTACCACACCTAATTAAATTTTGATTTACTTCTTAATGTTATATTTATTTTTGGATGAAATTCATATTTTAGGGAATTTTTTTGGGCATTGGGATAAACTGTTTGGTTACAATTTTGGTAATGTAACAAATCTAACCAAATGAGGACATCAAGTGAAGCTTAATAATCCATAGAGGCAACCATCCTAGGGACTTACCTAATACATCCTACTTGCAATTCACAACACTCATCAACCCATACTAACCCACTAAAATTTTATTATGTTATATATAAGATCTCTAATTAAATATCAAGTAAGCATAGACTGAGTTGTTCAAGTGGGTTGTTAACTCCCTTAACACTTGTGTTCGATTCCCCGAAATGACATTTTGAGCTTGTATTGATTAGGCTCAAGGAGTATGCTACTCTGTGGTCAATACTGGATGTATAGGCTCTTTCTTAGTCGTCGTCGTCGTCATCATCATCATCATCATCAAATTTAAAAAAATGTTTTCTAATTAATTATATATATATATATAATCTCTCATAGAAATATAAAATAAAATAAATTTAATTGTTTAAAAGAAGTACGGTATAACCATATAGCTCACTAGACAATAAAATATTATCATATAAAATTAAATAACTTTATAATAAAAAGTAATTATTATTAAAAAAATTAAAAATAATATAAATAAATTTTAAATTGGAAAAAATACAAATAAAATTTAAAGTAGTTTTTTCTCTTATTAGGTTATGTGAGTTTTGAGATGAATGACATGCTTAATTTAGGGATTAGCATCTAACCCATCAAAATCACCCAAAGATTGCACCAAGCTTAGTCCACCCCAATTCTTAGCATGACTGGATTTTTGCCCATAGAGCTTCAAACAAATGACCTTTACACTACAAAGTGCCTTAATAGAATACCATGTCATCGTCTATTTTACATTGGTGAGAAAATTTTAAAATAAATTAATTTATGTTTTGAAATCAAATTATAAATAAAAATATTTGTTAATTTAATAATGTATCATTAACAATAATAATAAAGATTTATTTAAAAAAATTGAAGTAAACTTTAAAATAAAATAAAAATATTAAATTTATATTTTTGAGTTATATTTAAAAACAAAAAAGATGGTTAATTGTTATTGATTCTGGAAGGGAACTGTGCAGTGGATTTGATATGTCCAGTATTTCGGGAGGACACTCCATCGATCACCAGGGACTCGAAAACTTGATGGTTGGAGTCAAACTTTTTGGCCTATGATGATGGGTGGAGTGTCCACCCAAAATGTTGCATGAATCAAATGCACTACATAGTTACCTTTCGGAATTCTTTAACAAAACTCTAAATACTTATAAGATGGTTAATGTTACAATATATCAATGTTTAAGGTAACCATTTAAATTAAAGATTTGGTAAATTCCCACAGGGATCAATTCATGATAAACATCAAAAGGCTTATTTCATGATATGTCTCACGCGTAGCTAAGATTAGAAAAGCATAAAAATTAAATAAATTATAAATTTATTATTATTATTATTATTTATTATAAAAAAAAAACAATTTATATATAAGTTAAACAAATATATATTTTTAAAAACATGTAATAAGATTTTTAACCATGGAGATTCATTCCCACTTTACCATATTTGTAAATAGTTTTGTTAACCATACCATGGACCAATATCATGGCTTATCAATACCACATGCCAAAAGAAAAACCGTGAACCATTTCATATAACACTTGTTCATAACTCATTTCATATAATACTTGTTCATATGACATTTTCTTTAATTAATCAATTTAATTAAAAGGGAAAAAAGGACATAACTACTTTGGAGATAAATCTCAACCTTAGATTTATGTATACTACTAAGAATATTCTAGAATATTCTGTAAATGTTAAATCCCTACCATCCACTTAATAATTATTGATAATTACGTTGTAAAGCATCCCTCTTTGAAAACAACTCCCCTCAACTGCCACTTGTACCATTGTGTACCGTTGATTTTGATGTTAGACGATTGAAATAATATCTACCTTAGGATTGAATATTATTATTAATCAATTACATAAATAATAGAAATAAGGAAAACCGTTTAAGGTCCTCCAAGCAACTGCACTGTGAAAGAAATGTCAAGGAAAAATGTCTCTGCATGTTCATTGTAATAAGCAGAGGGCATTTTCTCTTGGACACCATTACTAGACTTAGATTCGACATCTTCCGCAAAGAACTGTCGGTGGTACGCCTGTTATTTTCCTTCATTCCTTTGTTCCTATACAAGGGTTTGAAAGAGTATTTCCAGTCAATTTTATTAAATTGTTTCATTTTGTTGGGTTAATGAACATATTCATTAATTCACAGGTGTTGGAGGCGTTAATACATGGAGATCGGGCTCTATTTGAGAAGCACCTGGATCTAGAGAGTGCTCTAGTTTGGGTCTATTTTCCATCTTTATATTGAAACTATGTTCAGAACACCGAAAAGAAAAAATGGCATAGAGGAATTCATCTTATGTACGCATTGTGGGTCAAATAGCCTCCTTATTCATTGTGAAGAATTTGTTAAAGATCCTGGAGGATCCGTGTGTAGGTGTGGAACATGTCCTGGGAGCGCGTTATACGTGTATTGTTGCATAGTCAAAGGACACGCAGACTCGCTCAACCCTACGATAATCAATAAAATCAACCCTTCCAACCAAGTAAGTTTATTGAGTGTGCAAGTCCATGAAGCCAACGGTTGGGTGATGTCAGTTTCAACGACACTTCCTTGGGAGATATGTGCACGTTAGGTCACCAATAATATATAAACTCCAAGTCGCAACAAACACCCTCGTCGACCTTTTTTAGATCAAGTAAGTTTCCTCTACACTGGATTTTCCAAAGTTTCTCGCGTTGTCTGTCAATAAACACATGGAAAATGTGTAATTTTAGATAACCCGTCTGTAATTTTTTAAAATACAAGATTAGAAGTTTCTATTAAAAATATATATATGTTTTAAATTTCAATATATAATTTTTTAATATATATTAAATTATTTAATTTATTTAATTTAAAAAAGGAAATATCTATGGGTCTTGGATAGAAGGTGATTGGGTCTTGGTGGGCGTCAAATGAGGGATTAGTGTTGCGAGGGAGCTGGTGGGATTTGGAGGTTACGTTGAAGCTGTGTAATGGAAGATAAACTATGACGACGTGGGATTTGATAATACTATTGTCAATAGATACAGGAATTTTCATTCAATGAAGCCTGCGAGAGGAGATTGACATCAGAGAGACGGAACGCTACAAAAAAAAATTGGATCTCTTGCCTCATATGGGGGCTGGTCTCTGGAGACTTGACCCCGTTTCTGTAGATCGAGGTCATGGGGATCTCGTGCAAGTATTTTGTCTTGCAAATTTGTTTTTGGAACAAAGGTTCTCAAGTGATATTTTGATCGGAGTCCTCAACCTAATTTTGACATGGATATCACCCTTCTTATACATGGATTGGGACATGCGCCGGCTTGTTGAAGCTCCAATAATTGTAGATTTTCATTATATACACCCAGATCTGACATAGAGGTGTTCAAATTATAATCTTACAGTAGATCTAGAAGAAGAGGCCCACTTTCAAATTTTTGCAAAGATTCCAGATGGTAGATCTCTTCTTATAGGGGTTTAAAAGGATTCCTTGGTATTGGATCTGAAACACGAGATCTATAAAAGAACATATGTCATGTTAGAGATTTAAAGTCTGATATGCATAGGCATATCGCTTCAAGATGAAATGATGCTCCCATGCCAAGGCGTAGATCGAAATTCCTCAATCTTTGTCAATTTGAGGTTGAGGGGGGATTTTCCTGGATCCAGTTCCAAAGGATCATAGTTGAAAAAGGGATTAGTAAATGATGGTACGTCATTCAAAGACGTCCTCCCAGGGAAATCCATTGCATCAACCAAAACGGATCAGCCTCTCAATATGCCCAACCCCTATATTGTGGAGCAGTTGAATCAAGTCCCAACTTTGGTTGTAGATATCTCAGAAACAAATGATCTACGCACAACATTTGAATCCCAGGTAGTCATAGGTAGATTCAATGGTTTCTCACCAAAACCAATGAATCTATTTCAGTGGATTTTCACAACTTGGACAATTAATTGTGAGATTCACCTATGTTCCAGGGGTTTCTTCATAGTAAAGTTTGAATCATCAGAGGAACGAGAGCATAAATTACGAGAGGGCCCCTAGTTCTGTGGTAATGTGAGACATTTTGTCACCCCATAGTTCCCAAATTTTGATGCGAATACAATGGTAGTATCAAGTATATTGGTTTGGGTTAGGTTGCATAACTACCGCTTAATTTATAGCATCATAAAGTGCTAGAAGTAACTGGGAATCCCATAGGGAAATACATAAAGGCAAATACACAAAGAGTCGAAGAACGAATCTACACTTTCGCCAGAAAAGGTTTGTTGGACCACATCGTCTTGACACATAAAAAGCAATGTTGGAATCAATTTTTAGACTTTGAAAAAAATACTTTTAACGAATCTACACTTTCGCCAGAAAAGGTTTGCTAGACCACATATTCTTGACACATAACAAGCAGTGTTGGAATCAATTTTTAGACTTTGAAAAAAAGACTTTTAGGTGTCGAATATTTCGACAAACATGACATCTACAAAATACATGTTCTGTGGTCAAGAAAAATCCAAGGAGGACAAATAAACCATGGAAGAAACACAAGGAATGGAAATTTCCAAATCAACAGTCTGAATATGAAGAGGATGAGGAGGAAATAACCCCCCTACCAATGACGTAACCCATAATCCACAAGAAAGTGTGGAAAAAGGGGGAGCTAATCATGAAGTAGCATATACCCTAGTTCCGACAATGTAGCCGGAAAAGATGCCTGAAGAAAAGGAGACGGGAGGATTCAAACAACATCATGTTTCTAAATGTTCGGATTTCGATAAGGAAAATCCAAGAATAACTCAATAGAACCAACTAGCACTTGTAATGACCACTTCAAATCAAGGAGGATAGTGGAAGGTAGAAAAGAAGAAGGGGAGAAAAGAGTAACCAATTTTCTTCCTTTTTGGAGTAGCTTTTTTTATGTATTGTCTTGTGAACACCAGTTTCGTCTGTTTTGAATGAATGCTTAACGAACATCTACAACATGTAATTTTTTTTTCATTAATAAAATTACGATTTTTCCTCGTGGAAAAAATTAAGGTAAGTTTAAAAATAAAATGGCTAAACAATTTAGTAAACAAATTGGTGTTGGCTTAAAGCATTTATGATTGAAGAGACAGATTATGCCCCGCATTCTTAACAACCTTTTACTTTTAATTTTGAATTATTTATTTATTTGATTTAAAATTTTAATTAATAAAGAAAAAAATGTAGTTTTTCAAATTAATTTTAATATATGTTTTTTTAAAGCTTAGTTGGAACTATATCATCATCATGTCCAATATATCACCCCAATAGTGTAGGTTTTAACCCTGTACAGAAATTATCTGCAAACGAATCTTAAAAACAGAAAATAAGCAATAGTGAGAGAATAAAACATAAAACATATATACACAGAGATTTTCCCCTGGATCCCAAATCAGAACTACCAGCTTGATTTTTCATTATATTCCTTTTAACGTTACAACACATATATACATGCAAAGCATTCATAAACCACAATCCATTAACCTTGGATTAGAACGTAACTGTAGTTCCCTTGACCGGATCTACAAAATACTAGGGGACGAAAACCATCATGCCCCAAAACCATGTGCAAACCCATGCACAAAACCATGGGCGGGTTCGCCCACCGAAAAATAGGGTCCAAATTTTTTTCCCCTGCCATTGCCCCAGACCTCGAATAAGTGGGGCTGTTGCCTCCCCTGCTGCGCTCGGCACAAAGTACAGGTCAGAACTTTCACCCCCCCTATAACCCCTCCGCCCATGCGACTAATCGTGGAAAGAATATAACACATACCCAACATTCTCCCACTTGTTGTTTTCTTTCTGCAAGGGGCCATAGGAGAGCTTAGTCATTAGTCTAGCTCTGCAACACCCATTGTTTCTCTACACCAAGAGAACCTCTAAGTGCTCACAGACTTCGTCAATGCATCTGCAACATTCTTCAAAGTGTCCACCTTTACCAGCAAAACCCTTTTATCCTCAACCATATCTCTCACAAAGTGATATTGAACATCAATGTGCTTTGTCTTTGAATGATAAGCAGGGTTCTTACCCAAGAGAATTGCACTTTGGCTATCATAGTCTATCCTTATAGCTCACTGCAACAACCCCATACTTGAACACAATCTATGCAACCAAATTGCTTCCTTGCTTGCATGAGTGGATGCCATGTATTCTGCCTCTGTAGTTGAAAGAGCCACTACAGACTATCTTTTACTCATCCAACTGACTGCACCTCCAAATAGGGTACTTCAAGGGATCCTAATGAAGGGTAATTGAACAAATACATGCCATCGAAGAAAAGGAAAAATTATTTTCTAAATATAAAGAGAATTGAGACTTATTTGTTTGTTATGTCTCTAAGCCAAAAGCCGACCCATAAAAGCAAGTAAAGAGAAGAATACCTTTTTTCAATGATAACAAGAAACATGAAAAACAACATGAAAGAAAAAACTCATACCACTGACATGAGTAATTCAATTAATATAGAATCAAAAGAGTTTTACAACTAAAATACTAGAACATGATTGCCAATTAAAATACTATAAGATAACCCCTCTAAATGTAAAAATTTATACCAATATTACTCTCCAAAAAATAAATATACTAAAACTAAATAGTTTTAAACCATAAATATAAAAGAAAACATATCACAAAATATTTTGAAAAAAATTGGTATTAAGATGAAAGGTGATACCACCATTATCTTTAAAACATTTGTATATATAACCATTGACTTTGCAATTAACAAATCAACACAGTGACCTATAAAGCTATGCTTCAATGAAGATAAAATTATAAAAAAAAAAGTGCAACTCATTGCCCCTCACCGCATTCTACTAAACTAAACAATAACTCACATCCAACACACTTAAATATCTTTAAGGTGAAGCATCCAACACGCTTAATATCTTAACGATGAAGCATCAATGCTAGAAAAGGCTAAGATGAATCAACAAAATGATAAGCCCCAACATTCCATCATGAATATGTCGTCATCATCCATTAACCTTAATGAGAAGTTCATATAAAATGGATGGAAAAGACAAAGAAAAAAATGTAGATGAATCAACAAAATGATAAGCCCCAACATTCTGTCATGAATATGTCGTCATCATCCATTAACCTTAATGAGAAGTTCATATAAAATTAAAATGGATGGAAAAGACAAGGAAAAAAATATCATAAATTTTATTTATATTATATAGATACAAATTTTAAATTTTATTATGGTATTAAATTTATATAATTATTTAATATTTTAGTTTTTTGGTGTGTAGATAAGGCTAAGATATTTTAAGATTAAATATTATTTAAAAAAATTAATGTCATTACAAAAAGTCATTTAATATTAAGATTCAAATCATTACAATAAAGTATTCAATAATAAGGTTCAAAGTTATTATAACAATATAATCAAAATGAACTCAACATGTCACATTGCAACTATATACTCAATATGAATTTATCATGTCATGGCATTTTATCATGATGAATTGATAACTCATTGGACTAGTTTGGGTAAGGCTCAAGATTAAACCTTATGTTGCTATTTTAACATCAAGAGTAGCCCCAACAATCTATTAGCTAGAGATACCACTAACTTATGACTTAGCGAGAGATGAGATGTCCCAACCCCAGCGAAGTGGACTCTATCTCAGTGGGCGCCTGCTCTTGGAGCCTTATCAAGACGAGCCAAACATATCCGTTGGAATCGTAACGGTTGGGCCAAACATGTCTGTTGGAATTGTAACGGTTGGATGGGAGAACAAACTATGCTCCCAGTAACTTAAACTAAAAATCCAAAACATCGTCTCATAACATTTTAAAACTCAAAGTCATTTAATAATAAGATTCAAAGCTGTTACACCAATAAATGAAATGAAATGAAATTTTAACGTCCACAAGACTAAAAATAGTCTATGGGACTATGAGTTCCTTGTTTTTCGCCTTTTTCATTTTAGTTCTTTCTTATTCAAATTGATGATGAGCTGGCCCAACCTTCCAACAATCTCATTGCTGAAAAGACAATGCCAAGAAACCGATGCTAACATATTCCCATAACTTTCTCTGATATCTTTGAACGCATCACATTCCAAAATAAAATATTTTCCTGATTCCACTACCCTAGACGTGCAAAATGTATACACTCGTTCTTCCCAAGATTCTTTAGGCCTTTTCCACTGTCATGTTTCACACCGAAGATGATGCGAGTTGATTCTTATTTGAGCAATAAGAACCTTTGCCCTCCACAGAATGTTAGCTCCAATGTACTATTTTTGTTGGAGATCATACATAGGGTTGAATTCTTCAATGTAGTACTTCTTCTTTTCCCCATACATGTTTAGGAAACTTCTCCATAACAAAGTTATTTAGCTCCTTGCTATTTGTGGGACAAGCATTGAAGTAGATATTACATTTTTGCATCCATGTGTAGTTTTGTCTCATCCACGTTTTCTTTCTTTCACTCATGCCTTCCTTGAAGTTAAAATTAGGCCATCTACCTACTCCCATTTTCTTAATTCTTTTTAGATATCTTATGAGCCACACCATAGCAATTGCTTCAATGGGAGTTGCTCCTGTTTCACTCAATATTTTCTCATAAGGTACTGAACTTTTTATTTTGAACTAACTCATGATCAAGCGTTTTTTTTTTTTCTTTCTTTCTCAATTTGCTTCCATTTTGAGACAAGGGTGCTGCTATCCCACAATTCACACCCATATAGCATCACTCGACAAACTAGGAGTCCAAAAAGCACTTTAATCGTTTTCCAATCCCATAACTTTGGCTCTCTACATCTGTTTTGAAGATCATATAATGCTTTCCACCCTCCCAAGATTCTCTTCTTTCTGCAGTCCTCCCAATTAAGTTTGTTGTTGAAATCGATCCCGAGGTATTTGTACTCATTTACTTCTTCAAGAATGTTGCCTTCAAAGAAGAACGTATGTTGACTCTGCTTCCTTTTATTAGAGAAAATCATTATCTTGGTCTTCCTAATATTGACTTGCATCCCCACTGCTCTACAAAAATGCTCAAGGGCATATAGGTGCATCTGCAATCCATGGGCCGATTTAGAAATCAATACAAGATCATCAAAATATAAAAGAAGCTTTATCACAAACTCCCCCAACCGAACACCATCCCCACCTTGCAAATTTAGCCACTCTTCTAGTTTATCAATATATAAACCAAAAAGAGTAGGGGATAGAGGGCAACCTTGCTTGACTCCAATGTCACTTATAAAGCCTTCTGAAATACCTGCTGAGGTTCTAATTTTGACTTTCACCTCTTCATAAAGTCTATGGACAACAGCGCTATAATGCAAAGGAATTTCAAGTTCTTCCATTCTACTTCGCAACTTATCTCTAGGTACTATGTCAAATGCTTTTTTGAAGTCGACAAAACAACAAAATACTTCTTCTTTATCCCCTCAAACCTTTTCAATAATGTGTCTCAACGTGATGTCGTGATCCACCGTAGAATGCTTCGGCCTAAAACCCACTTGTCCTTTTGCCCTTTTTTCTTTTACTTCTGTCCACTTACTGATTCTATTTTCTACCATGCTGCCAAAAAGCTTTACAAACAAAAGATTGATCATAATAATTCTATAATTAGACAGATTATTAATGTCTCCACTTTTAAAAAGAAATATTGCTAGACAAACATATCATATCACTCACAAAAACCAAATTTAAACTAGAAAAATAATAACCACCTTAAACAAATTCAATGGAAATTAAAATTTATAATTACTCTACCAAAAACACATAAAATATAATCAAACATAACGTGCTCGATAGAAACTATAAATAAAACGAAAAGTATATGAGAAAATGTACCACGGAGCGGTCATGCATGGCCCCATATGTGAAGGTTCTGGATAATCATTAGAACCAGCTAACAAGACTTCAATGAACTATTCTTTTATTTTATTGTCAATCGAAAGATTAATTTGAGTTTTTATAAATAGTTATCTAACTTTGATCATTTTATATATAAAAGAGGATGTTTACGTAGCGTGCCAACCAAAAGATAGTAAGTGATTTGGCCACCAACTAAAAAGAAAATGATAAATGATAATATAATAACAAAAATAAATTAATTAATTAACTTGAAACAGTTTGGTTGAAGAGAACGACCGTATTCTCCAACATCAACCTAACGATGGTTTGTTTGAATTGTAGAATATTTAAATAATTATTAATATAAAAAATATTATTTTGATTTTTTATTTAACATTTAAATATTTATTAGTATAATAAAATATTATTTTGATTATGGGTTAGTAGATGAAATGAATCTTATTAGATTTTAGATTTTTGTGATCTATAAAGTAAATTAATATTTTTTTGATTAATTATATCATTAAGATTTGGTAGACGTTTTTTTTTCACTAATTTTTATTAAAACATGTTTCTTGTAGCTATTTTCTATCAATTTTAAAGAAAAAGTAGGGAAAAAAAGGCCCACTAGCTGGTAGTATTGGCATTTAAATTGGTTTCTTGAAATATACTTAAAAGGATGTGTCCAAAAAATATAATTTTAAATCATTTTGCAAATTACCAATTTATTTATTTATTTGGAAAAAATAATCTCTTTTATTATAATTTATTTTAATTTTAATTAAATATAAATATAAATTATTTTATTTTATTTTATAATTTTTATATGAATAAGAAAGTTATTATACATACCACTATTAAGTAATATTAGTAGGAAAGAGTATAGTGAGTGAGATTAAAATTATCTATTTAAGTTAGTTAAATAATAAATTAGGATATTTTGTTAATGTTATTTAAGGCTGAATTTCAAATATAAAATTTATTTCAATACTAAAGATAGTAGATATGGTTTGTGTTTTGTAAATAAAGACCACAAAATTATTACAAGCATAACTTATATTAAACAACATCATATTGAATTCAAGTAATCTTAATATCACAATGTGTTGATGCTAGAGAGAATATTGCTACATGATTAACATAGTTTACTGATGCCATCTAAGCACAACTTGAAGTGCCCGCAACCTCATTTCCTTGACTTTCACTTCCAACAATGAAATTTGTACAGTTTGTTAGAGGTATGGATATGATAACCTCTATTTGTCAGTTCCAACTATCTTTGTGATAAGCAATTAAGCGCTTATGTGTTGTCATTTCTTCCCTGATAGCTTCAATGGCTTCACCATGCTCAGTAGTGGCTCACTTAGTAGTGCACAATTTGGTGAAATCCACAATCCTTAACAAAATTTGTATCCCTATTACCAAATGACGTCAACTCGCAAAGCTCAGCCCTTCTTCAAACCATTTTCTAAGCAATCAATGTGAGTAGTGATAGGAAGGGTGACAAGCATTGAATCCTTGGTCAAAACCAAACAAATACTCTCTACCCTTACAAGAAATCCCCTTTTCCCATTTCACATTCCAAGGAATAGCCATAAGAGAGAGCCTCAAGGGCATATACATAATGACATAGATTGTGGTTGCGGGAATTATCCCACCTAAAATATTAGGAGAGATTTTAAAGTACATTTTCCCATCATTGAAGTGAGTTGAAACATAGGAGCAAGCTTGTTGCGAGAATGATCTTGTCTTATCCATCTCATCCAAATGATTTGGAGCGACTTATACATGCGATTATCCATGTGTATATTAAGTATAAGGGAAATTGGATAGCTTGATAATAAATATGATCATTGATGATTAAATATCTAATATTTTGTCCTATAGCCTTGTTGACTGGAGAATCAACAAAAGTATTATTGCGTCTTAAAATGTGGAACCATTTTAACATTTCAAAATACCTTTTAATTGTATGAATTCGTTGTAAGATCAAATTCAAAAGATTATTCCTCAAATCAATGGCTTTAATCATATGTTGTAGGATAAGGCTAGAGTCTAATGACCTAGGAAATGTCATCCTTTTGTGTGAGGATGAGTCCTTAAAGAAGAGCGTAGTCTTCACCCTGATTCTTTATCTTACATCGAATGCTCCAAGTTAAACTATGTTTTAGAATTCCTTGAAGATAAAGAGAGGCGCTCTCACACCTATCACACCTATATTTATTTTTGGATGGAATTCATATTTTAGGGAATTTTTTTGGGCATTGGGATAAACTGTTTGGTTACAATTTTGGTAACGTAACAAATATAACCAAATGAGGACATAAAGTGAAGCATAATAATCCATAGAGGCAACCATCCTAGGGACTTACCTAATGACCTCCTACTTGTAATTCACAACACCCATCAACTCATACTAACTCATTAAAATTTTATTATGTTATATATAAGATCTCTAATTAAATATCAAGTAAGCGTAGACAGAGTGGTTGAGGTGGGTTGTTAACTCCCTTACCACTTGTCTTTGATTCCCCGAAATGACATTTTTAGCTTGTATTGATTAGGCTCAATGAGTATGCTACTCTGTGGTCAATACTAGATGTATAGGCTCTTTCTTAATCATTGGGTCATTAATTTTAAAAAAATTGTTTCTTCATCATCATCATCATCATCATCATCATCATCATCATCATCATCATCATCATCATCATCATCATCATCATCATCATCATCATCATCATCATCATCATCAAATTTTAAAAATGTTTTCTAATTAATAAAATATATATATATATAATCTCTCATAGAAAAATAAAATAAAATAAAGTTGATTGTTTAAAAGAGGTATTGTATAACTATATAACTCATTAAGACAGTAAAATATTATCATATAAAATTAAATAACTTTATAATACAAAGTAATTATTATTAAAAAAATTAAAAATAATATAAATAAACTTTAAATTAGAAAAAATACAAATAAAATTTAAAGTATTTTTTTAGTTTATTAAGTTATGTGAGCTTTGAGATGAATGACATGCTTAACTTAAGGGTTAGCATCTAAGCCATCAAAATCACTCAAAGATTGCACTAGACTTGGGTCACCACAATTCTTAGCATGAGTGGATTTTTGCCCATAGAGTTTCAAAGAGATGACCTTTACACTATAAAGTGCCTTAATAGAATACCATGTCATCTTCTATTCTATGCCTCGTGGGAAAATTTTAAAATAAATTAATTTATGTTTTGAAATCAAATTATAAATAAAATTAATTTTTAATTTGATAATGTATCATTAATAATAATAATAAAGATTATTGAAAAAAAAAAATGAATTATACTTTAAAATAAAATAAAAATATTAAATTTATATTTTTGAGTTATATTTAAAAACAAAAATGATGGTTAATTATTAATGATTCCGGAAGGGAACTCTGCAGTGGATTTGATCTATCCAATATTTCGGGTGGACACTCTATCCATCACCGGGGACCCGAAAACTTGATGGTTGGAGTCAAGATGATGATGGGTGGAGTGTCCACCCGAAATGTTGCATGAATCAAATGCACTACGTAGTTCCCCTTCGGAAATCTTTAACAAATCTCTAAATACTTATAAGATGGTTAATGTTACAATATATCAATGTTTAAGCTAACCATTTAAAGTAAATAGTTGGTAAATTCTTATAGGGATCAATTCATGATAAACATCAAAAGGCTTACTTCATGATATGTCTCACATGTAGCTAAGATTAGAAAAACATAAAAAATAAATAAATTATAACTTTATTATTATAATAATAAAAAAACAATTAATATATAAGTTAAATAAATATATATTTTAAAAAACATGTAACAAGATTTTTAATCATGGAGATTCATTCCCACTTTACCATATTTGTTAATAGTTTTTTTAACCATACCATGGACCAATATCATGGCTTATCAATACCACATGCCAAAAAAAACCATGACCCATTTCATATAACACTTATTCATAACTCATTTCATATCATTCTTGTTCATATGACATTTTCTTTAATTAATCAATAAAATTAAAAGAGAAAAAATAACATAACTACTTTGGAGATAAATCTCAACCTTAGATTTATGTATACTACTAAGAATATTCTAGAATATTCCATGAATGTTAAATCCCTACCATCCACTTAATAATTATTGATAATTAAATTAATTTTGGAAACCTTATTCCAAAGTAAACAAAACTATAAAGATTAAAATAAAATTTTATTGTTTATTATAACTAGATTTTGGAAAATAAAAATAAAAAAAATACTTAATTAGTTTCTAATAAGAAAATTGATGATTAATTATTTATATTCATGAGTTATTAATTGAATTAGAAAAATGAATGAAAATACAATTTTTTTCCGAAATAAATAAATAAATAAATTAGAAAATTGTTATTTTTTTATTGGTGGACAATAAACCAAAAAAATGTAGATTCTATTCAAACTTATTGTAGAGAAAGGTGCTTTACAACATAGCCTTGAAGAAATGTTATGACTTAACATTACATAATAACAAATATATATATATATATATATGAATAACAAAACAAAACATAATAATAATTCATGCATATATATATAACGTCACTAAAAAATAAATTAGTATAAATTTATTTAAAACCCAACTCTACCATTCATCCTCTATATATATATATATATATATATATATATATATATATATATATATATATATATCGTTTGACATTAACTTTATCCAAACATCATAAACGTAAATATTTATCTCATTATTATTTTTATGAAGTCAATAGTGAATAAAACTCATTAAGTGTTTAGAGTTTATCCACTCATATATATATATATATATATATATATATATATACACTTTAATTTTATCGAAACATCATAAACATGAATATTGATCTCATTATTATTTTTATAAAGTCAATAATGAATAAAACACATTAAAAGTTTAGACTTTATCCACTTATGAATATTGATGTTGTCTATTTTTATAAAGTGAATAATGAATATTAGAACAGTTGGAGAGAGTGCAACCCTGCAAGTGATCACACGGAGCATCACAAAGAGATGTTGAGATTGCAACAAGATGATGAGCTTAGTGGAAAGAAGTCGCCTTCACTAAGTGGGCCCGCAGGCTATTTTTGGCGCAAAGTCTATTTTTAGACCATGTCTATTTTTAGACATATGGATCATGTTCTATGAGTTGCAGGATGCTATTTGTGGATGGTTGGTCAAGTCAGAAAAAATAGATGGACTTCTATTCTTAGACATATTGGGCGGAATCTATTTTTAGATTGCCAGTCTAAAAATAGATATGTCAAATATTATTAGCTCTTAATAATATTTAAACTCTAAACATTATCTTATTCTCTTGGAGCACTTCAGTTAAGTGCACAGATGTGGCACAGGAGCTGACAGAAGGAATTACGCTATTCCTGAGGGTTATGTGGAGCTATTGCATGGATACTTCAGTTAGAACTCATGTGACGGAGTTTGGTGGAGTTGATTGAGGAAGTTAGTGGAGTTGTATTCAGTTTAACTAATCTAAACATAGTTGAGCTATTTGTATTCAGTTTAACTAATTGATACAATTAGTGAGAGTGCTGTGAATTAATTATTAATTAATTCACTAATTATAAACTCATTAATCAACTAAAGAATGCATCGGTTAACTTCAGTGCATGGACAGTTTCAGTGGAGACCAGTGCATAAATAGGTGAAAGAGCAGGTTAACTATCAGTTGTGACTATACAGTTGCTATTTGCAACACACAGATAGGTGGAGAAGCCCATGAGGATTGCACAGTACAAGCCAGGTGGTTTATCTATTTAATGAAGCCATCCCATAGCATTGATTATGCAATAGAGGCTGGCTATCAAGTGGCAAAATATTGGAGCATGTGTTTTGCTAGATCTAGCTTGATAGTGTGTAGCAATTCGAGGTTGTGCTGAGAGCTTGTGAGGAGCTTTGTACAATGATTGTTACATGATCTCCATGACATATAATATACAGATAGTTGGGGTTTTCAGCTTTAAGCTTTCCCATTAAATATTGTGTTCATATGTGTGATTGTTTGTGGTTTTAATGTGTGCATGCAATTGATTTTATTTCCGCAATTAATGATCAATGGTAGAAGAGATTCTGTATTATGCATGAAGCTAAAATAGTGTGTGATCGGGAGAATCTCGGTGAATAATATATCAATTATTCAAATTTCTACAAGAGAGAGTAGGTATGCATGGCATCCGAGGGGGCCTCTCCCCCTCCTAAAACCAATTAGGATGTAGACATTATCTTGAAAACATAACATCTTTACCTAAGTGAATTAAGAGCGGTTCAGTGCCATCAAGGTTTGTGAAGAAGGCGACAGAAATACCCTCGGTGGTGTTTCCTTCTTCGACATTTTGCAAGAGCATAATAACATTGATGGATCAGACGCTCATCAACAATTTCAAATGGATGTGGTTGTCTTCCAAATCCAGGGAATATCGGATAGCCAAGTCATGAAAACCACAGATAAAAGGTGGAATCATTGTTTTTGCATGTGGTAAAGGATTCTTCGTCTTCTTGTTTCAGCACAAGAATGATAAAGATTTGATTTTTCAAAGCGGGCCATACTTTTATGTTTCACGGGGCCTTTATATATATATATATATGATTGATTTCTATACTAAGCATGATATCTTGACGATAATATTGGTTTGAGTAAAATGTCCATGAATCCCATTATCTTACTAGGGCAACGATTGTTTAAAAGAAATTGGCAACAGACTTGAAAAATACATTGATAAATATGAACCCAAACGATGTCAATTTGTATGCACATGAATTTGTGTGGAGGTAGATGTTGAAAAAGGTTTACCAGAGGATATTAAGTTAATGCGGGAGGGGTGGTCGCATGTTAAAAATTTGGAATATAAACAATTCCTATTTAAGTGTAAAAGTTGGCATGACTTTGGACAATTTGTGTGAGACCACAAGAAAGAAAAAGTGACAGAGACAGAAGGAAAATAATAGGCTCAATGTGACAAATGACGAGCACTAAAGAAAATAAATAATAGAAATAAAGGAGTCGCAGAGGTAAACAATAGAAAAATAAAATGTAGTAATATCATCACAAAATCCTTTTGTTGCTTTTTAAGATGAGAACAAAGAAGTCAAGGATGGTGAAATTATCGCACAATATTGATGAGGAGGAGAAGCTCAAAAGAATGATATCAACAAGGTTAATATCGCACAATATGAGCAATTAGCAGGAAAAGGGATATAAAAGGATTATAAAATGACAGTGGAAGAAAGGGAGTCAGTTTAGCCTCCCTGAAATACTCGACAAGGAGGAGGAATGAAAATGGGAAATATAACTAGAGCAACCCAAGGAGCCGAAAAGGGGAAACATCTAGAAACTTGAGCATGAAAAAGAAAGTAGGATGACCCACAAATAAAGCAACAAGTGAAATAGAGGCAGAGAAAAACAAAAAACTAGGATTGTAATTCTTAATGCAACCCCACCAAGGATCGCAAGAAGGAGGTAAGGCATATAACACATGTAACAAGTGATGAATTACATCTCATGGAATTGTAGAGGCATGGGAGGCAATAAAAAATCCCTAGCCTTAAAGGATTTGATAAGGCAAGAAAAGTTGAGAATTTTAATGATATAAGAAATAAAACAAGAGGAAACAATGTTTTTGAAATATTTAATGGTGTTAGACATACTGAGGGGTGGTGGGTGAATCAATATTTTGTGATAATTCAACTTTTACCTAGTTTTCACTTTTATTTACAATGTTAACTGAACCATCATTTAACGAACATCACATTATGAAAATAGATCTAAGCATAAGCGTATAACACATGTAAACCATGAGTAGCATATAATCATAAATTCATGTGAACCATAAGAGCACAACACATCAACAAATCAACATACACATCATCACATAGAGACGCAAAATATTAGGTGGAAAACCAAACTAGGAAAAAACCAATGTCGTTGTCGTCTTTGTTTTCTTCTTATTAATATTCAAAAAATAATTTGCATATTTGATTGTAAAATCCGCATGCCGCCAACACCAATGCATCCTGTCATTGTTGTGGGACCATTTACAAAATGGGGCATTGACTTCATGACCTACAATCCTCGTTCAACTAGGGGGCATGGTTATATTATTGTCGCCGTCGACTACTTTATCAAGTGGGCCGAAGCAACGCCTACATTCAATAATACAGGCGAAACAGCTGCATCGTTATTTTTCAATCATGTTGTTTCTCGTTTGGAGTACCACAAGCTATAGTTATAGATCATGGTAAGCATTTTCACAATAACATGATGAATGAGTTAACTGCCAAATTAGGATTGTCGCATGCTAGTTCTACCCCTTATTATCCACAATCCAATGGACAAGTTGAATCCATTAACAAGATCCTTAAACGAATTCTTCAATGAATGATAGGGGTTCATAAACGAAATTGGCACTTAATCTTGTACTCGGTTTTGTTGGCATATCGAACCTCGGTGAGAAATTCAGTCGGATTTACTCCCTTTCAATTAGTGTATGGTATGGAAGCTATCTTACCAATCCAATGTGAAATTTCATCATTAAAACTCGGTATTGACCTGGTACCTGACACCTCTAATGAATAAGCGCGTCTTTTAAACCTCATCCATCTAGATGAAACGCGTCATGAATCCGCATTGGCCAATGAAGTGCATAAGAGATGAATCAAGATGCAATATAACCACAATGTCAACCCTCGCATCTTCTTAGAGGGAGACCTGGTCTTACTTTATGATTAGGAAGTTGATTTGATAGGAACAGTAAAATTTGAGCCACTATGGCATGGCCCCTACATTGTCAAAAGAGTTCTGGCTAAGGGCGCCTACGATTTAGTTGATTATGATGGAATTCCATTAGCATAGCCTCGGAATGGGTTGTATCTTTTAAAATTTACTATGATTAAATGAGTGTAGTAAAAATTTGTATAATATTGTGCATATGCTTTGATTTGCATTAATTGTCTTAGTTTGTTTTTAAGAGTTTTCTTAAAGTTAGTAATCCACTTTACATTTCATCACAGATGTCTGAATCTTTTGAACCATTTGTTGGGTACGTCGTAGTACGCAGAACCTATCCTCTGCAGCGTGGACCATTTTCGCTCCAGGTGGCGAGTTAGTGATTTTTCAAGGGATTTGTATCGGTTGATCAACAAACAATATCGTTGAGTATAGCACGTTGATTGAACTTCTTTCTGATGCCATTTCATTTGGAATTAACTACATCATCATTAGGTTAGACTCACATCTTGTCATACTGCAACTTACTAGCGTCTATACCATCCGAAATCAAACAATTCATCATATGTTCCTTAGAGTTCGACTTTTGGAAAGACATTTTGCTTACATTCAATATAAACACATTTCCAAAAATTTGAACACATTAACTCATTCCTTAGTGAATTATGTTTTAAGCAAACATTTGCAACATATGTAAAGATACATTTTTAATTCACATCATATAATTGAATATGATTGCACATTAAACATAGGAAAACACTAAAAGAAAGTATATAGATAGTTTAGGTTTTTACAAAATTTGTACCCAAGACACATTGGTCATTTGACCTCAAAATGTATGCAAAAATGTCAAAAGTAAAACTAGTGATGCTCATGAGAACAAGCAACTGCTCTAACTATCCTGCGCAATAGTCTCATCCAACAACTAAGAACACCAATAGTATGGCGTTGTAGTCTCATAGGAAACTCCTCGATCTGACAATACGATATCCCAAGAGTCAATCCCTCAACGTGCTGCTGCAACTCAGCAAGAGTCTCTGTCAAATCTAAATCCTGAAGGACTTCTCTCCCGATAGTCCTCTCTGTTGGCTCATCTGCCACCTACTCTAGTAGACCCATTGGTCGAACGCGACCCACATCTATGTATATAAAAACTTTATTTTAGTCTTGGAAAACATCAAAAATACAAAAACTTGTAGAAACCTTAAAAATAAAAAACATGGTCGAAACATGTTTACCCATTGCACCCCATTGAGTACCATACGGTAAAATCAAGTCTGGAACTCCACGGAAATCTAGGCCTGCATATGGATACTCCTCTATGTCGATCATCTATCGTCGGAGCCAGGAAAAAAATGCAGTAGAGAATATGATGGTCGATTGACCAACATGTCTAGCCATCAATTCAACCCATCTCTACATCCGAGGATCTCTAGGACCATATATGCTCAGTGTAACATGTTGTGGTTGCATCAATGGAACTCGCTCTAAAATGAAGGAAATCAGAATCAAGCCATAACTGAAATTATTCTTCTTGCCACCCTTTGCTTTAGTCAATTGTTCTTACAACTGAAAGAGTACTTCTTCAGCCCAGTTGAACATTTTCGGTTCTAGACACTCAAGAGCATACTGCATGTATGATCGGTTTGTGACATGTACTGTCACATAACCAGCAAGTTTTTCAATAGTAAAAAGGATAGTTCTCAAAGGAAAATCATGTGCATCACAAATTTTTATTTTCCCATCTTTTCTAGGTTCAGTACCTGGCTGACAATACTGGCATATGTAATCCTTCATTGTCTCTCCTCCAAGAGCAGATCCCGCAAGGGAAATAGGAGAACCACATCTCAATAATCTAGTGAGAAAGTAAACATCCTCAACTAATATTGGGAGCGCTTTGTCCCCAATGTGAAAAGCCTGCAATGTCGAATCCCATGAACGAACTAGGAACTCCAATGGTTCCAGATGCTGTCTCATCCCTGATAATCTGAAATACTTAAGCAACCCACAATCCCTGAGGGATCTTATGGTACCGGGATCATTTAGGGAAATCATGTCTTGTTCTTCATGTTCTCTTTCTCGCCATGTAATGGTAAAATTTTGATCTGTTCAATACCTGAAAGGCAACCATAAGCTTCATTAAGATCCATTCATGCAAAAAAATTGGGAAATTTTGAGCACACAACAAGAAACAAATTTTAGAAATGTGCCCAACGAACCCCTGGTCAATGGACAAAGCATTTCAAATGTATTTGGACTTCATTTCCAGTGTTGTGCAACACACCTTTTGACATTCAAGGGTGTGTTGCCCTCAGAGCGTTGTATATTTACCCTAAGGGGCTCAAAACCCTAAATTTTACCATGAAATGAAACATAAATGATACTAAAAGAAAGAGAAGGTTCAGATCTCCAACCTGGATCAAACAACACAAGAAATCATCCATTGAAACTATCGCAATCAACCGCTAAATTTCGAGTAAAAAAATGGTTCAAGCTCCTAAATTTCAAATGGTAACTATGTAATGGTAAAATAAAATGGTAAAAACTTCTTTTTAATAGTCATTTTGATTATTTTATTCATATTTAATGATGTGACTATATTTTTTATTCATTTTTACTATGAAACAAGTATTTTTAATATGTTTGATGGTTCTCTGAACAGGTTGTATAATCGATATAGTGAGTTTGAAGTGCACAATCATTCAAAAATGATTTGACCACAAAGCATACTTTTATCCTCTTTTTTCGAGTTTTGATAAACATGAAAAAGGAAATTAAATCACACTTTTATCTCTTTTTCGAGCTTTGATAAATGGGAAAAAGGAACCCCCTGGAGTCTTCTTTTAGCTCTTTTCAGGCATTGATAATGTGAAAATATTGTCGATCACTTGTCTTTTCAAGCTCGTAAAAGTAAATGAAACAACATCTACTTAGTATTAGTTTAACCTTTTTCTAGACTGAGATAGATTATTTACGAAAAAGGAACACCTTAGTCGAACATGAATAAGGGGTTTCTCAAGTATCATTATACACTTTTTCGGACTTGAGCGACAAATTTACGAAAAAGGACTTATGGAGTTTTCTTTTCGTCCCTTTTTCAAACTCTCTAAATATGAAAAAGGATCGGGTTTTCACTGTCGTTAGACTCATTAAAACATAAAATAGTGACAGACTTGTTTGATCATGGCAAGATCGAGTTTCATTATCACTAGACTTGTTAAATCATTATATAGCAATGGATTCACCTGAAGGGTCGAATTATAGATCAAACGTATGTTACCCTCTTCAATCTTGTTAAAAAATAAAGAGGTACTAGTAAAAAATTACTGGGGAAAGTTTGGGAAAAATAACAGAACACTTTATGGTAGCAGGTCACTCTTGAACATAACACTTTCACTTCATCACCGTGATTTTTGGGTTGGGTAATCTTTTTGACAATCTATCATACCATCCATCACTTCGGTTTTGGGTCAATGCTACCAACTCATTTCAGTGTCACCGATATATTCAAGAGAAGTCATCCAGTAATTCCTCATCTTCTGCAATACTCATAAACCTTCATTTTCATGACTGCCATCCCTGAACATTGCTTCACCAAGTCACATTTTGTCTCCAAAATTATTACTCTCGTTTCGTGATAAAGTTGCTTCTTGTCGGCATCAACTCATCATCCAGGAAGTTAACTTAGAAACATATTTCTAGTGCCTTGGAGCTTGCTTACATCAACGACAGGTTTCTCGCTTCCGCCAACAGGTTGACATCATCAGACCTTCAACCGAAAGATTTTGTTTGGTGTTCGACATCAAACCATCTATTCAAGCCTTGCAAATTGTACTGTAGTACCTTGAGAACCATTAACATCAATGGTTGTTTCTCTCGTGTTTTTTAATGACTTACATCATTGGCTGGTAATCAGATGATGTCTTTCCATGTTCGACTTCAGATCATATATTCGCATGGTTAGACTTGTGCTTGAACGATTGAGTAAACGAGATAGAAGACCCCGAATCTAGTTTCATCCATCTGGGCTGCGATTTCAGGGATTGTACCACATCATCAGTACGATGGCTTTACATACAGATGGTCATCCGATCATGGGCCTATATCTGTAGGCATGTCTATATCTATAGACGACTTTCTGATTTATGTACGTGTTATGATAGTTTATGTGATGAGCATGGGTATGCCTGCCTCAAAAATTCATGTCCAAGATGTAAGATATCATGATGTAATGTATTCAAAATTGATGCAGGTCACCGTTCGCTTAAGATCCTACTCATCACATCGTAAAGCATCTCATCCAAATATTATCATTGTTTTAACTTCATGCTTTAGGGAGAAGTTGTTATGGGTAAATTTAGGCATCATCCCCCAAGACCAGTATGAACAGGGTATATCATCCCCTAATTCAATACTAACAGGGTCTATCATCCCCTAATTCAATACTAACAGGATATATCATCCCTTAATTCAGTTGTTATATGCCCTAAGAGAAGTCATTCCATTAATGGCTTTAATTCATGAGATTTCCAATGTTTGGAGTATAGTTGAAATGACCCATTTACTCATCAACGCTCCTATGAATGGGCCTAAGTGAGTCACAAAGAACTTATCTCCATGCAAGGGTGCTCTACAAAGCACTTCCTAACACTTAAGGGTGCGTTAATCTCCTAAGAGTGAAATCATCATTGTTCCAAGAATATCCACATGTCCAGTGCCTTCTAGAAGAGCTCATAGGTGTCATACTTCGAATAAAAGTGTTTATCCATCACCATTGAACCTGGAAACATGTCTCACCTATTATTAGAAATGCATTCAATTCCGTTTATTGAGAAACTACTTACAATTTCCCTATAAATTGAGCACTCATCTAAGTGCTAGGGAGGAAGAAATTTGTGTAGTGTTATGTTGTTTGATTCTTAATCGATGAGAGTTGGAGTGCGTAATAATTTTCAGTGAAAATCACATAAAAGAATTTTTTGTCGACGCGTTTCAAAACAGCGAGTTTGGTTCATCATCAGGACAAGGAGAGTTGGATTACTGTTATGCTACTGAGATGATGCTTGGTGTGATGAGGATGAAATGAAGTTGGAGCAAGTTGACGATGAATCGATCTATTGGTTGTAATCTTCTCCTCCTACTTTCTTAATAAATATATCTATTCTTTATCTCATATATATGATTATATCTTGTGAATGAATTCTCATGTGTATGTATTCTTAGATCTAATCGGTTCGATTTGGTTAAGATAGATAGATACTTGTATATTTGTATATTGTTTGTTGTTCTCTGACTTTGATTGCAGATATCAATCTAGCAGGTTTAGTCGAATTGTGAGCGACGACAATGACGAAGGAGGGGAATGAGAGCGAAGAATCAAAAGTAGGTCCCTTTCCTTTATGCTTATCTATTTGTCTTTCTTCTATTGTTTTGAGTGAAGGAACACCACACTCAGGGAGTTCTAGATTACCCGTAGATTAGAATTCTATATAACACCAAGGAATGGAAATTTCCAGAACAACAGTCTGAATAAAAAGAGGATGAGGAGGAAATAACCCCCCTACCAATGATGTAACACATAATCCACAAGAAAGTGTGGAAAATGGGGGAGCTAATCATGAAGAAACATATACCCTAGTTTTGACAATGTAGTCAGAAAATATCCCTGAAGAAAAGGAGATGAGAGGATTCAAACGACACCACGTTTTTGAAAGTTTGGATTTCGATAAGGATTCAAACGAGTCTTAAAAACATAAAATAAACAATAGCGAGAGAATAAAACAAAAAATAGATATACACAAATATTTTCCTCTGGATCCCAAATCAGGACTACCAGCTTGATTTTTCATTATATTCCTTTTAGTGTTACAACACATATATACATGTTGAAGCATTCATAAACCCAATCCATTAACCCTGGATTAGAACATAACTGTAGTTCCCTTGACCGGATCTACAAAATACCAGGGGCCGAAAATCATCATGCCCCAAAACCATGTGCAAACCCATGCACAAAACCATGGGCGAGTTCGCCCACCGAAAAATAGGGTCAATTTTTTTTTTCCAGGAGCGCTACCCCGAACACTGAATAGGGAGGGCTGCCGCCCCCCCTGATGCGCCCGATGCAACGTACATGTTCTAGTATCACCCCCCTTGTAACCCCCCCACCCGTGCGACTAATCGTGGAAATAATATAACACATACCCAACATTCTCCCACTTGTTGTTTTCTGTCCACAGGGGGGCCACAAGAGAACTTAGTCATTAGTCCAGCTTTGCAACACCCATTGTTTCTCTACACCAAGAGAACTTCTGAGTACTCACAGACTTCACCAATTCATCTGCAACATTCTTCAAAGTGTCCACATTTACCAGCAACATCCTTTTATCCTCGACCATATCTCTCACAAAGTGATATTGAACATAAATATGCTTTATCTTTGAATGATAAGCAGGGTTCTTAGCCAAGGAAATTGCACTTTGGCTATCATTGTCTATCCTTATAGCTCGCTGCACCAACCCCATACTTGAACACAATCTCTGCAACCAAACTGCTTCCTTGCTTGCATGAGTGCCTATCATGTATTCTGCCTTTGTAGTTGAAAGAGCCACTACAGACTGTCTTTTACTCATCCACCTGACTGCACCTCCAAATAGGCTAAACACATACCCACTTTTAGATCTTCTTTGGTCTATATCTCTAGCCCAGTCTGCATCAAAAAAACCACGAATGTCCAAAACTTTATCCAATCTTAGTCTTTCGTGGTAGCACAAACCATAATCACCAGTGCCACACAAATATTTGAAAACCCGCTTCATTGTTGTCCAATGATCCTTCCGTGGTTTTGACATAAACCTGCTCAATACTCCCACTGCATGTGCAATTTCTAGTCTAGTATAGACCATTGCATACATCAGGCTACCAATGCACTTACATATGGAACACGGGACATATCCTCCTCTTCTTCTTGTGTCCTTGGACATTGTTCAGCAAATAGCTTTACACCTACATGAATAGGAACCTTCACCGATTTACTATCCTGCATATTGAACCTCTGCAATATTGTCTCGGCATACTTCCTTTGGTTTAACCAAAGCTTCCTCTTTTCCCAATCTCTCTTAATTTCCATACCCAAAATATCGTTTGCAGCACCAAAATCCTTCATGTCGAATTTGGAGAATAATTGGGTCTTCAAATCCTGGATAATTTCTATCATTTCCAATCAGAAACATATCATCCACATACAAGACCAAATAAATAACACGATCACCAACTAATTCAAAATATACGCAGTGATCCTCTTTGCTTCTGGTGAAGCCAAATCCCCATATATAGGTATCAAATTTTTGATACCACATCCTTGCTGACTGTTTTAACCCATAGAGAGACTTTTTAACCTGCATACCAGTTCTTTCTTACCCTTCACCATAAAGCCTTCAGGGTGCTTCATGTAGATCTCCTCTTCCAGATCCCTGTGAAATTTTTTTGTCTTCACATCCATCTGTTCTACCTCAAAATCAAAGGCAGCAACAACATATTAAAGTAATCTAATAGTAGTAACCTTGGCAACAAGAGAAAAAATATCACCAAAATCAATTCCTTGCACCTGGGAATAACCTTTTGCTAACAATCGAGCTTTGTATTTCTCCACCTTTCCTTCTACATTCATCTTCTTCTTAAACACCCATTTTCTCCCAATGAGATTCCTTCCAGCTGACAACTCCACCAGATCCCATGCCTCATTTTTGTGCAAGGATGGCATTTCATCAACCATGGCCTCCTTCCATATTTTTCCATCCTCTGAATCTACTGCCTCCCTGACAGTTCTGGGATCATCATCAGTTATAGTTAAAGAAAAATTTGAACATAAAGTAGATGGACTATACCTTTCTGGTTGCCTTCTTTCCCGAATTGATCTTCTCATAGCTGGAGTTTGTGGCTCTTCCTCTTCTGAATCTTCTTCTATTGTAGAATTTGATTCATCCTCCTTTAGCTCAAACTCTATCTTCTCAAGTTCCTTTGGTAGGACTTCATGTTTAACAACATATTTCACCTCTCTAAACACCACATCTCGATTGTACACAACCTTCCTTGTTTCTGGGTTCCAAAGCTTGTAATCTTTTAAACCATCCTTATACACAATAAAGATGCACCTTTCAAATTTATTATCCAACTTGGTCATTTTCTCCTTTGGAACATGTACATATGCATCACATCCAAATACCCTTAGATGTGAAAGAGAGGGTTTCTTACCAGTCCATACCTCATGTGGAGTCTTATCCTCCAACACTGATGAAGGTTATCTGTTAACCAGGTAACATGCAGTCTCCACTGCATCTGCCCATAATTCCTTTCCTAACTCTGTACCACTCAACATGCTTCTTGCCTTTTCCATCAACATTCTGTTCATTCTTTCTTCAACTCCGTTTTTATGAGGTGTGTATGGATTAGTCTTCTGTCGTGCTATACCACACTTCTTACATAATTCTTCAAATTCCTTCTTGCAAAACTCTCCACCATTATCTGTCCTCGACACCTTTATCTTCTTCTCTGTTTGGTTTTCCACCAGAGCCTTAAATTCTTTAAATCTGTTAAAGACTTCAGATTTCTTCCTTAAGAAATATATCCATGTATTCCTTGAGAAGTCATATATGAATGAGACATAGTACATAGATTTTCCCAGTGATGGAATCGACACAGTTCCAAACACATCACTGTGCACAAGCTCTAATATCTTGTTCGCCCTCTTAGCACCAGAAGGAAAACTCACCCGATTATGCTTCCCATATACACAATGTTTACAGAAATTGAAATCAAGAGAGAAATTAGACATACCTTCTACCATACCATTTCCATGCAGTATCTGAAGGCCATTCTCTCTAATATGTCCAAGCCTTTGATGCCATAGCATGGTATTTTCTCCAGAGACCGTTAGGCTTTCCGCTCCACTTTCAGGAACCACAAAATTGCTGCACCCATCAATAACAGTGCTACCCTAAAGCTTGTACATAGTTCCAATCCGAACTTCTCGCATTAACACCAATTCTCCCCGAACCATCTTGCAGGTATATTTCTTGAACACTGTTTTTACACCTGCATCATCCATCTTGCTAACATAAATCAGATTTCTGGCCAATGCAGGAATATGTAAAACACCAGGAAGTGTTCTAATCCTTCCACCTTGCAACTTCAACTTGAATTTTCCACGTCTAACGATTTTGGCCTTCCTATCATCCCTTAAGAAGACATCACCACCATCATACTTCTCATACTCGTAGAACCACTCCCTATGGGGAGTGAAGTGAAAGGATGCACCTGAGTCAATCAACCATGCCTCATGATCTACATGTGTATTTGAAGAAGAAGCCAAATGCACATCCCCACCTTCATCCGAGGTGGTTTTTGTCTTTACAGAAGGAGAATCATCAGATCCCTTTCCTTTCTCAGGAGCTTTAGATCTATAGTCCTTTTTGTAGTTTCCTTTCTTTCCACATTTCCAACAGACCTTTACAAAATTTCCTAGAGATTTAGATATCCCACTCGAAAACTTATTCTTGTTTCTGTTCTGGGACCTTCCTTGTACATATAAGGCATCTCCATTCTGGCCCTCCATATTTCTCCATCTCATTTCCTCCGACAGCAAGGCTGAGACAATGTCATCAAAATTCAAGGTAGTTGTATTGCTACCTATTGCAATAACCAGACCATCCCACGAATTCGGTAGAGAATACAACAAACTGATGCAATTATCTTCATATGAGATTTTAATATCAACATATAACAGCTGACTTACCATAGTATTGAAGGCATTCAAATGCTCTGTCACCGAGTCTCCATCCTTCATCCTCAGGTTATACAGTTTTTTCCGCAGGAACAATTTATTCACAAGAGACTTAGATTGGTACAAAGTCCCTAGCTTGTCCCGCAAAGCCTTCGTCGTAGCTTCCCCGGATACATTCAACAATACTAAATCTGAGACGCACAACCGTATTGTGCTATTTTCCTTCCAATCCAACTTCTTTCAGTCTCCATCTTACATTGTCGTTGGTTTAGTACCTAGATCTACTGTGATCCACTGATCTTTATCCACCAGCAGATCCTCCATCATGAGCTTCCACAACTCAAAACTCTGACCATTAAATTTCTCGATCTCTATATTTCCACTGCTCGCCATCTTCTTTCACCGCAAGAATCGATCCCGCAGATCTCCCACTGAACAGGGTCTACCACAGGCCCGAGCAAAAAACCCCTCAGCAGCAAAGGCGTCCCCTTGAAGTCAAAACAATTATGATACCAAATGTAGGTTTTAACCCTGTACATAAATTATCTGCAAACAAATCTTAAAAACATAAAATAAACAATACTGAGAAATTAAAACATAAAATAGATATACACAGAGATTTTCCCCTGGATCCCAAATCGGGACTACCAACTTGATTTTTCATTATATTCTTTTTAGTGTTACAACACATATATACATGTCGAAGCATTCATAAACCCCAATCCATTAACCTTGGATTAGAACATAAACGTAGTTCTCTTGACAGGATCTACAAAATACTAGGGGCTGAAAACCATCATGTCCCAAAACCATGTACAAACCCATGCACAAAACCATGGGCGAGTCCGCCCACTAAAAAATGGTCTCCAAAAAAATTTGCACGGGGCGCTGCCCTGGACCCCGAACAAGGGGGGCTGTGAACCCCCTACTGCACCCAACACAACGTACAGGGTGTGCTATAACCCCCCGCCTGTGCGGCTAATCATGGAAAGAATATAACACACACCCAACAAATTGGTGTTGGCTTAAAGCATTTATGATTGAAGAGACAAAACATGCCCCACATTCTTAACAACCTTTTACTTTTAATTTTGACATTTTGATTTATTTGTTTTAAAATTTTAATTAATAAAGAAAAAAAAATTAGTTTTTCAAATTATTTTTAGTATATGTTTTTTTTTAAGCTTAGTTGGAACTATATCATCAGCATGTCCAATATATCACCCCAATAGGTGGTTGAGAATTGGGGAATTGAACCAGTGACTTCAAGTAAATGAGTGCCTTAACAGAGCACCCGATCACGTCTATCCAAAACCCCGTGGACAATGTATATTTATTTTTAGTGTTTAATAAAAATGACAAAATTAAAACAATAAAATAAAATTAAACTATACTAATATTGAATTTTATAAAATGTAATGTTATATATATATATATATATATATATATATATATATATATATATATATCTCAAAGAAAAAAATTAATATAGTCAAGATAAGAATGAACTCTCATGAGCTCCATAGTGAAACAGGTCTTTGAGCAGTTCCTAAAACACCATGGGTTGAAAGGATCTGCCATCTCTGTGAGAATATGAACATTGAGGATGAAAACCACTTCCTCTTAGAGTGCCTTGCGTACACCCACATTAAATCTCAGTTTCATAATCTTTGTTGCATTACCGACCTTCCTAGCCTTTTAACATGTCAAAATTATAGTGAGCTCATGACTATTCTCTCCAAGCTCTTTGAGCATAGGAGTACAATTTTAAAACAAACTAAATAATTCGTTTCTTTAGGTCCGATAGACCAAAGTTTGGTCTCAGTAGAAGTTAACCATCATCATCATCATCATATATGGCTTGACTGTGACCTTAAAATTGGATAATAATAATAATATATGTGTGTGTGTTTAAAGTTGAAATGTGATGATAAATTTTTGGTAAGATTGAGTTTATAATTTTAATTAATTAATTTAATCTAAAATGTTTTTTTGAATATATAAATAGATTTAACACATTAAATTTATTTTGGGACACCAACACAACTCAAATTTGTGATTCTAACAAATTCTTATCGAATCTTAAATAAAATTAATTAAAATATATAATTGAAAAAAAACAAAACATAAAAGAATTAACTTATAATTTTTGTAGTAGAAATCATGAAACATATCCAAATAATTTATAATAAATCTTTAATTATTAGAAAAAATATTAGTTTCATCTATTAATTAAACTACTATTTTTTATAATATTAAAATGCGTAAATACCTCATAAAATAGTTAACTTGTAAACCTAGGTTATCTAAAAATATGTGAGTTATAAGGTGATTTCTTGAAATACTACCCTTTCTTGGATTACAGTGTTCAAGATAAACCCATATCACACTAAAATGAACCTGACCCAAATAGCCAGTATTAAAGAGACAAAGCCAATGAAAAAATCAAAAGTTATAAATCACATTGCTCGAGACAGCAAAGAGAAAAACCTGTCTCAAGAAAACATACTACTGGATCAAAGCGAACCAGTAAAATTAAAAACCGTCTCACCAAATCCAATAAAATACTGTACTGTTCAAAGTCACTTTGAAAAAAATAGAATTGAAAGTATATACATAATAAATAAAAAATTCTTACCTTAACATACCGACTGAAAATTTATGTATTTTATTAATTAAAAATGTTGTGAGAATCATTTCCAAATAATGGATTTTTTAATATAAAATAGGGAAAATAAAGAATTATATGTATCTCAGTGTGTGTTTGGTTAGAGTGAATTAGTAAAATAATCCGTCTAAATATGTTTTAATTTTTTATTTTTTAAACTTGAAGAGAAATTAATTTTTTTTTATTGTAAAAAAAGTTTGTATATTAAGAGATTTGATCTCTTTAAATATTTGATAGATCTAGAAAGATATTTGATCTCTTTTAGTTTTTGGTAGATCCAAAGTTAAGATAGATCTACTCTCTTTAATTTCTCTTTTAAATAGGTTATGTTCTACATGAATATCATGTAACGATACCATGGGTTTTCAATTTTTATTTTTATTTTATTTTGACCTAGTTAAAATGTTTACATTGCATTAATTTTTTATTTAATTTATATTTTTATTTAATTTGATGTTGTCAAAATATTAAACATTACATTACAACATCTCTACCATATTGCACTGGAGAGCACCTCTAAGCCTACAAAAACTAGGGGATCAAATTCTTTAATGCAAAAAGCTTTGTTTTGGAGAAACCGTCTCACACCAATCACTTTAAATTCTCATTGCTAATAAGATTTTTCAAGACATTTTCTTTTTAAAAAATATTTTTACATTGAAGAGATGTGATAAGATTATGTTATATTATATGATGTAAAGATTTTTTACTCTATCAACTTAAACAAAAATAAAAAATAAAAAATTAATTATTATAATTATTAATTATTAATAATTAAATTAACTTATATATATTTTAATTCGAGGCCTATTAATCTTTAAGAGGGATTAAATTTCAGAAGGGTGTAAACTCTTTTTCAAGTTTTATATTAAAAAAGCGGGTTACATCTTGAAAGATTTGATCTCTCCTAACGCTTAATAAATAAAAAATTAAAATAAATCTAAACTAATTAATTACTTTGGTAATTTGAAATCCCAAAACAACCCTTCAATTTTTGGGAAATCACATTTTGGCCTAAAAAATAATGGAAATTCTAACATGATTTTGACCAAAATCCAATAATTAATTTTAGAAATCAAAATTATAATTGGCAAGCTTCAAAAATTTTAATACTCATATATTATTGATAATGCTGAAACCATTTCTACCATTAAAAAAAACTATTCAAACACTTAAAAAAACTAAAAAAACCTTAAAAAAACACCCTGGACATTGCCCAATTTCTCAATCGAGATCGTGGAGATGGCCATTTCTCGAACTTAGTAATCAATTAGGTAACGGTCGGTAGGATCTCTAAATCAAAATATAAATTCAAAAATAAATTGAATATTGAATATAACTTTTAAAATCTCTCACGACATCACACCCTCAGCAAGCAAGAAACATCAAGTTACAAACAACGCTCTTATCTAAACCTCTATGTGACCAGGAGCCGGGGTTGCCCCCGGATCTATAAATAGCTCTTGAGTCTCTGTATGTGATGCACAGATTTTAGCTACTTTACTAGCCGTTCCAACAATTCCAGTGAGGAATCACTCTATAGTTTTGCTTTAGCATTGGCTTTAGTTGTTTCCATCGCAGGTAAAGAATATTACCTGCTACTGGTAAATGTTCATGCTTTTGATGTATGAAACTGCATGTTGTCAGAGATTTGAAGTGGCTATGAATGTTGTGTGTGCAGGTCTAAGAGAATGCGTAACCCATTTGGACACCACCACGCTGAGCCCCAGCAGCCATACCAGGCTCCTCATGGGGGTCAGTATCCACCACCTGGGGGTCAGTATCCACCACCTATTCATGGGGGTCAGTATCCACCACCAATTGAAGGAGAGATTGTGAAGATATACTGTGAAGCCAATCCTGATTTCTTCTTGGCTGGTAGAAATGGCGGTGTTGTCATGGCTCCGGCAAATGAATCAGACCCAAGCCAGGTTGGTGACATCACCTTTTTTTCTCTGTGAACAATACCCAAATCAGTTTGTTCGAACAAGACCAAAATCAGTTTTGATGAGAGAGATTAGATTTTTATGTGTGTATGTGTGAACAAATCCAAATCAGGTTGAAATGAAATGAAATGAAATTTTAACGTCCTCGAGACTAGTCCGTGGGACTGTGAGTCCTCTGTTTTTTGTTTTTTGCAATTTTGTTCTTTTCTTATTCAAATTGATGATGAGCTTGTTCAACCTTCCAACAATCTCATTGCTGAAAAGACAATGCCAAGAAACCGATGCTAACATATTATCATAACTTTCTCTCATGTCTTTGAACGCATCATATTCCAAAATGAAATGTTTTTCCGATTCCACTGCCCCAGACACGCAAAATATACACTCGTTCTTCCCAAGCTTCTTTAGGCCTTTTCCACCGTCATGTTTCACACCGAAGATGATGCAAGTTGGTTCTTAATTGAGCAATAAGAACCTTTGTCCTCCATGGAATGTTAGCTCCAATGTACTCTTTTTGTTGGAGATCATAAGTAGGGATTCTTCAATGTAGTACTTCTTCTTTCTACCCAACTCTTTTCTCCATGCCTATTTATGAAACTTCTCCATAACAAAATTCTTTAGCTCCTTGCTATTTGTGGGACAAGCATTGAGGTAGATATTCCATTTTTGCATTCATGTGTAGTTTTGTCTCATCCATGTTTTCTTTCTTTCACTCATGTCTTCCTTGAAGATAACATTATGCCATCTCCCTACTCCCATTTGCTCAATTCTTTTTAGATATCTTATGAGCTGTACCATAGCAATTGCCTCGATGGGAGTTGCTCTTGTTTCACTCAACATTATCTCATAAGGTACCGAACTTTTTATTTTGAACTTGCTCATGATCAAAGGTTTTTGGATTTTCTCAATTTGCTTCCATTTTGTGATAGGGGCGCTGCTAGCCCACTATTCACACCCATATAGCATCACTGGACAAACTAAGAGTCCAAAAAGCACTTTAATCCCATAACTCTGCCCTCCTAAGATTCTCTTCTTTCTACAGTCCTCCCATTTGAGTTTGTTGTTGAAATCGATCCCGAGGTATTTGTACTCATTTACTTCTTCAAGAATGTTGCCTTCAAAGAAGAACGTATGCTGACTCTGCTTCCTTTTATTAGAGAAAATCATTATCCTAGTCTTGCTAATATTGACTTGCATCCCCACTGCTCTACAAAAATGCTCAAGGGCATATAGGTGCATCTGCAATCCATTGGCCGATTTAGAAATCAATACAAGATCATCAGCATATAAAAGAAGCTTTATCACAAACTCCCCCAACCGAACACCATCCCCACCTTGCAAATTTAGCCACTCTTCCAGTTTATCAATATATAAACCAAAAAGAATAGGGGATAGAGGGCAACCTTGCTTGACTCCATTGTCACTTCTAAAGCTTTCTAAAATACCTGCTGAGGTTCTAATTTTGACTTTCACCTCTTCATAAAGTCTATGGACAGCAGCTCTATAATGCAAAGGAATTTCAAGTTCTTCCATTCTACGCCACAACTTATCTCTAGGGACTGTGTCAAATGCCTTTTTGAAGTCAACAAAACAGCAGAATACTTCTTCTTTATCCCCCCAAACCTTTTCAATAATGTGTCTCAACGTGATGCCATGACTCACTGTAGAATGCTTCGGCCTAAAACCCACTTGTCCTTTTGCCCTTTTTCTTTTACTTCTGCCCACTTACTGATTCTATTTTCTACCATGCTGCCGAAAAGCTTTGCAAACAAAGGCTTGATCATAATGGTTCTATAATTGGACATATTATTAATGTCTCCACTTTTAAAAAGGGGTATTGCTAGGCTAGTTGTCCAGTCTCTTGGGAATCCTTGTTGAATGATGTTGTTGAATATTTCCATGATGTGCGGTGCAAGAGTGTTCCTTCGCCATTTTAGATACTCTGCTTGAAGTTCAACCCAGTGTTTTGCCTTTCCTGTTTTCAGCTTTTTAATTCCAATCTCCACCTCCTGTAATGTAAAGAGCTTTGTAGTTGTGTTGAGTCCCAAGAGAGGCTTAAACTCTGTGTTTTTGTAAATAAACCAAACACAAATAAGGTTTGTGACAAAGATTAGTATTTGCTGTGCATATGTGAAATGATTGGTCGATTATATGTTTTGATCTGCAGCAATGGATCATGGATACTTCTTGGAGTGTGCAAGCCAAGGATGATGAAGGATTTCCTGCATTTGCCCTTGTAAACAAAGCTACAGGCCAGGCATTGAGGCATGGACGTGCAGAAAAAGATAAGGTCAGTTTGTCACAAGGGTTACTATCACGGGTTTATGCAAGTCTTTATGACATAGATAATAGTGATTTCAATGGGATGGTTGAGAAGTGCTTATGCATGGATTTATGATATAGAGAATAGAGCTCTCTACGAGGGGCTTATGCAGGGCTTAATGATATAGAGATCAATGTTTTCAATAGGTCTACTATGAGGGTTTTATGAAGGGACTTAAGGATCTAGCAAAATATGTGGTATTTGGGTGATCAATAGGGTGTTTATGCATATGCTTTTGATGTGCAGATCTCCTTAGGTCCTTACCACCCTGATGATTTGAATGACGCTGTGCTTTTCACCCAAAGTGCCGATGTGGGTAGGGGGTACCAGTGTATCAGACCTGTCAACAACACTCATCTTAACCTGGATGCTAGCGCTGGAGATGATAAACATCATGTAGCCCTGCGTGAGGGAGCAGAGATTATTCTGTGTAAGTGGAACAAGAAGGAGAGTCAGAAGTGGAAGATCAGCCCAATATGTAAGTTTGTTTTTTTGTTTTTTTTATAAAGAAAAAACGATCAATTATAAAAAAAAATAGTACAAATACATCTTACATCTTCTATCTTCTTTGTATCATATCTCTATGGTTTCTTTTCCTTTTACATTTTCTTTTCCATGTGCTTTCTCCAAAAATAAACATCGTTTCAGTTCATCAAGAATTCCTTCGCTCTATTCTTATCCTATCTTTCGCAATAAAAACAGAAACAGAAATACATCTCTATCATAACATCAGAATATTACTTACATATTCTTTTATCCTATCTTCTTCTCAAAACCCATTCTGAGAGATTCAATCATAACAAGAAACAGCAGTTTCTAATTATACCAAACTCTGACTTAACTTTATACCGAAATTCTGACTTACCTGTTGGCTTGTGCATCCCTATCTTGGACAATAGATCAGCTGACCAGTACTGTTCTCTATAAATGTGGGCAAATGGGCAAAATTGATAGACTGAAAAGCACTTACCAGGATCCAAGTTTTGCTCATCCATTTTTGTTTAAGAATAGGAGGGCAAAATCCTGTGGAATTCTGAACCCAATCTATAATTCCCTTAAAATCTCCATATATCTGAATACTATTTATCCTTAACCATTTTGCGATAATGAAAATCCCCCATTAATGCTGCCAAAACTATTACTATATTATTTTATCTGATTTTGAGACTGTCAAGGACTAAAAATAAACGTTGGGAAGGAGTTCTATTATGGGTGGTGTCTAGCAAGTAGTATGTATGGATGCATGCCTGTTATGTTTGCTTATATATTGAAGGGTTTCAAGAAAAAGTCCTATGGGAGCGCAATGCAAAAACTGAATTTTCTTCGCCGTGAGCAAGGGCCTGGTTGTAGTTATTCTCCCAGATGTAGTGGTTCTGCCAAGATCAGCCTTGGCTGTGCACCCAGCAGAGTCCTTTTGAAATTCACGCCTTATTAGTGAGACCGATCACAACGAGCAGGAAGCCCCAATAGTTTGCTAAACACTTGACCAAATTCTCAGTGGTGGGGTACTTTATGTTTTCTTACCTGGGTTTAGGTTTGCATTTTACTAAGTAATCTAATCCTCAGGTGCATTCATCTGAAGATGACCTTGGTTGGCGCTGGCACTCATAATTTATGTTGTTTGCAGAGTTTAAGAAGTTTATGTCTGCTTACCAAATATTTAAGACAAACTATGGTTTTTACTATCTAGCATGCGCTGATTTTAATGGGGATCACCCCTTTTGTTATAGGATGGGTGTGGTGCTATGTACAATTTCGGCTTCTTGATAACTGAAGCCATGGCTGTTCTAAAATTATTTTTAAATTTGTGAGTGCTGATTTGAATATTTGTTGATAAATTGGACAGTGGGTTCTTCACATGGAGTCCATCCACCACGTGGTGAGCAGAGTTCATTCTATCCACCACATGGTGAGCAGAGTTCATTCTATCCACCACAGGCTAATGTCGAGCCACGAGGGCACCCGGTTAGGATCCATTGTGAAGCCAACCCAGAGTTTTTCTTCGCTGCTCGTGGTGATGTTGCAGTGCTTGCGCTGGGAAATCCACAAGACCCCCATCAGGTATGATTATCAATTGAGCTATTTTATTTGAAGCTTGCTGAAAGGCATTTGTTGATCCAATAATTGATTATTGATCTCTATCCTTATTCCCTTGTTTGATGGAACCTTTTGCCAGCAATGGATCAAAGTAGATTCATGGGGCCTTCGAATCAAGGATGAAGCTGGCTTCCCGGCGTTTGCTTTGGTGAACAAGGCCAGCAGACATGCTCTGAAACACGGGGATAAAGAATGGGACCAGGTAAAACTTTCTATCTCCTTTTTCCTTTTAGTTTCATTGTTCAGTGTAGCCTCTCCTCATGTAGAGAAGTCCCATGGTTCAGTATAGCCTTTCATCTGGATATGTAGAGAAGTCTTATTCACCACACTGTTATCAACCTTAACTAAGGGTGTCGGACTGCCAGTGTCATAGGCCTTATACATCAAAGGGCTGCATCAGGTCCCCTAATTCTTAGTTTTTGTTGAATGGTGATGAGCAGATATACTTGGCAGATTATAATCATGACAAGGCAGAGCAGTCTATTCTGTGGACCTTAAGTGCAGATGTTGGAAATGGGTATCAATGTCTGAGGCCTGTGAACAACATCAATTTGAATATGGATGCGAAAGCTGCAGATGGCCATGTTGGAGGAATACGTGATGGAAATGAACTCATCCTCTTTGGGTGGAAGGGACAGAGCAACCAGAAATGGAAGATGCAGCCCGTCCATTGTAAGTGATCTAAAAATGACAAGTTGTCCTTCAAGCTCTTTATTGAATGTAAGCATCATATCTGCAAGTTTATCAATAGGATGGATAAGAAAATTAGTATTATGAGACCTTGTTGGTTGTCATATCTGCAAGTTGCTGTGATAGTTGATACCATCTAGTAAGGGATGTGCAGTATTAGTGATTTACTTGTCTTAGTAAGGGATGTGCAGTATTAGTGATTTACTTGTCTTAGTATTGTACTTGTTTTACCTGCAATTTGCAAGGATGGGCAGTATTAGTAAAACTTGCATATCCTTCGATGGTCTTTATTTTTTACCTTAACATTACTGATATGAGTTTCTACCATCGATGGATGCAGAGGAAGGTTGATTGACTCTTGCCAGAGTAAAAAAGCGATATACATAAAACAAGCAGCGCCAGTTGAGGATCTGCATTTTGTTCTGCAGCTTGTTCAGCGTTATAATATCTAGTAACGTGTTGTGTTTCTGTCTATGCTGATATAGCTAAAGCTTAAGTAATGGTGTCGGAGGATTCTGTGCACAATATGTGGTGAGCATGGAGGTTGTTAAAATTGCGATATAGCTCCATTAACAACCATATTTATATAGATTGGATATGGATTAAATATAATTTCTTTTAACAATTTGAACTCTTTTATGGAAGAGGCTCATAAGTTATCTTTTTTCAATATAACGTGGTTATTATTTTAGATTGATCAGCGTACACATGATGATGGTATTACAGATTTATGATTTACTATGTTATGTTCCATTAATAGAAATATTGTCCTGAATGGTTAATGATATTGCTTATGGTTTATGGTTTGTTCTATGATCAAATAACTTGCAAATGAGATGACAAGTGTCCGTAGTTATGCTATTTGGTTTATTCTTTTATATACATTATTTGTTTTCTCGTAGGTCTTGGATTTTGTTTAATTTCCCTCTTAATCACTGTCTTTGTGTATTTTGTTTAATTTCCTGCCTCTTAATCACTGTCTTTGTGTCCAGCCCATTTTAGAAGAAAAGTAGGTCTTAGCTGTTTGAATGAATGAATGGATTTTAATGACCTCCATGAATGAATGAAGGGATTTTAATGAATTCCACGAGACCAATGATTTAGAAAAAGTAAATTATAGCTATTTGAATGAATAGATTTTAAAGATCTCCACAAATGAATAAATGGATTTTAATGACCTCCACAAATGAATGAATAAATGGATTTTAATGACCTCCAGCCCATCGCAACTTCATACTAGATTTGGTCTATGATAGAAGAATATGAAGGCTGCAGTTTGAATACGCTCTTGAATATGAAGGTTGCAATTTGAATACGCTCTTGTTAGTGATTTGTTTGTTGCAATTTGAATACGCTCTTGTTAGTGATTTGTTTTTGAAGGTGAAACCTATTGGAATCTAACCTATTTATAATCGCGTAGTCTACCGAGGCCGTGTTTTGACCCAGAATCCGGTAATGATTTTCAGAAAATCTGGCAAAGATTTGCCCAGAATCTTGTTTACAGTTGTTAAACATTAGTATTTTGAGTGCCTCAGGGGTTTTTGATAGTGCTGAATCCATTTCCACTATCAAAAATGGATTCCAAGCACTGCAACTACCTGATTTTTTAAAATTTAGTTGACCGGATTTCGACAGATTTCTGCCGTCCGGGCCAAAACGCGACCTCGGTAGACAACTCCTTTATAATTTTTCTTAGATGTTTTGACGAAGAAGATGGATTCTCTAAATTATTTTCCCCACAAGATTTAACAATAGTAGCTTGAATGGAAGTGTGCTTCATTATTCTATGAAGAGAGTGTTGGCTAATGTTTTCTGTATTCCATTTACTTTTGAAAATAAACCAAATGAGAGTGAAGTATTTGTTCTAGACAGTGTTGGATAATGTTACATGTATTCAAAACCAAAAGAAAGAAGCGTTAAGAGTATTGTCCTCAATAGAGTGATGAAACTGTTTGGCTTCTTTTCAAATTCTCCCACACAAGCTTGTTCTGTTCAAAATAAAAATTCAAATTCCAAATTTTGGCATTTTTAAAAGTCTATTCCAACTTATTTTTTTAACATATATATATAGTTTTAAAAACTTTCCTTTAACAAAGAAATAAATATATTATATAATGCTCTTAAGGAATTAGGGTCATTGCTTATTATGTGTGAAGAAATTGGGGTCGTGACAATTTTCTAAATGGTTGCGAGATATCCGGAGACATCAACAGAAGGGAGGAAAGGAGATTCCACAAAATTTTCGAAAACTTGGGCTCAAGTTATTAGCGATTTTGCTAAGAGGGAAGGAGAAACAAACATTCAGGTTAACAACATGCAAGATAGAGAAAGCAAGGAAAGACTAGATAGAGCAACAAACATAATTATTAAAGGGGTGAAGGAGTATGGAAAAAATGAAAGTACTCTTGACCTTGCAAGAGACTTCTTGAAAGACAAGCTCCAATGGCAAGGACAAATATGTCAAGCATGGAGAGTAGGGAAGCTTAACGATGAGAGAGCCAGGCCCATAAAAGTCATCATGCCCAACTTGGGTGATAAAGATATCATTTTAAGCAAGAAGCAACTCTTAAGGGGTTCTCGGTTTTTTCTAGAAGAAGATTTAACTGTAAGACAACAAGAGGAAAGGAGGGATGAAATGACAAAAGTTAGGGCAGCAAGAGATGAGGGAAAAAGAGCATGGATTTAGAAAGGTAAAGTCGTGATTGCGCAATTTGGACCTCCTTCCAAAGCAAGGCAGCAAAATGATAACAAAGAAGAGGCAGCAAACTCTTTAGCAAGAAATGAGGAAGCAAGGTCATTATGGGCAAGCAGGGACAAAGACTCAACTGTGAGTCTTGCATGTCAAAACAAATAGCAATCAAGTCTTACCCAGGTTTCCTTAAGATTAGTTTGTTGGAACTGCAGGGGTTACCCATGGAGACGAGGACCTGGGTTAGGGCCTATTGCGGAAAGTAGCGACATAATTTGCCTCATAGAAACACATGAGCATGAAGGGTGTAAGACACCGTTGTTTGAAGGGTACTGGAAGATAGCAGTGTGGAACAAGGCAGCAGGGAATGGCAAAGGGCACGGGGGTATCATGGTATTAGTAAGAGAAAAAGAAGGTCGTTTCATTCAGCTAGAAAAAGAAGACCCAAATAAGCAATTTGTTTGGCTTAAAATATCAGAAAATGGAAATCACATTAGAATTGCAACATGCTATTTTGGGCCGCAAGTTTCAAAAATCTACAAAAGTAGAGGGCTTGACCACAAAGATCCCTTTGCAGCCCTAAAAACAGATATTGCAATATATTCTCAGCTAGGTGAAGTCCTTATAGTGGGGGATTTCAATGCTAGAACTGCAAGTGAACAAGCTAGCATTCTTTGTTGTAAATAAGACAGTGACCCAATCTGGCTTACAGAAGAGAGTAATCATCAGTGGGAACGAATTTCAGAAGATAAAGGCTGCAATCTCTTTGGAGAACAACTGCTTATGCTATGTGGGGCCTTCGATTTAGTCATTTGTAATGGTTTGACTAGATGGGAAAAGTCTGGTAATTTCACTTGCAATACTTACAATGGAGCAAGTGTAATAGATTATGTAATTTGCTCGCAGAGTTTGTGTGAGAAAATGGAGGAAGTGTTGATTGGAGATCAAATTTGGGACTTAAAATCAGATCACAAACCAATCTATTTAAGTTTCTCTTGGACCAGAAAGAAGCAATTAGGGTCAAAAAATCAGTGGGTTCAACAAAATCCCCCAAAGGGCAGAATTCTCTTGAATCCAGATAATTGTAATACCTTCAAAATAATGCTAGAGAGGCTCTTCAAGAAGGAGGAAATCCCATCTCATGGCCTTCATAGTCACAGATTAACACATTTAATTCAAAGCGCACTTGCGGAGTGCAAAACAGCAAAAATTAAGAAGTCTGAAACAAATTGTTTTCCGGTTAACGCTTGGTTTGACGAGGAATGCAAAAAGGCAAGGAGAAGGTGGAAGGAATCAGACACGGATAACATAAAGCTCAAAGCTTACAAGCAGATAGTAAAAAAGAAAAAGGTTGATTTCATGGTTTCAAGGAGAGAAGAACTAATTTTCCTCGGGAAAAATAATCCCAAATTATTTTGGAAGGAGCTCCAATCGAAAAAGGTGCAAACTGAAAACAACATTACAGCTTCTAAATGGTTTGACTATGCAAGACAACTTTATGAGCAGGATCCCAAGGTTGACCCGCCTCCCTTTTTCAACACAGACACAAAAATCTTCACGGTGCAAGAAGTAGAGATGGGTATCAAGAAGTTGAGCGCTGGAAAAGCAAAAGACTTAGATGAACTCCAAGCAGAGTATCTAAAGTGGGGCTTAAAAATTCTTTCACCTCACATCACAAAAAATTTCAACAACATCTTACAGCAGGGGTTCCCCACAGATTGGACAACTAGTATGGCAATACCTCTTTTCAAGAGTGGTGACGTCAATAATCCCTCCAATTATAGAACCATAATGATAAACCCCTTGTTTGCAAAGTTATTTGGAAGCATGTTAGAAAATAAAATCAGCAAGTGGGCAGAAGAAAGAGATAAACGTGCTAAAAGGCAAGCAGGTTTTAGACCTAAACATTCCACAGTTGATCATTGTATAACTTTAAGGCACATCATTGAAAAAGTTTGGGAAAAAAAGGAAGAAGTTTTCTGTTGCTTTGTTGATTTCAGAAAAGCCTTTGACACGGTTCCTAGGGATAAGCTTTGGGGCAGAATGGAGGAACTCGGGGTTCCCAAGCATTTGAGAGCATCTGTGCATAGGTTGTATGAAGAGGTGAAAGTCAAAATCAGAACTTCAGCTGGCATTTCTGAAAGTTTTAGAAGCGATATCGGGGTCAAGCAAGGTTGCCCATTGTCTCCTACCCTTTTTGGGTTATATATTGACAAGCTTGAAGAGGGGCTAAATTCGCAAGGGGTTGACGGTATCCATTTGGGCAAGTTCGTTATCAGGCTTCTTTTGTATGCAGATGACCTTATATTGATTGCTAAATCGGCTCTTGGTTTGCAAGAGCATTTACGTTCCCTTGAGCATTTTTGTAGAAGGGTTGGGATGCAAGTCAATATTAGCAAAACGAAAGTAGTGGTTTTCTCTAACAAAAGAAAGCATAACCAACATAAGTTCTATTTTGAAGGCAGCATTCTAGAAGAAGTTGCAGACTACAAATACCTCAGAATTGACTTCAACAGAAACTTAAGTTGGGATGGTTGTAGAAAGAAAAGAACTTTAGGGGGTTGGAAAGGATTTTATGCTCTTCAAAACAGGTGTAGAGAGGCAGAGCTGTGGGACTGGAATACCACTCTAACTCTTTTTGGGCTTCTAATGATTCCGGTGATTCTCTACGGTTGTGAACTGTGGGCTAGCAGCACAACCAAGATGCAGTGGAAACAAATTGAGAAAATTCAGAAACGTTTGATTACAAACAGATTCAAAATTAAAAGTGCAGTTCCTTATGCTATCCTGTTAAGTGAAACAGGGGTTGCTCCTATTGAAGCAATTGCTATGGTGCGAGTCATAAGGTATCTGACAAAAATTGAGCAAATGGAAGAGGGTAGATGGCCTAAGGTGGTGTTTAGTGACAGATTGTGCAAAAGACAGAAGACTTGGATGTGGCAAAATAACAAATGGTTTAGTAAATGGGGTATTTGCTTGAACATGTGTCCTACAAACAGTAAAGAGATAAAAACTTTTGTTATGGATAAATTCCACCAACATACTTGGAAGAAAGAGCTAGAGAGAAAGAAGAAGTACTACATAGAAGAGTTTAACCCCACGCATAACCATCAACAAAAGGCATACATAGGGGCTAATATTTCTTGCAGATCTAAAATTCTTATTGCTCAATTAAGGACTAATTCTCATCAACTCCGTTGTGAAACAGGGCGCTCGAAAAGGCCAAAAGAAATGTGGGAAGAAAGAGTATGTATTTTTTGCTCATTCAGAAAAGTGGAAACAGAAAAACATTTCATTCTAGAATGTGAGGCCTTCGAGGACACCAGGGAAAACTATGCAGGTATTATGGCAGCTAATTCTTGGGATAAGCTATTCAGCGAAGAGTTTGTCGATAAGTTGGGAGTGGTCATTGCAAAACTTCACAGGAAAAGGGCCGAATACAAGAGTCAGATAGAGAAGCAATATGTCCCATAGGCTATTTTTAGCCTCGTGGACATCCAAAATTCTTTCTTTCTTTCTTTCTTTCTTTCTTATTCCATAAACAAGTATATCAGATCGTCGTATATTGGTTTGAGAGCTTAAACTCTTATTTTAAAATTCGGAGGTCTTCCGCGGGTTACTTCCACAAGAGTTGTCATAGGAATTATTGAATAGTGGGCCTAGGACTGTTTTAGTGCCTTCTTCAGCCCGGTGCAAAATATATATCACGTGAACGCTCCTAGGTAAAGAGGAGGAAGAGGCAGCGTGAACGCTTTCTCACCATCACCTTTCGAACCCGAGACCTGCGGTTTGTTATAGTGACGGAAATTGCCGAGGAGTTGTTCGTAATATGCACAGATATCTCTGAAGAATGTATGGCCGATGTTCAGTTTCCGACCTCTGAGGCCAGGTATTTCGTGTTCTGTCTATTTTCTTTCATCCCTCTGTTCAAAAATTTGACAATGAAATACCATTGTACGTCCTTGAGTTTTTGAAAATTCGTCGTGGGATTGATAACGGATTAAAACTGCTTGCCCTATTGGACCTTGGTAGCATAGGTTTTGACTCTTGTCATGAGATATGCGACTTAGACAAGTTTCATGGTCGCAATTCTGGTTGTTTGGGCGTGATTATGCGACTTGAAAATAGGTCGCATAGTCCTATTTTTTCCCAAATTTCATTTATGGTCATCTTTTTGGGTAGTCGGATGCTAATTGTTGTGTGAGACACTGAGTTGTAAAAGAAGAACGAAATTTTCTTGTCTTTGTGAGTTGTGCGAGGGATTGGGTACCAAATTACTAAAGGAAGTGCTGGCCTTCGCATGAGTCTCGCCGATGAAACTTAGGATTTCAAATTTTTTATGAAAGAATGAGCACTGAATGTAGACACTGGTAAATTACAGGGTATTTTTTATGTCTAAAGAAAGTTATTGGGGTATTTTCTGGTGAAAATTAAAGTAATAAGAAGCATAAAACACAGTTGAACTATGCATTCAATATTTATTTGATAATAGGACAAGAAACTTCAGAACCCGTGGAAACAAATGATATAGAACAAGTGAAAATTGTCTCATTAGCCAAAGTTGGGAAGTGGGTTTGGGTCAATGCCAAACAATATTGGGGCATTTTAAAACGAAGAATAGCTCGTCTAAAATGGCAACAGACAAGGAAAAAAAGCTCTCAAAGGGAAAGTACTCAGGTCCTTCGCAAAAAACAACATTCAAACAAGTCTTTTGCAAGCACGTGGCAACAACAAGTACAAAGGAAAAGGAAAAGTCATTGATGATTCTGCCTTATATAGTCCCACATCCACACCTCTCATTTGGTCATCTGATTTTTATGTGAAAAAATTGTTAAATGTAAAAAAGAGGTTGGAGGTAGTAGAAGCTAAAGAGCAGGAAATAGATTGTACAATCCATATAATAACAGCTGAAAACCAGGCTTTAGTAGAAAGCAACAAAGTTCTAAAGGAGCAAGTGGCATTGCTACAGGAAGCTCTCATGATAGGGAAGACAAAATGGCAACGCATGAAGGCAGAGGTGCAAAACATGAAGAAATTTGCAGTGGAGAATATAGTGGCGATGAATTCGAAACCATCCTGGGATAAGTGGAAAGTAGTTGCCCAAATAGACAACCATGAAGAGACATCAAGAGAAGAAAGGAAATGAGATTTCGCAAAACTTTTCAAAACCTAGGCGCAAGTTATTAGCAATTCTACAAAGAGGGAAGGAAAAACAAACATTCAGGTTGACAACATGCAAGATAGAGAAAGCAAGGAAAGACAATATAGAGCAACAAACATAATTATTAAAGGGGTGAGATTATGGGAAAATTGAATGTACTTTTGACCTTGCAAGAGACTTCTTGAAAGACAAGTTGCAATGGCAAGGACAAATATGCTAAAGATGGAGAGTAGATAAGCTTAACGGTGAGAGAGTCAGGCCCATAAAAGTCATCATGCCTAGCGTGCGTGATAAAGATATTGTCCTAAGGAAGAAGCAGCGCTTGAGGGGTTCTCGGTTTTTTCTAGAAGAATATTTAACTGTAAGACAACAAGAGGAAAGGAGGGATGAAATGACAAAAGTTAGGGTAGCAAGGGATGAGAGAAAGAGAGCATGGACTTATAAGGTAAAGTTGTGATAGCGCAATTTGGACCTCCTTTCAAAACAACACAGCAAAACAATAACAAAGAAGAGGCAATAAACTCTTCAACAAGAACTGAGGAAGCAAGGTCAGTCTAGGTAAGCAGGGACAAAGACTCAAATGTGAGTCTTGCATGTCAAAACAAATAGCAATCAAGTTGTACCTAGGTTTCCTTAAGATTAGTTTGTTGGAATTGCAGGGGTTACCCATGGAGACGAGGACTTGAGTTAGGGCCTATTGCGGAAGGTAGAGACATAATTTTCCTCATAGAAACGCGTGAGCATGAAGGGTGCAAGACACTTTTGTTTGAAGGGTATTGGAAGATAACAGTGTGGAACAAGGCAGTAGGGAATGGCAAAGGGCACGAGGTATCAAGGTATTAGTGAGATAAAAATAAGGTTGTTTCATTCAACTAGAAAAAGAAGACCCAAATAAACAATTTGTCTCGCTTAAAATATCAAAAAATGGAAATCACATCAGAATTGCAGCATGCTATTTTGCCTCGCAAGTTTCAAAAATCCACAAAAGTAGAGACCTTGACCACAAAGACCCCTTTGCAGCCATAAAAACAGATATTGCAATATATTCTCAGTTAGGTGAAGTCCTTATAGTGTGGGATTTCAATGCTAGAACTGTAGGTGAACAAGCTAGCATTCTTTGTTGTAAAGAAGAATGTGACCCTATCTGGCTTACAAAAGAGAGTAATCATCAACGGGAAAGAATTTCAGAGGATAAATATTGCAATCTCTTTAGAGAACAATTGCTTACACTATGTGGGGCTTTCAATTTAGTCATTTGTAATGGTTTGACTAGGTGGGAAAAGTTCGGTAATTTCACTTGCAACACTTACAATGGAGCAAGTGTAGTAGATTATGTAATTTGCTCGCATAATTTGTGTGAAAAAATGGAGAAAGTGTTGATTGGAGATCAAATTTGGGACTTAAAATCATATCACAAGCCAATTTAAGTTTCTCTTGGACTGGAAAGAAGCAATTAGGATAAAAAACTCAGTGTGTTCAACAAAATCTCCTAAAGGGCATAATTCTTTTGACTCCAAAGAATTGTAATACCTTCAAAATAATGCTAGAGAGGCTCTTCGAGAAGGAGAAAAACTCATTTCATGGCTTTCGTAGTCACGAATTAACACATTTAATTTAAAGCGCACTTGCTGAGTGCAAAAGAGAAAAAATTAAGAAGTCTGAAACAAATTGATTTCCGGTTAATGCTCGGTTTGACGAGGAATGCAAAAAGTCAAGGAGAATGTGGGAGGAATCAGACAAGGATAACATAAAGCTCAAAGCTTACAAGCAGATATTAAGAAAGAAAAAGGATGATTTCATGGTTTCAAGAAGAGAAGAACTAATCTTCCTTGGGAAAAATAACCCCAAATTATTATGGAAGGAGCTCCAACTGAAAAAGGTGCAAACTGATAACAACATCACAGCTTTTGAATGGGTTGACTATGCAAGACAACTTTATGAGCAGGATACTAAGGTTGACCCTCCTCCCTTGGTCAACACAGACACAAAACTCTTCACGGTGCAAGAGGTAGAGATGGGTATCAAGAAGTTGGGTGTTGGAAAAGCAAAAGACTTAGTTGAACCCCAAGCATAGTATCTAAAGTGGGGCTTAAAAATTCTTTCACCTCACATCACAAAAAATTTCAACAACATCATACAACAGGGGTTCCCCTCAGATTGGACAACTAGTAATGCAATACCTCTTTTCAAGAGTGGTGACGTCAATAATCCCTCCAATTATAGAACCATAATGATAAACCCATTGTTTGCAAAGTTATTTGGAAGCATGTTAGAAAAAAGATCAGCAAGTGGGCATAAGAAAGAGATAAACGTGCTAAAAGGCAAGCAGGTTTTAGACCTAAACATTCCACAGTTGATCATTGCATAACTTTAAGGCATATCATTGAAAAAGTTTGGGAAAAAAAGGAAGAAGTTTTTTGTTGCTTTGTTGATTTCAGAAAATTCATTGACACAGTTCCTAGGGATAAGCTTTGGTGCAGAGTGGAGGAACTCGGGGTTCCTAGGCATTTGAGAGCAGTTGTGCATAAACTATATGAAGAGGTGAAATTCAAAATTAGACAACATAGATTTCTGACAGTTTTAAAAGTGATATCGGGGTCAAGCAAGGTTGCCCTTTGTCTCCTACCTTTTTGGTTTATATATTGACAAGCTTGAAGAGTGGCTAAATTCGCAAGGGGGTGACGGTATTCATTTGAGCAAGTTCGTTATAAGGCTTCTTGTGTATGCAGATGACCTTATAATGATTGCTAAATCAACTCTTAGTTTGCAAGAGTACTTATGTTCCCTTGAGCATTTCTGTAGAAGGGTGGGGATGCAAGTCAATATTAGCAAAACGAAAGTAGTGGTTTTCTCTAAGAAAAGAAAGCATAACCAACATAAGTTCTACTTTGAAGGCAACATTCTGGAAGAAGTTGCAGACTACACATACCTCAGAATTGACTTCAACAGAAATTTAAGTTGGGATGGTTGTAGAAAGAAAATAACTTTGGGGGATTGGAAAGCATTTTATGCTCTTCAAAACAGGTGTAGAGAGGCGGAGTTGTGGGACTGGAAAACCACTCTAACTCCTTTTGGGATTCTAGTGATTCTGGTGATTCTCTACGGTTGTGAATTGTGGGTCAGTAGCACAACTGAGATGCAGTGGAAACAAATTGATAAAATTCATAAGTGTTTGATTACAAACAAATTCAAAATTAAAAGTGCAATTCCTTATGCTATCTTGTTAAGTGAAACAGGAGTTGCTCCTATTGAAGCAATTGCTATGGTGCGAGTCATAAGATATTTGAAAAAAATTGAGCAAATGGAAGAGGATAGATGGCCTAAGACTGTGTTTAATGACAGATTGTGCAAAAGAAAGAAGACTTGGATGCGGAAAAATATCAAATGGTTTAGTAAATGGGGTATTTTCTTGAGCATATGTCCTACAAACAGTAAAGAGATAAAAACTTTTGTTATGGATAAGTTCCACAAATGTACTTGGGATAAAGAGTTACGGAGAAAGAAGTACTACATTGAAGAGTTTAACCCCACTCATAATCATCAGCAAAAAGCGTACATAGGGGCCAATATCTCTTGGAGATCTAAAATTCTTATTGCTTAGTTAAGGACTAATTCTCATCAACTTCGTTTTGAAACAGGGCGCTGGAAAATGCCAAAAGAAATGTGGGAGGAAAGAGTATGTATTTTTTGCTCTTCCGAAAAAGTGGAAATGGAAAAACATTTCATTTTAGAATGCGAGGCCTTCAAAGACAATAGGGAAAATTATGCAGGTATTCTGACATCTAGCTCATGGGATAATCTATTCAGCAAAGAGTTTGTCGAGAAGCTAGGAGCGTTTATTGTAAAACTCCACAGGGAACGGGTCGATTACAAGAGTCAGATGGAGAAGCAATCTGTCCCATAGGCTATTTTTAACCTCGTGGATGTTAAAAATACTTTCTTTCTAAATTGTGAGGAAATTAGAGTCAAATTTCTTAGAAACAGGAGAGAAATGTTTGTAACAACAACTTTTGATATGGTATATAACTCTGGTAACAACATTGGAATTAACATTATTTAATATTATCACAAAATATATTATTAAAATGAAATAATCGAAAATACATTGTTATAAGAGAATGAATTTTTGTTCCTTCTTTGGATGTATGCAATTTTTCCATACTCATTCTTAGGAGCAAATGATTTTCTTTGAAAAGTCACTTTCCTTGGTTGTTAGTTTTGCTGCTTGCTTTCATTACTTCCTCCCTGAATCATGTTGTTACTTGTTTCTTTATCTAGGTTTTCAAAAATCGATTTATTTTCTTTAAGACTCGTCCATGCCTATGAGCTAGATTCTCCCTTAGCTATTTCATGAAAACCAAGGCTTGATTTAATGGAGGGAGACCTTTGACTATTGAGAAGATTGTCTAACATCTTGGTACTATCTTGAAATCACAACTTCTTGTCCTTCTCTTCCAAAATACTTCTTAATGAGACAACTTTTGTTTCTAATTCCTCACAATGACTCTCCTTTTCTTTTAGTTGATTGCTAGTTACTTCTTCAACTCTTCTTGCCTCTTCTAACTAGGTTATTAATTTAATAATTTATACTTTAAGTTAATTTTCTTGTCCTTCAAATCTTTGAAGTAACTTCTTACTCTGCTCATTTGTCTTTTCTACATTAGTCCTCAGAGAGATGATTTTAGCTTCAAGTCCATCACAATGAATTTTCCTTTCATCAAGTTGTCTAGCACTACTTAATTGGCTTTAGTAGTTTCTTTTAGTTGGGTTTTTAGGACTATTATATTCTCATCTTGATCCCTATTTTCATATACCTACTGTTAGCCATCAGTAAATTTGACTGAGCAAATGATGGCTAAAAATAATTCCTAAGCCTTCAAGAGATTATTTTCATGAAAAACTGCTCATTCTTGAAGTCTTCTTGTGTTGTTTGAACTTTGCAAGTATTTTTCGCTGCTGTTTCATTTAAAGAAAACCAAGTTAAACCTGCTGCCTCCTGCAAAAATTGTTCCCTAAACAACTCCTTTTTCATCATTTTCATTTACTCATTTTGACGCTTTTTATCCTCCATTCTGCCTTTGAAAATTTCCCTTTTACCCTTCATTTTTTCCTTCAAAACTAATAAATTTCCTTTATCAGTTTTGAATTCCCCCTTTCCCTCCTATCGAAACCCCTAAAAAGCCTAAAAACCCAACTTTTTAGGCTAAAAACCTATTCTTTAAACAAACAAGGCTTAAGCGCTTTTCGGCTTAGCCCTCGGTCTCTGCTCCCCATAGAATCTCAGTGTTATAACCAAGCGATTTAAGGACTAAGCCCCATCACCACCACTCTTGGTCAATCATCTCTCCATATGCCCCAGTTTCGCACTCGGCGCTAAGCCCTCTCCTTCCTCCCCGATCCATTTTTCTTTCATCTTTTCCTTTCATCATTTGAAAAGCTTGTTGTTCATCTTGGACCGTTAATCCAGACAGATTAACGGTCATCGGGCCTTCCCTTTCTTCAAAATATCATTCCCTTTTCTATGCCTAGACTCAATCTAAACCGTCCGATCAACTTATCAAACGGCCATCACACAAGATCTTATCCCTTTTTCGCCTTCATATGCCTTCCTTTCTCATTTTCCCAAAGTCAATCTCGACCGTTGATCAGATCCGGTCAACAGCCCAAGCATAACCCGACACAAACATCCTGCTATAGAACTAACCCACTAAACGACATATTTGCATACATCATCATGGGCCCTACTTACCTTTCAACCCCGCATCTCACCACTTATCGCGCTCATTCCGCATCGTTGGATCTCGAGCCTCCAATCCAATGGTTGACAAAGCATATCGCATAATTTTTGCGCCCGGAGTTTAACACTCCAAAATAATGCGATACTGGCGGTTTTCCAAAAGCCAGGTGTCGCGTTGTGAATGTAATCGCACTCCCTCCAGGCAAAACCACTTACCGCCCAGGGGTCATGCGAAAACCACTGCAGGTTTTCCAAAACCACTCCTCCTCATCTTTGCGCCCATATTCTAAATTAACCCTGAATAAGTTATTTCCACCATGGTTTCTACCTCTCCACCGCTACAAGGCCTTTTTCCCTCACTGCTCCTCGCCCTCATCAACCTCTGTCGCAGTTATGCCCATTCTCGCAGGCTTATATAATATGGTTTATATTTTTTGTTGCAGGTTTCATGGCCGATAAAATTCCAAAGCGACCCACAGTATGATGATAACACGAAGGCTAGGGATGACGATCCCAAGCCTGTTTGTCGCAAAAGGGTTATCTAGAGGAGGGTTTTTATCTCCACATTTATCGATGGATCATGGCCATCGGCCTTCAATAAGAACCCTCCAGTCAAGCAAAACCTCTGCGCACCTGCCAACAAACGGAAACACAGTGAGCATCAATTAGTTGAAGGATCAGAGCACAATCAAAGGATTAAAGGTGTTAAACATAGATAAAACAGATAGGCACAGTCAGCAAAATTCGAATATGGTCTAAAGGGCTCAAAGCTAAACAGAGAACCTAATCAGGCATAAACACAATATTAAAGCAGATCAATGCTTAAAGCCATCGAAGAAGATAGATCAACAAAAGAGCCTTCGAATGCTACCTCATCAAGGCTATTACTCTTCAAATGACACCTGCAGATTTATCTTCGCAAAAGAATACACAATGAATGCCCAGTCAGAGATCTTTTGCCAAAGACAGCTCAGAATTTATGATCAGCCTACCAAAATCCCCAAAGTCAACAATAGTAACTAAGGTTAATGAAATTTAATGTAAAATCATTAAAACAGAGATGAGCACTTGAAATCTTCTCCCTTTGGCCTCCCAAAGGTCAAAACACCATTACTCTGTATTAATTGAACAAATGAACCCCTCTTACACTCCACCTCCTCATTTTTCTATAAATATTGTTGTAGAAGACAGTATAGAGGTTGGTCTCTGGATATATGTTGCATGTAAATAGATTTTGAAGCTGTTGCAGCTCTGTTAGGAATTGAAGACACATAAGCTGAGATGAGAAGTTCGTAGCTGTAGAGACTCACTAGATTTGATGATTGTAACTGGTTTGAACATCAAATGCAAATCGTTGATTTATGGGATCCTGGTCTATGTTAATGGTGATGTGTTTCTCACTGTAAATTGTTATTTCCTTTTTGTTTCCATTTTGTCCACTTTTCTCTGATAAAGAACAACAAATATAGATTAGGATTTACTTCTGAAGTACCCTAAATCTCACTGAAAATCTTTATCCTTTATGTTTTCTGTTGATTGTTAATTTGAAGGTAATTCAATAGAGTATAACCAGTGAAGTATTGGTAGGCCCATATTTCCTGAGTACAACTTGAGATTTTATCTTTGAATATTCTTTAGAAGTATGCTAATTAAAGCTGAGCTAGAGAAGTTTATGGTTAGCCTTGTCCTCTGGTTTATCTCCAACAATTGCTTCAAAAAGTTCCCTTAAGAGTATGTTGAAAGCAGACTAGTTTAAAAGTGCTTTCCTGATCTTAGAATACTTTTTATGTTTATCATGAATGTTTTCCCTTTGAATATGCTGAAATCAGGCTAAGTTAAAAGTATTTACTTGATCTTAAGTTATTCTATGTTTTTTAAATATTTTCTATTGAAAGTAGATCAAAAGCAGGCTAGTTTCAAAGTACTTACCTGATCTTAGGTTACTTTTGTGTTCTTTCCTTAAGTGCATGTCAAAAGCAGGCTAGTTTAAAAGTACTAACCTGATCTTAGGTTGTCATTTGTTTCTTCATCTGTTTGATTTCCCTCACTTCATTTCTTACTGTTTCATTCCATAAAATCAACTTAATGAGATCCTTTGACATAGATGACTTGCCCCATGGATCACTCTTGAACCTTGATGTTCAATTAAACCCTCTTATGACTCCATAGCCCAATGGATTGATGTTGCTCCTTGCCTATCTTATTAGCTGAACCATTCTTTCACCCACTTACACCTTCACCCTTCATATAGACTTCCTTCACCTTCATTATATCCTTTCCCAACCAAAACAAACAAAAAAACTGTTCTTCATAACTAGCCTAATATCATATCATAAAACTTAAAGATCATATATTTACACACATATAGAGAGATCCCTCTCTGAATCTAGGATGGCTAGGTCCTCAGATTCCAAAGTGGTTTTTATGTAGGCTTTGCAGTGTTTGTACTTTCCAATCTTGCAAACTACGGAGACCTAACATACTGGCGGCCATATTAGGGATTTCTGAGTAAAATCCTTAAAACAAAACACTCAGTGTTCAATGCAGTATAAGTAACTTTCTTCAAGCACTACCAAGCATGTTGGTAATCATGATAGGACTTGTCTAAATCAGTGACAAACTAAGTGACCCTTAGCATTCTCATAGACCCTTATCAAACCTTGGAGAAATCATTTAGTAGGCCACAGAGTAACTTTGTTTGTCTCATCACCGTAGCTAAGTGCTGAAAGAGATTTAGAACACTCTCATAAACCACAGGACTGTAAAAACTCAGAAAACCCAAAAATATTTCAGATTGGTATTCAAACCTTTTAATGGTGGTGGACCATAAAATATTTTACCTTCTAAAAGCTAAAAATTTCCACCTGGTGACTCCACAATCCTGAATAAACCTAAAGACTCCACTGGGAAACCCATTACTATCATAACATCATACCAACTCAGTTAAGGAAACTTTGAGGTTTAAAGTTTTCTTGTGAAAAGATCAGTTAACCTACTAAAGATTGTCATACTTGGTTAAAACTTTTCTTATCATTGGGTCTGAAGACTTAGCATAGTGGCTTCTAGAAGAATCCATACTAGAGCCCACCCTGACCCAAATCCTCCTGAGATAGTTGATAATCCAGAAAGTATACTTAGGAAGCCTTCTAAAGTTAAAACTTCAACTATTGTCAGACCAGTCCATAGAGCTAATTCTGTACCCGAAAACCTTAAAGCTTTACAAGATTCACAAGTTGACTTAAGAAACCCTTTTAGAACTAGGTCATTTGATGATATTGATCAGATAGACTTTGAGCCTTCACAATCACCCCAACATAGAGGTGAACATACTGGTAGCAGAGAAACTACCCCTCCTGATTTCCATGTAATTCATAATTTTGGTTTATCTCATCCCAGATCTGCTCAAAAATCCCTTGCTAATCCATCCACTTTTTTTGTCTATACACCCACTGTTCAAACCACCCCATTCCATCAACCCCCTCCCATCTTACATCCTCCACCTGTAAACCCCCCATTTTTCCCACAACTTCCTATCATGGCAACATGGTATGCCCCTCTAGTCCTTCCCTTATCTTTAGTCAATCTGCCACAGGACTACCAGTCCAAGATACCATTATATGATGCTAGTGGTGCTACTACTACTTCACAACATGTGGATAAGATGAATGACTATTTTGATAGAAATGAGATTGATGATGAAACTGTCAAACTCAGATTATTTGCTCAAAGTCTAGGGGGAGAAGCAAGAAAATGGTTCAAAATCTTAACCCCTAATAGTATTAATGACCTCCAAGCCCTCCATCAGTGATTATTAAACAAATGGGAAGTCAGAAAAAACCCTCTCCAAATACTTTCAGATTACAACAACCTCAAAAGAAACACTGGGGAAAGTATTCAAAATTATTGCACTAGGTTCAATAGTGTTTATAATGCCCTACCCCTAGAATTGAAATCTCCACAAGGCTCAGCTTTGGCCAAATTTTCTGAAGGATTTGATCCTAAAATGGCATATCAGTTAAGAGAGATAGATCCTTTAACTTTAGAAGACATGCAGAAGGAAGCTCTTGCTGTCGAAGTAAATCTGATTGAGAAAAGAGCTAAGATGAGGAATGAAAAGAAAATATCATTTAGGGAGGAAACTGCACCTTCCACATCTAGTTCAAAAATAGAGAGAATGATGGAGGAGATGATGAAGAAGATGAGCATACTTGAGAGAGCACAATCTAGAGAAAACCAATCAGCTCCTCAAAACATAAATCAATCTCAAAATCAGAATCAGAACTTTAGGAGAAATCAACCTCAAAACAGACAAAGAGAAGATGATCAACAGATCAGACCTCTCTTCCAAGAAAATTATGTTAATGAGGATGAAGAAACCAATGAACAAATAGAGGTTGAAAATATGAATATGTTGGGAGTAAGTAATGAGGATTTTGACCTCATTTATGAAAGAAAACAAGGTCTATATATGCCTTATGATGACAGAAGACCACAAACTGATTATTATGGACAATACTCTGAAAATGCCATCATAGGATCACCTAAACAGTATGACTTCAGAAGTATGAAGAATCAAGAAACTCCCAAAAACAAAACCTCTGATAAATCTGCCAAAAAAAACCCTGAAAATACACCCAAAAAGACAGTTGCAAATCACACAACAGTGGTTGTAAATTCTGATTTAAACAAAAGACAAAACACTCAATCCAATGAAAAACATAGTGTTAACCCCAGTAGCATTAGCACCTCAGCTAATGCTCCTAAAAAAACCATTCTAACTATTGTAAATAACAAAAGTCAGCAAGTTGATTTTGCTGATGAAATAGTGACTAAAAAGGCTGAACTAAACATGTTAAAAAACCAAATTCCTTTCAGCCTAGAGAGTGAAATATCCAAAATCAAAATCTTTGTCCCTCTTACAGAATTAGTCAATCAAAATGTATATAGAGGTCAGATTTTGAAGGCTTTAAACATAGAAGATGTCCATGACACAGTTAACTTAAATGATGATACCCCAGAGCTAATTTCTAGACCAAAAATTGAAGGAAAATTTCAAGAAGGAACAACCCCTCCTTTCTACATCAGTTTAAGCATTCATGACAATATTTTACACAATGCCATGCTTGATTTAGGAGCATCACACAACCTCATGCCCAAGGTTATAATGGAAAGATTAGGCTTAGAGGTAACTAGACCCTACAAATATTTACATTCCTTTGATTCAAGTAGGGTGAGATGCCTAGGCCTAATAAAGGATCTGTGTGTTAACTTAGCTCAAATACCAGCCAAAATTTTAGTAATGGACATTGTAGTGGCTGATATACCCCCCAAATATGGCATGCTCATTTCAAGATCATGGGGTGCTAAGTTACAAGGTACTATGCAAATGGATATGACTTATGCCACCATCTCTGTCTTTAGTCAACCTAGAAGACTCAATAGGGAAACACACATGAAATATATGGTGAGTAACCAAGAAAGACTAGAGAATTTTCCTCTCTATTCCATCCACACTGATCTTGACTCTTTCATTCTTTTTAATGATGATATTCCAAAAGAGCAAGAACTAATCAGTGAAAAAACATCAAATTCTATGATCACTTCACTTTCAAACATAGCTACAGCCATTGATGAGGAGAAAAATAAAGGGAAAATTAAAAAATAATCTGTTGATTTAGAAATCCACAGCAAACAGATTAGAGGTCTTGAAGTTCACAACAGTCATGAGCATAACGCAGATCAGGAAAACCAAGGGGTGAAACCTCAAAACATTGAAAACCTTGAGGAACAAAACTCAGGAAAACATAGTGCAGACCCTTATACAAAACAGAATGACAAAGAAGACAAAGAGGACAACAATGAAACAAATCTCAAATCTGAAAACAGTCATCTTTGGAGCATGAATTTTGATGGGTCTTGCACTAAAAATGATGCAGGAGCTGGCATATGGTTACACAACACTCAAAACAATCATGCTGAGGGGCATTCCTATAGATTAAAATTTCAATGTACCACCAACATAGCTGAGTATGAAGCTCTCCTTTTAGGCCTGCATTTATTGAAAAAATTAGGGGCCAAAAGGATAAAATTTCATGGGGATTCTGAATTGATTATTAGGCAAGTAAATGGGGAATATAACGCTAATCATCCCAGACTTAAAGCCTATAGAGATGATGCCATGGACTTGTTAAGAACTTTTGATGAATTCCATCTTATCTTTGTCCCAAGAAACTAGAGCGTCCTTGCCAATGGTTTAGCCTTTGCTGCTAGAACTTGTCTTACACCTTATGAAACCAGGCAATGCACTACCCAAGTCAAATTTAGACCAGTTGTCCCAGACAATGAAAGATACTGGTAAGTTTTTGAGAGAGATAAACAAATAAAAGATTTCTTACAGTCCAAAAATGAATTTGAAACATCAAACTCAGATTCAGATTATGATAAAGACTGTCCTATTGAAGAAAACCCACTTGTTAAAGAAAAAAAATCTCCCAAGATTGTTGAAATAAATCTGTTAACCTATGAACCCAACCATAAAACAAAGAATAGCACAAATTTAGAAAATGAAGACCTAGAAGTGCTGCAATCTAAAGACCAAAGCTTGCCAAAAGGACTGGTATCTTTAGAAGAACTATTTGACTTGAATGATGTGGCCAAAAAGCCAAAACTGGACCCATAGAATCTAAAGTGGAAGAATGCAATATAGGCAGTGAGGAAAAGCCCAAAATAATCAAAATATCTAAAACATTGCCTGCTCACATTAAACTAAAATACATTGAGCTCTTTAAGGAATTTTCTGATGTTTTTGCATGGAGCTATGAAGATCTGAAATCATATGATACATAAATAATTCAGCATAAGATACCCCTCAAAGAAAACCAGAAACCTTTTAAACAAAAATTGCGCAGAATCAACCCTGTTCAATTACCTCTGGTAGAGAAAGAAATCAGAAAAATGTATGAGGCTGGAATTATTGTCCCTATTAGATACTCAAAGTGGGTGTCTAATCTTGTGTCAGTTGTTAGCACCCTGTAATTAGCAAGATTGGCAAAGTCCAACTGCAGGGAGACCACTATTTCAACCACTTTGGGATTCTAGGCTCTAGCCCTCTTGAATCCGGAGAGGGATCTCTCCAATAAAGTGCAAAGATTGATTTATCTTTAAAGTTTTTATGGGTATGATATTAGGCTAGTTATTAAGGCCAAGGGTTTGTTTTGTTTTTGGATGGTTGAGCATTATTTATCAGTTGAGTGGAAAGTTCTAAATGGAAAGAGTTTCAAAGGTGTGAAGTTGCAAGAAATCAGAACAAGCTTTGGCTGAAAAGATGGATATAATGCTAGTTTTAGTCCATTGGGCTATGGAGTCATAATAGGGTTTAATTGAAACAACAAGGTTCAAGAGTGGTCCATGGGGCAAGTTATCTATGTCTAAGGATCTCTTCAAAGTTGATTTTATGGAATGAAATGATACAACAAGAAGGGGAATTTACACAAATGAAGAACAAAAAGAAGTCTAAGATTTGGTAAGTACTTTGAAACTAGCCACCTTTTGGCATACACTTAAAAAATACATAAAAGTAATCTAAGATCTGGTAAGTACTTCGAAACTAGCCAACTTTTGATGCAATTTCAATAGAAAACATCTTTAAAACAAAGGGAAACTTTAAAGCAACTGTTGGAGAAGAAAACTAGAGGATAGGGCTCACCATAAATTCTCTCTAGCTCTGCTTTACTTAGTGAACTTTTAAGACAAACACATAAGATAATAAAGAATAGTCTAAGATCAGGTGAAGACTTTTAACCTAGCCTGCTTTCAACACACTCTTAGGGAAACTTTCAGATAGTCTTTGGGGATAAAACTATAGAACATGGCTAACCATCGCTTCCTTAGTTCATCTCTACGTAATATAAATTGAAAATAACATTCAAGAACAACATTCATCTTGGACAGTAGGAAGAGGGAACACCAGCGTTCCTAACTGCTTAAATTGAATTAAATCATTCCTAAACAACACAATTTGGAAGAAAACATGTAGATAAAGCTTATCAGTCAGAGAAGGGTACTGATATACAGTAAATCCTAACTCTATAATTGTTGTTCTTTATCAGAGAAGATGGACAGAATGGAAACAGAAGTAAAATAACAATTTACAATAAGAAATAACATCACCATTGACATAGACCAGGATCCCATAAATCAGCTTGTAATGATGCTTCAAATCAGTTACAGCTTCACGTCCAATGTTTCAGTTCAACAATCGTCTTCACTTCTCAGCCTAACTTATGTGACTACAAGCAGAGCTTCAAGCACTATTTACAAGTAGAAGTTTCAAGCACAAGTGTATTTCAAAGTTCTGCAACCAACAATTTCTCATCTTCTACATAAGTACTTATAGAAGAAATGAGGAGGTGGGAGGGGATAAAGATCTCTCAGGGTAATTAATATAGACTTAAGACTTCTTGGCCTTTGAGGGGCTCGATGGAGAAGTTCACAGATGTTATGTTTATATTAATGTTTTACATTTAAGATTTAAGCTCGGTGGGAGATTTTGTTGACTTTAAGGCTCTATATTAGTTCTGCAATAACTTTGCTAATATTTTATGTTAATTTCTTTTGGCAGAATTAACTATTTGGCTGCGTTGAGGAAAATATATTCTTTCTGATCATGGTTCAGCCTCTGTTGAATGCTTTGAGGCTACAGGTGGCATCTGGTAGCTGAGAGGAATAAATTTGCCTCTGATGTGGCGGTGGAGGCTCTTTCTGACTGATTAATCCTTTTGATTTGTCTTTAACTGTGTTTAATTTAACAGATTAGGCTTTTGATAATCGATCTTAGCCGTAATCCATTAAACTGTAGAATTAATCTTCAATCTTCAATTCTGCTGTGGTAGGTCTTCAACACTGATATCCTTGTTTTATTTAATTATTAGTGTCTTGTTGATGTGCAGGGCCACACAGGGCTCATATGGCATCAATGCCCATGAAGCATCGACGAAACGTGGAGGTGAACCCTGTGAATGGTTTCCTTTTATGAATCAAAGGCATGACAATCGTCATTCCCGGCCTTTGGATTTTCTTAAATATAATGGAAAAACCATTTAATCCTGCAAAATACAGACAAATATTATGAAATATTGCATTTTTTGGGAAAACTGCATCAGAGATTGTGGGGAGGAGCGTAGCCATTGGATGGCAGCATCCAACGGTGGAGAACTGCGCATAGTGGTCAAAAGGAGAGCGATGGGAAGAAATAATTCAGATCCATCGATCTGCAGAGATCGACGATCAGGATTAATTGAGAGAAATATTATGCAAATGATTACTTTATAGAGAAATGGCGGAAATATAAAGAAATAAGGTTAAAATACCTTTGGTGAAGAAAAATGCATTGAAAATAGCATTTGGGGTTTCGGGATGATCGTGGGCCATCGGATGAGATCGGCCCATGAGATCAACGGCGGAGATTTGCGCATTAAAAACCCTTTGGAAGAGGTGGAGGGCAATAGTGTAAAGCCAAATTAAATCTGGGCCGTTGATCTGTAGAGATCAACGGCGGGAGTCACACGCGATAAAACATAATAGAAATGGAGAAGGTGGTTTTGGGAGGTAAAACCACTGTTTTCGCGTGAGAAAAAGGCGGGGAGGTGGTTTTGCCTTTTTGAACACGATATGCATTCCCGCCCGACACGTGGCTTCGAAAAACAGCTTATATCACGCGGCCCTTAGGAAATTATCTTTCGTGTTGAAAGTTACGCGATATGGAATACTGACCGTTAGATCTGAGGTCCCAGATATGACGGCTGAGAGTGAGCGTGAATTCGAAAAGATGCGTGGGCAGAAGCGGGATGGGCGGTTTTATTATGGACCGTCCAATCAAGGGATCGATGGTGGAGATTAGTTATGGAGGGAGGCAGGACCCACAGGAGGTAGGCCTGTCGGGATAAATAAGAACCATTAGATGGAACAGATCAACGGTTAGAATTTGATCTGGGGTATGAATGAAATAATACACAAGCGGAAAGAGGGGTTAATACGGGCCGTTGATCTGCAGAGATCAACAGCTGTAATTGGTCGAAAAATCATTATGAGCGGGGCGGCATAAAATATAACCAAAGTTGGAGGATCGATCTGGACACGTGGACAGCCCAGATTCAATCGGAGTTTTGGCGATTGACGGAGCAATGAACGGAGGAGGGTCGATGCAATGGGCTGTAGACCGCCGATTTTCAGATCAGATCGACGGTGGAAAGTGTATTGGAGAATCGCCAATAGGGAGTGGGCATAAAATGTTAATGTGCCAATGAAAAATCCTGATGCGATTTCGCGCGGTTCGTTGATTGGTCTGGGATCAACGGTGGATATTTCTTCAAATAATGAATCGGCAGAAAACCCTTTATAACACATGAAAACCAAATATTAACAAAATACAAAGGCTTTGGCGGCTCGGGGTGGGAAATATATATGTGTATCGGCGCCCGGCTGCGGGGCCTGTGGTTTATATGGGAAAACAATAGGCCCGAGGCTTAAAACGTATAAGGGCCAATGGAATCGGAGATGAAATGATGGTCTTTCAATCTACCCATTTATATTAAAAACATTACTCCGGCGAATTTTTGACTTTATAAAAGAAAAATGCATCGGAGATGGTTTATTACAACGTTTTAAGCGTCGGATGCGGGCCCACGGGTTACATGAAATAATAATATGATCGGGGGTTATAAACAAAGGTCTAATCGCATCAGAGGTCTCAACTTAACAAAAATACTTGTGCGCTCCAATTTCTTCGATGCGATAAGTGTCGAAAAGGCTTAGCGCTTGGTTCCAGCACCAAGGCATATGTGGGGAAGTGGTTTAAGACTTAGCTCAAGGGGGCTTAAACCTATAGTAAAAAAGACACTTATTTTTATGAAAATTTTCAAAGTTTTTGGTGGATTTGGGGGTTTCGATATAGTTTAAAAATGAGTTTTAAAATATGTAAAAATGATTTTCATGAATGGAATAAGGGAAATCATGAAAATAGAGGAATTTCATGGGGGGGAAAAGGGAACAAAATGAAGGTTAGTTTTTTGAGTGAAGGAGGGAAAAATGGGATTTTGCAGCAGTCTTTCCTCTCTTAAATCAGCAGAATTTCAGAGTTTTTTTTAAATGGAAACAGCAGTGAAGATTTGATCAAAGGGTATGATGTCTCCATGACTCTTCAAGAGATAACATTTTTAGCAATAAACTTGTTTCTTGAAGGCTCCAAAAATTATTTAGCCACCTTTTGATATAACAAATTTTATAGGTGGCTAACATCAGTTAGGAAGAAAACAGGAGAGATAAGGCTTTGTATTGATTTCAGAAACTTAAACAAAGCCTCACTGAAGGACAACTATCATTTGCCCAAAATGGATCATATTTTACAAAAGGTAGTTGGTTTCAAAAGAATTTCTTTGCTAGATGGCTTCTCAGGTTATAATCAAATCCTGGTACATCCTGATGATCAACTTAAAACAACTTTTACTACACCCTGGGGTACTTTCATGTATTTGAAAATGCCTTTTGGTTTGATGAATGTTGGGGCCACATGTCAGAGAGCCATGGATATTGCATTTTCAGAAGAAATAGGTTACTTCATTGTGATTTACCTTAATGATATAACTGTTTATTCTAAAACAGATGAAGAACACCTAATACATTTGAGAAAAGTCTTTGAAAAGTGTAGAAAATTTGGACTGTCCTTAAATCCCAAGAAAACATTGTTTGGTCTCCAAGAAGGTAAACTTCTTGGACATATCATATCAGAAGAAGGTATAAGGATAGACCCAAAATGAATTGATGGCATATTGCAAATCAGCCATCCCAGAAACATCAAGGAACTTTAATCTTTCATTGGAAAGATTAATTTCTTGAGAAGGTTCATACCCAATCTAGCTGAACTCCTTAGAAACATGACAAACATGCTTAAAAAGGAAGGAGTTAAATAGAACTTTGAAGCAAAGAAATCATTTGAACTGGTAAAACAAGCACTCACCAAAACACCAGTTCTTATCAGTCTTGATTTTTCCAAAGATTTCTTCATTTTTTCATTTGCATTAGAACACACAGTGGCTACTATCCTATTACAGAAAAATATGAATGGACAAGAGCAGCCAATTGCATTTTTCAGCGAGGCATTAAGAGATGCACCTCTGAAGTATAACATAATGGAAAAACAAGCCTTTGCCTTAGTCAAAGCTTTAAAAGACTTCAGAGTTTATATTTTACATTCCCACATCATAGCATTCGTGCCTCATTCAGTTGTGAAAGACATATTGACCCAAGATCCAGATGGCAAAAGAGGAAAGTGGATTGATGTAATTTTGGAATATGACTTATAAATCAAGCCCACTAAACTCATAAAAGGTCAAGGACTAGAAAAACTGATGGCTGAATCTAATTTCCAAGCTCTTGATATAAACATGTTTAATGAATTAGATGAACAGGAGGAGTTTTTTACTCCAATAATTGGAAACCATTTTCTAAATTCATCTTGGTATGCTGACATTTTGTATGTTTTACTAAATCTCAATGTTCCTCCTGGTTTGTATAAAATAAAGGCAAGATTATTAAAGCTAAAATTTGCGAATTACCGCATTTAGATAAATGTTTATATTGGAAAAATGCTAGTGGATTATTGCTTAAATGCTTGCCTGAGAATGATGCAGATAAGATCAAGCATGAGTTTCACGAAGGAGAATGGGGGGCCACCTCTACTGGAAGTCAACTGCTAATAAAATCCTTAGAGTTGGTTACTACTGGCCCACTCTCTTTCAAGATGTCCATAAGATGATTATTGCCTGTCACAAATGCCAAATCTTTGAAAGCAAAAGGAAACTGTTTCCCTTACCCCTGCAACCAATCACTGTTGAAGCTCTTTTTCAACAGTGGGGTCTAGACTTCATTGGGGAAATCCATCCTCCCTCATCTGCCCAACATAGATGGATCCTCACAGCAAAAGACTATTTTACCAAGTGGATATAAGCCATCCCATCTAGGAATGTCACAGACTCAGTCATCATCTCATTCCTTGAAAACCATATACTTTCCAGATTTGACTGTCCCGGAAAGATCATAACTGATAATGCTGCTGCATTTGGGTCTAAAAAGATGATAGAATTATGTCATAAGTATAAGATCATATTGGGTCATTCCATAGCTTATTACCCTCAAGGTAATGGGCTAGCAGAATCATCAAATAAAAGTCTGGTAAATATTATCAAGAAGTTGCTAGAAGATAAAAAAAAATCATGGCACAATAAGCTAGTACATGCTTTGTGGGCAGACAGACTAACCATTAAAAAATCCATTGGAATGTCTCCCTATTAGCTAGTTTATGGAACTGATGCAATATTTCCAACCAGTTTAGGGGTGTCAGTCATGAAATTGATCCAGGAAGTACAGTCTGAAGATGATAATGTAACAAGAAGAATAAACCAGACTATACATTTACAGCAAACCAAAGAGGAAGTATACATTAGAGCACAACAACTACAAGAAAACATCAAGAAGTTGTTTGACAAAAGAACTAAGGCAAGTGATTTCAAAATTGGTGATAAAGTTTTGAAATGGGATTCAAGAAGAGAAGATAAGGGCAAACATGGAAAATACTTATGGCAGGGCCCTTATCTTATCCAATCTGCTATTGGAAACAATGCATTTTTTCTGCAAGAGTTGGATGGAGCTGAATACTTTGGAGGTCCTGTTAATGGTAGAGTTATCAAACATTATTTCTGTTAAACTGATATTTTACTTTCAAGGCTTTTTATCCATTGTATATAACACTTTTTTTCAATTTGAAGAAAGAGAAAAGACAAAAACAATAGAAAAAACAAAAGAGGGCAGAAATAAAACAAGAAAGGTACAGCCTCAATCCTGAAAGTGTGCAAATTTAAATGCCACTACTTAAGAAAGCTCTGTTATTTTAGTCATACAGCCTAATCATGATTAAGATAGATTTCAATTTTGCTGTTGATAGACTAGTGAAGAAGATTTGCCAAACTATTCAATCTTGGCTTATCGATAGATTAGATTGGGATAAAAATACAGTGGTTCAAAAAAATTAAAAATCTGAACCTGTAAGATTGTTAAAAAAATTGGTTCTAATATGCTTAAAATCTGAACCAAGCAAAGAAAGAAAGAACAACTCAAAAAGATCAAAACCAGAGCTGCAAAAAGAATGAAGGATGCGTTTTGATTTCCAGATCTTAAGCATTCACAGTTTTGTTTCAAAATTATGCAAATAAAATCTATGTGTAGCTTGCACATACAAACATAGACATCATGGCAAATCAGACAGCCTAACCCTGATTTGACTATGTTTAAATTTCTGTTTTTGAAAATAGAAAATGAAATCTGTCAGACAGTCTAATCCTGGCAGATAGTAGCTTAGGTAGAGAATTTATGAGTTCAACAGTCTAATCTGAAATCATGGAAGAAATAAGGGTAGATTTAGATTAGTTTTTCCTGCTTTAGAAAGAATAAAATGTTGATGTTCAAGGTCTGCAGGTCCAAATACACCTTTTGAAAATAATAATAATAATAATAATAGCAAGTAGGCTGTGTAGGAAGTTGTTTGGGAGATAACTCTATTTGATATGAACACTGATCATCTTTCAAAGCTGCATGATCAAAGAAAAAAGAGGTTGTCAATGGATAAAGGCACAGTTCTACATCTCAGAGATCAAATTTTGAAGATTCTTGACACCTCCAAGGAGCTACCATCCCCAAGTGGAGCCATTGTTAGCCATCAGTAAATTTCACTGAGCAAATGATGGCTAAAAATAAGTCCTAAGCCTTCAAGAGATTGTTTTCATGAAAAAATGCTCATTCTTGAAGTCTTCTTGTGATGTTTGAACTTTGCAAGTAATATTCACTGCTGTTTCATTTAAAGAAAACCAAGTTAAACCTGCTGCCCCCTGCAAAAATTGCTCCCTAAACAACTCCTGTTTCATCATTTTCATTTACTCATTTTGACCCTTTTTATCCTCCATTCTACCTCTGAAAAATCCCCTTTTACCCTTCATTTTTTCCTTCAAAACTAATAAATTTCCTTTATCAGTTTTGAATTCCCCCTTTCCCTCCTATCGAATTTCCTAAAAAGCCTAAAAACCCAACTTTTTAGGCTAAAAACCTATTTTTCAAACAAACAGGGCTTAAGCGCTTTTCGTCTTAGCCCTCGGCCTCTGCTCCCCATAGAATCTCAGTGCTATAACCAAGCGCTTTAAGGACTAAGCCCCATCACCACCGCTCCTGGTCACTCATCTCTCCATATGCCCCAATTTCGCACTTAGCGCTAAGCCCTCTCCTTCCTCCCCGATCCATTTTTCTTTCATCTTTTCCTTTCATCATTTGAAAAGCCTGCTGTTCATCTTGGACCGTTAATCCAGACAGATTAACGGTCATCGTGCCTCCCCTTTCTTCAAAACATCATTCCCTTTTCTATACCTAGACTCAATTCAGACTGTTCGATCAACTTATCAAACGGCCATCACACAAGATCGTATCCCTTTTTCGCCTTCATATGCCTTCCTTTCTCATTTTCCCAAAGTCAATATCGACCGTTGATCATATCCGGTCAACGGCCCAAGCATAACCTGACACAAACATATCGTTATAGAACTAACCCACTAAACGACATATTTGCATACATCATCATGGGCCCTACTTACCTTTCAACCCCGCATCTCACCACCTATCGCGCTCATTCCGCACCATTGGATCTGGAGCCTCCAATCCAACGGTTGACAAAGCATATCGCATAATTTTTGCACCCAGAGTTTAACACTCCAAAATAATGCGATACCGATAGTTTTCCAAAAGACAGGTGTCGCGTTGTGAATGGAATCGCACTCCCTCCGGGCAAAACCACTTACCGCCCAAGGGTCATGCGAAAACCACGGCAGGTTTTCCAAAACCACTCCTCATCTTCGCGCCCATATTCAAAATTAACCCTGAATAAGTTATTTCCGCCATGGTTTCTGCCTCTCCGCCGCTGTAAGGCCTTTTCCCCTCACTGCTCCTCGCCCTCATCAACCTCTGTCGCAGTTATCCCCATTCTCGCAGGCTTATATAATATGGTTTATATTTTTTATTGCAGGTTTCATGGCCGATAAAATGCCAAAGCGACCCACAGTATGATGATAACATGAAGGCCAGGGATGACGATCCCAAGCCTGTTCGTCACAAAAGAGTTATCCAGAGGAGGGTTTTTATCTCCACATTTATTGATGGATCATGACCATCGGCCTTTAGTAAGAACCCTCCAGTCAAGCAAAACCTCTGCGCACCTGCCAACAAACGGAAACACAGTGAGCATCAATTAGTTGAAGGATCGGAGCATAATCAAAGGATTAAAGTTGTTAAACACAGATAAAACCGATAGGCACAGTCAGCAAAATTCGAATATGGTCTAAAGGGATCAAAGCTAAACAGAGAGCCTAATCAGGCATAAACACAATATTAAAGCAGATCAATGCTTAAAGCCACCGAAGAAGATAGATCAACAAAAGAGCCTCCGAATGCTACCTCATCAAGGCTATTACTCCTCAAATGACACCTGCAGATTTATCTTCGCAAAAGAATACACAATGAATGCCCAGTCAGATATATTTTGGCAAAGACAGCTCAAAATTTATGATCAGCCTACCAAAATCCCCAAAGTCAACAATAGTAACTAAGGTTGATGAAATTTAATGTAAAATCATTAAAACAGAGATGAGCACTTGAAATCTTCTCCCTTTGGCCTCCCAGAAGTCAAAACACCATTACTCTATATTAATTGAACAAATGAACCCCTCTTACACTCCACCTCCTCATTCTTCTATAAATACTGCTATAGAAAATAGTATAGAGGTTGGTCTCTGGATATCTGTTGCATGTAAATAGCTTTTGAAGCTGCTGCAGCTCTGTTAGGAATTGAAGACACATAAGCTGAGATGAGAATTTTGTAGCTGTAAAGACTCATTGGACTTGATGATAGTAACTGGCTTGAACATCAAGTACAAATAGCTGATTTATGGGATCCTGGTCTATGTTAATGGTGATGTATTTCTCACTGTAAATTGTTATTTTCTTTTTGTTTCCATTCTGTCCACTTTTATCTGATAAAGAACAACAAATATAGATAAGGATTTACTTCTGAAGTACCCTATATCTCACTAAAAATCTTTATCCTTTATGTTTTATGCTGATTGTTAATTTGAAGGTAATTTGATAGAGTATAACCAGTGAAGTATTGGTAGGCCCATATTTCCTGAGTACAACTTGAGATTTTATCTTTGAATGTTCTTGAGAAGTCTGTTAATTAAAGCTAAGCTAGAGAAGTTTATGGTTAGCCTTGTCCTTTGGTTTATCTCCAACAATTGCTTCAAAAAGGTCCCTTGAGAGTATGTTGAAAGCAGGCTAGTTTAAAAGTACTTACCTGATCTTAGACTACTTTTTATGTTTATCATGAATGTTTTCCCTTTGAATATGCTGAAAGAAGGCTAAGTTAAAAGTCTTTACTTGATATTAAGCTATTCTATGTTTTTTAAATATTTTCTATTGAAAGTATATCAAAAGCAGGCTAGTGTCAAAGTACTTACCTAATCTTAGGTTACTTTTGTGTTCTTTCCTTAAGTGCATGTCAAAAGCAGGCTCGTTTAAAAGTACTTACCTGATCTTAGGCTGTCCTTTGTTTCTTCATCTATTTGATTTCCCTCACTTCATTTCTTACTGTTTCATTCCATAAATTCAACTTAAAGAGATCCTTTGACATGGATGACTTGCCCCATGGATCACTCTTGAACCTTGTTGTTCAATTAAACCCTCTTATGACTCCATAGCCCAATGGATTGATGCTGCTCCTTGCCTATCTTATTAGCTGAACCATTCTTTGAACACCCACTTACAACTTCACCCTTCATATAGACTTCCTTCACCTTCATTATATCCTTGCACAACCAAAACAAACAAAAACTCTGTTCTTCATAACTAGCCTAATATCATATCATAAAACTTAAAGATCATATCTTTACACACATATAGAGAGATCCCTCTCTGAATCTGGGATGGCTAGGTCCTCAGATTCCAAAGTAGTTTTGATGTAGGCTCTGCAGCGTTTGTACTTGCCAATCTAGCAAACTACAGATACCTAACACCTACAACTTCTCCTAAATACTTTCAATTTTTTTCAAAGAAAAGACAAGTTTTCTTCTAAGATTAAATTCATTATATAACCTTTCTTCTTTTGATTTGTAACTCCATATGATATGATGAAATTTGCTTCATGGCCACCCTCATCTTCTAATAGACTACACGTTTCTTCTTCAAATACATTGAATGTTTCAAAAGCAAGATTACCATTCAACTTACCTGATGAATGAACTTCTTCCTTAGCTATATTTCTTTCATTATTTTCTCCTTCATGGATGTCCTGAAAGTTATCCCATACATCCTTTTTATATTCATAATGCATAACTTTCTCAAGTTCTGAATTGGGTATGCTACAATAGCTTGTATTTATTGGCTATCATTTTCCTGCAATTCTTGACTTGATGGGGGAGTTTTAGTATAATCATTACATACTAAATTCCAAACATTAGATTTTAGAGATATTAAACTAGACTTCATCCTTTCTTTCCATTATTTATAATTTGTATCAGTGAGCAAATGCATACCTTGATTCACATAGTTCATGTCATAACTTGTTCAGTTATTGATTGTCCTTGATCGACAATTGTTGATACTGCCACTACATTCAATACATCACTTACACATTCAAAATTTTCATGAGTCAACTTATTCTTGTATTTCCTTCCCATAATACCTTAGATCTCCTTCTAGTTATTAAAATATTTCCTGAAGGGCTTGCTCTGATACTAATTGTTAGAAATACTGATAGGGGGTGGGTGAACTAATTTTTTTTGATAATTCAACTTTACCCAATTTTCACTTTTCTTTAAAATTTTAATTGAAACATAATTTAACTAATATCACATTATGATAATAGATCTAAGCATAAGCAGATAACACATGTAAATCATGAGCATCGATGTTGTTGTCTTCATATTTTTTCTATTAATATTCAAAAAATATTCTCTTACATTTTACACTGGCGTGGGATTTTACTAGTGTGTAGGATCCTACGTGTTGGAGGCTATCACTTCCAATTGTTTCTCCAACTACTATTGGAAGAAATATACCACTCCTTGATCAAATTCTCTGGACACCATCAGAAGGAAGCTACCACTCCCTTACTAAAGGCTCCAACCCTCATACTCTTCTGGACCTCATTTCAGAATCTTTCACATTAGATCCACCTGGTTCAAATATAATTCTTGTAGGCCACGTTTCATCTAATTTTCAAACTAAATCCATATTAAACATTATGGTTTTCAATTTGAATACAAAACCAAACCCTCTCCCCAATAACCAATAAGATCACCAATACTATTCATACAATCATCAAGATAAGTTGCAACGAACTAATGCATCAACCAACAAGTCTCTCTTTGCAAGGAAATTTTCCCTCAATACATATCTCAGACCAATCAGTAATACAAAATTTCTACAACCATAACATGCAAATCCTGGCATTAATCAAACCCTGAAAGAACATCGATACCATCAAACCCTCTGCAACTCAACAATACATCAATATAACAAACATATTATGAAGCTACCAAACCCTAGCTCATCATTATCAACATCTCTCTCTCCACTTCAAACAATCATCTCAAAAACATATAAACAACACATCAATAGTGCCAAACCCTAGCACCAAAAATAAAAACTTAGTTCATCAAACCCTAGCATCATAGTAGAAACATGCATATAATAGCATAAAATCTCTCTCTGTTCAGCCAACAACTCAACAACATCACATTATCACCGACCACCTTACATAATTCACCCTTACAAATACATCTTTGTTAAAGTATCAAGGTCCCTACAACCCTAAAAATATTCTACCTTCAATCAAAACTCTCCTCTCAAAACCCTCTCTATTGAAAATACGAACACATCATATATGCATATATGTTCATAAAGCATCACCATATCACTATTCTGCCAAAGATTCTGAATCATCACAACCACCAACACATTTCTGTAGACCTGAATGACAACAACTCAATACAAAACAATCTTAACAACATATATCTCTCATACAAATGACCCATAAAAATTCAACAATCTCTGACAACCTTCACCGAATAAATACTCATCAACCTCACACTCAAAATAAAAGACTCAACAATGCAACCATGGCATACAACTTAGCCATTATGACTTCTCATTCTGAATCAGATACATGTCAAAAAATACTCAATAACAAATATAATTCTTGGCAACATCATAGAAGTTACAACTATGAATATTCTAGTAGTCATACAAACATAAATAAAACTTCAATTCTCATCTATAAACCCCTGCAATCACAAACATGTGAGCATACAAAATGCAGCCAATATTACATGACAACTATTGCTCCAACGATCTCTAATCAATACCTCATCGTTTTTCCATCAGTGTGATCCGTAACTATGTAACAACTACACAAGATCTTTCCAATGCTTCTACAATTTGTCACATATACTTACCTACACCATTATCAAACCTCCTATGCAGTTGCAGGATTCTCTGCGATCACTGTGTAAACACTTTACATGAAGATATTCTCATTGACTCCTTAACTGTGCACTTGGGGTCTGCCATAGGTTCATAAGGCATCCTTGATATGAAGATGTCATCACATTTCAACCCACTGTTAGAACACGTAACAATACACTATGGTATTTTACTCCATTGTATTGTCTTCACATAGAATAAGCTTCAACACATAGTAATCTACTCTCAAGATTTTTCCATCGCTCAATGCATGCATTCAAGTCACACACTCTGGTTATGATTACCTCTATCCACACATGCACACATGACAATATATTTGGCTTAGAAACACCTGTCATCTAACCCTTGGGTCGATCTACACATTGACATTTAAACACCATGTAATCACTTTAGATGGTGGCCTAATTCACATCACCAAACAAAACTTTGACTAGATCCACGCATTACATATTTAAATTAATATTCTCATAGCTAAATCAGATTAGGCACCATACATAGACCAAGTCCATATTCGTTGGAGATTATTTCACAAGACAAAATCAATCCATAACTCTGTTACATTACCAAGTTGATCCACTACACCATAACCTAGTAAATTTGGCTTGATCTCCACTGCGTCAAATCAACACCACAATCATTATGTCGTGAAATCGAACCAAAGGGCATACTTCTTCAAACCTGTGCTAATACATAAATGAAACAAATAAGATACAAAATATATTCCTTTTAATGAAATCTAGTGCCAGAGCGATTACTCCTCAAAAGAGAACACTTTCTCAAGTTTCTCTCTAAATTGCACAACTAAAATGCTCAATCATCCTATATTTTTATAGCTTCAGAGGATCACATCGACCTGATAATTACCATGGGAAAATACCTCATCCTCATTTGATTGTATTCGACCAACATGGACCACATTGCTTTGACCAAATCGAAAATATTTGACTATATTATTTGATGAGTGATCCATAACCGTGCAAGATCCATAACTAATTGTTAATACCAAATCATTACATTATTAATGATGCCCACGCCTCAGTGATGCAACCAAAACAAACACCGCAAATGCATTTAATAACTTTTTGTACCAATTCTATCATTATACCAATAACTCCATGACCAGAGGAATGCATGTTTTATTCAAGCCATTAAAACAACAATTCATACTCCCTTTTACTGTATCTACACACATTAATCTCAATCCAATGATTGATTGCTCGTCCATTAAAAAATATGCGACCAAACCCGAATGCGGGTGATTCCTATGAATACATGGATGTCCTTCCGCGTGGCACATGGCACAACCACATGGCTGCGCATGACTCAAGCGAGAGCTCTTAAATTTGGCAACTAATCCTCCATTGCCTACAGTTACCCACCTGCTCTGAGCATTAATACCTGTCCTTCCCGCTGAAATTTGAGTTATTTCATGGATCTCTGCAATGATATTCCCTCCTCTTTTCGCCTTTTTGTCCAGATTGTTGGGCTCTGCGTGAAGCGCTTCAGCTCACATTCCTCGCCTCCTCTGCAGCTCGAGGTCTCCTGCCAGTTCTCTTCTCGCAATCTCATCTCCTTCCTCACCTCACCAAAGCTCTCCTGCGACACCATGCCTCAGCACCATAGGATGTGTTGTCGTAGGGCCGAGGTCGAGGCCAATCCTCCCTGTTAGGTCTCTGTAATAAGCAAGATTGGCAAAGTTCGATCACAGAGTTAACATCATTTCAACCAACTTTGGGATTCTAGGATCTAGCCCTCCTGAATCCGGAGAGGGATCTCTCCAATATGTACAAAGATGGATTTGTCTTTGAAAGCTTAAGGTAATGATATTAGGCTAGTTATGAAGTTCAAGGGTTTGGTTTTGTGTTTGGATGGTTGAACATAATTGTTGTCTGAGGCGAAAAGATCTATATGCAAAATAGGTTCAAAAGTGAAAAGTTGCAAGCAACAAGAGTAAGCTTTAGCTAAGATGAAAGATGATGGCAGGTTTTCAGTCCATTGGGCTATGGAGTCATAAGAGGATTTAATTGAAGCAAATCAGGTTCAAGAGTGGTTTATGGGGCAAGTCATCTATGCCTAAGGATCTCTTTAAGGCTTGATTTATGGAATGGAGTGATACAATAAGAAGGGGAAAATAAACAGATGCAGAACAAAGAGCAGCCTAGGATCTCGTAAGTTCTTTGAAACTATCCAGCCTTTGACCAGGCACTTAAGAAAGACATGAAAGTAAACTAGGATCTAGTAAGTACTTTGAAACTAGCCAGCCTTTGATACACTTCCAATAGAAAACATATGAAAAACAAAGGGAAACTTGAAGGCAACCTTTGGAGTAGAGACTAACGGGCCGGGCTCACCACAAATCCTCTCCTAGCTCTTCTTTACTTGGTTGCACCCAAGACAATCACAAAGATAACATAGAAAGGCCTAAGATCTGATAAGTACTTTGAAACTAGTCAGCTTTTGACACATCCTAAGGGAAATAATCAAATAGTTGAGAAAATAAGAAAGGGACTCAGGGCTAACCTTAATTTCCTCAGTTCATCTTCACACAACATATATTGAAAGTAACATTTAAAAATAACATTCAATCAAGGCAATAAGATGAGGGAACGCCAACATGCCTATGCCTAAAATGAATTAATCATTTCCAAATAACACAGATAGAAGAAAACATCTAAATAAAGATTTCTCAGCCAGAGAAGGTTACTGGTATACAATAGGTCCTAACTCTGTTTAAACTGTTCTTTATAGCAGAAAATGAAACGAAATGGAAACAGAGATAAAACACAAGTTACAGTAATAACAACATCACCGTCAGCATAGACCAGGATCCCATAAATCAACTTGTATTGATGCTCCAAACCAGTTACAATCTTCAAATCCAGTGTTCTAATTCATCTCTCCTCACAACCTAACCTATCTGTTACAAGCAGAGCTCCAAGAGCCAGTGAATCACTATTTACAAACAGAAGCCTTCAGCTCAGTTACATAGAATGCTTCAGCAATTACATTGACAACCAACCCCTCACTCATCTTCTACTGAAGTATTTATCGAAGGATCAGGAGGCGAGATCTGATTAAAGATCTCAAATACAATTAATACAGAGTTAATGTTTTATTAGCCCTTGGGAGGCTTAGAAAGGAAAATGTATAGGTGTTCTATTGCATTAACTGATTTACACTCACGATTTAAGCTCAGTGGGAGCTTTTGTTGACCTTTGAGGCTCTGTGTGATGTTAGGGCTACTATGCAGACCTTTTTTCATTAAATTCTCGGCAGAAGTAACTCTTCGGCTGCGTCAGAGTAAAATATCTGATCCCAATCAATAACTTTTGTTCTTGATTGAATACTTTGAGGCACAGGTGGCACTATAGTCGCTGGGAGGAATCAATTCGCCTCCATCTGTGGCGGTGAAGGTTTTCCTGATAAAACACTTTAGATTTTCCTTTAAATTGTGTTTTTAGATCGGGGATTAGGCGTTTGATAACTGTCTTAGCCTTAATCCCCACAAATCTGTCCACTAATTTGTTGTTCTGGTTCATTCTTGGTCTTCAACATCTGATACTCTTTCTCTGCATTGATATCCATGGTTTTCTTCTTGTGCAGGGCTGCGTAGGGCATGTAAGGCATCGATGCCTGTGAAAACATCAACGAGACGTGAAAAACTGACTCTGTGAGAGATTTCCTCGGAGGAATCGAACAAGGGAAGTTCGTCACCCTCCTTCTCTAAATCTTCCTTAAAAAACGCGAACAAATAGTTTAAACCCTGCAAAATGCAAAAACACGTTAAAAATCCGGTTTTATAGGTCAATCTACTTTGGGGACTGTGCGGAGGAGTGTGGGCCGTCGGATGGCATCATCCAACGGCCAGGATCAAATCTGGGTGATTGTGGAATAGGTCAGAAGGAGATTAAGTCCGGACCGTCGATCTGTAGAGATCGACGGTCAAGATTGAACGGGGCGATTAATGGAGAAGGATGAATCTGAGCCATCGATCGCGCGATGATCGACGGCCGGGATCAGGCAACGGAGAGTCAGCAAGAAAATGTTGACTGGGCGATGGAATCGAGAAACTGAATATGAGCCGTCGATCTGCAGAGATTGATGACGGAGATTGAATCTCGGTCGCACGATGGCTGTGTTAACGTGCGCGCATGTTGGTTAAAGGTTGAGCAGGTCAGAAGATCGACAACCGTCGGATGGGAGGGCCCAGATCGGATGGTGGAGGTGGATTCCGCTGTGTGGTTATGGTACGAAGATTAACGCGCGAAATGATTTGGTGGCGCGGCGGTTTTGGAACAGTGTCGGGGACACGTGTTGACCAGCGTATGGAATCGCTGGCTGACGGGAAAAAATCACCAACCGGCGGAGGGTGGTGCGGAATGAGACCGGTGGTTTTTGGAATCAGCGCGGGAAAAGGGGGGTCCACCAGGCAAGCTGTGTTCCGCTCCGTCGGATCTGTGGAGCAGATCGATGGCCCAGGTTGAATCGCGCAGTAAACCACGTGACTTTAATATTTCACGTTAAAACTTTATAAAATGGGTTTTTTTGAATTTTCAAAGGAAAATGGACGGAGAAAGGTTGTATTTTCGGTTTAGCGCCTAAGGACTGAGCAATTGGTCCCGGCGCTCGGAGCCCTAACCTCATATAAAATGTGCATTTTATAGGATTTTCAATGTTTTCAAAGGGAAATCAAGGTTCAGACAAGGTCAAAAAGTGAGTTTTTAACCTTAGGGAATGGATTTTATGAAGGGATAAAGGGAAAACATATGTTTTTGTGGGGTTTTTATGGGAAAAAGGAAAATGGAGAATGATGTAAGTTGGAAGAAAGGGAGGGGAAAAAAGGGGAATGCAGCAGTATTTGACTTGGATTTTTGTAGGATATCAGAGGTTTGAAGAAGGAAACAACTGTGAAGATTAACCAAAAACATGAGTTTCATCAAAAAGACTTCAAGCACCAACAATTTCAGGATTGAATTTATTTCTTGAAGGCTGCAAAGAATATTTAGCCACCAGCTGATATGACATAAAAACATGGGTGGCTAACACTCCCATCCTCCCATCTCCCTCCGCGACGAAAGCCATTCTCCCCTCCGTGAGGGCCGACCTGCTGAATTCACGCTCAATTTGGATACCACTGAAGCCCTGGACCAACATTTGTGAAAATTCTACTGTGGTGTATTGGTTTATTTCCTCCGACTTGATTTAATTTATACAAGTTATTTCCAGAAATTAGATTCAGAAAATACCAAAAATAAACACAACTACAATCTACACATGCATATCATTTACTGAATAATTCACTCATGCAACAAAGTGACACATGGGTTTCTGGACATAAGTCCCTGAAAAAACCCAAAGCGGGAAAACCGGTTCAACAAATATGAGGGTTTTTATTATTAAGTAGTTCTGAGTACAAAAAATCTGAGTTCTAACCTTGGAAAACCCGACATAGAATAAAATATATAAAATCCGCAGCTAACCTGAAGATCTAGTGTCAAATATCTAACAGATCCACACCCTCAAACGAGATTTACATGACTTAGCCCGGATCTGACCCTAGAAACCCTTAGCGCTACTTATGAATCCCCAGTGTTGCTCTGGAGGGACTGTGTCAGCCTCTGCGTGGCTCTAGGAGGGCATGCGTCACCCTAGGAGGGTCTATGTTGCCCCTACGCTGCCTCTTCTTGGTCAGCGTCAGCCTAGCATGGCCCTAGCAGCCTCTGCGCTGTCCCTGCTGCTTTGAGTGGCTCTGAAGCCTCTCTGCGTTGTCCTTGTGGCAGCTCCTCTTGCCTCTTGCTGTCTCTTGGCCCTGGAATCAGAACATTCCCTTGGTCGATACTACCCCTCACTGTAGGAAATTCCGCTGGAAATTCTTAGCAAACCCTCCCTAGAATTCCAGATCTATTCCTCATTTCTACAGAAATTGTGTGTCTTCAACTAACCCTCAAGCCTTTCTCTTATACTTTTTCATTGAACCCTTCAATGACTGAGATTAAATCATCCATCAACGACTGAGATTAAAAGACTGCTTGATCCATGTGACTTAAGACAATTTCAGCACGTGTTAATTAATTCACTTAAATTATTTTATTTTCCTAAATTATACTTACGAAATCCATTAAAAATAATTAATTATTTGAATAACTTGAACACAACTTGAAATTTCTCAAATCCATTTATGGGTCTTGTAGATCAAGTTTACTCTAGTCCCTCCACAAATTTTGGGACCTAGAGCACAACTGATGCTACCCCAAATACACAAAATCTCAACAACGTTGTGTCTCAGCCACCATTTCTCTGCGTCTTCCGGAGGTCCCGTCCAACTCCGTTGGTTTTGGTTCACAGAAACGCATGCGAAAATCCACCATTTCTCATTCCTTTCACCATCACTCCCGAAAATCAGCGGCCCTTCTAAATAAAGCAACATTGTACTCTTCAGCCTGCAACAACAGGGAGAGCTTTGCAGAAGAATATAAGAATGAAGTTACAGGTGCACACTCTGCCTCTACACCATAGCCAACAATGGAGAAGTCAAAGAAGGAAGAGGACTCCTCAGAGGATTACGACTGCTTCATTGTTGAAGAGCCCCCTCCTGAAGACCTGAAGAATGACTCGCCGAGGAAGGATTAGCAATATGAGGTCTCCTACTTCTGCTAATTTTTACACCATTGTTTTTATGTTTAACTTGTTTATGCACAGTTTCACCAATTTTTGGACAATCTTGGTTCATGTTGGTTTCCCTATTCAGGGCAACAACTTCTGGACTGGTTTCCCCAACTGGGGCAGTCCCTATTTTGTGTTTTTGAACTCTGTCTTGGCCGGAATTGGCTAGCATAATCAATTCTGGCGGGAAAGTGTCGATTTGTAAATCCTTTTGTATTATATAATAGAATTAATATTACTTAGAAAAATAAAAAAAACAAATATGCGACCAAATCAACACCAATGCATTCCACTAAATCACACCTTTTTAATCATTTCATTTACACTTGTTTGGAGACCGAATCAATGATAACTTTGACTGTGAAGGCATTCACACATCAAATTGGAGGCAATGAAAAAGCTCTATCATTTGACCAGATCTATGATAACTATATCAACCATAACCACACATTAACGTGTTCCAACATTGGTGAATTATAAGAGTATGGAATTCTAATAGAAAACTAAACTTTGACTAGATCCATGCACAACATATTTAAATTAATATTCTCATAGCTAAATAAGACCAGACACCATATGTAGACTAGATCCATATTTGTTGGAGATTAGATCACAAGAGAAAATCATTCCATAACTCTGTCGCATGACCAAGTCGATCCACTACACCATAACCTAGTCAATTCAACTTGATCTCCACTACATCAGATCAACACCTCAGTTATTTTTTCATGAAATCAAACTAGGCATACTCCTTCGAACCTATGCTAGTACACAAACAAAACAAATAAGATACACAAGATATGTCTTTTAACGTACGCTGGTGCCAGAGTGATTACTCCTCAAAATCACACACTTACTCAAGTCTCTCTCAACATTGGATACCTCAAATGTTCAATTGTCATGTATTTGTATAGCTTTAGAGGATCACATCGACCTGATAATTACCGTGGGAAAATACCTCATCCTCATTTGATGGTATTTGAACGACATGGACCACATTGCTTTGACCAGATCGATAATATTTAACTATATTCTTTGATGATTGACCCATAACCGAGCAAGGGCCATAATTAACTGTTAAGACCATATCTTTACATTAATAATGGTTCCCACTCGTCAACGATGTAACCAAAACAAATGCTTTCAATGTGTTTAATAACTTTTTGGAACAATTCGATCATTATACCAATAACTCCATGACCAGATTAATTCATGTTTTATTCAAGCCATTAAAAAAATGATTCATACTCCCTTTGACTAAATCTATGCACATTAAGCTCAATCCAATGATTCGTTGCTCGTCCACTAACAAACTAATGCGACCAAATAAACACCAATGCATTCCACTAAATCATGTCTTTTTAATCATTATAATTATTGATGCAGACTTATGCAGGAACACAACATAATACATATATAAACATAAACAGATAGATGTAGTAGAAATAAATCTTCATTTCATTAATATCAAAGAACTAAAAGATGCTTACATATAGAATGGAAATAAACTAGCTCGGGTGATGGTAGCTTATCTTTGAGAAGAAATGTGGTGGCTACATGCCTATGAACTGTGCTACAATGAGGCTCAAAGGCATTTTTTTATTGAACAAGGGAAAACCCTAAACAACCAAAACCCTAACTCGAGGAGATGGAATGCTAAGAATTTGTGGGCCCCGTTGGGGTTAGTTGAACAACCAACTTCCCGGGGTCGTAACTTGGTCATATGATCTTCATTTGGCGCGTACGATACCTTGTTATAAATATCTCTATGAGTAATAAAAAATTTGTGGCAGGCCCTTGCCTATGACCATGGGCCTTTTTCCGAACCTAAAAAAAACGTCATTTAGGGGTCAAAACAACTCTGGATTTTTAGGACCCGAAAAACTGCAAAAAATAGTAAATTATGTTATAAGCAAAGAAATTGATGAAACCCACTAGAGTTCTAGGTGGAATAGGAAGATGACCACCCATATCCACCTGGATCAATCCTCCCCCATTGGGAAACAATGGTCCCCATTGCGTGTAGGGCCTCCATGAGGTGAGGAAATTTCTGTTGAACCTGGTCCTTGGTGAGCCCCTTGCCTTGGTGAAGGATTTGGCTTGATTTGACAACTCGATATAGTTGGATCCTTTACTGGCGATTGTTATTGATATATGTATCCATGATCCTATCAATCATGGCCTACTCAATACCACTTGGGTTGAGATATTTTGGCGTTCGACTACTCAACAATGTTTGATGTTTCCAGCAATGGGGGAAAGTATTGTTGCAATCGGTCCACATTGAATACTAGGTGCACACTAAGGAATGGTGGAATGTTGAGCTCGAGAGAATTGTCTCCTACAACCTTAGTGATGGTGTAAGGCCCATATCAAAGTGGGCGAAGCTTGTGGTGGGACCCAAAGAGACACTCCTTCTGCAAATGTAACCAAACTTTGTCTCCTACCTGGAGCTTGTGTGGCACTCAATACTGATCATGTCGTTATTTATACTTGGCATTTTCTCTATCCAATATGTCATCGACTTGCTGGAGGATGTGCTGAATGCGTTCAATGAGGATGGTAGCTTGGTCAGCTTCAAACTGGACATGACTCGAATCTGTCTAAGTAGCCGCCAGTGGTATGGCAAAATCAATGGGACATAGTGGTTGGAACCCCATCCCCACCTCAAAAGGGATGTGGAAAGTTGAGCTATGGAGAGTTTTGTTATAGTTGTGCTGGAAATAGGGGAGGGTTCCATCCCATGTGTGTGGATGCTTCAAGTTGTACATGTGCAGAATGTGTACGATCATCTTGTTGACGACCTCTGTTTGGCCATCAGTTTGGGGGTGGAAGAACGTGAACTTAGTGAGCTTGTTATCCAACATTGAATAGAGCCTTGACCAAAATGCACTTAGGAACATGTTGTTACGATATGAAATAATGGACTTTGGGACCCCAAAGTCATGGTTATGGTTATGGTTCATCCACAAATCCACACTTCATCGAAGTCCATTTGCTAGGTCGCACATTGTTAGTATCACAATTGATCACAAGAATTACGAGGTATCTCTATCTTCGGATCTTCTTTCATCATGGTTATGGGTTAACCACACAAAACCCTTCTCTTTAGTGGATCTTCATATTCAACAAAGGCTTATCAAGAGGGAAATTCACGCAATGGGGACCATTGCTTCTTAAGGTGGGAGGAATGATCCGAATGGAAAGTGGCATCCACCCATGGAATTTACCCATGGTATTGTAAGTGGAATCCACCCATGGTATTTACTCACCCATGTAATTTATGTGTGGTATTGTAACTAAAAAAAGGCTATAAGTAACAAGTCACATTTTGTAAAAGGACAAATTGTTCACCACAATGTAGCTTTTACAATTATTCTCTATTTTAATAAAAAGTTTCTTAGTGGTTTTTTTTTACTGTGTTCTCATCTTTTTTTGGCATTTCATTTTTTCAAATCTTAAGCCCCCCCCCCCCTAATATCTAGATTGTTTACACTTGTCTGGATACCGAATCAATGATAACTTTGATTGTGAATGCGTTCACACATCAAATTGGAGGCAATGAAAAAACCTTTATCATTTGACTAGATCTATGATAACTATATCAACCATAACCATGCATTAACATGTTCCAACATTGGTGAATTATTAGAGTATGGAACTTTGATAGCAAACACAGACAATCTGGTAACTAGAGTCTTGTAGCACACACATGTATAGTCCGTTAATTAAAGTCTTTTAGCGCTTCCCAGCCTCCTGCAACACCGAAATACCTCAACCAAATCTCAGATTACCATGCAACCTACAAAATTCCATTAACATCAATGCCAAACTCAAGTGTTTAACTTTATTCTTAAGGTTGACATCAATTCCAATACCATGCAACTAACAAATAGGGTATGGAGAAGCAGTGAAGGAATTTCCCAAAGTGCTTGAGGATTTTTGGGGGGACTAAGAACAATTTGATACAATGGTTAATATAATTTAATAGATAAAAATATAGAAGAAAATATAATAGCAGTAGCTTTACAACATATACATGCTTGGAAAGCAATCGCGATAGTCAATGTGTATGCACCAGTAAATTATAAGGAAAAACAAAAATTTTGGGATCAATTTATCTAGCTTAAAGAGGAAGGATGTAATAGAGGTAACATTGTGGTAAGAGATTTCAATCTGATTTTATACTTGATATAAAATCAAGGTGGCAATATCATAAGGGACCCAATGAGATACAAAATGGAGGAATGAAGGATCTAATCTCCAATTGGGATATGATTGATATAGTCCTAAAGTATGGAAAATTCACCTAGTCCAATAGAAGGGAAAGACCAAGTCACATTGTTGCACAACTAAACAGATTTCTGGTTCAAAGCAACTAGTTGATTGATGGGTGGGATATAACCTCCAAAATTGTAGCAAAAATTGAGTTTGATCACAGGCTAATTGTCCTCTACTTGAAATACATAGATAATTTAGGTCCGCTTCCCTTATGATTTAATCTAGTATGGATATAGGAGGAAGATGTTGTTGAGTTAATTCAAAATGCTTGGTTGAATTTGGTTCATGGATCCCCAACCTTTATTTAGGAGTAAAAAATAAAGAAATTTAAAACAAAACTGTGAAACTAGACCAAAACCAAATATGTTCCTCTTGAGTAAAAAATAAATGAGGCAACAAAGAAATTAAATGATTTGTATGTAAAAATGGAAACAATGGAGATAACCTAGCAACTTCTAATGGAAGAAAGGGACCCCTATAATCAAATATTTAAGTAAAATCAAAAGGAATAATAATGTTGGATGTTAAAATGAGAAGCATTTGGTCGAAGTCTGGAGATTAGAACACCACCTTCTTCACAAATAGAATAAGGGAGCACAGGAACAAGATCAGGGAAATTGAGGTTGACGAGGGTAGGAAAATAATCTCCAAAAAAGATAAAAAACAAAGATTCAAGTAATTTTAAGAAGCTTTATACCGAGTACGGGGTGGTCAACAATGATGATGTTGATCAAGTTATAGGATAAATTATGAGATTAATTGCTGAAATAAACAATGATAATCTGTTAAAGGGCATCTTCGAAGAAGTATTAGTTGAGGTTATTGTTGAACCTTAGAATTGTCCTTTTTCTGACATTCTTTCTCATCACTTTTTCCTTACTTTCTCATAATTTCATACACTCCAATCAATGATAAATGTCATGTTTTATCTCAGGGAATGCACTTTAATGATTTCTATGTTATATTCTGATGTTCTTTTTATTTGAATGGATTTTTGTAACTTCGCTACAGAACGCAACCTATTCTGCAGCTAATTGTTGTTTCCACGGCTACTTTTATGGTTTGATAGGTTACAAGGAGAAAATAGAGGAATGAGCCACATGGGCATATACGTAATTATTCACACATGGATTTCGTTTTATCTACTGATCGAAATCGACAAAAAAGGGTGCCTGTGATCGTGGTCAAAGTCCGATCAAAGGACGTAAGTCGAGAGCGAAGAACTCTTAAATTTCTCTGACGTAGCAAATCAAGAGTTAACCAGTTAGAATCTAATTCTATGTTTCGGTTAGAATAGCCATTTGTAGGCGTAATTAGCTCATCACAGTTATGTTTTATCTTATTTAAATACCAGTTAAGCAAAGACCAAAGAGTAGTTGTAATTTTTGAAACACTGTGTATTGATTTAAACTTTGTTCTTTTCATAATACAAGGATTGTGTTCATGGTTCCAGTATCTGCTTAATGCATATATAATCAACTAGGATCTCGACCAATTCTGTCACAGAGGGCCCCTGCACAGGAGGAGGTTTTTCGTTAATTTTTTTAGTTTAATTTTTTACTCTATTTTGTCAATTTTCTGAGTAGATTAATATTTTGTTGCAGATTTTAAATCAGTATCATAGAATTAAGTCATGAATGTTTTCTTAGCATCAATGATAGAATTACTGTGTAATCTTTGCTTTCCTAAACATCTCAAGAAGGTAGATTCATCTATTTTCCAATTGGATTAAGTTTGAGGCAATAGAGCTCAATGTTGTTTAGTTTCCTTTCATGTTCTGATATTTACTTTCCTAGATAAGATCCTCAGTCAATTGTATAATTGGATGTTTCTAGAGATTAGGTTAAGAATGTGACTTGTCATACTTCCAAATTGGGTGTTCGAATGTTCAACCTATGCAATCATTGAGCTTTCCTTTTACATGCTTTAAAACTGTTTTCTAGATTAAGATCCTAAGTCAATGGTATAATTGAATGTTACTCAAGATCAGACCAAGAAGGTGACTTGTCATACTTCCAAATTGGATGTTCGAATGTTTAACCTATGCAATTATTGAGTTTTCCTTTACATGCTTTAATTGCTTTCCTAGATTTAAATTTTCAAAACTAAAGTATAATCAGTTGCTTGTACATCTTTTCAAGAGGGTGATTATATCATACTTCCATATTGAATGCTGGAGTGATTGAGCATACATTAGTTGTTTTCCTTTGAATCTTCTTTCATCTAGAGTAGCATTGCAATTTCAATTTTCAGTTATAAGATTCATATCCATGGAATAGGACTAATATTAAATTAGAAGTCATTATAATAGACACTATGTTTTCAGATCAGATTCTAATCATTCAATAGTTTTTGGTTAATTTTTATGCAAGTTAGTTTAACTTAAGAACACTTCCTTTTCTTCCTTATTTCAAAGTTAGTTTTACACATTTAAATTTCACTGGATTCAATTGATTTCTTTCATAGTTTTCATTTCTTAGGATTAACATTTAGACATAAAACACAAAACCCCCTAAAAACAACATAAAAATACATACAACGAAGAAGAAGGTTAACTAATCACATATAGTGCACCACACTTCATCAGATTACAAACCTCATTTGATAATTTATGTTGAACAATTTAAGACATTAAATTAGCTAAACATTTTGGTGTCGTTGCCGAGAGAGTGTAATTAGGTAACCTCATTTCTTACATATAAAAAAAATTATATGCGTAGGGAAATAGATTCTAAGGGTAGATTCATAGCTAGAGGTAGAAGTTCAATTCCTACAACACCACTCACTCCACCTAGACTACGTATTGATACACCACCATCTCAAACTCATATTCCATACTTCACCAGACATAGACTTCCTGAAGTCTTAAGGTCAGAAATACAATTAGGAGGATCTCCTACTTCATCTACTGAGGCAGTCTTAGAGGAACAAGATCCTATATCTCCAACAGAAGGAGTAACCTTTTTCACCTCTACAAGGGAACACATTTTAGCTGAAGAGTTAGAAATTCCTACTAGAGAAGAAGAAGAAGAACCTTTCTTCAACATTCCATTAATAGAATAACCATAGGAAGAGCAATTAACCTTACAGATTCAACCTTATATTAGCTTTGAAGAATCTATAATGGCAGGAAGAGGAGAAGGAGAGGGAGAAGTTCTAAATGGAGAAAATTTATTGTTTGGAGGAAGAGGTGGAGGACGAGGTAGAGAGAATGGAAGAGGTAGAAGAGGTGAAGAAAATAGAAGAAATGGGTAAAATTATAATTCTTTTGGATTTCCAATAATTGATGGAGATACAAAAGCCACAATGAAAAATATCTCATCTTCTATCCTTCCAAATTTCCATGGATTAAAAGGTGAAGATTTTGAAACCTTTTTGTTTGAATTTGAAGTTTTGTGTAGATCTTATCATTATTTACAGGACTCTCAAAAACTTAAGTTATTTCCTTCAACATTGAAAGGAATAGCTTTAAAATGGTTCATGGGTTTAGTCACACAGTCTATTAGGACATGGAATGACATGAAGAAATAATTTTTAGAAAAATATTTGGATTATTGCATACCCATTAATCATAAGGATGAAGTATTCAAAATGATGCAAAGAGAGGATGAGAATTTGCAGGATTTAATTGAAAGACTCAATTATAGCATAAAAATAGCTAGAGTGAATTGGGAAAAGTTCAAGAGATCCTTCTCTTTCTAGAGTGAACAAATCTGCAACTAGAACAGTAAATAGAGAATAAATTTGAAATATGCTTGATAAATTTAAAACATATATCTTAGGGAGTCTTAGTGAACAGATAGACACCCTTAAATTACAAAACAAGCAGAAATCTGAGACTCATGCTTTAGCTATTTTCTGTCCTAAATGCAGAAAGAAGCACGCTTTAAGAGAATGCCCTCTTGATGCAAAAGTCATAGAGACCTATGTGATTTGTTCAGAAAATCATGAAATTGAGAGTTTCCCTACAATTCCATGTCTTAAGGTTGTTTTTCAAGAAGAAACAACTTCAAATCCTACAGAATCTCTTTTCTTTGTCTATAGAAGACCATGGCAGGGGCCACAAACTCAAGGCTTTAACAACCAAATGTACACTCAGCCCCCACCAAATAATTGGAATTCTTGGCAACAACCTTGGCCTCAATCTCAATCTTGGGCACAAGGAATGCAAAATCCCTATGGTAGATATTCTCAATACTACCAATATCCTCCATCCTATACAAACTATCATCTCCAACAAAATCCTCAACAAAATCAACAACCACAGCTCCAAAACAAAAATCCACAACTTTCATTACCATTTCCACAAATACCAAATCAACTACCTGCCCAATTATTTCCAAACGCCAAGAATAAAAATCCTCAAAATACCTACATGATAGAAGGACAACAATTTCCAACTTACATTATTACTCCACTAGATCTTAATGATGTCCAACTTAGATCTGGTAGAATACTAGAAAAGAAAAGGCCTTCTGTAGTTATTCAAGAACAAGATAATTTTGAGGAAGATTCTCTACAGCCAAATAAAAGTTTTGAGGAAGGAACATCTCTTCAAAACCAGAATTCTGAAAATGAAAAACAAAAAGAATAAATAAACTCAACCCCTATCATAGAGCAACCATCAGTACTTACTTCTAACCCTCCTTTTCCTGAAATATTACAAGTTGATAGAGGGGTAGAGAAACATATCATGTTGCCCAATTATGATTTTCTAGATGAATTGAAAAATGTCTGTATCAAAATTCCTTTGTTACAGGCCATTAAAGAGATTCCAATTCTAGCCAAAACAATAAAAGAGTTGAGCATGAAGAAACCAGGAAGAAAAACAAAATAAATAAAAAGAATTCAACTAGTAGGAAAAATTGTCATACAAAAATATTTAGATCCAGGATGTCTAGTTGTAAAAACGCATATAAATGGTGTTGAAATTCCAAAAATATTGATTGATTTAGGAGCAGCTATAAACATCATGAGCAAACAAACCATGGAACAACTCAAACTTCCTAACCTTCTGTATACACCTATATTACTGCAATTAGCAGACATATATGTAATCAAGCCAGATGGTGTATTAGAAGATATTTCAATATCCTTAGACTCTTGGGAGTATCCTGTCGATTTTATGATATTAACTCCTAAGAACAATCTAGGAGGTCATCCACTACTATTAGGAAGACCTTGATTGGCTACAGCTGATGCTTTCATTAGCTGTAGATCTGGTGATATATATATATATCTGATGGTAACTCAATAAAGAAATTCACTCTATATCCTCCAGAAAAAAAGAAAAAAAATAAAAATAAATAAATAAATAAATAAAATCACATAGTTAGAAGATGAAGAATGGATTGATGATGACAATGATATACAACCTCTCTTTACTATTTCAAGCATTAGTGAAGATAGTCAAATCTTAAATTCAATAGAAAACTTTGAAACATCTTTAAAATATGAAGATGATCAATTTCAAGAACAATGCAATGTTGAATATTTGTCATCTAGGCAGATGTCTCTATACTTTATTGAAGAATTTGGTAACTCTACACTTGAAATCTTTGAACATAAACAAAAACTTGGAAAGACCACAACATGAAAAGTTAATCAAAACATTACAACAACATTCTTCTGCATATGCATGGGAATACACTGGCATGAAAGGAATTAGTCTTAAGACTTGTATACATCACATCTACATTGAGGAAAATTTTAAACCTATCAGACAACCGCAAAGAAGGATGAATCCAAATCTTAGGGAAATTGTGAAAGAAGAATTGCAAAAATTGTTGAATGTAAACTTAATTTACCCAATTTTAGATAGTCAGTGGGTTTCCCCTTTAGTAATTGTACCCAAAAATAATGGTAAGTGGAGGGTATGCATTGACTCTCGAGAGTTGAATAAAGCCACCCTAAAAGATCATTTTCCTTTACCTTTTATAGATCAAGTATTTGATACATTAGCAGGTAAGAGGTATTTCTCATTCTTGAATGGTTTTAGTGGTTACAATCATATACAGGTAGCACCTGAATATCAAGAAAAAAACCACATTCACCTGTCCACGGGGAAATTATGCCTACCGAGTACTTCCTTTTGGATTGTGAAATGCACCTGTAACATTCCAAAGGGTGGTACTAGGAATTTTTTCTGATCTAATACATGATTGTGTAGAAGTATATATGGATGAATTTATAGTTTATGAAAATTCATTTGAAGAAGCTTTAGAGAATTTGGAAAAGGTTCTTAAAAGATGTAAAGAGGAAAATCTTTCATTAAGTCATGAAAAATGCTTTATGATTTATACTCAAGGGATTGTTTTAGGACATCACATTTTAGGAGATAGAATTAAAGTTGACACATCTAAAGTTGAAGTCATCTCCAAGTTATTAATTCCAAGTTGTCAAAATGATGTTAGAAGTTTTCTAGGATTCATAGGATATTATAGGAGATTTATAGAAAAATTCACTAAAATAGCATCCCCACTCTTCAAGTTACTTACCAAAGATTGTGAATTCAGTTGGAATCCCAATTGCCAATTGGCATTTGAAACTTTAAAAACAAAAATTTTTGAAGCACCCTTTTTAAGAGGTCCAAATTGGAAATTACCTTTTCATATTTCAATAGATGCTTCAGATACAACTCTAGGAGCTGTATTAAGACAAAAAGATTTGATTCCCTATGCCATCAATAACATAAGCAAGAATTTGACTCCCATTGAGTTAAATTACACTGTAACTGAAAAAGGATTCTTAGTTGTTGTTCATGCTATCAAAAAATTTAGACATTATATTACCAGCTATGAAACCTTTGTTCATACAGATCACTCTGCAATTAGATACTTAATTAATAAATCTGTTACTAATGGCAGAGTCACAAGATGGTTATTACTCCTGCTAGAATTCAATATCACCATTCTAGACCAACCTGGAAAACAAAATACAGTTGCTAATTTCTTGTCTAGAATTCAAAATGTCAAAAGTGATAATCCAGTTGAGGATAAGTTTCATGATGAATATATTTTTTCAATAACTACTAAAACTCCTTGGTTTGCAGATATTGTTAATTACTTAGTCACATGAAAGTTACCTTCACACTTGTTTCCTAGAGAGAAAAGAAGAATTATTCAAATAAGTGCACTATACTCATGGATTAATGATGAATTGTATAAAACAAGTCCAGATATCATTATCAGAATGTGTGTTCGAGAAGATGAAATGCCTGAGATTCTTAAAGCATGTCATGATGAACCCTGTGGTGGACACTTTGTTGATAAGAGGACATCCTATAAAATCCTTCATTTAGGATATTATTGGCCATACATATTTAAAGATACCAAAGAATATGTCAAAAGGTGTGACAACTGTCAAAGAATGGGGAAACATGTTCCTTTAGATGAACTGTCATTACAACCTCAGGTACTCATCGAACCATTTGAAAAATGGGCTTTGAATTTTGTTGGAACAATCAATCCACCATCCAATCAAAATAAATATATTCTGGTATGTACTGATTATGTCACTAAATGGGTAGAAGCTAAAGCACTTCCTTTAGCTAATGAACATTCTGTAGTTAAATTTATTTTTGAGGATATCTTTACTCGTTTTGGTGTTCCAATAGAAATTGTGACAGATCAGGGATCCCATTTTACATCCAAGTTGGTGGAAAAGCTTGTGGAAAACTACAAGATCAAGCACAGAAAATCCACTCCTTATCATCCACAGGAAAATGGTCAAGTAGAGTCTACCAATAAAATGATTGAAGGAATTCTCATTAAGACTGTACATCTACATGGAAGAGATTGGGAAGAGAGGCTTCCTGAAGCCTTATGGGCCTACAGAACCACATGGAGGAATACAACATGACATACTCCCTATGAACTTGTTTATGGGAAGCAAGACCTATTTCCTATAGAATTTCAGATTCAAACCTTCAAGATGGCAGTCCAATTGGGACTTGATTTATCAGAAGCCCAAAAGCATATATTGGAGAAAATTAATGAGCTTGATGAAATCAGACAAGATGTGGTTCAAAGAACCAGTATAGTATAGTAGCAAAGGTCCAAATGGCATGATAAATATATCAAGGAGAAAAAATTTCAAGCAGGGGATTGGGCACTTTTGTTCGATTCAAAGTTCAAAGACTTTCAAGGAAAGTTTCAGACTCATTGGCTTGGGCCTTATGAGATTGAAAAAGTATTTGACAATAGAGCAGCCAGGATAAGGACAATTGATGAAGAAAAGGTACCCCTTCTTGTGAATGGACATCGATTGAAAGTATATCATAAGACAATTTCAAGAGAAGATTTTATCAAGATTTTCAAGATAATACTGATATGAAGTTAGTGAAGAAGAATTATTCTTCTTCCCTAACTTAGATTTTATTAAAAAATATATATATAAATAAAAATAAAAAAATAATAATAAATTGTATAACTATGAAAACCAATCAATGATTGTCATCCTTATACAGAAAATACATGATGAAAATCAGAATTTCTGACATCTTATATTTTCCATTCCATTTCTAAAAAAATTCCTTAAATTTGTGCTCCCTTTCTTTTCTACAATAAGAAGTAGTGCATAACTACATTCAATTCTGCATTTACATTCCATTTTGTAACTGATATTCCATTCTGCAGCTACATTCCATTCTGCAGTTGATTCCACATTCTATTCTACAATTAAATTTCGTTGTGCAGCTGATTCCACATTCTGCAGCTACATTCCATTCTACAATTACATTCCATTATGCAACTCTAACACATTTGTACAGGCCATTGAAAAAAAATGATGAATACAGGGAATTGAAGGACTACATTTGAAGACCACCATGCTAAAAGATACCTGAAGAATCAACACCAAAGAAATGACAACGAAAGGTTATTTCTAAAGGTAAAGTTGCAAAAATTTATTTTAATAGCAAGGTCAAAACATGAGCATGTATAACGTAGATAATCATATGCTACCTCAACATGTCATCATTTGATTTGATTGGGACTTCCATCATGTCATAGATCGATCACATCATCCGCATTATGTTTCATAACGGTCCACAATGGAATTCCCCATTAATGATTAACGGTCATGACCTGTTGTCATAACACATCCATCTATGTTTCTTCAAAACCCCAATCCATCTCACTCATTCCTACAAACCCTCGGCGTCCTTCATCAGATCTGTAATCCAATTCACTTCATAACAGAGAAGGATAATTTTGAAGGCTAGGTTGTTTGCAACATAAGACATGGGTTTGATAGTCAGGTTAGAACCGGTGGGAACAAAATATATGGAGGGATGTCCTCAAATCAGGGAGATGTTGCAGAAGGCTAAATGGCTCAAGTTTATAGAAAAATTTGATGGCTTCTACAAAGATATCACTAAGTCTTTTGATGGGACAAAAATTGAAATAGGAGACATCAAGTTCCTAGTAACTAAGGCATTCATAGCTGAAGCCACAAAACTCCCAAGGGTTGGCGAAAGGTGGTTCAAAAACAAATAATTTCATAGTGAATCATGGAATGTTGTCCTCAAAAATCTAGGTATGGATACTTCTGTTTTTAGAAAGGGTATTCCTAGCTCAACACTCAAGAATAAATGGAGGAACATGCTTTTAATTATGCAAAACTTTATCACCTGTGAAGGAAATTTGGTTGCATGTATGTATATCATATTTTATTGTTTATGAATTTCTTAGAGAATGGTGAAATAAATCTTCCATTTTTTCTACTAAATAGCTTAAAAAGAATGTTTACAAACGTGTAGAAGAGAATTCAGTTTATAGATAATACTATGCACCATCATGGGTTGGTAAAAATACTTCTTGAATTTCATTTGTAAAGTATAGAAGATTCTTGGGAGAACTTTCTTATCAGAAACCATTTCCAAGATGAAATAGAGCAGCCTAAAGAAGACAAAACCAGAAAAAGTAGAAGAAAGAAGATTGACACAAGCATGGAAGATAGACATGCTTCTCCACTTCAGAAAAATGATGAAGAGCTCACCCTTGCAGAACTGACAAAGAACAAGAAGTAAGATAAAGTTAAGACAGGAGGTAAGAAAAAAAAGAGGAACAAGGTTACAATTGAAGAAAATTTAAATTCTCTACAGCTGAGAAGGAGCTCTAGTCTCCGAGGTTCAATGAAGAAAGCAATACCACAAGAGACAGAGTTTGTAAATTTAGAGGAATAACCTCCAATACCATCTCCCATCAATATTTATCCTCCACATAGCCCTAAAAATTCTCCTATACATAATTTTGAAGGAAGTCCCAACAAAAGATCTCCAGGCATAGACCCAGTACAACAAGAGATATATGATTACATAGAGTCACTGGAGAAGAGAAATGCAACAGTGAATCCATAACCTCCTATCAATCCACAAGAACCTCTAGTTGATACTCTTAAACATGAAATCTATGAACTAGAGATATTGAATAGACATATTAAACAGGAGAATGAAGCTTTTAAAGCAACAGAAAAAATTGGAGAAAGTGATTAGTGATAATACCATCATGCACTTAGGATTGTGGTACAAAAAGAACAGGAAGTTAAAAAGAAAGAACAAATCACTAAACAAGGGAGTCATCAATCTCAAATACAAACTCCTTATGAGGAAGCCCAGGATGGAAGTCACTTCAAATAAAAGTAAAAGGAGAAAACTAGATGTATTAGCAGAAGTGTCTGAACAAATGCAATAAGAGAGGGAAGTTCACATTTTTGGTAAATTTCACGGGGACATGCAATGAATTCTTAGTGGGGGTATGTTGAACCTCAAAATTGTCCTTTCTCTGACATTCTTTCTCATCACTTTTTCATTACCTTCTCATAAGTCCATACACTCCAATCAATGATAAATGTCATGTTTTATCTCAGGGAATGCATTTAAATGATTTCTATGTTATATTCTGATGTTCTTGTTATTTGAATGGATTTTTGTAACCGAGCTACAGAACGCAGCCTATTCTGCAGCTATCGTTGTTTCCGCATCTACTTTTATGTTTTGATAGGTTCCAAGGAGAAAATAGAGGAACGAGCCACATGGACATCTCCAGAATGATTCACACATGGATTTCGTCTCATCTACTTGATCGAAATCGACAGAAAAGGGTGCCTGTGATCGTGGTCAAAGTCCGGTCAAAGGACGCAAGCCGAGAGTGAAGAAATCCTGAATTTCTCTGACGTAGCAAATCAAGAGTTAACCAGTTAGAATCTAATTCTATGTTTCGGTTAGAAGAGCCATCTGTAGGCATAATTAGCTCATCACAGTTACATTTTATCTTATTTAAATACCGGTTATGCAAAGACTGAAGAGTAGTTGTAATTTCTGAAACCCTGTGTATTGCTTTAAACTCTGTTCTTTTCATAATACAAGGATTGTGTTCATGGTTCCAGTACCTTCTTAATACGTATATAATCAGCTAGGATCTCGACCAATTCTATCGTAGAGGGCCCTTGCACAGGAGGATGTTTTTCGTTAATTGTTTTAGTTTAATTCTTTACTCTATTTTGACAATTTTCTGAGTAGATTAATATTGTGTTGCGACTTTTAAATCAGTATTATAGAATTAAGTCATGAATTTTTTCTTAGCATCAATGATAGAATGACTGTGTAATCTTTGCTTTCCTAAAACATCTCAAGAAGGTAGATTCATTTAGTTTCCAATTGGATTAAGTTTGAGGCAATAGAGCTCACAGTTGTTTAGTTCCTTTCATGTTCTGATATTTACTTTCCTAGATAAGATACTCAGTTAATTGTATAATTGGATGTTCCTAAAGATTAGGCCAAGAAGGTGACTTGTCATACTTCCAAACTAGGTGCTCGAATGTTCAACCTATGCAATCATTGAGCTTTCCTTTTACATGTTTTAAAATCGTTTTCTAGATTAAGATCCTCATTCAATTGTATAATTGGATGTTCCTAAAGATCAGGCCAAGAAGGTGACTTGTCATACTTCCAAATTGGGTGCTCGAATGTTTAACCTATGAAATTATTGAGTTTTCCTTTACATGCTTTAATTGTTTTCCTAGATTTAAATTTTCAAAACTAAAGTATAATCGGTTGCTTGTACATCATTTCGAGAGGGTGATTATATCATACTTCCATATTTAATGCTGGAGTGATTGAGCATACATTAGTTGTTTTCCTTTGAATCTGTTTTCATCTAGAGTAGTTTTATGAAGTTAAATCCTCTCTACAGACAAAGATGATCCCTCTAGCCCTAGAGTGGGTCTAGTAACAAGAGGACAAGCTAGAGTGTAGGCTCCTAATTACTGAATGAAATAAATGCGATAGATCAACCTACTTGGAGTCCAACGCTGTCGTCGTAACTGTTGTAGTGGTGGCCTCTCGATTCCTGTCTCGAAAAATCGCGATCCTTTCGCAGCGATACTTGGATACCTGCACAAGATCAACTAACAAGAGCAGCATACAAAACAACAATATCATTCATAATTACTAACCAGTCAAGGAGGGTTAAGCATATTTCATCAAAGAAAACACATCAACGCAAAATGGGAACTAGACAATAGTTATACATATGCATTAATAGAAGAAAGAGTTACAACCAAGCCTTGACGTTGCAGCCTCCTTTAGCGGGGTTCAGTTGAAGCACGTCTCGACGAATGTTAGGGAATTGATCCAGGTGGATATTGGTGGTCACCCACCTATTCCATTTGGGGCTCCACCATTGTCTATTTCAGTTTTTCAGTTTCGGCACAGTTTACTATTTTTAGCAGTTTTTCGGGTCCTAAACTTCCGGAGCCGTTTTGAGGCCCTAAACGACATTTTTTGGGAAAACGGAGAGCAACATGGGTCCATGGACTGATGTTTCTCATTCCAAATTTGTAGTCCTCGGATAGATCTTTCTAACGAGGTATGGTACGCGTCAAACGGAGATCGTATGCCAAAGTTACGCCCCTGGGAAGTTGAAACACCAATTTACCCAAACGGGGCCCATAGTTTTTGCGCTTCATCTCCTAGGGTTAGGGTTTTGGCTGTTTAGGATTTCCCATTGTTTCTAAATAATAAATAGGCCCTCGAGCCTCATTGTAACTCAGTTCAGAGGCCTGTAGCCGCCACATCTCTTCTCAGAGATAGCTACCAGCGCCTTAGCTAGTTTTATTTCCATTCTGTCTGTAAGCAAATTTCAGTTCTTTGATATTAATGAAATGAAGTGTTATTTCCGCTGCATCTCTGTCTTTATGTTTATATGTTTATTCTATTGCGTTCCTGCATAAATCCGGATCAGTGGTATCAGAGCGGTCTGCTTTTTCTCGATCCTTCTTTGCATGTCCCCAACGAGGTCGGGGTATAAGGAGCTAGGGCTCGATCTGGTGGAACCTTTGCAAGATCGGCCTCGCAAACCTCGACGGACGCCCATGGGGGATGAAAAGAAAGATGAGGGAGCAGGAGATCCTATCAAAATATTGCTCGAGGAGGCCCTTGAAGGTGAGACGTGATGATGGATGCTTTGCTCAAATCCTTGACGGCTACTGCAAACGTGCCATCTGCATCCAGCAGCCACTCTGGAGGCGCGACTCCTTTTAAGGTACAAGTAAATTTTGACATTCCCATATTTGAGGGTCAAATAGACGCAGATGCTGTAGATAAATGGTTGAATATGTTAGAAGGATATTTCTCGGTTCATGACTTTTCAGACCGGGAGAAGATTATTTTTGCACTCCTCAAAGCTACCCCCCATGTTAAGGGCTGGTGGGAAACCTACTGTGAGAACAAGGACCAGACAGAACCCTCTCTGTTCTCGGCCGTACCAACTTGGAATTCTTTCCGAGACGCCGTCAAGGAACAGTACTATCCCGTGGGGAGCTATGAGGACAAGTACATACAATGGACCACGGTGCGACAACAAAGGGATCAAGATGTGCACGAGCTGACGAATCTGTTCCATACCCTGCGCACAAAGTTGGGTATCAAAGATTTAGAGAAACATTTGGTGCTAAAGTATCGCAGTTGTCTGCATAGAACATTCGGAGGGAAATGGAGTTCCCTTGACATCCTCGCTTGATACATTTATCTGGGTATCATTGCCAAGATTGACGAAATTCAAGCGGAAAGAAAGCGAGACTTTGGATACGCGAATCAAAAGCAAGGAAGAGTGCTTCCAAACCACGGAACAAAGGGCCAAGGCAAGGCACTTGGCGGCTAGAAAACTCATCGATACGAGAAAACGCGGCACCGCAAAACCAAAGAAGGACACGGGAAAGTGGTGTGAGTTCCATAAGACTCCCTCACAACCACAGTAGGTGTCGGAACTGACGATCGCTAGTGGGCAGAGATGAGGGCAGGTCGGATGCTGCGGCTACGAATCAAATACGAAAGAGCGAATGAAAAAGGGAAGGATTATTGATGCGGAGCCCAACGCCCCTTTTTTGCCCACTTGCAAAGATCCCAAAAGAATGCTTAGGAAGATCGATAATCGAGGAGGGAGGAGGAACGTCTCTTCCACTCCCAAATGTGGGTAAAGGGCTCCCCGATACAATTCATTGTCGACAATGGGAGCCAAAAGAACCTCATTTTAGCAGACACCGTGAAGCGGTTGGGCTTGCTGACCACAACTCACCCACATCCATACACCATCGGGTGGCTTCACCAAGGACAAGATCTCCGCGTCAGCCAACAGTGTCACCTTCCCTAAAGCATCAAGCCCTTCACGGATGAGGTATTATGTGACATTGCTCCTATTGATGTTTTTGATGTATTATTAGGACAACCATACTTGTGAAAGCGTCATACGTGTATGAGTCTCGGCCTCGTCTTTACATTATTTGTGTACTAGGAAATAAGTTATGCAGGATACCGGAGGGTACCACCTCCTGCTGCTATCTCTTTGGTTACTGCAAAACAATGCAACAAGCTCATTTCCCAAACCAGGAAATTTTTTTTCCTGATGATCCGCCCCCAGGGCAAGAAGAAGACTGTGGCCACATCCTCCAGACAGGGCTCCTTTGCACAACAACAACAAATGGATAAGGTTGTGGAGGAGTACGGAGACATATTCACCTCACCCACAGGGGTTCCTCTGCACTTTCAGGTCAAGCACCCGATTGATCTGACCCCAGGTGCGCCGCTACCCAATGGACCGATCTATCGGCTCTCTGTTCTGGAGAATGATGAAATCAAGAGACAGATTCAAGAGCTGTTGCAGAAAGGTCACATCAGACCAAGTTCATCGCCCTGTGGGAGCCCGATCGTGTTGGTACAGAAGAAGGATGGGACATGGAGACTCTGTATTGACTATCGGGCGCTGAACAAGATCACTGTCAGGAATAGGTACCCAATCCCACGGATTGATGACCTTCTGGACCAACTCAAAGGTGCAAAATATTTCAGCAAGATCGACCTGAAGTCTGGGTATCACCAGGTACCAATTGAACCCTCAGATGTGTGGAAGACTGCCTTCAAAGCCAAGGAAGGCCTTTTCAAATGGCTGGTCATGCCTTTCGGGTTGACGAATGCTCCCGCCACCTTCATGAGGATGATGGATGACATCTTGCGGCCATTCACCAACTCATTTGTAGTGGTGTACTTGGATGACATTCTGATCTTCAGCCAGACTTGGGAAGAGCACCTTCACCACATCCAACAAGTCCTCCAAACATTGCGGCAACACAAGTTGTGTGCCAATTTGGAGAAGTGCACTTTTGGCATGACCCAGGTTCAATATCTGGGATACATTATTGATGAAAGGGGGGTGCATGTGGATCCAGCCAAGATCCAAGTCATTCGGGATTGGCCAGCCCTAACTACTATAACAGAGCTTCGCAGCTTTCTGAGTCTTGCTAATTTCTACCGGAGGTTCATGTTGGGATTCTCTCATATCAATTGGCCCTTGAGTCAAGTCACCAAGGGAGGAGCGAGAGAAAAATTCTTTTGGTCGGAACCTCAACAGAAGGCGTTCACAGAATTGAAAAATCGCCTTTGTTCTGCCCCAGTGCTCACTTTACCAGACTTGCAACAGCCATTTGAGATCGAGACAGATGCCTCTGACTATGCTATTGGGGCAGTTCTTACTCAACAAGGACATCTAGTGGCATATCACAGTGAGACATTGTCTGACACAGTTCGCAAGTATCCCACTTATGACAAAGAAATGTATTCCATTGTGCAAGCTTGTCGACAATGGAAGCATTACATTTTGGGGAAGGAAACAATCATCCACCCAGACCACCGGCCCCTGCAGTTCATACAGACACAAGGGAAGTTGCAGAATGATCGCCATCAGAAGTGGTCCACATATCTGCAACAGTTTCATTTGAACATCAAGTACAAGAAGGGTAGCACCAATAATGTTGCAGACTGCCTCAGCCGACCACCGATCGTGGCGCTCACCACCGTGCTCAACTCTTGTGGGTACGAGACTTCTGATTGGCCGCTTCTCTATGAGAGTGACCCAGAATTCGGCCACACTTACAAGGCACTCTTGGGGGGCACGCAAGTTCCAAATTTTCACCTCCAAGATGCACTTTTATGTCACCTGGGACACCTTTGTGTTCCTTCAAGCGCGCGTGCCAAGATGATATGGGAAGCACACTACAGTCGGGCATTTCGGGTGAAAGCGATAGCAATCTGCGAAGTATTTCTGTGGCGAACCTTGAAAAGGATGTCAAGCACATCGAGATCTGCCAGTGCTTGCGCCATTGCCTTGACGCTTGTGATTTACGTTCCTCTTCTACTCCTCTGCCTACCCTAGTCGACAGGAATCCATCTCCATGGGTGTTTCTGTGCTCAGCCTGCCTTTCTGCAAGTAGAAGCTGGCTTTGTGTTTTGTGTGTGTGGGTCGATGGTAAGTTATGGCTTCTGAATAGCCTGTGATCACTTGCCATTCTTTCTTGATGAGTGTGGGCCTTTAGGGTCCCAGTCTATCATCTCAGTCGGATGTGTAATGTGGCAATCAAGGTCGTCTACAGTGATGTTGTTGAGCTCACCAAGTCCACAGCTTTCCATCCCCAAACAGATGGCCAGACAGAGGTCGTCAACAGAATGATTGTACACATTCTGCGCATGTACAATTCAAAGCATCCTCGCACATGGGACGAGAGCCTCACTTATGTACAACATAGTTATAATCGAGCTCTCCATAGTTCAATCAGCCATAGCCCCTTTCAGGTGGGCTTGGGATTCCAGCCACTATGCCCCATTGACGTAGCCATGCCATTTGCAGCTGCTCAGGCCAATTCAGCTCATGTCCAGTCTGAAGTTGACAAATCCAGTAGCTTCATCGAGCGCATTCAACACATCCGCCAACAGGTTCATGATATATTGGACAGAGCCAATGCCAAGTACAAGCAACGCCATGATCAACACCGGGTGCCACACAACTTCCGGGTGGGTGACAAAGTATGGCTACATTTGCAGAAGGAGCGCCTCACTGGACCCCACCGCAAGCTTCGCCCGCTCTGATACGGGCCGTACACCATCACCAAGGCTATAGGGAACAATGCATTCGAGCTCAGTATTCCACCATTCCTTGGTCTGCACCCAGTCTTCAATGTGGATCGCCTTCATCCTTACTTCCCACCTCTACTGGACACCTCGGACATTGCAGAACAACTCACACCAACTGAGTTAAATCTAGAATGCATGGAACAGGCCACCACAGATTGCATCATGGACATGCAAATCAAGAACACTCGCCAGCAGAAGATCCAACTATATCGAGTTGTCAAAGCTGGCCAACTCCTGCACCAAGGAAAGTGGTTCACCAGGGACCAAGTTCAGCAGAAATTTCCTCATCTCATGGAGGAACTTAACGCAATGGGGACCATTGCTTCCTAAGGGGAGAGGAATGATCCAGGTGGATATTGGTGGTCACCCACCTATTCCACTTGGGGCTCCACCATTGTCTATTTCAGTTTTTCAGTTTCGGCACAGTTTACTATTTTTAGCAGTTTTTCGGGTCCTAAACTTCCGGAGCCATTTTGAGGCCCTAAACGACGTTTTTTGGGAAAATGGAGAGAAACATGGGTCCATGGATCGATGTTGCTCATTCCAAATTTGTAGTCCTCGGATAGATCTTTCTAACGAGGTATGGTACGCGTCAAACGGAGATCGTATGCCAAAGTTACGCCCCTGGGAAGTTGAAACACCAATTTACCCAAACGGGGCCCATAGTTTTCGCGCTTCATCTCCTAGGGTTAGGGTTTTGGCTGTTTAGGATTTCCCATTGTTTCTAAATGATAAATAGGCCCTCGAGCCTCATTGTAACTCAGTTCAGAGGCCTGTAGCCGCCACATCTCTTCTCCGAGATAGCTACCAGCGCCCTAGCTAGTTTTATTTCCATTCTGTCTGTAAGCAAATTTCAGTTCTTTGATATTAATGAAATGAAGTGTTATTTCCGCTGCATCTTTGTATTTATGTTTATATGTTTATTCTGTTACGTTCCTGGATAAATCCGGATCAGGAATTTAGACGGGATGAAGGCACAAGCTTAATTTCTCTCAATAAGAGACTCTTATTTTCTATCTTGAATAGAAATCTCTGCAGCGTTTCTGCCATATTATCTTCAGTTCAGCTAGCTTCATCAATGGAGGATGGCTATATTTATATAGGGAGAGGAGGAGGTTGGGATCCCTACTATGGTGGAAGGGAGGCCTTATCTCTTGGGAGGTTTCTCCAAAAGGTGGAAACAAGAGGCCAAAGGAGGAAGGCTGTGGTTATTCAGTTGAACCACTCCCCATGACTCATCCACGAAGTTGTTATGATCGAAACTTCGCCTCTATTTTTTAAAAAATTTCCATAAACAGATTGGCACGGATAGCTAACTAAGATAGAGCGCCAACTGGCGCGGGGGCCAGTGTTAATCTTCCTCATCGGTGCGAGGGCATAACTGGCTACCAGCGCCAAGGCAAAAAAAGGGTTTTTGGTGGTCTATTCAGGAAATGTTCAACAGAAGGAATGTTATACTCATGGTAAGGGATGCAATGATGGTATTTTCAAGGCATGCCACTTTATTTTGATCACAGAAATGAGCCTCCAATGTGCGGGATGGGGATTGCAGGGACAATGAAAAAATGTTGTTTAACAGATGCCCCCTAAAGCATGAGGTCCGAGAGAGAGGAAGGGGTGAAATGCTTTACGAGAACGCATTCGAACCAAACACCGCTGTCGGAAGACCTGCAAATTACAAGTACAACTGATATCTCTGATACATGAACATGTGGCATGGGTGCAGCCATCCATAATAGAGTACATATAAACTAAGATCCATGGTATGGACGCAACCATCCAGCAGTAAGGATCAACAAATAGACTCAGGTATGGTCGCAACCATCCAAACAAAAGAGTCATGTAATAAAGTCATGATAAATCATAGTATCCTGCAGCCTGGAGCTTATCAGACAAAATCCAGGGTCTTGTGCTCCATCTGGACCCGTACAAGTACAAATTCAAGCATGCAAATATATGAGCTGAAGTCAAACATGCAAGAAAATCACCTGATTACCAGCCAATGATGAAAGTCTTTAACAGGTGCGAGAGAAACCACCAATAATGACAATGGTCCTCAAGGTATAGTAGGAACAATCCACGGAATGTGAACAGTGAGCTGGTGTCGAACACCCGCAGAATCACTCGATCGAAGGCCAATGATGTGGACCTATTATTGAATGCGAAGAACCTGCCATTGAGGCATGCAGGCTCCAAGGTACCGATAAGGAGTCTCTAGAGCAATTTCCTGGATGATGAGATGAAGTCGACAGGAAGTGACCTGGTCAAAGGAGGGCCATAGTGTTTCCCACATCATCGACACGAGACAGAGGAACATGATGATAGTGAATCAGGACCAACAAAAAATCAGAGGGAGGTTGAAAACTGCAGAGGCAAACTTCTCTTGAACAGATCAACGACACGACTTTGGATTTGGCAGTATTTGACATCAAGGGATTTGAGGTCATGATGGTGTGGAAAAGAGCAGATGAGAGGTCGAAACAGATTACCCAAACCCATGGAGGAAAAAATGACGAAATGAGATGTCCCCAACCCAACACGAATGCAGATGAGTGTCATGTTCAAGAGCGATATACTGCCAACATAACTAAAGACTGGTTCCCCCACCATTTCTGGCGAGTACCCCAATTATTTTCTGAAACAATCTTGAAGGGGATAACATATGCTTGTGTTGTAAGTTTTTCCTTCGGAAAAATCCAACCTAGTACATTTTACGAGCCCTAGGAAAGATGAACTCGATGAACGTCACGGTGACGATGTCCGATGTCATCAGGGTTTAACGAGTCTGACAAAGGAAGAACTCTGCCTCTTTCCATGTTTAGAGCGTTTGAAAAGAAGCAGAAAATAAAACTCCAATATGTCCCTTTTCGTAAGTAGTCTCTCAGATCCGAAAAGGTAGAAAACAATATCTGAAAGAACCTCTTAGTCACAATTGGCTAAGGTATTCCTTTTTCGTAAATAATCTATCCCGGCCGGAAAAAGGAGTAAACGTATATTGGGTAGATATCGTTTCGTAGCCATTTAATGAGTTCAAAACGACAAGAGTCTCAAAAATATTTTCAGGTTTTAGAGAGTCAGAAAAGAGTTGAAAGATGACTCCAGTAGTGAATTTTTCATGTTTTTACCGAGTCCGACAAAAATATAAAATACAACTCATGAATTCATCACTATCGCATTAAAGACCCGTCGCTGCACAAGAAGCAAACGTAAAACCCATTTCTCGAAACAACATAATGTAATAATCGAAAAACATGTCTTGAAACCTAATTAGGGTTCTGAAAAGTTATAAAATGCCAAAAATGGTAAAAAATAATTACTTTTCACTTGTACCTCTTGTGGAGCAATATTGACCCATTTTGCCTTGCGATTTTGCGGCGATGATAACAGGAAATCCAGCAGACCAATCTCGAATCCGTCAGTTCCAGGTAAGAGCCGACATCCTTCCCTACATTTTAAGCATTCTTTCATTACCTGCAACCTTCAGTTTTGATTTATGACTGGGGAAATTTTGAAAATTAGGGCATGACGGTCGACGTGGGTTTCAGGCACGGACTTGCGCCAACCACCCGATTTTTTGAACTGGGGCGCGCCCATTGGCACGGTTGTTTCCAAAACATTCGTGCCAACCGCGCAGACCCCTTAAAGCTCACAATGCATGTAAGAAAGCCCAAATTTCATGAATTTCAACTTTTGATTTGGTTAGTAATGTCCATATGAACATTTTTGCAGGTGAAAGAGCGAAAAAATGGTGATTGAGTGGAAGGAACGGGAAATTCTTCTTGACACCGTGTCTCAGAGCTCAACCGGAGCTGCTACAATACTTGATTAGTATTTGGGATGAGGATAAAAAAAAAATCATTCTTTTAGATCAGGAGCTCAATATTGATGTTTCAGATGTCTATTTCATTATAAGACTGTTGCGGAGAGGGGTAGCACCAATCATGACTGGTACCCAGCCCACCATGGAGAGCACGGGCATGATAATTGACAGGGTATGTCCAGGGGCACAGAAAGGGTCAAAAAGCGGGAAAATGGACATCCAGACTATTCCAAATATAATACTGAGGGTAGTGCTACACACGATCGCACGAGCTGTGGGATCATAAGCACTGCACGAAGCAACAAAAACACAACTACTTCTTGCTGTAGACTACTTGTCACCAACCATCTACAACTAGGCAGAGGCCATGACAATCAGTCTGAAACGTCAGCTAACACAATGTAAGAAGACCAAATTGAAACAATTTGGTTATGGGTCTATCCTGGTATCGTTGATTCTAGAACGACTACTAATCTTTCAGTGTTAGGAGGTGATAGTCCTGACACCACCAGCACTGGAACCATGGATGGCCCGATGGGCAGCTCTGATGCCAAGGTCAGGGGGCGATCAACAGATGTCCTGGAGACCGAAGTTCTTTGATTGGCTCCACCGACAGTTAATTGTCGTGGAGGACTGGCCCTACTCTGGCATAGATTTCACTGGTGATCCGGACCTCCCTCTCCCGAAAGGAGAGGATTGGGATGAAGCACTTGGTAAGACTCATTTTTTATTTTTCATGAGTATTGTGAATTTTTTTGGTATGCATGTCCTGACACTTTATCCATGAATTTGCAGATGTAGGCCCAGAGAGACCTTCAGGGATGTCTTTGATAGCGAGGTGAATACCTCGTGATTTTGATGTTACCCCTCAAGGTGAGGAGGAGGAGATCGTGCACAACTTGGAGGGAATCACCCATGGGGTCCCAGACTATGTGCGATTCGACGATGTTCCTTGTGCATATCAAAGACATACTGTAGGGGTGTCAAACCGAGTTCACCGCTTGCTGAGGCGGCTCGTCCGGGCAGTGACATGCTATCATGATCATCATGTTGATTAGACACCTAGGCTTTTATTTCTGCATTTTAAGAGACATGGTGTCTCAGGATGTAATAGAAACACACATATTTTTTGAAACTTATGGTGCACATTGATGAAAACTCGTATATATATATATATATATATATATATATATATATATATATATATATATATATATATATATATATATATATATATATATATTCTTATTTGATATGAGTCTCTCATGTGATGATGATTTTACAGATTACACAATGTCTATCTAATACAATGTCAGCCACTGTATCAGTTAATGCATTCATTTCTCTAGGAATATGTTGATATGTGATATAATCAAAATGTCTTTCCAGCAAACAAACACGTAAATATAATATTAAAATGTGTGGTTTTCTAACTGAATAATGCCCATTAAGCTGAAGAACAACAGGCTGTGAGTCTAGATTTACAACCAATGCACTAATGTCAAGGGTAATTGACTCGGTTAATAGTTCAATAACAACATTATACTTAGCGACATTGTTTGTAGTTCGTCCTAGACAAATACCTTGCAGGTCTATCAACTCACCAGCAGCATCATAAATCACCCAGGCTGCCGAAGAAAAGTTCCAGGTATTTCGGGAAGCACCATCCGCGAAACCGACATAAGGGGTAATAGACATCTGCATAATAAGCAATGACCCAATAAGTAGGAAAAAGCTCGCAAAACACACCAAGCCAAAAAATGTACAAAAATGAAAAAAACACCTATGTACACAAAACATGCACGAATGACTCATGCATAATACTTCTTGAGATACAACCCATTCCTGAGCTGATCTAAAGGATGAAATTCGTAATCAATGAGCTCATAGGCCCTGTTCTTCAAAATGTGTTTAACGATGTAAGGCCCGTGCCACATGGGTTGAAATTTGCCTCCCCCATCTTATCGTGAGCTTGATCATACAAGAGGATGAGGTCTCCTTCTACAAAGGAGTGAGGGGAAACTGACTGGTCAAAATGGGCTTTGACTCGCTTTTTTTGTGCCTCAATGACCAAAGCAGCAAAGTGATGAGTTTCATCCAACCTCTCTAAGTGGAGAAGATTCTCTTCTTCAGGTGAAGTATTGGGCAGTAATTCAACAGCTAATTTGAGTGAAGGAATTTCACATTCAATCGAAAGGGTAGCTTCCAGACTGTAAACAAGCTGGAATGGAGTGAATCTGGTCGCATCCTTGACTGAGGTTCAGTATGCCCAAAGAGCCGAAAATAACATGAGATGCCAATTTTATTTTTGGATCCCAATCGTACGTTGAAGCATAGTGACTAGAACTTTGTTCACAGCTTCAACCTGGCCATTGGCCTGAGGATAGTACGGCGTTGAGCTGTCGTGACGCAAGCCCAACCTAGAAGTCAACTCCGCCACCATATAATGCCGAAAATGGGAACCATGATCGATAACGATGGCTTGAGGGACACCAAACCTAGAAATGACATGATTGAATATGAACTGAGTTGTTGTCTTACCATCAACGGCAAGTGTAGGCATTGCTTCAGTCCATTTGGTGAAGTAGTCAATGACTACGATAATATATGCATGCCCCCCGGTAGAGTGAGGGTTACACATCATAAAGTTGATGCTCCACTTCGCAAAGGGACCAATGGAAATGACACGGTGGATATGTGTAGGCGGTGCACGCATCTTGCGTTCATAGATTTGGCAATCATGACATTTACGGATAACAACAATGCAATCCTTGAAGATAGAGGGCCATAAATACCCAACACGAAGAATCTTCTATGCAGTGGCATAACCAGACATGTGACCGCCACAAGCGCCACTGTGGAAATCATTCAGAACTTTCTCAGCCTCCTCAAGTGTCAAACACCGACAGAGAATGGAATCTACTCCGACAAGGTAGAGTGTATCTCCGACTATATGATAAGGTTGCGACTGATGGCGGATGCGTCGGCAATCATCCTTCGTTAAATCAAACCTAAAAATGGAAGTCTGTAGATATACGATGATATCACTGTACCAAGGATCAAGGGTGAAAATCAGAAAAAGTGTATCGTCTCGAATGTGTTCTTCAGAACCAGACGGAGCAGAGTTAGAAGGAAGGAAGCAGATCAAATCAACAAATACTAATGACTTCTTCGACTTGGCCGTAGTAAACTCCAAATCGAACTCTTGGAGGATAAAAATCCACTTTGATTATTTCCCCCCCAACAATTGTCGAGACAATATGTAAGTCATGGGGTTGCATTCAGAAATTACAGTCATAGTATGCAACAAGATATAATGATGAAAACATTGAACTGCTTGAACCGCAACTAACGCTAACTTCTCAACATGGGCATAACACGTTTTGGTATCGAGAAGGTTACGAGAGAGGTAGTAAATAACATGCTCGTCACTGTCATCATCGTCTTGAACCAGAACCATGGAAATTGTGCTAAAAGCGGCAACTAAATAGAGGGAAGAATCGCGATGATAATTCAGAGGATGCAAAAGAGGAGAATTAACGAGCAACGTCTTCAATGTGTCAAAAAAATTCTGAGCAATCTCATCCCAGAGGAATGGGACACCCTGCTTCAATAATCACGTAAATCCTTTAGCTACTTTAACATAGTTAGGGATAAAGCATAGTAGAAAATTAGCCTTTCCTTGCAGAATTTGCAGCTGATGTAGTGAAGATGGAGAGGGGAGATTGATAATAGCCTTGACTTTGAGAGGATCAGTGCGAATCACGTCTTTGGACATGATAAACCCTAGGAGTCTGCCGGAATCGACGCAGAGGACGCATTTGTGCAGATTTAACCAGATGTTGTAGCGTCGACAACGAAGAAAAATCTGACGAATATGGTCAGGATGGTCCTTACGCTTATCTGAATGAGTCGGGAGGTCATCCAAATAAGGTTGAACGATGTGCTTGATATCGTGAAAAGCATATGTCATCGCTCGCTGAAATGTGGCCCCAACATTTTTCAAGCCGCAAGGAAGCTTCTTATACGCGAAAGTACCCCAAGGACAGATGAAGACCATCTTATGCTGATCAGTCAGGAGAATGTTAATCTGGTTATAGCTAGAAAATTCGTCCATGAGGGAAAAGATCTCACTCCCAGCACAGTCATCAATGATCTGATCGATAAAGGGAGTAGGATAATTATCCTTAGGACAGGTCCGATTGATGTCACGGTAATCAACACAGACACGAATAATACCTTTTTTCTTATCTACAGGAACGATATTAGACACCCATTCTGTCAAGGGAATCGAGTAGATGAAACCAGCATTGAGAAGTTTTTCAACTTCACTTTTAATAGCGGCAGCATTTCGAGGGTGCACAAGACGAAGGCGCTGACGAGCAGGCTTCGAACCAGGGTAGGTAGGAATCTCATGCACCACTATACTAGGATCGATGCCAGGAATTTCTACATAGGACCATGCAAATACGTCACGGAACTCGTGGAAAAGGCTAGTATAAACCTGAACTTCATCGGAAGAATAGGTGACCCCGAGATGGATGTTCTCGTTGATTCCTGGTTTGACGGAAATGTCAATAGGCATCATTTGTGTAATGTTAATCAAGTTACCCTCTGTAAAGGCTTCATGTGTCAGAATAGGTGTTTGAAGCGGAGGAGAAGGAACCTGAGATGCAAACCTCTCAATACACATAGACATGGCCCCGAGGCTAGGCATGAACGAGGAACGATGATGGCCATCATCCCACGGTAAATCCTCAAGATACATAGTTTCCACGATGGCTTCATCAGAAGGAAATAGCTCTTGCAAAGGATCGGATGAATTCGAATCGCTGAGCCAAGGGGATTGAAAATAAGCGTTGAGAGACATGCTCAAAGGAGTGTGATCAGAAGGCGGAGGATCCGAAGCTGCAAGAAGTTTGCAATAATCAATCTCAATCAGACTTAAAGGCATCGAATCTCCAAAGGAATCGACCTGTTCAGGGGAAGGGATGATCCATTGGTCATCAGACTGAGAGATCATATTTATCTGAACAGTGTTGGGTGGAGGAAGAGGAAAAATACCCATGAGGGCAGGATCTTTGAAAAGACCTGGCCTAATTCTCTCATAGGAAGTAGGGAACTTATCCACATACGGAACATTGTTCTCGGAAGAAGAAGTGAAGAATGACAATTGATCAACAGTGACAATCTTTCCTTCATGTGGGAATTTCAGGACATGAAAGAGAGTGGACAAAATGCACAGCATAGCGTGAGTCCAACTGTGACCGAGGAGAATATTGTAATTGAGCTTGGGGTCAACTCCTTCTACCTCAACATTGACTGTCTTCCCTTTCAAGGTAATTGGTAAACTAGTGAGAACACCTAAGGGTTTTGATTCTCTTCCATCAAATGATTCCAAGGCATTTGGTGACGAATTCAAGGTCAGAGAACCAATGGATTTCCAACAAGAAGATATCATGATGCACGTTGACGCAGCTTCGTCCACAGCTCAATCAATATCGAGACCATTAATGACAACCTGTATAATGAACGCAATTTGGTGCAATAGTCGTGGAACGAAATTCTCTAAATCGAAAGAAAGAAGGCTAGTATCAGCAGGATCAACCCCGCCAATCGCAGATAACAAAGCTTTCCATTGAGACAGACAACTCTGAATCACTTCTAGAGAAGACATTGCAGATGAAGCCTGAGCCAAATCCTCAAAAATACTATAATGTTGAGTGGCACGATCGTTTGGATTGTAAGAAGACTTGCGGAGTACACCTTTAGAAGGTGGTCGTACAATGGGCTCAGTACTATGCCTTTCAATTTGAAGAGGGCCAGAAGTAGGTGGAGGAGGAGGACCGTTTGTGATCTCCTTCCCTGCCGCCTGACATGATTTAGTATAATCCTTCGATCGAGTAGCAATAGAAACAGGCGCAGAACCGTTCATCATGAACACATGAGAGCCAAAAGGGGCAGAGGACTGAGGTTTCTCTACCATCTGGGTTTGCTGAGATGGAAAAGGTTCTTTACGAATAGTTGTAGTTCCCTAATTGCCTTTGAAAAATATACTCACTTCAGCCCGTCGAAGACAGTCCTTGGTGTAGTGCTCTTCATCACAGATCAAACAAGGGTACTTCGGCTTGCGTTGTGAACCATCATCAGCACGAGATTTGGATGAATTTGGTTTCGGGGTATTGGATTTGGCTTTACATTTACCCTTCTTCTTCTCTTTGGAAGTTTTGTTTGCCGGATTGGCTTGAACGACATTGACTTCCAAGGTTTTACCAGGATTTGGGGTGGGCTAAGAAGCAACATCATTGGAAGAAGTAGACTTTTTCTTCCCAGGATTTGAAGGAGAATACTTACGAGAATTCTGAGACACAGAACCAATAATACCGTCAACGTATGGGGTTGCTGGTGCTTTAGAAGTTCCGGGTCGTAGGGCATCGAGAAAAATATCATACAATGTGCTAGACTGAGAGTACACAAGATCAAGGCACTGGGCATGGGCAATGGATTTTTCCTCGGTTACACATGCCCCCATATCTATGTCTTTCGCGATCTGATTCACAAAGGAGGTAGTGAAACAATTAGTTAGAATATGATAAGGAATATCAAACTTAATCAAGCGACGACGACGTCTCCATTCATGAATATGATCCGAGATATGGGTAGCTCGGTCCTGTTTCAAGGATGTGAGGAGATGTGTCCTAGTCTCATAATGAACCGGTAACTGAAAATGTGTAAGGAATGCCATGGTGAGAGAGTTGAAATCTTGAAAGATGCCACGAGATAGCTCAATGTACCACTTTGCAGTGGCACCAGTAAGAGTCCTTTGGAAAATACATAGTTGAATGGAATCGTCAACCCAAGAGTTAGAGGAACACCACAAGTGGTAAGTCATAACATGTGCTTGGGGGTCTTCTCTGGACTTGCCCTCAAACTTAGGACAATCACCAGGAATCTTAATTAGAACCAGAGGCCAATACGGGTTATGAAGAATCATATCATTTGTTAACTTTGACACATCAGGCAGTTCCAACGTAGCGAGAAATGGTAATTGAGGATTAAAAGGCATTAGAGGTCTCTGATAAGGACCCATGTTAACATTCCACCCAGCCTGCGAGAAATTCTTCCCCCATATGTTTTTTCCCAGAGGATTTTGACCATAGGGGTTATAAGCCGGATAATTCTGTTGATACTGGGGTTGAGGACTAGGATACTGATTCTGAGCATACCATTGAGGTCCTTGCTGAGAAACGTATGGATTCTGTTGCAGAATGTAAGCATGGCCTTGAGGTTGATTATACACCAATTGAGATGGATTTTTGGGGTAAAAAGTACAACCTTGAGGCGCACTATATACCGGTTGATATTGACCTTGGGGGTAATAAGCACCTTGGGGTTGAGCAGGTGGACCCTAATGAGAAGGTTGAGCGAGCTACTGAACAGGTGGACCCTGCTGAATCAGATAAATAGGTTGAACCGACTGCTGAGCAGGTTGAATAAACTGTTGAACAGATTGAACCGGTTGTTGAACAGGTTGAACCAGCTGCTGAGATGGTTGAGCAGGTAGCCCCTGCGGAACAGGTTGGCCTGGATAATGAGGCCCACCGGGTTGCCCTTGTGGAAGAGGTTGGCCCGATGGAAGAGATGGACTAGGTTGACCCGGAGCAGGATCGTAGGGTTGTCCTTGTTGCACAAAGGTTTGGCCATACTGAGTGTACATCTGTTGTTGTTGTACAATAGGTTGTCCCCGTGGGGGATACATTGGCCTGCTTGCAACATACGACGTTCCAAGTTGAAGTTGACTTGAAGGACGAGAGGGTTGTCCTTGTTGGACCGAAGGTTGACCTTGCGGACCGTAAGGTTGTCCCTGAGGACCAAAGGATTGTCCATGCTGAGCCGAAGGTTGTCCATGTAAGGGTTGTCCTTGTAAGATTGAGGGTTGTCCTTGTGGCAAAGGTCCTTGATGAGTAACAGTTTGATAAGGATCAACAGGAAAAAAATAGACAGGGTTGCCGACAACATCATAATGATGGGGAGGATTGATAGGAACTTGGGGTGGCCGAAAACCCTGAGATTTCTTTTGCTGAACAACCAACAAATACTCTTCAAAAGTAAGGTCGCTAGGAATCATACGGACAGTCGAGGTCATACTAGAAGTAGACGGGGCTGCAAGAGATTGAGCATCTGGAGAAGGAGCATATTGTCGGTGAATGTCCAACATGTGCTCATCAAAAGTATAGGTAGAAACCATAGGCATAGTTGTAGCTGCACCAGCAGGTGCAGACTCCGGAGTGTGAGCTTGTGATCTGCTCTGACCTTGATTGACATGTCACGTAGGATTAAGTATGATAGACTGACGAGTGTGAAAAGACTCTGACGACTGTGTTGTGACAACCGGCGTAGACGAAGCTACAGAGACGGTAGGTCGAACCAGGACAGATGTAACAATAACCGACGAACTCAGTGTCGAAGGTGATAGTCCCAACGAAGGGAGGACCAAACTCTTGGGAGGAGTTGATGTGCTGGATTGTGCTATGGATGCAACACCAGACATAATCTGACTCAAAGTTCGATAACCCGATGGAAGTGACACCGATTGCAGAGAAGATTGAACAGAAACATGCAGGAGATATTTAGGAAAAAGCTGATATTCACCTGTAGAACAGGCATTCCTTCACTGTCAACAGGACTTGAAGAATCCATATCTGATGAAGTCGTAAGATCGTCGAAAAGACGATGAGGACTAGGAGGTATAACAGTAGCTACAAATGGTGATCCCAAAGTAAGAGGAGGGAATTCTTCCTCATCCCCAAAACCAGACCAAGCACCTGGAGGAGGCCAATTAAACTCAATGGAATCTTTAGGAGGAGATCGAGTAGTGAGAGGTAAAACAATCGGGAGAATAGGCTACGAAAACTCGAAAGACCTAGTGGACTGAGGGGTTTCGTAAGAAACGTCAGGAAAAGAACTACCACTAGGAGGCAATGAAGAAGACGACGAAACTAGTAGTTCTGCCACTGTGACCGTATTTCAAAAACAAAAAAGGAAAAAGAGATAGCCAAAAGAAGGCTTCAAGACCAAGACCTAAGGGAAAATAAAACAAGTCAAGTAACAAACTCTTAATGGGCATGTAATCGTGGGCAATTAATTTTATGACATTGAAACCCGACTTTGTTGTTTCATGTTTTAAGAGTCGAGAAACAGACAAAAGATGACTCTAGTCACTTTCAATTTTAAACGAGCGTGAAAGTACAAGTGCTCGATGATCTTTTCTCTTTTTAAAGAGTCACGAAAAGATCGAAATGACTGTTCCGGTAATATAAGAAAGAGGGTGTACCAAGTTTCCGTGAACTGCCATATACACCTTGGTGATAAAATGAAAGAGAAATGACCAAGGACTTTCCATACATGTAGGTAGTTTCCCCGAATGCTATGTTTGGTGTATCATGGTTACAGGGAGGCAGACTCGGCTTCCTATGGATAAAGGATTTGAACCTATAGGGGTCTCCCTTTATATACTCGACGGTATGGGGAGCACAAGTCCGTATTAGCGCTGTCTAAAGCCAAAAGGAAAATGATAGCTACTAGGCTTTAAGACGCCTGAACACGTCTCTAGCCTAGACCACTAAAATGTTTGTGTTAGGTTCTAATATTTCCTTAGGTTAATTCAATTGATTTTATAGTTGATCTTGAATTATGTTTCAATTTCAAGGCCCTATCGAATGTCGATCTCAAATTCCCTAAATGAAAACTATATGCAAATGAACACCATTTTCCATTCAATGGACGCTAATTAAGAGAAGGATAGAGATCTTTTGAACAATAGCAATCAATGAAATCAAAAGAATAAATTCGCTAATGCATCTGATTTAATCAAGCAAAAAATGAAAACTTATTTCCTAGTTAATCGAGCACTAGTTATGCAAAAGAGTTTTTCTTTTCCAACAAAATGAAAGAACACAAATTTTTGATTTTTTCAATAAAATGAAGCACACAATGCACTAATTATATGAAAAAACAAAACAAACACTAGTTCGAGGATTGCGAATGTCAAGTGCTAAACCATCTGATTCGATGAAAGCAACACAAACACAAAGATGCACTCAAACCACTGATGCACTCTTCCAATCAAAGAGAAAGCTTTGAAATGATCCCAACAAGCAATGTGATCTATGCTTTGAGTAGCAAGAAGAAAAATCAAATGAAACCCGAAATGATAATTCAACCAGAACAAACGCTCAAAGGATCAAAAAGGACCTAACGCAATTGATCAAGAGATGTGATTGACAAGAATCAAAAGACTCGACTTCCAATCATAAGGCTTAGTGAGCTAGGACACTTAGAAACCCTAAGGCCATAAACTGCACTGATAAGTAAACAAACATACAACTAAGAAAAAGAAGCCTATGACAGTCAAAACAATCTCAACAAAACAATTACAAATCAGAAATCCACCCAGAGGAAAGTGCAACTGACCAAAAAACTCAAAAGGAAAGTCAATCCAAACACTACAGGATTCGGCGCGACTGTAAGGCTGTAATCCGCGCCAAACAGGGGTTGGCTCTAGTGCAACACAAGCAACATGCGCCAGTCGCCGCAACTGTTCAACCAAAAAATGCGCCAAGCCAGATATCTATGGGAGAATGGAAAATCTAATGAGCAGAGGTCAATTCTGACACTGTGGAGCTGAACAAGAGGACTTTAAACAAGAAAAAAGACCAGAAAAGATAGAAAAACCGACAAACGACCAAAGTCGACTTGACAAGGGAAAAAAGACAAACTTACAGTGCTCCCCAGTGGAGTCGCCAAATTGTTATGAAGGTAAATCCTCTCTGCAGACAAAGACGATCCCTCTAGCCCTAGAGTGGGTCTAGTAACAAGAGGACAAACTAGAGTGTAGGCTCCTAATTACTAAATGAAATAGATGTGGTAGATCAACCTACTTAGAGTCCAATGTTGTCGTCGTAACTGTTGTAGTGGTGGCCTCTCGATTCCTGTCTTGGAAAATCATGATCCTTTCGCAGCGATACTTGGATACCTGCACAAGATCAACAAACAAGAGCAACATACGAAACAACAATCTCATTCATAATTACTAACCGGTCAAGGAGGGTTAAGCATATTGCATCAAAGAACACACATCAACGCAAAATGGGAACTAGACAATAGTTATACATATGTATTAATAGAAGAAAAAGTTACAACCAAGCCTTCACGTCGCAGCCTCCTTTAGCAGGGTTCAGTTGAAGTGCGTCTCGATGAATGTCAGGGAATTCAGATGGGATGAAGGCACAAGCCTAATTTCTCTCAATAAGGGACTCTTCTGTTCTATCTTGAATAGAAATCTCTCCAGCGTTTCTGCCATATTATCTTCAGTTCAACTAATTCATCAATGGAGGATGGCTATATTTATAGAGGGAGAGGAGGAGGTTGGGATCCCTACTATGGTGGAAGGGAGCCCTTATCCCTTGGGAGGTTTCCTCAAAAGGTGGAAACAAGAGGCCAAAGGAGGAAGGCTGTGGTTATTCAGTCGAACCCCTTCCCATGACTCATCCACGAAGTTGTTATGATAAAAAATTTTCCTTTATTTTTAAAAAACTTTCCAAAAATAGATTGGCGTGGGCAGCTAACTGAGACAGAGCGCCAGCTGGCACGGGGGCTAATGTTAATCTGCCTCATCGGTGAGAGGGCATAATTGGCTACCAACACCAAGGTAAAAACAAGGGTTTTTGGTGGTCTGTTCAGGAAATGGTCAACAGAAGGAATGTTAGACTCATGGTAAGGGATGCAATGATGGTATTTGCAAGGCATGACACTTTATTTTGATCACAGAAATGAGCCTCCAATGTGCGGGATGGGGATTGCAGGACAGTGACAAAATGCTGTGTAAAAAGTAGCATTGCAATTTCAATTTTCAGTTATAAGATTCATATCCATGGAATAGGACTAATATTAAATTAGAAGTCAATAGAATAGGCACTCTGTTTTCATATCATATTCTAATCAATCAATAGTTTTTGGTTCATTTTTATGCAAGTTAGTTTAACTTAAGAACACTTCCTTTTCTTCCTTCTTCAAGTTAGTTTTACACATTTAAATTTCACTAGATTCAATTGATTCCCTTCATAGTTTTCATTGCTTAAGATTAACATTTAGACATAAAACACAAAACCCCCTAAAAACAACATAAAAATACATACAATGAAGTAAGAAGAAGGTTAACTAAGCACATATAGTGCACCACACTTCATCAGATTACAAACCTTGGTTGATAATTTATGTTGAACAATTTAAGACATTAAATTGGCTAAACAACTATTTAGGACTTGGAGTCAGATAAACCACTGGAGCTGAATGCTTTCTCAATACACTTTTATATACTATTATGGAATTTAATTAAATATGATCCCTATAAAATGTTAATTTGGACAATGAAGGAGAAAATTGGAGGAGCCACCAACTCAACATTTATGGCTCTCATCCCAAAAGAATTAAAGCCCATTAACTTCACTAGATTAAGACCAATTTCTCTCTGTAATTTGACTTATAAAATTATCACAAAAATCATAGCCAATCATCTAAAATAAATTCTCCCAAAAATCATTTCAGAAAATCAAGGTGACTTCATGCAACATAATCAAGAACATAATCCCGGTGCAAGAGGTGACTCATTCAAGTAATGCAAGTAGGGAACGCGGATTAATCATAAAGCTAGATATGGTAAATGCTTTCGATCGAGTCATGAATTCATTTTTATTGAGGGTAACGGAAAGGTTGAGTTTCAAACCGAATTTCATTAGATGGATCAATACTTGCATTGGTGTACCTTGGATAAATCCACTACTAAATGGTTGACTTGGGAATTTTTTTTAGTAAACAATGTGTCTGAGGCACGAATGCCCTCTCTCCCCTCTTTTATAGATTATAATGAAAAAGAGTTTTAGTAGGAACCTAGAGATGGCATGTGAATCTTTCCAACTCAGTGCTATCTCCATAACAAGAAACCATGCACCTCAAGAGATTTGATCTCCGTAGGCGTCAAATGAGGAATCAATATTGTGAGGGAGCTAGTGGGATCTCGAGGTTACGTTGAAGCTGAGTAATGGAAGAGAAAATATGAAGACATTGGATTTGATAAGAGTACTGTCAATAGACATAGGCTTTGGCATGCAACGATGCCTGCGAGAGGAGATTGACATTAGAGAGATGGATCACTACAACAAAAATTTGGATCTCTTACCTCATATGGGGGCTGGTCTTTGGAGACTTGACCCGGTTTCTATAGATCAAGGTCATGGAGATCTCGTGCAAGTATTTTGTATTGCATATTTGTTTTTGGAACAACGGTTCTAAAGTGATCTTTTGATCGGAGTCCTCAACCTAATTTCGACATGGATATCACCCTTCCTATACATGGATCAGGACATGATTTGGCTTGCTGAAGCTCCAATAATATATACGCCCATATATGACAGAGAGGTGTTCTAATAATAATCTTATAGTAGATATGGAAGAAGAGGCATGCTTTCAAATTTTTGCAAAAATTACGGATGGTAGATCTTCTTATAGGGGTTCGAAAGGATTCCTTGGTATTGGATCTGAAACACGAGATCTATAAATGAACATATATCATGCTGGAGATTTAAAGTCTGGTATGCACAGGCAGATCGCTTCAAGATGAAATGTTGCTCCCATGCCAAGGCATAGATCTAAATTCCTCAATCCTTGTCAATTTGAGGTTGAGGGGGGATTTTCCTGGATCCAATTCCAAAGGATCATAGCCGAATAAGGGACCAGTAAATGATGGTATGTCATTCAAAGACGTCCTCCAGGGGAAATCCATTGCATAATCCAAAACGGACCAGCCTCTCAATATGCGAAATCCTATATTGTGGAGCAGTTGAATCAACTCTCAACTTTGTGCGTAGATATCTCAGAAAAAAATGATCTACGCACAACATTTGAATCCCAGGTAGTCATATGCAAATTCAATGGTTTTTGGCTAGTACCAATGAAACTATTTCAGTGGATTTTCACAACTTGGAAAATTAATTGTGAGATTCACCTATGTTCTAGGGGTTTCTTCATAGTAAAGTTTGAATCATCAGAGCCACGAGAGTAATGTGAGACTTTTTGTCACCCCATAATTCCTAGATTTTGATGCCAATACAATGGTAGTATCGAGAATGTCGGTTTGGGTTAGATTGCATAGATTGCATAACCTACTTCTTAATTTCTAGCATCATAAAGTGCTAGAAGGAATTGGGAATCCCATAGGACAATACATAAAGACAAATACACAAAGAGTTGAAGAATAAATCTACACTTTGTCTGGAGGTGGATCTCAACAAAGGTTTGCTGGACCACATCCTCTTGACACATAACAAGCAATGTTGGAATTAATTTTTAGACTTTGAAAAAAAGACTTTTAGGTTCCGAATATGTCGACAAACATGACATATACAAAATGCATGTCCTGTGGTCAAGAAAAAGCCAAGAAAGAATAACCCCCCTACCAATGATGTAACCCATAATCCACAAGAAAGTGTGGAAATTGAGGGAGTTAATCATGAAGTAGCATATACCGTAGTTCCGACAATGTAGCTGGAAAAGATCCCTGAAGAAAAGGAGACAGGAGGATTAAAACGATACTACGTTTTTGAAAGTTCAGATTTCGATAAGGAAAATCCAAGAATAACTCAAGATAACCAACTATCACTTGTAATGACCACGTCAAATCAAGGAGGATGGCGGAAGGTAGAAAAGAAGAAAGGGAGAAAAGAGCAACCAATTTTCTTCCTTTTTGGAGTAGTTTTTTTTTTTTTTTTTTTTTTTTTTTTTTTTTTTTATGTACTGTCTTGTGAAAACTAGTTTCGTCTGGTTTGAATGAATGCTTAGCCAACATGTAATTTTGTTTTCATTAATAAAATTACGATTTTTCCTCGTGGAAAAAAATTAAGGTAAGTTTAAAAATAAAATGGCTAAACAATCTAGTAAACAAGTTGGTGTTGGCTTAAAGCATTTATGATTGAAGAGAGAGAACACGCCCCACATTCTTAACAACCTTTTACTTTAATTTTGACTTTTTGATGTATTTGTTTTTAAAGTTTAATTAATAAATAAAAAATTTAGTTTTTCAAATTAATTTTAATATATGTTTTTTTTAAAAAGTTTAGTTGGAACTATATCATCATCATGTCCAATATACCACCCTAATAGGGGGCTGAGAATTGGGGAATTGAACCAGTGACTTCAGGTAAATGAGTGCCTTATCACATCTATCCAAAACCCCGTGGCCAATGTTTATTTATTTTTAGTGTTTAATAAATAATGATAAAATTAAAAAAAATAAAAATAAATTAAAACTATACTAATATTGAATTTTATAAAATGTAATGTTTTAATTGTAATTGTAATTGTAATATATATATATATATATATATATATATATATATATATATATATATATATCCAAAGATAAACATCTCTGAATATGCCCAAACCTTACTTAAGTAATACTTCTTGAATCAAGTCCCAACTTTGGTTGTAGATATCTCAGAAACAAATCTACACGCAACATTTGAATCCCAGGTAGTCATATGCTGATTCAATGGTTTCTAGTGAAAACTAATGAATCTATTTTAGTTGATTTTCACAACTTGGACAATTAATTGTGAGATTCACCTATGTTCCAGGGGTTTCTTCATAGTAAAGTTTGAATCATCAAAGGCCCTAGAGTATAAATTACGAAAGGGCTTGTGGTTATGGGGTAATGCAAGACTTTTTGTCACCCCATAGTTCCTAGATGTTGATGCCAATACAATGGTAGTATCAAGAATGCTGGTTTGAGGGTTCGGGTTAGATTTCATAACCTACAACTTAATTTCTGGCATCATAAAGTGCTAGAAGGAATTGGGAATCCCATAGGGCGATACATAAAGACAAATACACAAAGAGTCGAAGAACGAATCTACACTTTTCCCAGAATTTGTCTGGAGGTGGATCTCAACAAAGGTTTGCTGGACCACATCCTCTTGGCACATAACAAGTAGTGTTGGAATCAATTTTTAGACTTTGAAAAAAATACTTTTAGGTGCCGAATATGTCAACAAACATGAAATCTACAAAATACATGTCTTGTGGTCAAGAAAAAGCCAAGAAGGAAAAAGAAACCATGGAAGAAACCCAAGGAATGGAAATTTCCAGAACAACAGTCTGAATACAAAGAGGATGAGGAGGAAATAAACCCCCTGCCAATGATGTAACCCATAATCCACAAGAAAGTGTGGAAAATGGGGGAGCTAATCATGAAGCAACATATACCCTAGTTCCGACAATGTAGTCGGAAAACATCCTCGAAGAAAAGGAGTCGGGGGGATTCAAACAACACCGCGTTTTTGAAAGTTCAGATTTCGATAAGGAAAATCCAAGAATAACTCAAGAGAACGAGCTAGCACTTGTAATGAACACTTGAAATCAAGGAGGATGGCGGAAGGTAGAAAAGAAGAAAGGGAGAAAAGGGTAACCAATTTTCTTCCTTTTTGGAGTAGTTTTTTATGTACTGTCTTGTGAACACCAGTTTCCATTGGTTTGATTGAGCGAACATCTAGAACATGTAATTTTGTTTTCATTAATAAAATTACGATTTTTCCTTGTGAAAAAAAATTAAGATAAGTTTAAAAATGAAATGGCTAAACAATTTGGTAAACAAATTGGTGTTGGCTTAAAGCATTTATGATTGAAGAGACATAACATGCCCCGCATTCTTAACAACCTTTTACTTTTGACTTTTTGATTTATTTGTTTTTAAAGTTTAATTAATAAAGAAAAAAATTAGTTTTTCAAATTAATTTTAATATATGTTTTTTTTTTAAAGCTTAGTTGGAACTATATCATCATCATGTTCAATATATCACCCCAATAGGGGGCTCAAAATTGAGGAATTGAACTAGCGACTTCAAGTAAATGAGTGTCTTAACAGAGCACCAGATCAAGTCTATCCAAAACCAGTGACTTCATGTAAATGAATGTCTTAACAGAGCACACAATCACATCTATCCAAAACCCCATGGACAATGTATATTTATTTTTAGTGTTCAATAAATAATGATAAAATTAAAAAATAAAATTAAAATTAAAACTATACTAATATTAAATTTTATAAATTAAATGATATATATATATATATATATATATATATATATATAGCACATTAAAATATTTTTGAGACACCGACACAACTCAAATTTATGATTGTAACAAATTCTTAAAATTAATTAAAAAATATAATTCAAACAAACCAAAACATTAAAAAATTAAAAATTTTTAAAGTAGAAATCATCAAACATATACCAATAATTTATAGTAAATTCTCTAATTACTTAAAAATAAAATGCCTAAATACCTCATGAAATAGTTAACTTGCTAACCTAGGTTATGTAAATATATGTGAGTTATAAAGTGATTTTTTTTGAAATACTACCCTTTCTTGGATTATAGTGTTCAAAATAAACCCATATCACATTAAAATGAACCTTACCCAAATAACCAATATAATATAAAGAGACAAAGCCCATGAAAAATTCAAAATTATATATCACATCGCTCGAGACAGGAAAGAGAAAAACCTGTCTAAATAAAACATGGTACGGGATCAAAGCGAATCAGTAAAATTAAAAACCGTCTGACCAAATCCAATAAAATAGGTATTGTTCAAAGTCACGTTGAAAAACATACGAAGTGAAAGAATATACATAATAATATTTTTTTCTTAACATACCGACTGAAAAAATATTTATTTTATTAATTAAAAATGTTGTGAGAATCATTCCCAAATAATGAATTTTTAAAATATAAAATAGGGAAAATAAAGATATATGATGTAGTAGAATTAAATTGCAATAAATCTGAGTTGAATTTGTAAAATAATAAGTGTAGATATATTTTAATAAATGATTTTAAGAGAGATTAATTATTTTTATTTTTATTTATTTTTTATTGTAAAAAGAGTTTGTATATCAAGAGATTTTATTTTTTAGGTATTTGGTAGATTTTTAAAGAGATTTGATCTTTTTAGCGCTCGATAGATCTAGAGTTAAGATGGATCTACCCCGATTTAATTTCCCCTTTAAATAAGCTATGTTCCACTTGAATACCATGAAACAATACTCTGAGTTTTTAATTTTTAATTTAATTTAATTTTGATCTAATTAAAATGTTTACATTAAATTAATTTTTTTATTTAATTTAATTTATATTTATATTTAATTTGACTTAGTCAAAATGTTAAACATTACATTACAACAGCTCTATCATATTGTACTCGAGAGTGTTTCTCTGCCCAAAAAAAACTAGGGGATCAAATTCTTTAAGGCAAAAGGGCTATGTTTTGGAGAAACCTTGTCAAATCAATCACTTAAACCCTCATTGCTAATAACATTTTTCAAAACATTTTCTTTTTAATTTTTTTTTAACATTAAAGAGATGTGATAAAGTTATGTTATATTATGTAATGTAAACATTTTTGACGGCTAGTTGAGCCATTTCTACATCTATTTATACTTAATGTCTGGATCTGATCTCTCACATAGTCCTGATGATGAACCACACTGGTTGGTTCGAAACGCGTCGACCACGTTATTTTGCATGTGATTATTACCGAAAGAATTTCTACTAATTTTTGACTTTATCAATTAAAAAAAAAATAAAAATAAAATTAATGATTATAATTTATATTTATTAATAATTAAACTAACTTAAATATATTTTAACTTGAGACCTATCAATCTTTAATCTTAAAAAGGGATTAAATTTCAGAAGGGTGCTAACTCTTTTCAAGTTTTATACTTAAAAAAAGTGGTTTACACCTTGAGTTTTATACTAAAAAAAGTGGTTTACATATGGAGAGATTTGATTTCTCCCAAACGTTTCATAAATCAGAAATTAAAATAAATCTAAACTGGTTAATTACTTTGGTAATTTGAAAATTCCAAAACAATTATTCAATTTCTGGGAGACCATATTTTTGCCATGGAAATAATGGAAATTTTGGCATTTTTTTTTGACCAAAATCTAGGGAGAATTTTTAGAAATCTAAGTTATAATGGTCAAGCTTCAAGATTTTTGGTAGCCATAAATTATTGGTAATGCTGAAACCATTTCTACCATAAAAAACTATTCAAACACTCTCTCAAATAAATTAAAAGAAAAAAAATATCCAAACAAAATAAATTGTGAGAAAGAAAGAATTGCTTCTCCAATGAGTTCTGGTCCATTTTCTATAAAATTTTACAATAAACCCTCCCAACTTCGAGACAACGCCCCAATTCTCTGCCTGCGGATGGCCATTTATCGAACTTAATCAATTAGGTAACGGTCGGTAGGATCTCTAAATCAAAATATAAATTCAAAACGAATTTGAACATAAATTGAATGAAAATGCGGCAAGGGCAGATAACTTAAAAAATCTCTCACCGCAACACACCCTCAGCAAGCAGTATACATAACTTACAAGTTACAAACAACGCTCCTATCTAAACCTCTATGTGACCAGGAGCCGGGGTCCAAACAACGCTCCTATCTAAACCTCTATGTGACCAGGAGCCGGGGTCCAAACAACGCTCCTATCTATAAATAGCTCTTGAGTCTCTGTATGTGATGCACAGATTTTAGCTACTTTACTAGCCGTTCCAACAATTCCAGTGAGGAATCGCTCTATAGTTTTGCTTTCGCATTGGCTTTAGTTGTTTTTATTGCAGGTAAAGAACATTACCTGGTACTGCTAAATGTTCTGCTTTTGATGTGTGAAACTGCATATTGTCCGAGATTTGAGATGGCTATGAATGTTGTGTGTGCAGGTCTAAGAGAATGCATAACCCATTTGGACACCACCAAGCTGAGCCCCAGCAGCACCAGGCTCCTCATGGGGGTCAGTATCCACCACCTGGGGGTCAGTATCCATCACCTATTCAAGGAGACATTGTGAAGATATACTGTGAAGCCAATCCTGATTTCTTCTTGGCTGGTAGAAATGGCGGTGTTGTCATGGCTCCGGCAAATGAATCAGACCCAAGCCAGGTTGGTGACATCACTTTTTTTTTCTCTGTGAACAATACCCAAATCAGTTTTCTCTCTGTGAACAAGACCCAAATCAGTTTTGGTGAGAGAGATTAGATTTTTATGTGTGTATGTGTGAACCAGACCCAAATCAGGTTGATGGTAGAGATTAAATTTTGCTCTGTGTGTTTTTGTAAATAAAACAAACACAAATAAGGTTTGTGACAGAGATTAGTATTTGCTGTGCGTATGTGAAATGATTGGTCGATTATATGTTTTTGATCTGCAGCAATGGATCATGGATACTTCATGGAGTGTGAAAGCCAAGGATGATGAAGGATTTCCTGCATTTGCCCTTGTAAACAAAGCTACAGGCCAGGCATTGAGGCATGGACGTGCAGAGAAGGATAAGGTCGGTTTTGTCATAAGAGTTACTATCACGGGTTTATGCAAGTCTTTATGACACAGATAATAGTGATTTCAATGGGATTTATGATATAGAGAATAGTGCTCTCTACGAAGGGCTTATGCAGGGCTTAATGATATAGAGATCAATACTGTCAATAGGTCTACTATGAGGGTTTTATGAAGGGACTTAAGGATCTAGCAGAATATGTGGTATTTGGGTGATCAATAGGGTTTTTATGCATATACTTTTGATGTGCAGATCTCCTTAGGTCCTTACCACCCTGATGATTTGAATGAGGCTGTGCTGTTCACCCAAAGTGCTGATGTGGGTAAGGGGTACCAGTGTATCAGACCTGTCAACAACACTCATCTTAACCTGGATGCTAGCGCTGGAGATGATAAACATCATGTAGCCCTGCGTAAGTGGAACAAGAAGGAAAGTCAGAAGTGGAAGATCAGCCCAATATGTAAGTTTGTTTTTAAAAAAAGGATCGTATTATCAAACAATAGTACAAATACATCTTACATCTTCTGTCTTTTTTGTTATCATATCTCTATGGTTACTTTTCCTATTACATTCTCTTTTCTATGTGCTTTCTCCAAAAATAAGCATAGTTTCAGTTCATCAACAACTCTATTCTTATTCTATCTTTCACAATAAAAACAGAAACAGAAATACGTCTCGATCATAACATCAGAATGTACTTACATATTCTTTTATCCTATCTTCTTCTCAAAACCCATTCTGAGAGATTCAATCATAACAAGAAAAAGCAGTTTCTAATTATACCAAAACTCCGACTTAACTTTATACCGAAATTCTGACTTACCTGTTGGTTTGTGCATTCATATCTTGGACAATAGATCAGCTGACCAGTTATGTTCTCTATAAATGTGGGCGAAATTCATAGACTGAAAAACACTTACCAGGATCCAAATTTTGCTCATCCAGTTTTGTTTAAGAACAGGAGGGCAAAATCCTGTGGAATTCTGAGCCCAATCTATTATTCCCATAAAATCTCCATATATCTGAATACTATTTATCCTTAACCATTTTGCGATAATGAAAACCCCCATTAATGCTGCCAAAACTATTACTATATTATTTTATCTGATTTTGAGACTGTCAAGAATAAAAAATAAATGGTTGGAAGGAGTTCTATTATGGGTGGTGTCTAGCAAGTAGTATGTATGGATGCATGCCTGTAAATTGAATTTTCTTCGCCGTGAGCAAGGGCATGGTTGTAGTTATTCTCCCAGCTGTAGTTGTTCTCCCAAGATCAGCCTTGGCTGTGCACCCAGCAGCGTCCTTTTGAAATTCACGCCTTATTAGTGAGACCGATCACAACGAGCACGAAGCCCCAATAGTTTGCTAAACACTCGAACAAATTCTTAGTGGTGGGGTACTTTATGTTTTCTTACCTGGGTTTAGGTTTGCATTTTACTAAGTAATCTAATCCTCAGGTGCATTCATCCGAGGCTGACTTTGGTTGGCGCTGGGACTCATTATTTATGTTGTTTGCAGAGTTTCAGAAGTTTATGTCTGCTTACCAAATATTTAAGTCAAACTATGGTTTTTACTATCTAGCATGCTCTGATTTAAATGTGGCTTGCCCCTTTTGTTATAGGATGGATGTGGTGATGTGTACAATTTGGCCTTTTTGATAACTGAAGCCATGACGGCTCTAAAATGACTCTTAAATTTGTGAGCGCTGATTTGATTATTTGTTGGTAAATTGGACAGTGGGTGCTTCACATGGAGTCCATCCACAACGAGGTGAGCAGAGTTCATTCTATCCACCACAGGCTAATGTCGAGCCACAAGGACATCTGGTTAGGATCCATTGTGAAGCCAACCCAGAGTTTTTCTTGGCTGCTCGTGGTGATGTTGCAGTGCTTGCGCTGGAAAAACCACAAGACCCCCATCAGGTATGATTATCAATTGAACTACTTTATTTGAAGCTTGCTGAACGATTTTTGTTGATCCAATAATTGATTATTGATCTCTATCCTTATTCCCCTGTTTGGTGGAACCTTTTGCCAGCAATGGATCAAAGTAGATTCATGGGGCCTTCGAATCAAGGATGAAGCTGGCTTCCCGGCGTTTGCTTTGGTGAACAAGGCCACCAGACATGCTCTGAAACACGGGGATAAAGAATGGGACCAGGTAAAACATTCTATCTCTAGTTTCATTGTTCAGTCACCAGTGTAGCCTCTCCTCTAGATATGTAGAGAAATCCCAAGGTTCAGTATAGCCTTTCATCTGGATAGTTTGAGAAGTCTTATTCACCACAATGCTATCAACCTTAACTAAGGGTGTCGGACTGCCAGGTTCACAGGCCTTATACATCCAAGAGCTGCATCAGGTCCCCTAATTCTTAGTTTTTGTTGAATGGTAATGAACAGATATTCTTGGCAGATTATAATCATGACAAGGCAGAGCAGTCTGTTCTGTGGACCTTAAGTGCAGATGTTGGAAATGGGTATCAATGTCTGAGGCCTGCGAACAACATCAATTTAAATATGGATGCGAAAGCTGCAGATGGCCATGTTGGTGGAATACGTGATGGAAATGAACTCATCCTCTTTGAGTGGAAGAAACAGAGCAACCAGAAATGGAAGCTGCAGCCCGTCCATTGTAAGTGATCTAAAAATGACAAGTTGTCCTTCAAGCTCTTTATTGAATGTAAGCATCATATATGCAAGTTTATCAATAGAATGGATAAGAAAATTAGTATTATGAGACCTTGGTGGGTGTCATATCTGCAAGTTGCTCGGCCCGCATAAAACCATCTTAGCTTAGGATATTGAGCATCCAAAGAATTTGGCTAGCATAAATAGATATTAGCCCAGGAGTTATTGAGCACCCATAGGAATAAAGAAACGTGGGTGCAACTTTCTTAGTCCCTAAAAGCCCTCAATTAAGATTGGTCAATGCCCTCTATGAAGGTGGATAAATGCTATGTTTCTTTTTTATTTTATTTTATTTTATTTTGGTTTTAGTTGCATTTCACATGTGACACACTCTTTCCACTCGTGCTGTTCTTGGTGCAAGGCACAAAGTATTGGAAACAAATTTGAATGTATGAATTATGATGCTACATTTAAAAATGTGTACTTGTTGGCATGTGGGGTTGCTGTGATAGTTGATACCAATCTAGTAAGGGATGTACAGTATTAGTGATTTCAGTGGGATGCAGTGTCAGTAACGTCCTCTTTTATATTATCAGAAAGGGTTCTGTATTTCTGTAAATTGCAAGGGATGCACTGTATTAGTAATTTCAGTGGTGACAGTCATTTTCGTATTGTTGTTTGGTGTGTATATTTGAATGCTGAAATAATGTATTTTTGGACTATTTATGGTGCTTGTGTTACTTTCTCAGTTGCAGGCTAACCAGTATTAGTAATTAATATTAGTAATTTCAGTGGGATGTATAGTGTTATTAATGCCTTCGTCTGTATTACCAGAAAATAATGTACAGTGTTAGCTATGTCTTCACCTGCATTACCAGAAAATAATGTACAGTTTTAGCAATGTCCTCGTCTGTAATAGTTACCAGAAAAAAAGATACAGAGTCTTAGTATTGTACTTGTTTTACCTGCAATTTGCAAGGATGGACAGTATTAGTTAAACTTGCATATCCTTCGATGTTCTTGATTTTTGACCTCAACATTACTGATATGAGTTTCTACTATCGATGGATGCAGAGGAAGGTTGATCGACTCTTGCCAGAGTAAAAGGCGATATAAATAAAACAAGCAGCACCAGTGGAGGATCTGCATTTTGTTCTGCAGCTTGTTCAGCGTTATAGTATATAGTATATACATGTGTTGTGTTTCTGTCTAAATGTTGATATAGCGAAAGCATAAGTAATGGTGCAGGGGGGTTCTGTGCACAATATGTGGTGACAATAGAGGTTGTTAAAATTGCGATATAGCTCCATTAACTACCATATTTATATAGATTGGATATGGATTACATATAACTTCTTTTAACAATTTGAACTCTTTTATGTAAGAGGCTTAATATGTGGTGCTTAAGTTATCTATTTTCAATATAACGTGGTTATTATTTTAGATTGATCAGTGTACACATGAGGATGGTATTTAATATTTATCATTTACTATGTTATGTTCCATCGATAGAAATATTGTCCTGAATGGTTAATGATATTGCTTATGGTTTGTTCTATAATCAAATAACTTGCAAATGAGATCACAAGTGTCCTATTTGGTTTATTCTTTTATATACATTAATTGTTTTCTCCTAGTTCTTGGATTTTGTTTGATTTCCTGCCTCAGTTTTCCTCTTAATCACTGTCTTTATGTCCAACCCATTTTAGAAGTAGAAGTGTAGGTTGTAGTTCTTGGATTTTGTTTGATTTCCTGCCTCAGATTTCCTCACTGTCTTTGTGTCCAACCCGTTATTTTAGAAGTAGAAGTAGATCGTAGCTGTTTGAATCCAACCCATTATTTTAGAAGTAGAAGTAGATCGTAGCTGTTTGAATGAATGAACGAAGGGATTTTAATGACCTCTATGAATGAATGAAAGGATTTTAATGACCTCAGATCAAGTAGATCAAGTAGTCTAAGAGACTTAGGGGCTCCAACCCATCACAACTTCATACTAGATTTGGTATATGAATCTAACCTATTTATAATTTTTCTTTTCTGGGATGTTTTGATGAAGAAGGTGAATTCTCTGAATTATTTTCCCCACAAGATTTAACAATTGAATGGAAGTGTGCTTCATTATTCTATGATGAGTGTTGGCTAATGTTTTCTGTATTCCATTTACTTTTGAAAATAAACCAGATGAGAGTGAAGTATTTGTCCTTTCTTGTAACAAAGAAATATATATATATATATATATATATATAGTTTTAAAAACTTCATTTTAAAATATATATTATGTAATGCTCTTAAGGAATTAGGGTCTTTTCTTATTACGTGAGAAGAAATTGGGGTTGTGATAATTTTCTAAATTGCGACGAAATTAGAGTAAGAATTCTTAGAAACATGAGAGAAATGCTTGTAACAACAACTTTTGATCTTGTAGACTAGTATTTGCATTGAAGTGGTGCAAAGACATGCCAATAGAGTGTAGATGAATGTGGAGTGACACTATAGAGTGACGTAGAAGTAACATTGCAGGAAATAAGGATGTGGATGGCACGCTGAATTAGGTGGCTAAAGTATTGGTAAATCCGAGCTTTCCAAGTGGGTAAAAGTGTATTATAGAATCTACAATATATCATATTTTTATCGCCGAACTCATAACTAAACTAGAACCAATCTATGAGGAGACATCATTGTGATATTCTACCATTTTTTTTGAAAAATTGGATGATAGAGAAGAACATGCATTTCATGGAGTGATCAAAAGCCTAAACTAATTGAATTGGTGTCTTTCTCTGCGGCAATTTAAGAAATCCTTGAGTATTTTTATCATATTGCGATTTTGGATAGGAAACGAGTGGATTACGTGTTCTCATTCTTGTTTCAATGTTTAGAAAATGAAGCTAGGAGAACTAGATAGGTTGAAAAGGACAACAATTTGTTTTCAAACAAAGCATGGAAACTTTGAAAATTTGATGTCTATTGGAATTTGGGAGCATGTGAACTATAATTTATAGCTTCATTAGTATTTGGAACTATAATTTACGGTTATGCAGTATTGAACATAGTTCTCTTCAATTTGGAACCCTTTGGAAGAGTAGATCAATTCCACTATAACAAAGATGGATACACAAATTAACAAACTTGAGAGGAGATCAATTCCACTATAATGCAGATGCAAAAACAAATTAGCAAACTTGAGCATTATGAAATTGCTTTTGATTATGATTTGTAGGTCTCGGGAGAACATTAAACAACATTAACAAGAAAGAAATATAAATTGAATGGAAACCGAATCAATCACACGTAAATATACAACTATTTACGTGGTAAAACCTTGACAGGGCGTTAAAGAAACCTCCACAGGGCAAGGGATTGGAAATTTTATTAATCAAGAATGATTCTCCTTGAGTTACAAGTCTCTCGACCCGACCCATCCCAATTTAACAAGGGCTACTTCGTTACATAATTGCCTCTTATTTGTCATATTTCAACAAACTCCACCTTGACAACAATTTTCCTAATCCCTTGCCCATGCCCATTCATCATCTCTTATGCAAGCCAAGAGAAGCGAGACACCATCTCAGAAGCGTCTCTACTGTAATTGGCTTCGTGAATATGTCTGCATGATTTTCACGAGTATGGACCTTCTTGAAAACTATTTTGTTGCCATTGATTACATGTTTCACAAAGTGATACCCTACATCAATGTGCTTGGTCTTGCTATGATAGGTTGGATTTATAGCTAAATGAATAACACTTTAACTGTCACATAACACATTTACTTTCTCCTGTGTCCTTCCAATCTCATCAAGTAGACCTTTTAAATAGATTGTCTCTTTACAGGCATCTGAAGCAGCTATATACTTTGCTTCAGTTGTGGACAAAGCAATTATCTCTTGAAGCTCTGACATCTAGTTTATTGCTCCACATGCAAGAGTAAAAACATAACTTGTAGTAGACCTCCTTTTGTCCAAATCACCTATGTAATCAAGATCCACATATCTGCAGGCTGAACCTTCATGACCATTGACACTAATGCAATGGTCACTTGTGCCTCTCAAATATTGAAACACCCATTTCATTGCTCGACATTGTTCTTTCACTGGATTTGCCATGAACCTGCTGACAACTCCAACTGCATGTGAAATGTCAAGTCTTGTAGATAGCATCACATACATTAAGTTGCCTACCGCAATTGCATATGATACACAAGACATATTTATTTTCTTCATTAGTTCTAGGACTCAAAATCGAAAGCTTAAAATGAGAAGCTAATGGAACATTAACAGGTTTTACATTGTTTATACCGAACTTTTCAAGTACTTTCTCCACATACTTCTGTTGTGATAACTAAATCTTACCATTCTTCCTGTCTCTATGTATCTCCATGTCCAAGATATGTTTTGCCACTCCAAGATCTTTCATATCAAACGTCATAGAGAGTTGAACCTTTAACTTGTTGATTTCTTCCATGCTTTTGCTTGCAATAAGCATATCATTAACATGCAACACCAATATAATGAATATGCCATTGAAACTTTTGAAGTATACACAATGATCATACTCACTTCTGATAAAATTTTGGCTCACAATGAAGGAGTGAAACTTCTTGTACCATTGTCTGGGTGACTGCCTCGGGCTATACAATGATTTCCTGAGCTTGCAAACTAATATTTTGCTGCGACCTTGTACAAAACCTTATGGCTGATCCATATATATCTCTTCATTCAAATCACTATGAGGAAATGTTGTTTTGACATCTAACTGTTCTAACTCAAAGTCAAGTAATGCAGTTAGTGCTAACACAATACAAATAGAAACAAGTTTAACGATTGGTGAAATTTTTTCATGAAAATCAATACCTTCAACCTGAGAATATCCTTTTGCAACCAGCCTTGCCTAATACCTATTAATACTTCCATCAACAAGACCCATTTGCACCCAACAACACTTCTCCCTTCAGGAAGTTCCACAAGATCCCAGGTATTGTTCTTGGCTAAGGAATCCATTTATTCTTCCATTTTTTTCTATCTGCATCATCCACTGCTTCTTGGTAACAAAAAAGTTCCCCATCTTTAGTAATCAATGCAAAATATGAAGCATAATCTTCATACCTTTTGGGTGTTCTTCTTTCCCTTGTAGACCTTCTTAGAGTGACTGGTTGCTGAATTGGTTCTGGAATTTATCCAGTTTCTTTTACTTCACCTTTTCCATGAGAAGTTTCTCCTTCCTCTCGACTTTCTGGAAAAAGTTTAGTCTCCAATTGAATTTGTTGATTTGGCAATACCTGTTTTTGTTCAACTTTTCCAACATCCGATTTTAAAATAAAAGATTCATCAAATGTTACATCTCTTGTTAGGTCCCTATATTACTAGTGTAGTCCCTGATTGTTGTTAGTGTAGCGTCCTTATTGCTATTGTTGTACCTTTGTAACCCCCATATTGTTATTATTGTGCCCTTACATTTTATTGTTAGGTCGGCTAGGATTATATTGTGACCCCATGGACTCCAATATATAGAAAGAGGTTTTGTCATTTGTATCATCCAAGAATTATTCATTTATGTAATGTAAAGGAGGTTGCCCTCTCGAAGTGGCTTATTTATAAGGTGTTGATCTCTCTATTTTTATTTATTTTTGGAGCTAGTTTCATAACATTTGGTATCAGAGCTTTGGATTCTAGGGTTTCACTACTCCAAACAGGTCATCGTGGCATTTTCGCTATAACTTTTTTTCTACGAAGTTTTAGAAGCTAAAAATTTTATCAAGCGAAACTGAAATACTGAGGACGTTCGTGTAACAATTTCAGATCATGGTTCGCAATAGTTTTAGAGATATGATTTGTGGAAATTAGGGTCTTTGAAGACTCCCGAATTTCATCTCAAATAGGTGACATTGGGAAAATTCTCATAATTGTCTCTCTGAGCATCGGATTTGAATTCTGTAAAAAGTGGCCGAAAGCACACAGACTGTAGTTTTATGTGTATCAATTTCAGAGCCGAATGAGGAAACGGTGACACGTGGCACGTCGTACAAATTCACTCCACTGAACTAGTCCATAATTAGGTGATTGTGGGAGATTGGGCATAACGTTCTCTTGCAGAATCCAAATTAGGTCAGACTTGTGGCATTGGAAGGACGACTCAGAGGGTTATTACAATACTGAATCTTAAATCTTAAGGGAACTGAAACTACAGAGATACATCAATTTCAATATCGAGCTCCTCAAAATCTAGAAAAAAAATGTGTATTTTTTTTTTCTTATTTTTTTTCAAATTGCATGAGTCTTGTTTGAAAAATCAGTGTGAAGTGATTCCAAGGGCATATTGAAGCATAGATATTAGTATTGGGTTCTAAAATGCCCCTAAAAAGAATTCAACACCCGTTAAGCCTTCAGAAGGCTCTACTATGACTCATGAAGATGAAGAAGTACAACATGATATATCAAAATTACAAGAACAAGTGCACCAAATTTCTCTCTCGCAAAGAGCAACAAAAAATGAAATGGAAGTTTTGAAGAAATACATGGAAGCTATAAGATGCATGGTTTGAAGAAGGGCATGGAAGCTAATATGGATGTTTTGAAGAAAGGCGTGATGGATGGTTTGAAGAATGACATGGAAGACATGGAAGAAAAAATGGAAGACACGAAGAATGATATAAAAGCATACATGGAAGACTTGGCAAAGTTGATACAAGAAATGATTCTTAGTGGTGAAAAGATAGTAGAGGAAACTCATGATGAGAACAAAATAAATGTTAATCATGATTTCATAAATTCAAATGTTGATCTCTCTATTTTTTTATTTTATTTTTGGAGCTGGTTTCATAACATTTGGTATCAGAGCTTTGGATTCTAGGGTTTTGTTACTCCAAACAGGTCATCGTGGAATTTTCGCTATAACTTTTTTTCTACGAAGTTTCAGAAGCTAAAATTTTTATCAAGCGAAGCTGAAATACTGAGGACGTTCGTGTAACAATTTCAGATCATGGTTCGCAATAGTTTCGGAGATATGATCTTTGGAAGTTACGGTTTTTAAAGACTCTCGAATTTCATCTCAAATAGGTGACATTGGGAAAATTGTCATAACTCTCTCTTTGAGCATCGGATTTGAATTCTGTAAAAGTCGCCGAAAGCACACAAACTGTAGTTTTATGTGTATCAATTTCAGAGCCGAAGGAGGAAACAATGACACGTGGCATGCCGTACAAATTCGTTCTACTGAACTAGTCCATAATTAGGTGATTGTGGGAGATTGGGCATAACGTTCTCTTGCAAAATCCAAATTAGGCCAGACTTGTGGCATTGGAAGGACGACTCAGAGGGCTATTACAATACCGAATCATAAATCTTAAGAGATCTGAAATTACAGAGATACATCAATTTCAATATCGAGCTCCTCAAAATCTAGAAAAAAATGTGTAATTTGTTTTCTATTTTTTTTCAAATTGCGTAAGTCTTGTTTGAAAAATCAGTGTGAAGTGATTGCAAGGGCATATTGAAGCATATATATTAGTATTGGGTTCTAAAATGCCCCTAAAAATAATTCAACAACCATTAAGCCTTGAGAAGGCTCTACTATGACTCATGAAGACGAAGAAGTGAAACATGATATATCAAAATTACAAGAGCAAGTGCACCAAATTTCGCTCTCGCAAAGAACAACAAAAAATGAAATGGAAGTTTTGAAGAAAGACATGGAAGCTAGGATAGATGGTTTGAAGAATGACATGGAAGCTAATATGGATGTTTTGAAGAAAGACGTGATGGATGGTTTGAAGAATGACATGGAAGGCATGGAAGAAAAAATGGAAGACATGAAGAATGATATACAAGCATACATGGAAGGGTTGGCAAAGTTGATACAAGAAATGATTCCTAATGGTGAAAAGATAGTAGAGGAAACTCATGATGAGAACAAAATAAATGTTAATCATGATTTCATAAATTCAAATGTTGATCTCTCTATTTTTTTTTATATTTTTGGAGCTGGTTTCATAACATTTGGTATCAAAGCTTTGGATTCTAGGGTTTCGCTACTCCAAACAGGTCATCGTGGCATTTTTTGCTATAAATTTTTTTTCTACGAAGTTTCAGAAGCTAAAAATTTTATCAAGCGAAGCTGAAATACTAAGGACGTTCATGTAACAAATTTAGATCATGGTTCACAATAGTTTTGGAGATATGATATGTGGAAATTAGGGTTTTTGAAGAATCTAGAATTTTATTTCAAATAGGTGACATTGGGAGAATTGTCATAACTCTCTCTCTGGGCATCAGATTTGAATTTTGTAAAAAGTGGTTGAAATCACACAGTCTGTAGTTTTTTGTGTATCAATTTCAGAGCCGAAGGAGGAAACAGTGACACGTTGCACACCGTACAAATTCGCTTTACTGAACTATTCCATAATTAGGTGATTGTGGGAGATTGGGCATAACGTTCTCTTGCAGAATCCAAATTAGGTCAGACTTGTGGCATTGGAAGGATGACTCAGAGGGCTATTACAATATCGAATCTTAAACCTAAGGGATCTGAAATTATAGAGATACATCAATTTCAATATTGAACTCCTCAAAATCTAGAAAAAAGTGTGTAATTTTTTTTTTTTGTTTTTTTAATTTTTTTTTTCAAATTGCACAAGTCTTGTTTGAAAAATCAGTGTGAAGTGATTCCAAGGGCATATTGAAGCATAGATATTAGTATTTGGTTCTAAAGTTCTCCTAAAAAGAATTCAACACCCATTAAGCCTTGAGAAGGCTCTACTATGACTCATGAAGACGAAGAAGTGCAACATGATATATCAAAATTACAAGAACAAGTGCACCAAATTTCGCTCTCGCAAAGAGCAACAAAAAATGAAATGGAAGTTTTGAAGAAAGACATGGAAGCTAAGATGGATGGTTTGAAGAAGGACATGGAAGCTAATATGGATGTTTTGAAGAAAGACGTGATGGATGGTTTGAAGAATGACATGGATGACATAGAAGAAAAAATGGAAGACATGAAGAATGATATAAAAGCATACATGGAAGGGTTGGCAAAGTTGATACAAGAAATGATTCCTAATGGTGAAAAGATAGTAGAGGAAACTCATGATGAGAATAAAATAAATGTTAATCATAATTTCATAAACTCAAATGTTGGATGGAAAACCCACCATATTCCAAAGATCGATATGAGGAAGTTTAATGGCAAAGATCTCGTAACATGGATACTACAGGAAGAACAATATTTTGATCTCAATAATGTGAAAAACACACAAAAGGTACGCATTGCAACTTTATATTTAGAACAAAATACATTTGTACGGTATCGATGGCTTTGCTCTTGTAAAAAAATTGTCACTTGGTCAATTTTTATGGAGGAAATGATAACACATTATGACGATACAAAGAACAACACCTTCTTTAGCCAATTGATAAATCTCAAACAAAAGGATTCAGTGGGGGAGCACATTGAGGACTTCTAAAAATTGAATATAAGGTTAAATGATATTCCATAGGAACACATGATTGATGTCTTCATAGGGAATTTAAAGGATAACATCCAACATGAGGTTCGCCTTTGGGAACTTAATTCATTGGAGAAGGCATTCAGGTTAGCAAGAAAAATTGAATGTAAAATTATGGCGATAAAGAAGCCTACCACTCATATCTATAAAGATGGAAGTGTTGTTACTCTTAAACTCCCACAACCTACAAGGTTGACACCACAACAATTAGAAGAAAAAAGAGCAAAAGGGCTTTGCTACAGTTGTGATAGAAAATACACTAAAGGTCATAAGTGTGCTGAGAAGAATTATTTTACATAGATTGTGAAGAGGAGGAAGAAAATGAACAATAAACTTCAAAAGAAGAGGATATACACCAGGAACGAACCCTAGAGAAAGAAGAAATTAGTTTGACCATATCGGGTAATGCATTGGTAGGAATTACCACTCCTCAAACTCTCAAGATAGAAGGACATATCAAGAAGAAAAATTTAATAATGTTGATTAATTCTGGTAGTACCCATAATTTTTCCATTGTAAGGTAACCAATGAATTGAATTGCTTCCTATACCCAGCACAAGAATGTCAAGTGATGGTTGCAAATGGAGGAACTATAAATTGCTCTGGAAAATGCCATAATATCAAGCTAACCATGGGGGAATATGTATTGAATAGTCCAATGCTTTCTATTCCAATGGGAGGTGTTGATGTTCTACTAGGAGTACAATGGTTACAATCTTTGGGGACGGTAGCTTTTAATTTTCAAGAACTTTTCTTGAATTTTTTTTGGGAAGGAAAGGAAGTTGAATTACGGGGTATCGCAGGGACGCTGGGAAAGATAATAAGCTCTAATGTCATGAAAAAACTTCTGAAGAAAGAACAACGAGGCGTAATTGCAAAATTATGCTCACTAGAAGTTATGACATCAAAATCATCTATTTCTCTAAATATCCAAAAAATCTTGGACAGTCATTTCAAGGTGTTTGAAACTCCCAAAGGACTCCCACCTATTCGTGATCATGACCATGTTCTTCATTTGATTCCAGGAAATGTTTCTCCAAACATCAGGCCTTACAGATATCCTTATGTCCAAAAGAGCGAAATTGAACATATGATTGCATAAATGTTAGAGGCTGATATAATTCAACCTAGTCAAAGTTCTTTCTCTGGTCCAATCGTATTAGTGCACAAGAAGGATGGATCATGTCGCATGTGTCTAGATTATAGGGAGATCAATAAGCTCACTATTAAAGATAAATTTCCCATTCCTGTGATTGATGAATTACATGTGGCAATTTATTTTACCAAGCTGGATGTTCGTTCATGATATCATCAAATTAGAATGAAGACTGAAGATATTCCGAAAACAACATTTCAAACTCATGAGGGTCATTATGAATTTTTGGTCATGCCTTTTGGCCTTACCAATGCACCTTATACATTTCAAGGTGTTGGGGTTCCTGTGTTTTGGCCATATTGGCAAAACCAAAAGACAAGACAACATAAAACAAATTTGGGATCCTAGGATCTAGCCCTCTTGGCTCCAGAGAGGGATCTCTCTATAAATGTAAAGAATGATATATCTTTAAGGTCACTTTAAGGTATTAGGTTAGGTATGAAGCACAAGGGTTTGTTTTGTTTGTTTGGTTGGGAATATTGACAAAAGGGTTCAATGTAAGGTAAAGGAATGAGTAGAGAAGGGTTTTCGGCAATGGGGAGATAATTCAAAGAGAATACAAGTCCATTGGGCAATGGGGTCATAAAAGGGTTTACTTGCAATTCAAATATCCAAGGCTTCCAAAGGGCTAGTGATCTAAAACAGAGGATCTCTTAAGATGATAGTATGGGATGAAACAATAAGGAAATGAATGGGAATGACAAGGAAAACCTTCCAAGGTGACCAGTTCGGAGTAAGTCAAGGGACAGGGCATACCTTATACCTCTATGATCAAAACTCCTGATGAGGCTAACTCCGAAGACAACAATCCAGCAGTCCTCCAGACTACTTTCAGATAGTAGAAAACACTTAAGTTCAAACACAAAGTGAAGTCTAAGATCAGAGAAAGACTTTTAACCTTCTCTGCTTTTGACATTCAACTCAAAGGGATTTTAGAAAGGCTAACTGCTGGAAAGGGAACTTAGGGGATAGGGCTAATCACTAAATCTCCCTATTCTTCTATTCTTTCAGTAGAACCAAACAAGAACATCTAAGAAACAAACTCTAAATTCATACATCAGTAAGCATGGACAAACCAACTTCTATACTGGTTAAATTGTGTTGAATTTGTTCTTAGATACACAAATAGTAGAAAACATAAAGATAAGAATGTGCATGAAGCATTAGGGTACTTGCAGCAGTACATCTAAGCTAAAATTACTGTTTCTTATCAGAGAAAATGAAACATTAATGTAACACAGAGGGAAAACAATAACATAGAAGGGACACATCACCAATGACTTAGATCAGGATCCGATGAACATGCTTGTCATATTAGTAGAGCAAAACCAGTCACATACATTCTTGTCCAATAGCTTGATATCATCCATAAATCATCTCCCAGCCTATTTACAACTACTACTCACAGAACTCTAACTCAGTAAAACAACTTACAATCAGTGATTTTCCAACAACCAACTAACATTTTCAATGTATTTTTCATGGGTTCTTAGAGGGGAATGAGTGATAGTAGTGGTAGATAGGATTTAAATGATCCATTAAGACAGAGGGAGAAAGTCTTCGAGTGCCCATTATGTTTAATATCTTTACATTAAATTTCAGCACCCTTTAGTCGATTTAGAAGCCTTTGTCAGGTTGATAATAACTTCTAGGGTGTGCTCTTGAAGTACTTTCCTGGTTGAGATGTCTTGTTTATCCTCTGAGACAAGTAAGGTGAAGATTTGTCTTTTAGGTCTTCCATGCTTTTTAACTAATGCACTGACATTTCTTAGGATTCTTTGTCATAATAGTACCTGCTCTGGGCTCGATGAAGAATAGAGAATGGGTAGTAGTAATTTGGTCATTTCTTCAATAAAAGGAATGTTCTACTGATATATCCTCTACGCTGTTGCGATTAATGATTTGTATTTAATCTATGTTTTAAGCTTCATTAAACTTCCTTGATCCTCTTTATGGTATGTGAAACTGCACCTCTGTTTGTAGATGTGGATGAGGCATCAAATATTCAAAGTACCGCACTGATTCCTTTGATCTTTAACTATGATTTCTGTAGTGGCAGTATTGATGTCTGAGGGGTTTGGTCGTGCGAACAATGGTCATGATTCATTGTTTGGGACACGAAACATATCCCTGCTGGCCCCTTTTGCATTTACTTATGCCATAGGGTCGTCACCTTGAGTGTTTTTGTCACTTTTCGTGACTGTGGGACAAGTTGGGAAGGACCACCAATACACCTGCAACATAGCGCAAACATGTTAGGAAATCTTGCGAATTTGGTTAGGCTGCTTGCAGAAGGCTTAGCTGGAGGGCGTGCAGCAGTGCAGATAGTGATTGCAATGGAAAAATGGGAAGAAAACCTTGGCAGAGCAGCTAACCAGGTCAATTGGAGGTTTGGGTGGGGCGAGGAATGTGGACCGTTAGATCATGACGATCTACGGTGGAGATCCTCCGATGAAGCATTTTGGGAGAAACATGAAGGGCGAGTGAATGGAATTGCGATATAACATGGACCGTGCGATCTTAGAGATCGACGACTAGGATCAAATCGGGGGCGACGTTGCGGAGGGCGGCGGTATGGCAGAAAAACGGGGATGGTTTTCGCAAAATGAAATGGGGGGAGGCAGTTTTGAGTGAATGGAATGCGATTCCATACATTGGGCGACACGTGGATTCTCAAAACTGCCCATTTCGCAAAATTTTGGAACGTTAACTCTTGGGCACAAAAATTTTGCGAAACAGAGTTTATGTCGTCGGATCTCTTGGTATTGATCGGACGGTGTGGATAGCACGCGACGGGAGGTAAGATGCACGGGGCATGGGTGGTGGGACCAACAGTTACGTCAGCAAATTTGTCGTGTGGTGGACGGATTCAATGGGCTATCGGGTTAAGTCCTGACCGTTGGATTAGGGGGAATGAACGGTTGGATTTCAATCGGAGGGGCGATGGCTAAGGGTTATGGGCAGAGCGCGACGCAATCTCGGCCATTGGTTCTTGTGGATTCAATGACCAAGATCAAATCGGCGGGCTGGGCTATTGGAGGACCAACGCTCTGGAAAGAGGACTTATGTTTTTGCGATGCGACGAAGGGGTGTGGTCCCATGAAAAGGGTAAGGAGACCGAGGGTCTAAAAAGAAAGGGCTTATCGCATCGGGGAGTTTAGCGGAAAGTTCATCGCATCAGAGTTTTGAAGTAAAAAGGTAACAAAGAAACAGTAAACCCCGATTGCGATTGCGCGATGGGGGTTAGCTCCTGGTCGCAGGATGAGGTCATGTGAGGAAAGGGGCTGAGGATATAAGCCCTTGGGGCTTAAGACCAATAGAGTGTAGAAGAATGATTTTTAGGCCAAAATAAGGATTTTTAAGGCCGAAATAGGGGTTTCGGTAGAGGGAGGAAAGGGTTTTAAAGCTGAATAAGGGGAAGTTATAAGGTTTAAGGAGGATTTTGACACTTTTAGGGATCCGATGAAGGGAAGGAAGGAGTTATAAGGGGAAAAAGGAGTGCTATGAGGGTAATGATGAAAATGTAAACGGAGGGGTAAACTGAGGGAAATGGAGCTATGCAAAGCAATTTTCCTTTATAAACAGTAGGGCTTTAAAGATTCTTTGATGGAAACAGCAGTGAAGACAATTTTGGAGGATAGAAAACACATGGAGGCTTCAAGAATGATAGATTTACAAAGGAAATGTTTCTCTTGAAGGCTCAGAAAAATATTTAGCCACCTATTTGCTTTGACAAATTATTATAGGTGGCTAACAGTGGCTCCACATGGAGATGGCATCTTCTTGAAGGTGTCAAGAATCTTAGATATAATCTTTGGAAGTAAGCCAGAGCCTAGTCCTCGACCATATTTTTCTTCTTTGATTAGCTGCTACATAAGTGAAAAGCATTATATCAGTAGCAATACTTTCCCAAACAACTACCTACCCATCCTACTATCCTAACATTTTTCTTCAAGGTGCACTTAGACTTGTAGACCTTCCTCATCATTATTTTTTATTCAAAGAAAAAACTAATCTAATTCTACTCTTATTCCTCCATGGGACCAGATTAAACAGTTGGATCCATAAGCTTCTCTACCTAAACTGATATCTGCCAGGATTAAACTGTCTGATAGATTTCATTCTCTACATTCTAAAACATAAATTTAAATACAGACAAACCAGGATTAGATTGTCTGATTTGCTATGGGTCCATGGCATAAAGACAAGCTGCACATGGACTGAACTTTGCAAAAATTAAAAACAAAATTTGAAGGCTTCAGATTTGAAAATCACTAGCATCCTTCATTCTTTTTATGACTTAGATTTTGGACCTTTTAGAGTCATCTTCTTTCTTCTTTTCAGCTCTAATTTTGGTCTTGTTAGAGCTGTCCTTTTTCTTCTTTGCTGGTTCAAGTTTTGAGCATGTTAGAACCAACCTTCCCCTTTTCTCTGGCTCAGGTTTTGATCTAATTTGAGCCATTCTTTTTAGAACTTCATAGGTTCAATATTTGAGCTTGTCTGAACCTTTCCTTTCTATTTTTTTGTATATTTTTTTTGAAATTTTCTTTCAAAGTAAAATCAACAACTAACTAAATGCTCACAGGCTGAGCTTTATTGAGATTCCTACCTACCCTATTCTAACTCGAGATATTTACATGTCTAGCTGACAAACTCTCTTTTCCAATACATCCAGTCAATCAAGTGATCCCATGACTGGTTTCTGCTCATCTCTTTGAGCATGTTGGACAGGCAGGGCCACTCCCATTCTTTTTGTTTTTTAACAACAGCTTCTAAAATGCTTCTTGTAGTCTGCAACAAGCTGCTCTTGATGGCCTTTGATCCTTCTCTAATTGTCTGCAAGAATTGAGCATAAGGATCTTGAAATGATACCTGGTTGTGAGTATTTGACAAGTAGGTTTCAACCAGGATTACTTCCTCTTTCACTGGATCAAGGAAAATATTCTTTTGAGAAAGAAAATATTCCTCATCTTCATTGTCATCTGAACTGGAGGACTCATCATATTTGGCAGTGCTGTCCTCTTGTAACCCTGGTAGGTTCTGCTTGAGTGGACTGAACTCTGTGAAAAGATTAACATATTCTTGAGCAGGGGTTTATTTGATTACCTTAACCCTTTCAGTAGAAGGTTCAGGATATTCAACTTGCTCAAGAGTTTCTTCATTGCTTTCCTCCTCATCCTCTGAGCTAAAAGGCTGCTAACTTCCACCCTCATGGAAATTATTGCTGATGATCTGATATATAGCAGAGCGAAGATTCAATGAATCTTCGTCTGCTATCAGGCTTTCATAACTTTCTTCATCAGTATCATAAATAGCCTGCATTGGCTCATTACTTTCTTGAAGTTGATGGATATGATCTTCCTCCCACAAATCTATTGATGATGGTCCTGCAAGATTAGCTTCTATTTGGAAAAATCATCCTCAGAAAGATCAAAATTAGAAAAATCATAATTATAAGCAATGTTACCAATCAAACCTACTGGATTCTCAGCAAGTCTTTCTTCAAAATAATCTGCAAGTTCATTTTCTAATTTAAAATCTTGCTTATCATACATACTTTTCATGTTGTTTATGTCTTGCAGTGATTTGGTTTGTTTTTCCTGAGGACAAGGTGTGGGTCTTTTCGAATAAGCATTTCTAGTTTCACCCTCATATTCTTCCTCTTTTATGTTTATCAAGTTGTTGGTTGTCTCTATAAATTTTTCCAGCTTGGTTTCTGTAGAGATCAACCTTCCTTGCTCTGCTTGGTCCTTCTTTATTGCGTTTAATTTTTCCTCCCTGAACCATATGTTGTATTCGACAGTAATTGCTATGTTCTGCATTTCTTCTAGGCTTGAAGGTTCTCTTTATCTTATATGGAATTCCACCTCAGGGTCAAAAGAACTCGGATAGTGCAATAGGGCCCATCCCAAGGGTGGTTTTATCTTAGTAGGTATTGCATTGTATACCTTATTGAACCTGGCTGAAAAGTCTTGAAATATCTCTCCTGGTTGTCTTTTCAAATTCTGGTATTCTTCTAGGATGAGAAAAACATTTCCCATGACTGCCCATTTATCAAGGAAAACTTGAGTGAATTGATGAAAATTGATAATGCTTGTAGCTGGAAGGTCTTTAAACCAGCTCTTAATTTTTCCTTGTAATGACAAGGCAAACATTCTAATACACACATCATCTTCTCCTATTTCAAATAAGTCAAGTAAATCCTCAAGATTTTGAATGTGTTTCTCAGTAGTGATCTTTGTATTTTCTCCATAAAAAAGGGGCAGCTTATTTGTAAGTTCTGCAGGAAGGGGTTGGAAGATAAGAGGAAAAACTAGAGGCTTATATCTTTCTATGACCTTTGTGGGTGTAGGTAGTGTAGAAAGAGATTTATGGCTGCTTGAGTTTTCTGCTAGAGGAGGAAAGGTAGCATGAGGTTCCTTATTCACTAGATCTTCCATAGGTGAGTCTGGGGTAAGCATAGGTGCATGATACTGGTCATGGTCCAAAATTTGAAGCTTAGATTTTTGATGCTTGAGATCCTCCCAATGATAAATGTAGATCTCCTCAGTGTGCACTTGACTAGGCTTAAAGTAGGATAGAACACAGTTACAGATAAAAATAATGATTTCTTGAATGCAGATTAAGCCTGAGTGCTCTCTATTTCTAGAATGACTGGACATGGTTGAGGTTCTTCCTCCAGTGGAGTCTTTAGGTCTATTGAGAATTGTGGAGTCGCCAGGTGGAGGATTTTCAATGTTTTAATGAGGGTTGCTGTCCACCATCAGCAGTTGAATACCAATCTAAGGAAGTGGTGGGTCTTCTGAGCTCTTTAAGGATGTCCAGGATGAAATTCACTCAGAGTCCCTAGTGGAGTCGCCATTATGTTGGTGACTCAACTGGCTAACACACCAAATGTTCTTGAATCAAGGGGTTTTCTGAGGTCCTAAGGGTATCTAAGATGAAATTCACTCAGAAATCCCTAGCGGAGTCGCCATTATGTTGGGGTTCCTGTGTTTTGGCCAGATTGGCAAAACCAAAAGACAAGACAACATCAAACCACTTTGGGATCCTAGGATCTAGCCCTCCTAGATACAGAGAGGGATCTCTCTATAAATGTAAAGAATGATATATCTTTAAGGTAAGTTTAAGGTATTAGGCTAGGTATGAAGCACAAGGGTTTGTTTTGTTTTTTTGGTTGGGAATATTGACAGAAGGGTTCAATGTAAGGTAAAGGAATGAGTAGAGAAGGGTTTTCGGCAATGGGGAGATAATTCAAAGAGAATACAAGTCCATTGGGAAATGGGGTCATAAAAGGGTTTACTTGCAATTCAAATATCCAAGGCTTCCAAAGGGCTAGTCATCTAAAACAGAGGATCTCTTAAGATGATAGTATGGGATGAAACAATAAGGAAATGAATGGGAATGACAAGGAAAACCTTCCAAGGTGACCAGTTCGGAGTAATTCAAGGGACAGGGCATACCTTATACCTCTATGATCAAAACTCCTGATGAGGCTAACTTCAAAGACAACAATCCAACAGTCCTCCTGACTACTTTCAGACAGTAGAAAACACTTAAGTTCAAACACAGAGTAAAGTCTAATATCAGAGAAATACTTTTAACCTTCTCTGCTTTTGACATTCAACTCAAAGGGATCTTAGAAAGGCTAACTATTGGAAAGGGAACTTAGGGGACATGGCTAATCACTAAATCTCCCTATTCTCCTATTCTTTCAGCAGAACCAAACAAGAACATCTAAGAAACAAACTCTAAATTCATACATCAGTAAGCATGGACAAACCAACTTCTATACTGGTTAAATTATGTTGAATTTGTTCTTAGATACACAAATAGCAGAAAACATAAAGATAAGAATGTGCAGGAAGCATTAGGGTACTTGCAGCAGTGTATCATAAGCTAAAATTACTGTTTCTTATCAGAGAAAATGAAACATTAATGTAACACATAGGGAAAACAATACAAGAGAAGGGACACATCACCAATGACTTAAATCAAGATTCGATGAACATGCTTGTCATATTAGTAGAGAAAAACTAGTCACATACATTCTTGTCCAATAGCTTGATATCATCCAGAAATCATCTCCCAGCCTATTTACAACTACTACTCACAGAACTCTAACTCAGTAAAATAGCTTACAATCAGTGATTTTCCAACAACCAACCAACATTTTCAATGTATTTTTCATGGGTTCTTATAGAGGAATGAGTGATAGTAGTGGTAGATAGGATTTAAATGATCCATTAAGATAGAGGGAGAAAGTCTTCGAGTGCCCATTTTGTTTAATATCTTTACATTAACTTTCAGTATCCTTTAGTCGATTTAGAAGCCTTTGTTAGGTTGACAATAACTTCTAGGGTGTGCTCTTGAAGTACTTTCCTGGATGAGATGTCTTGTTTATACTCTGATGCAAGTAAGGTGAAGATTTTTCTTTCAGGTCATCCATGCTTTATAACTAATGCACTGACAGTTCTTAGGATTCTTTGTCAGAATAGTAGCTTCTCTGGGCTCGATGAAGAATAGAGAATGGGTAGTAGTAATTTGGTCATTTCTTCAGTAAAAGGAATGTTCTGCTGATATATCCTCTGCGCTACTGCAATCAATGATTTGTATTTAATCTGTGTTTTAAGCTTCATTAAACTTCCTTGATCCTCTTTATGGTCTGTGAAACTACACCTCTGTTTGTAGCTGTGGATGAGGCATCAAATCTTCAAAGTACCGCACTGATTCCTTTGATCTTTAACTCTGATTTCTCTAGTGGCGGTCTTGATGTCTGAGGGGTTTGGTCGTGTGAACAATGGTCATGATCCATTGTTTGGGATACGAAACATATCCCTGTTGGCCCCTTTTGCATTTACTTATGCCATAGGGTCGTCACCCTGAGTGTTTCTGTCACTTTTCGTGACTGTGGGACAAGTTGGGAAGGACCACCAATACACCTGCAACATAGCGCAAACATGTTAGTAAATCCTGCGAATTTGGTTAGGGTGCTTGCAGAAGGCTTAGTTGGAGGGTGTGGAGCAGTGCAGATAGTGATTGCAGTGGAAAAACGGGAAGAAAACCCTGGCAGAGCAGCTAACCAGGTCAAATGGAGGTTTGGGTGGGACGAGGAACGTGGACTGTTAGATCAGGACGATCTACGGTGGATATCCTCTGATGAAGCATTTCATGAGAAACATGAAGGGCGAGTGAATGGCATTGTGATATAACATGGACCGTGCGATCTTAGAGATCGACGACTAGGATCAAATCGGGGGCGACGTTGCGGAGGGCGGCGGTATGGCGGAAAACCGGGGATGGTTTTCGCAAAATGAAATGGGGGGAGGCGGTTTTGAGCGAATGGAATGCGATTCCATACATTGGGTGACACGTGGATTCTCAAAACCGCCCATTTCGCAAAATTTTGGAACGTTAACTCTTGGGCACAAAAAATTTGCGAAACGGAGTTTATGCCGTCGGATCTCTTGGTATTGATCAGATGGTGCGGATAGCACGCGACGGGAGGTAAGATGCACGGGGCATGGGTGGTGGGACCAACGGTTACGTCAACACCTTTGTCATGTGGTGGACAGGTTCAATGGGCTATCGGGTTAAGTCTTGACCGTTGGATTAGGGGGAATGAACGGTTGGATTTCAATCAGAGGGGCGATGGCTAAGGGTTATGGGTGGAGCGCGATGCAATCTCGACCGTTGGTTCTTGCGGATTCAACGGCCGAGATGAAATCGGCGGGTTGGGCTATTGTAGGACCAATGCTCTGGAAAGAGGACTTATGTTTTTGCGATGCAATGAAGGGGTGTCGTCCCATGAAAAAGGTAAGGAGACTGGGGGTTTAAAAAGAAAGGGCTTATCACATCGGGGAGTTTAGCAGAAAGCTCTTCGCATCAAAGTTTTGAAGTAAAAAGGTAACAAAGAAACAATAAACCCCAATTGCGATTGCGCGATGGGGGTTAGCTCCTGGTCGTAGGATGAGGTCATGTGAGGGAAGGGGCTGAGGATATAAGCCCTTGGGGCTTAAGACCAATAGAGTGTAGAAGACTGTTTTTTAGGCCAAAATAAGGATTTTTAAGGCCAAAATCGGGGTTTCAGTAGAGGGAAGAAAGGGTTTTAAAGCCGAATAAGGGGAAGTTATAAGGTTTAAGGAGGATTTTGACACTTTTAGGGATCCGATGAAGGGAAGGAAGGAGTTATAAGGGGAAAAAGGAGTGATATGAGGGTAATGATGAAAATGTAAACGGAGGGGTAAACTGAGGGAAATGGAGCTATGAAAAGCAATTTTCCTTTATAAACAGCAGGGCTTTAAAGAGTCTTTGATGGAAACAGAAGTGAAGACAATTTTGGAGGATAGAAAACACATGGAGGCTTCAAGAATGATAGATTTACAAAGGAAATGTTTCTCTTGAAGGCTCAGAAACATATTTAGCCACCTGTTTGCTTTGAAAAATTATTATAGGTGGCTAACACAAGGGTTGATGAATTCCATTTTGAAACTCTTAGAAAATTTGTGTTAGTATTTTTTGATGATATACTAATCTACAACAGGTCTTGGAAGGATCATGTTCAACATGTTGACAGGGTGCTCAAACTATTGGAGGAGAAACAATTATATGAAAAAAAATCCAAATGTTTCTTTGGAGTACAAGAGGTGGAATATCTGGGTCATATTGTATTGTTGAACCCTTAGTTAAACTGAGAGGGGGGGGCGGGGGTGAATCAGTTTAACACATACATGGACTTTTAAGACTTTTCTCTTAAAACTTATTTACACCTTCACTTCATGATCAACTTATATGGGAGCAATCTTTATTAATGAGCAGCAAGTATCAAACAGATTTGTTAATGTAACAACAATCTTAATATGTGAGCAACAAGTATTAAGCAGATTAGATAAACCACATCAACACATAGACATCATGCAGAGAGACCCCAGATATACGTGGAAACCCATAAAGGGAGAAAACCACATCTTATTATTGTTGTGATGCAAAGGCAAGCTCCAACTCCCTCTCACCACTGATTTTCTGTAGACACCGACCTAGAGGAGGCTCCTACCTCAGTCAGCTACAACTGACATCTATCAAGATACAACTTGATAGGGAAGCTCCAACTTCCTTACTCTTTCAAAAGGAAAAACACTTACTGATTTACCTTTGATATCAACTCTGTTCTGTACCATCTTCACTGCTGTGCATCAATCTTCATCTCTGCCTTATATCATTTATGCATCTCCTCAGATTCATTATCAACTCCTCCTTCTTCTCTTCTCAGCTCCTCCTTCTTCTCTGCCTCACTGTTTCATTTATGCATTCTCTAACTTTTCATTGCATCTTGTTCTGCTCCTCCTTCTTCTCTGCCTCACTGCTTCATTTATGCATTATCTAACTTCACTGCATCTTGTTCTGCTCCTCCTTCTTCTTATCTTCTCTGCCTCAATTCCATACTCTGCATTCTCTATGCTCACTCTCTCTAACCTCTAACCTCCCTATGTATATCAATGAGATATCATTTATAGAGTTCCCTTCTTGACTGTTTGTATTCTACAAAGAATCTGGAGTGAACAACCATGACTATTCGGCTTCTGCCTTTTCATTCCTTTGTCCAACTCATAAAGAAAATATACCAGTATTTACAAATTACAATATTTCAGTGGGATTTTATTTTCCTCTGGAGACTTGCCAATGCATCACAAACAATGTAAAATTCAATTAAAACATTTACATTTACAATTTCAGTTACATAGAGACAATCTTACTCAGCCCATTTTCTGGCTTATAGCTTTGCTGGCTTTGTCTTTTCTGCAGTTGTCAGGTAACTTTTCTGCCTTCTTCTGCTCACTGTCTTCTGCATATTTTCCAGTTTTCTCTGCTTATCCACCTATCCAATTCCTTCCTGTACATATTCCTGTTCACCGAACTTTCATTTCTGCATGCTCTCCTATTCTTTTTCATTTTCCATCCACATACATCCAACTGCACTCTCTTTTTCGTTTTCTCTTTTATTCAGTTCCTTGTTCATTGCAATTATATAACTGCTGTATGTACAACTGCCTTTTAATCAAACATAAAATAACTCTTGGCGTTTTTATAAAAACCTTTTTAACAACACGAATATATCAGTACTCACCACCTTTATCATGAACCATCAACAATATAACCTTTGGTTCGGTATTTACAAGAAACACTTTGACTTATTAATAAAACAAACATCTGCTCCCCAATCAAAAGTTTTATAACCTTTATAGCATCAGACTGTATTTCATTTATATGCATATACAGTTAAATCCAAACTCTGAATCTAATACACTTATAAGAATTCGGGTCAACCTTCAACCTTTATAATAAAATGTATTATATAGTGGCCACTGTGTAGAATGTGATAGCCCGCTTTATAATAAAATGAATAAAGGAAACGCCATTGCACATAAGTATCTGCGTTAATCCACCATATTAAACCTTCATATCAATCCCGATGCATATTAAAATACATACATGTTCCGTGGAGCCCACTCGTTAATGCATTTTCTTCAATCGACGGTTAATAACATATCGCGCAACCAACACTGATCTGACGAATATCGCTTGACTTAGATGCACGAACGATAATGCGCGATGAGAGCGGTTTTTGGGACCCCGCCGTATGCCATGTGTCAGCCGCTCTATGGAATCGCTCCGATTTCTTGAATACCGCTTGCCCGTCGAAGGTGGTGCAATGAAACCCGAAATCCCGCCTTTAATGTTCCTTCACGGTTCCGCTTCTGCTCACAATTCCGTTCTTTTATATGTTGACCCTTGGTTCATCGGCATTTTACCATGGTGCTTTCATCTGTTACGACGCATAGCTCCATTCACACTGCGCATTTAACTATGGTTCTGCCTCTTCTTTTGTGACATCAATCCTTCCGGCAATCGATAGGACCTTAGTCCATACGACCCTTCAGATATATATGTGCAGAATCTCGGATGAACCCTTATTTCAGATTTCTTCGATCAATACAACACATCTAAGTTTGGAACAGAGGATCTTCATATATCTATACTAATCCTTATTTCATTCAATTCAAACGATACAACATATATCCTCAGTGCATCAGAATTGTTTATAAATCAAACCATTGGCATTAAACCTTAAGACAAAGCTTATCATGTGTTTCTCATATATTTTCTAATTGAACTCAAGGCCCACCACATAGAGGTTAAATCAATAATAGAGGCAATTTGGGAAATCGTTCACTCTGTGATCGATTCACAGAAACTTACAATCACTGCTTCAACTTTTAACACAAAGCTCCAATATGCACTTCTTATACGCTCTCTCTTTGGGACTTAAGGCACTCCTCACGCAGAGTCTCTTGATTCTGGCTAGATCTTCAAATCAAGATCAACAACCCTTCTCTAACTCTGTCTCTGAACAGGATATGGATTTTCTTCATTTGTCTGCAGAACTCCACAAAACCCTCGCCACGGGGTTTATTTATTCGACACACACCACACCTCATAATTGCACACCACAGCATCATAGACCCATTTAGACCCCCAATTACAGAGTCTCATGTAATGCAAAAACTCTTCTTCACTACTCTGCACCTTGAATAGCTCTCTACTTCAATTCACTACCTTTGCTTCCTTTGCTCCTTGACTGATGCTGCTCCTTACTTCTCTTTTTACTGCCTCTCCAGATCTCCAATCAACTGACCCTTCTAAAACTGCCTCTGCTTCATGTCTCATGCTCTCTTTGCCTTGTTGCTGTTCCAAGTGCTCCTCCTTTTCCATCTCCTTTTCCATTTAAGCAATGCTCCAACTCATCCCCAAGCATATTAAGTCTTCACCACAGGGTTTTAGTCTTCAATCAAAGTCTATGCCATACAAACTCAATTAATGAATAATTGCTCAATAATTCATCTGAAAATTGTATTAAACCCCTAATTCATAAATAAACCTCTGTATTACACTCCTTCAGGCACTTTCAACTCCGCTGCTCTGTATCTAATTCCTCTGTGCCTTTTGCTTCAATTCCTCTGTTTCATCTGCTGCCTCTGCTACCTCTTTGTCTCTTTTGCCTTATGAATAGTTTAGGTGCTGCTCCTGTCTTTACCTTTGCCATCAATGCCAACATTTCCAACATGTATCTCACGAGGGTGTTAAGGTAGACCCTAACAAAATTAAAGCCATTAAGGAATGGAAAGTCCCCACAACAATAAAGCAGTTGCGAGGATTTATCGGGTTAACAGGGTATTTATAAGTTTGTTAAGAATTATGGGAGAATAGCAACACCTCTAACAACATTATTGAAGAAAGATGCATTTCATGGACTCTTGAAGCAACTAAGGCCTTTGAACATCTTAAAGAGGCAATGTGCCTAGCACCGGTCTTAGCTACGCCAGACTTCACAAAAACCTTTATTGTGGAATGTGATGCCTCATGAAATGGAATTGGTGTTGTTTTAATGCAAAAAGGAAGACCCATTTCTTTTTAAAGTCATCCAATCAAAGGAAAGTATTTACAAAAAACTATTTATGAGAAGGAAATGTTGGCAATACTACATGCACTAAAGAAATGATGACCTTACCTAATGGGAAGACACTTCAAGGTAAAAATTGATCATGATAGTCTTAAACACTTTTTGGAACAAAAACTACCTTCAGAAGAGCAGCAAAAGTGGGTCACAAAGATGTTGGGTTATGCTTTGAAATCATCTACAAAAAAGGGAAGCTAAATGTTGTTGCAGATGCACTCTCAAGAAATGATGAAGAGGTGTAAGCATTGTTTTGTGCCATTTATATTGTCTAACCAGATTGGATAACCGAAGTAAGGGATGAATGGAAGAAGGATGAAAAAATGTGGACACTCATTCAAAAGTTGCATCAAGATCCTAGTACATTTAATACATTTAGTTTTAAAAAAAGATTCCTTGTGGTACAAAGATCACTTATATCTTTGTAAGAATTCTCAACTAAAACAAAAGATTATTTTGGAATTGCACACTTCTCCTTTAGGAGGACACTCAGGATTTTTAAAAACTTACCAAAGGGTGAAGAAAGAATTTTTTGGGATGACCTTAAATCTGATATTCAAAAGTTTGTGGCATAATATTTGGTTTGCCAACAAAATAAAGTTAAGAAAATTAAGACCCCGAGTCTTCTACAACCTTTATCCATTCCAAGTCAACGTTGGGAGGAGATTTCAATGGATTTTATCATAGGTTTACCTAAGTCCGAAGGAAAGAGTGTCATCATGGTGGTAGTTGATAGACTTACTGAGTATGCACACTTTTGTGCATTATCTCACCCATTTAAAGCAAGTACAGTTGCTACTACATTTATGGAAATAGTTCAAAAGCTACATGGAAACCCAAAGATTATGGTAAGCGACAGTGATCCCATTTTTTACTGGAAATTTTTGGACAAATTATTTTCTTGTTTGGGTGCTTAACTAGCTCATAGCTCATCTTATCATCCTCAATCCGATGGTCAAACTAAGATAGTGAACAAATGTTTGGAAATATATCTTCATTGTTTTGTATCTGATAAACAAACACAATGGGTCAAGTGGGTACCTTTGGCTGAATGGTGGTATAACACTTCCTTCCATACTGTTGCAAAAATGACCCCATTTATGGCACTTTATGGATATTGTCCACTGTCCATCACATCATCTTTAAGAGAAAATTCTAAGGTTCAAGCAGTGGAAGATCACATCGAACATCAACAAAAATTTCTCCAACTCTTAAAGGATAACCTAAATTTGGCACAAAATCGAATGAAACAACATGTAGATCAACATCATAGTGAGAGAAGTTTTGATGTAGGAGACTGGGTATTTTTACAGCTACAACCATACAAACAAATGTCCCTCAAGCAAGCTAAGAAGAATAATAAATTATCGCCAAAGTACTATGGTCCTTACAAGGTGTTGCAAAAGATTGGTACTATGACATACAAATTGGAGCTTCTTAGTTCTTCGCGAGTGCATCTAGTTTTCCATGTTTCATGCTTAAAGAAGGTTATAGGTGACAAAATTCCAGTTCAAACAATATTGCCAGAACTTGTTGAAGAAGGAAAAATCATATTGGAACCTGAAGCAGTCATAGAAAAAAGAACTTGACAACTACGAAATCGATCATTTTCAGAGTATCTCATCAAGTGCAAGAACTTACCCATTGAAGATTCTACATGGGAGGATGCGAATTTTATACAGAAGCATCCAAAACTACTCAAACGTTGATGACAACACTTTTTTGAAGGAGAGGGGCATGTTAGGTCCCTATATTACTAGTATAGTTCCTTATTGTTGTTAGTGTAGGCCCCTTATTGTTATTGTTGTACTCCTGTAACCCCCATATTGTTATTATTGTGCCCTTACATTTTATTGTTAGGTCGGCTAGGATTATATTGTGACCCCATGGACTCCTATATATAGAAGGAGGTTTTCTCATTTTTTTTTTTTAACAAAGTCGGATGCTATTTATATTCAAAAAAAGGGATAGGAGAAGCTGAGCTCCATTGTTACATGGAAATGAAGATGAGAAGTAGAGCAGGGGAAGACTACATTTAGAAAAAAATCCCTGTTGCTTCCATCGATATTAACAGTATGAAATACTGAACTGGTATATACTCGAACAAACTGAAATAGTAATAGGAAACATTTGCACTTCATGCTTAATCAATATTTATGTGGTGGATTTGACGTGCTGTGGATTCTTCTGCGTCCATAGTTCTTGCATTTGCTGAGCTGCTACTTGGTGCATTATTTTTTTCCAGAATGTATTTCAGAATATCAACAAATTCTTTGATATGCTCACAAGTGTTTGAGAGTTCATTAAACTAGTTCCGTAGCGAAGAAACTCGATGAAGGAAGAGATTGAGGTCGGCCTCATGATTTCCCTTAGTAATATGAGCGTGAGTTTCAATCTTATCTTCCAAAATCTTCTGCTGTGCGCGGATTTGCTCCAGCTTCGCCTGGAGATCGGCGCAATGGAAGCAGTCATTACTTCTGGACATAATTTGGGAGCGGATTGAAATCACCGGATGAAGAACGAGCCTGCTAAGATGCAACTCTAGAGAGCAGGGTTCCGGAATGGCTATGTGAGTGGCTATGTGTAACGCAGAGGAAGTAGATCGGAGCAAATGAAGGGGGGTATGCGAATACGGGAAATGAGAGGGGTGATTCGGAGTGAAGGGAGTCCTGAATAAATACAAAGGATTGGTCAATAAGACGAGAATAAGGGGAGGCGCAGTCGCTGGAGAAAAGATGTAAAGATCATGAGAAGAGAGTGGAGATGGCAGGAGCACATGGGAGGAAGGAAAACATCTGAAGAAAATATATGAAATCGACGGAACAGTGGCAGTGATATCCTCTGCAAAGGATTCGGGGGATATTTTGGAATTTACGATAGGTAAGGCAGTCAAGAAATTGGGAAAAATACCTGAAAAGAGGGATACGATGGCGCTGTACACCTCTGTAGTAGATCTGTGATCGAATTTATTTCTGATCATGGCACGAAACAGTAAGATTCGGAGGCGGTACATCTCAAAAAGGCAATGGGATGATGGCAGGCTCTGCTAGCATGCGAATCCACTTCTTTGTTGAGAGAGCGTAGAACATGGTAGAATCGGGTCTCTTTCATCTACTGGGAGAGGATTCGACACCTATTGATAGTTTTCTGTAGGATCACATTGGAGGCATTCCGGTTGTGTATCATTAAACTGATGATTATAACCGAATCTCCTATGACCGTAGCTGTGTGTATGCCTAGACGTTGAAGCTGAAGGAGGCCTTGATAAAGTGCGAGCGCTTCAGCCCTGTTATTAGATAGATTTCCTAGTCCCACTCGTAAGCATTTACGATGTCACCATTAGCATTACAAATGATTCCTCTAGCCCCAGCCATTCCTGGGTCAGACTTGGAGGCACCATCCAAAAATAGGCAATGGGTATTGCAATTTTTGAGCCAAAGAGAAAATTCCTCATCTTTCATTCTAATCTTCCAACTATATATGGTGTTGTTACTTCTATTGGCATTATCCCTGCTGCTACCAATGTTGTTTATTTCCAGCAAATATCCAATGTAGTTCCTTTCCTCAACATAGAGATTAGCTGTATCAAGTTTCCCTTGGTTTTTAGTGGACATTGCTTCCAAGGTGAGGCTCCAGGCCTTATTATATAACTTTCTAATGCTGGTGTTTTTGTCCTTAAAGATCATCCGATTTTGTGCTAGCCATATGTTCCACAAGAGAGTGTATGGCAAAGCATTCCATACTTTGCGTGCTATGTTGTTTCTCTTATGCTGCCATGGATAGTTTATTTTTCAGATTTGTAGGACTTCAACAACACTGGTGTTGGGAGCCCAAGGGAGGTTGGTATGTCAAGAGGCTTATGTCCAGCAAGAAATAGCAAAGGGGCAATCTATGAAGAGGTGTTGACTGGTTTCTTCATCTGCTAGTTGACAATTTGGGTAGCGGGACGACCCAATTATCCCACGTTTTTTAAGATTCTCAGATGTGAGGACTTTCCCTTTTAGAAGGAGCCAAATGAAGAATTTTATTTTTGAGAGAGTCTTTGCTTTCCATACTAGTTTCCACTACGCCCAGATTGGCATGGAGAAAACATTGTTGCAGATCTGTTGATAAGCGGCTTTGACTGAGTAGTTGGTACATGAGGGATCCCAACGAAAGTCGTCATTATTGTTGCATTTGGTTGGAGCAATGCCATGAAGATGGGCTTGAATAATGGCGAAGCTTGCTTCCATTTCATTGGGTATATGTGGGAAGATCCATCCTTTCCAAGTCTGAGATTGGGCATCCCACTGAGATATCTGATCCAAGGTGTGAATCCCCATGTTATTAAGAAAGAATAAAATCTATTGAGCGCCTGATCTGCTACTAATGGGTTGCTGTCCCATTATCTTGTCAGCTCTGATTCTAATCTAGCTGCCACCATTGGGAATCTTGGAGATGTTTTGAACTAGGAGGGGGATTGATTTCTTGCACAACCCCCAGATTTTTGAGCAGGTTCTGTTAGGAATCTCATGGTCCAAAAGTTGTTGCCTTGATGAGTTGAGATATTTGATTTCTAACACTTTTTTCCACCAAGCGGGCTTGCCATTGATGAGTCTCCAAACAATCTTGCCACCAAAAGCCAGATTTAAGAGTTTGGGCGATCTAATTCCAAGCCCTCGTTCTTGAGATTGAATGACCTATTTCCAATTTATAAGATTATATTTCTTCTTTTCATTTTCCCCCCCTTGCCATAGAAAATGTCGAAGGATGGCATCAACTTTGTGATGGAAACTAGCTGGGGCGTGCAGGAGCGAAAAAAAATATAAGGGTAAGGAGGAGAGACCAGATATAAGAAGGATTAGGCAACCTGCTAGATTAAGCCAAGAGGCACCCCATTGTTGCACCTTTCTTTTCATTTTGTCAATTATGGTGTCCCAAACAGAAGTTTTCAGATTACCAGCACTCACTGGCATGCCCAAGTAAGAAAAATGCCCCCAATCCAACTTGAAAGGGACTCCAAACGTGCTAGCTATGCTATGCAGATTTTGGGCAGTAGTATTCCAGCCATAAATGCAGCTATTGAGATAGTTGACCATTCATCCGGAGTAGCTCATGTATTTGTCTAAGAGAGATTTAAAACGACGAGCTATTATATTGGAGGCTCCTCCCATTAATAGAGTGTCGTCAGCAAATTGAGAATGGTTTATATTCTTGAATCCATTTCCAAATTTGATCCTAGTAATGAGTCCCATGCGACGATTGTAATCCAGGGCCCTGCTGAATGATTCAGCCATTAAGATGAACAAGTAGGGTGAGAGCGGGCTGCCTTGTCTTAGACCACGAGTTGACTGGAAGGAAGGTCCTGGTATACCATTAATGAGTGGAGAGATCCAGGGCCCAGTAATGCAGGCTTTGACAAGCTTAATGAAGGATGCGGCAAATCCCAATTTTTCCAAAACAACAAAAAGGAAGGAGTGTCGGACTCGGTCAAAGGCAATGGCTAAGTCCAATTTTAGAATGAAGCCTTTTTCGTTTCTAGCTTGACTGGAGTGGATGGCCTCTTGGACAAGGAGGATGGAGTCAGAGATTTGTTTGTTGGCCAAGAAACCTCCTTGATTTTCAGAAATGAGAGAGGGGAGGAGAGGTTTGAGGCGCGAGGCAAGGATTTTGGTCAAGATTTTATAAGAAGAGTTGCACAGAGAGATGGGCCTGAAGCGAGAGAAGGATGAGGGTCGATTCTCTTTAGGGATAAGGGCAAGATGGGTGGCATTAGTATATCCTCCAATTTTGCATTTGCGCTGAGCCCATCTTATCATTTTGACTAGATATTTTTTTATTGTTCCCCAATAAGCTCTATAGAAACAAATGGGGAAACCATCTGGGCTGGGGGCTTTGTCTGGTTGGAGGGACCATAAGAAACTTTGAATTTCATCTTCATCAATTTATTTTGTTAATTTTGCATTGATTTCTTCATTGATTCCCGTCAGCAAATGCTAAATAATATCAGAGTATTCTTTTGCTGCTTTTGTCTCAGCCAAAAGGATGCTGTAATAATCAGAAGTAGTCTTCTTAATGGCATCTTGAGTGGTTTGGGGTTGACCGTTCTCATCGATGATGGCGGTAACATTATTCCTGATTTTTCTAATTGTGGCCTGCTTGTGGAAGAAGGCAGAATTTTTATCCCCTCCATGCAGCCAAATTTGTCTTGAATTTATTCTGCATTTTTGTTCTTCATATCTATTGGCAAAAAAGAGCTGGAAATAGAGATCGCCCTCTTGTGCTTTGTAATCCTGGGAAAGCCCATGTTCTTCTATCTTGCTATGGACCTTTTCTAACTTGTTTTTTATTTCTGTTTTGACTTTCTCCGGCTCTTTGTAGTGACACTTTGCCCATTCCTTTAGGGCACATTTGGTCCTCTTCAACTTTCTTTCCCAAATGTATCCCGGAGATCCTTCTATATGCTGACGCCATGTGAAGTTGACAATCTGATCTACCATCGGATTGCTGCTCCAAAGAGAACTGTATTTAAAAGGGATTGGCCCCAATGGGCAGTGCGCCTCAAGAAAAAGACTTGTAGGATAATGATCGGACGCCAAATAGGGGAGGAAAACAACATAAGCCGTGGAGTAAGTTGAGAGAAGAGAGACGTTTATCATGATCCTGTCTAGCCGCTCCATTATATTATCCTTGCCCAGTCGACGGTTGTTCCAAGTGAATCTGCAATTTTTTGGAGCAACATCAACTAAGTCATGTTCCTGCATAATGATTTCCAGCTTTGTTCTATAAGGATCTTGGGTAAAAATGCCTCCTCTCTTTTCATTGGAGTGGAGTATGAGATTGAGATCTCCACCAAGAATAATATTACTGTTATCTTCATCCTCTATATCTGTTTTGAGAGAGGTCCAACATTGCTCTTTGTCTCTGAAGTGATTAGGTGCATAGACATTATAAATGACAATCTTCTTGCTATCTGCTTTGTTCTCTAAATTGATTTTAATCCAATACTGACTGATTACATTGGATATGCATGTCCATGTGCTTTGGTTCCAAATGGTGGCTATTCCACCGGAGGCTCCCCTTGACTCACAAATGCAACCTTCATACTGCTTGAACTGTTCAATAATTCTTTTCATTTCTTGCTGACCTTATTTTTTTTCTTGAAGCATTAAGATTCCTGGTTTCTCATGGTCTATCAGATCTTTCAGAGCAGCAATTTTGGAGGGGTGCCCTAGTCCCCTTCTATTCCAGGATAGGACCTTCATCATTGAGAATGGGGTATACAGAGAGTTTCTCGCCCTCCCTGCTCCTTATGTGCCGGTTCTTTGCTATTTTTCCCCGGGATATAGGTTTCTATGGGGTTTTGAGTGCCCATAGCTATGTCGTTTTGGGCATTTTCATCCCTCTATTGCTTTATGGATTTTCTACCAGGCCCATGTTTTTTATGCACTTCCAGATTTAAACCGTGCTCTTTGGAAGAGCTCCTGGTTGTTCGAATAGGGGGAGGGTCCTGAGAGGAAGAAGGGGATGTTTGCGAAAGGGGTATGGGGATGGGGGAATCCTTTTCAAGGGGGTTGGGAATAGGAGGGTCAGAATCAGGGAGGGAAAGGGTGCCAAAGGGGTTGGATGATTCCAAGGGAGTCTCAGAGAGAGAAGCGACAACAGAAGTGTTAAGAAGAGGAACAAGGGAGGAGGTGGAGGGGTTGGATGAGCGATTGGATTTGGGTGGATCAGATTCAGGGATTATCTTAGAGACTAGAGCAGTCTTATTTTTTTTGACAGTTTGCCATTGTTCATCTTGAGATGCATTATCAACATCAACTAGTTTAGAGCAGCGATTGGAAAAATGGTCGTATTCATGACATACCTTGCATTTAAATGGGATTTGCTCGTAATCCAGCTGCTGAATGTGAGTCCAATCGTCCACTTTGAGTTTGATTGCTTTCGGAAGACCCTTTTCGAGATCGAATTCAACACAGATGCGCGCACAGGCTTGCATGTTGTCCTTAGGCTCACTACGATCAATAAACTTCCCAACAACATTACCGATGGCTCGAACCGATTCATCTCCCCAACAATAGAGAGGGAGATGCGAGAGCCAGACCCAGACTGGGACAACATTAGGGACATCAAGCTCGAGATCGAAGTCCGGAGTCCATTTATTTAGATATAATCCTCTGGAGTCTATGAAGTACAGTCTGTTTCTGAAGATTAGATCCTTGTCTTCTCTTGATTCAAAGTGAAAGGTGAAATATCCTTTCCCACAAAAGCGAATAGATATTTTTCCGCTTATATTAGCAGCCCAGTTTCGCTCGATCCACCTTTGCACTGTCTTCGGGGAAGGCCACAGGCCAATGAATTGCCCTATGAGGCCTTGGTCAGCCAAAGAAAGGGCTGTCATGTGAGGAAGAACAGGGGGGAGCACAACTTCTTGCAAACCATCCAACTTCTTCACGAACTTTGAAATTGCAGGGCGAGGGCCTTGGGGCGGAAGAGAATGAACCAAGGCAGAGAAGGCCAACTGAGCAGCAGCCGCCTCCGGGTTTGCATCCAGAGGGGCCATGGCGAACGGGGCCGTTGAGGAAAGGAAGATGCTGGCTCTGAGATGACCTAGCAGCGCGCTCCTCTGATCAACGAAAACAATATTCAAAAGTATTTTTTTCCTGAGGTTTTGTCATTTTTATCATCCAATAATTGTTCATTTTTGTAATGTAAATGAGGTTTCCCCCTCGAAGTGGCTTATTTCTAAGGCATTGATCTCTCTTTTCTTCTATTTTTGGAGATGGTTTCATAACATCTCTACTAATGACTATCTTTCGTGAAGAGGGATCCGAAAACCTATATCTTTTCACTGCATAATCATACCTAACAAAGATATAACATTTTGATTTTGGATCTAACTTTGAACGCTAATTCCTAGGAATAAGAGCGTAGACAACACAACCAAAAATATTCAAATGTGAATAATCATAAGACTAACCCGACCAAACTTCTTCAAGACTTTTACAGGTTATGGCAACCGAAGGTGATCTGTCATATAAAAAACAAGGAGTAGATATCGCTTCTGCCCACAACTCCTTTGGTAGATTAGCATTGCTGATCATGCTTCTGGGTTTGATTCATAAGTTCAACAACGCCATTTTGTTGAGGTGTATACACAAAATTTTTATGTATAACAATCCCTTCATCCTTGTTCAAATTATAAATAAGTAAATTCACCGCCATTGTCAGTTCTTAAACATTTAATTGAATTGTCTGTTTTCTTTTCCACCATAGCTTTAAATTGTTTAAAAAAATTAAATACATCAGATTTATTTTTCAACATATAGACCCAAAATTTCTGGGAGAAATCACCAATAAATGTTAAGAAATATAATGCGCCTCCATGAGACACAGTAAGAGATGGTCCCCAAAGATCATAATGAATGTAGTCTAAAATTTGTTTACTATTATGATTTCCAGTTTTGAACCAATGTTTACATTATTTTCCATACACGCAATGTTTACAAAAATCTAACTTCAAGGATTTCAAATCAGGAAGCAACTTGCGGTTCATCAGTACATGAAGACCTTTCTCACTCATGTGACCCAACCGCTGATTCCATAGATGAGAACCTTCTTCTGCTTTTTCTGATACAATTGTTGCTTCACTAACTTGAGTGCTTAATTTGAGTCTGTAAAGATTTCCAACCTTTTCAACCTTCATAACAACCAATGCTCCTTTCGAGACTTTCAGCACTCCATTCTAACCTGTAAATTTATAACCATTCGAATCCAAAACTCCCAAAGAAATCGAGTTTTTCTCTAATTCAGGTACATGCCTAACATCAGATAATGTTTTAACTGTATCATCATACATTTTACATTTTACATTTCCCATCCAACAGTCTGACAAGATGCATTATTTCCCACAAATACAGAACTACCATTTACAACTTCATATGAAGTAAACTAATTTCTGTGCGGACTCATGTGAAGAGAAGCACCAGAGTTTAACAACCAATTCAACTTCTTGAGAGACATTACAAACATGTAGAGCTTCAGAAGTTAAAACATCATCAATCATACCTGAATAAACATGATTTTCTTTCTTACTCTGGTTTTCTGACTCCTTTTGTTTCCAACAGTCTTTCTTGAGGTGTCCAATTTTGTTATCGTACCAACACTTGGCTTTACACTCTTTGCCGCCCTTTTATTTTGATCTGGAAGAACCAGTTGGTTTCTCCCCTCTTTCCTTTGACCGACCTCTCGCTACCATGGCTTCTGGTGTAGATGTTTCAATATTGGATTTTCTTCGTACTTCTTCAGATAACAGAGCTCCCACAACTTATTCAAATTTCAAAGAATCGGCATTGCTCAAACCGATTGAAGTTACGAAGTGGTCCCATGACTCGGGCAGAGTACACAACAAGGTTATAGCCTTATCTTCTTCCTGAATTTTAACTTCCATATCTGACAACTGACAAATAAGTGTATTAAAAACATTTAGATGTTCTGCAACTTTTGTACCCTCCTTCATCCGAAGACTGTACAATTGTCTTTTCAAATAAATTCTATTGATCAATTATTTGGTCATATACTAAGTGTCCATTTTTTCCCAAAAACTTGCAACTGTACTCTCTTCAAAAATATTAAAGAGAACTTCATCTTCCAGGCATAACCTAATCGTACTGAGAGCTCGGGCATCCAAGTCCTCCCAGTCCGAATCTGTCACGCTTGCAGGTATTTTGTTCACCCTGTCTAAAGCTTTGTGCAACCCTTATTGCACCATTAAGTCCCTAACTTTCAGTTTCCATAATGTGAAATTTCTCTTCCCAGTGAAATTCTCCACCTCGAACCTTGCATTCGTCATTTTGGCCATTTATTCCTCCTATGGTTTCCTAGTTTTCCCTTATTTCTTAAATTTCTAACTAGGGTTTAAAAAAAACTGATTTTCCCTTCTTCTGCTAGGTTTTAAAGAAAATTTATATCTTCTCCATTTACCACTATATCAAATTTAATTCTTCAGAAATTTCCTTTCTCAATTTCTTCTTAACAAAAAAATATCTGTGTTCTTTCAATATTGTTTGCTCATTGTCTGCCCTTTTTTTTCACAAAAAAAAAATATGCCCTTTTCTTTTCTTATTTTTCATTAAAATTTTTTTTTAGAAGAAAATTAAAATACCCCTTTTTTTTAATTCTTTGACAGGGGCTGTTTTTTTTTCCCTTTTCGGTAGCAAATTCGATCTCTGAAAGGGCTTAATTTTATTATTATTATTATTATTTTTAATTTTTAATTTTTAATTTTTATTAATTTTTATTTTTCTTCCAGCAGGAAATTCGAACTCAGACAGTGGCATACGCCTTTCTTAACAAAAAAAAATGACGACTTTGTTTCTGCAGGAGTCGGCTCTTGCAAATTCGCTCTAGACATCACTTTTGCGTGTTCTATACTTCCCGCAAAACAAAAAACAAAAAAAAAATGCTCGATCTTCTTCAAGAACAACGACTCCATTATTTATAAATCACAAAATCTTTTGTGCCTTCTCCAATAGCGATGGATCTACAATTTATGAATCACAAAATCTTATGTGCCTTTTCCAAGTGATCTTTACTTCCACTAAGCTCTGATATTAGTTGTAAGTCTTGGAAGAACATTAAACAACATTAACAAGAAAGAAATATAAATTGAATGGAAACCGAATCAATCACACACAGGTAAATACATAAATATTTACGTGATAAAACCTTGACAGAGTGTCAACGAAACCTCCACGGGGTAAGGGATTGGAAACTTTATTAATCAAGAATGATTCTCCTTAAGTTACAAGCCTCTCGGGCCATCCCAATTTAACATGGGCTACTTTGTTACATAATTGCCTCTTCGTTATAGAACCAATTGTTCGGTCAATTCCATTAATTACAAGTTTAGTTTTCATATTTCAACATGATCCGTGTGCTTCCAGTGGGTTACCAAAATGTCTTGATGATGGTAAATTTTTTTTTTTTTTTTTTAAAGGCAGTTGCAAAAACACTCTACCTTCTACTTTAGTTCTCAAACACAATTTGCAACATAAAATATGTGAACAACATTATGTAATTTAAAGTGGCAATAAGGAAATTTTTGGATTGTCCTAACACGATGGACAAAATTAATCCGTGGAGTTAATTGTCACGCCCGTGTTGAATTAGCCTTGGATCACAAGCTCTATACCCAGTTCTTAGGAAGTAAGATTCATCATCCTTCACGTATTCATAACCTCACAACTTATTTTCAACTCTTAAACTATTGCGGATGCAACATCCATGGCCATTGTGAACATGCATAGTCCTAAATCCCTCAAAATTAAACTTGATTGTACATTCATGCAATCTGCTGGAGAAACACTTATTCAACCTTCGATTTTTTTGCTCCACCATCCCGATGCTTAAGTCCCTCAAAATTAAAATCGATTGTACATCCATGCATGTGCCAGAGCAACATTAGATTCAACCTTTGATTTTGTTGCTCTACCGCCCTATGCTTGAACTTATAGTTGAGTTGAGAAGGCAACCAATATTTTGGCTGCTATCTGCCACCGCATTAATGGACAGATAGCAGCTGAAATAAGGTTTGCCAGTTGAGAATGGTCCTACATTAATATTAAATTTGGTTATAGTACTAAATTGACCTTAAATATGGTTAATGCCAATTTCAAATAAATATATACAAGGATTTCACAATTATAATGGAATATTAAATCCATTGCATTCACGACTTCTCTCAGAAATCATCAGATATGGAGTGTTCGTGCGAGCTTGTTATGAAGCTAGTTAAATCCGTTAAAACCTTAAGCCGAAGTGACGGTAGCGATGGGTTTATTGGGCGTCTATATTGCACAAGATTCTATGTATAGGTTCAACAATGGAAGCGCTAGAGAGCAACTTCTGTTTGAGATTTCTACACTGGTACACAAATACAAAGAGGAGGAGGTGAACATAACCCTGATGAGACATATAATGGGAAGTGCATTAGTAATCCTATGTTTTTATGACATCGCAGAGTTGCAACTTAACTATACTAATCATTATTCTCGATCGAGAGAATACCCATCACGGTGTATTCATTTGCATGGAACTGAATGGGAAACACCACTTTCAGAGACCAGCCCGAGGAGCTGGACCTTAGGATTCTTGGCGTGTGAATGTCCACCCCATTGTGACAAAGATACTGGGAGTAGTATTTAACGATAACTTGCGACTCTGGGAAAACCTAATGGAGAGAATTGGTCCATGGAGTTATTCTCATGTCAGCGTTGAGGGAATGCAGAGGTCCCTGCCCTCTTTAGATCAAAAAAGAAAATTGTTGAGGTTTCTTTGTACAAAACTTTCTTGGAATTTGAGTGAGGCATAAGCCTTACTAAATTGTGATGAAATTAACCATTTTAGAGATAGCTTAAGCCAATCCTCTGCCAAGCGCTTTGTTTTAATAATTATAAATAATTTTTACTAGAAAGGTAATCTTGACAGCAATTGGGGTGACACAAATATTTTTATCAAAATTGCATGTTTTTATATGCCTAAAAGAAAGTGAAGTGTTAATTTTTCTCACGAACATAACTATATATACGTATCTTCTGATCAGAATACTGCGCCAAAAATAGAAAACAATAATTCACCATAACACTTGGCTCTTTTCCATCTCCATTAATTTAAATGACAAATGCGGACATGAAGGCTCAGGTTTGAACATTTTGAGAAAATAAACACATAGTTTACTGGATGAAGTCCATAAATTGACTTGTCTTGACCATAATCAACGTTGTCAAAGAAATCCTGGAGAGATGTAAGGGCTCTCGCAACGAATCCTATTTAATATTATCACATAATATATATTTGAAATTAACATTATTTAATATTATCACATAATATATTATTTATGAAATAATTGAAAATACATTGTTATAAGAGTGTTTTTTCTATTTCAAACTTATGTTGGAATCCAAGAAAGGGTGATATATCCTATGAATTTTTTTCCATCTACAAATATTTGAAAATTATATTATTATGTTCTATCAAAAAGACATTACCTAAAAATTGACTTTGATCTTGTATTTTCAAAACACAAGCATTCGGAAGTGAAGCTTTAAAACTATTTTTTGAATTCAAATATGAAGTTATATAGTTAAATGTTATGATTTTTTTTTGCTCTCAGTTAAGTTGGGTTTATGATGGACTAGGAATGTTTAAATTTTGAATTCAAATACGAAGTGATATAATTAAAGGTTTTTATTTTTATTTCTTCAATCAATTAGGTTCAGTTTATTGATTGGGACTAGGAAAATGGATGGATACTGTCCATTTATATCTTCACTACACGTGCACAAATTATATTATTATGTTCTATAAAAAAATCAATTAGGTTGGGTTTATGATAGACTAGGAATTTTTAGGTTTTGAATTCAAATATGAAGTTATATAATTAAAGGTTTTGATTTTTTTTTTTTTTTCAATTAGGTTGGGTATATGATTGGAACTAGGAATGTTTATGATGAGACTAGGAAGATGGATGGAAACATTATTATAGGTGAATTTAATTTGAACTTGTGGTTTTCAATTTTAACTTAATAAATTTCAATTTTAATTAATTAACTTATTATTATTACGAGCTGTCTTAATAACACTACATTTGCACAAATCAATAAAATATTTATAATAATTTTAAATTTATATTATATAGTTTTAAATATTAATTAAATGTGTAAAACCATTAAAAATGTGTTTTACCTTCTTGTTTTTGTTTTAATGCATTTTAAATGTATAAATAGATATAATATTTTTTTTTTTTTGGTATTTGAATTATGTATATTATAAAATTTAATATTAGATTTGTAAAATTGTCTTGGACGATGGGATTAATGCATGGGAACTCTAGTAGGTGCCATGGCTTGAGTGGATCGAAGGCGACATGGGGAAGTTGCTGGCAGGAGGCAATACCCGACATGGAGGTCTAGTGCGCAAGCGGATGACGACGAGTGGCGTAGTTTTCAATATCATTGAGATGTGTGCCCATGCACCTCAAGAGGTAAAAGGCTATACAGGGTTTTGTTTATAGTTTTAATGTTTTTGCATTCGTCTTTTTACCATATTCAAAGTAGGGTAAGGAGTAAGTAGTTTTGCTGTTGGAAGAAGCATGCGCTTGGTGGGAAGGGTTGAGAGAACGAAATTGTCGTTGCCTGCCATCTCAGAGGTGCTAACAATATGGTCAACAACTCAGAAAAGGTGGAGGTGGATCCCGATCCGGGTGATGTGCTCACGATGTGGGGTTTGGAGGTCACGGAGTAGAATTTGAAGCATTTTATTGGGCCTGCCGTTTTGGAAGGAGGCAAGCCCGAAGGTTTGGGAATGGAGGGGAGGATGGAGTTTTCTTTTTTTTTCTTCGAGGAAAAACCTAATGACCATGGTGAAAAGGGCACAACATCTGATAGGGCTCTCTGTGCAAAACCTGGAGAAATCTTCCTTACCCGGGATCAAATCGAGGATTCAGTTGACAAAGGAGAGGGGTCTAGAGCTAGACCGGTCCTTTCAGAGAACATGCTTGCTCAAGGATATAGTAGCCAATTATGGCTTTCTGAAGAAGTCAGGGCTAAGATCGTGTTCAGAAGGAGGTCGAATGCTTCAAGGTATTTCGAAAACAGGGGGAGGTGAGGTTCAGGGTTCGAGTTTTTTGACGCGGAACTTGGGTGAAGGGGAAAAGAGGCTCTATGGTTATTTGTGTGGAGAAGGTCTGGGGAAGATAGCAGATTCTATGGCAGGAGAAATAAGGGCTAGGCTTGTGTCCCAGAGCAGAGGTGGAGGATCTTCACTAGTAAAGGTCTGATCGGGGAGCCAAAATATTCAAGACTTGACCAAAGGTAGAACGAAGGTTCGTGGGGGTTTGGACGTGGGTTGGGGTAAGGAAGGATCGGCTTAGTAGATCGAGGGAGGTGGGTAAAGATGAAACAAGAAAGGGGGTTTGGACTCAAAAGCAGGAGTAGAAGTGTCCACCGTGCAAGAGGAACAAGTTCATGCCTCAGCTGGAGATCTGGATAGTCCATAAACAAAGAGAAAGAAAGCCAAGGTCGTAAGGCGGAAGGACCAGATCCCAAACTTGGTATTGGGGATAGACTTATTGGTGGACGAAGCTATGGAGACAGTTGACTTAACCTTGGTAGGGCGAGCAAAAGCTAAGAAATTTTCGGCTATCTTTCTGAAGGATTGGGCAGCAAAGGCATGGCAATCATCCTGAGATCCCCGTTTTGAGGTGATTAACCTAACAAACAAGTGGTTTACGATAAAATTCCAGAGCAAACAGATGGTCCAATGGGTACTGGAGAGGAACTGGGGTTTCAGATGAGCCCCAATACTATTTAAAAGGTGGAACCCCCTATTTTACGCACAACAGGAGAAGATAGTAGACCTCCCAATCTGAGTTAAACTCTCGGGGCTTCCCCATCTGCTATGGTCAGAAAATGTGCTTAAGGAGATCGGGAATGAACTCGAACATTTATTGGAGGCAAATATGTCATTTCACCAAACAGGGGAGCAAGGCACAACTAGAATACTGGTTCGTCTTAATCCCAGAGAAGGGCTGGCAGAGGCAATTCAGTTGAATTATCGAAATTGGTCCTTCATTCAAGCATTGGACTACGAGAAAGTGCCATTCAGATGCCACATGTGTCATCAGTATGGAAACATGGCTAAAGCATACCCTTTGGGTATCATGAGGAGGAAAAAACTAAATAAGGGGAAGGGAGGCCAGATGGGGGGAAGCTCAGTAAGGAAGCATAACTTGATCGGGGCCATCAGACTACTTAGTAAGAGGTTGTAGAAATTCTATACATTAAGCATGCATATGTCCTAGATTCCCCTGATCTCACAATATTTTAACTTCTTGCAAAATACAGAATCATTCCACTGTTAATCTTTTGCGTAAAATTAATTGCACACACATGTGAAGCATAAATAAAAACAATCACACATAACATAGTTGTTTAACGGGAAAGCCTAAAGCTGAAAACCCCAACTATCATATATTATGTGTCATGGATATCATGTAACAAACCTCATACAAATCTTAGTACATCAAGCTCTCAGTACAATACAATTGTCACACACTAATTAGGAAAAATCTGCAAATCCATGCACCGATCTTTGCCCCCTGCTAGCCTGCCTCCACTGCGCAATCCCTGCTGAAGAATAGCTCTGAATGAATTCAAATTACTCTTGCCTTGACTACGCAATCCTCATTGGAAACTCCATTGTGTGTGTGATGCAATCAATGCATCACTATAGTCACAACAGATAGTCCATTTTTCCCTTTCACCTATCTCTCCACTGGGTCTCCACTGGAACTGCCGTGCATTGTAGTTAACTGCTGTATTGTTTAGTTGATTAATGAGTTATTATTTGTGAATTAATTAACTAATTAATTCACTCCACTCTCAATAGTGTATCATTTAGTTAGACTAGATATAACTAGCTCAACTGAGTCTAACTGAGTTAGACTGAATGCATCTCCATAAAATACTCTTCCAACTCTGTCATAACTTTTCCACTTGAGTTCTAACTGAGTCCTCCATGCATGAACCACTAGTTTCCCTTGGGAATTGCGTAATTCCCTCAGTCCACTGATTTTCCAAATCTGTGCACTGAAACAAAGTGCTCCAAGAGAATAAGTTGCTGTTTAGAGTCTGATTATTATTAAGAGCTAATAATAATTGACATGCATCTATTTTTAGATCGACGATCTATAAATAGACTTCGCCCAATATTCTAAAAAATAGAATTTCATCTATTTTTCCAACTTGATCAACCATCCACAAATAGCATCCTGCAACTTCTGAATATGATCACCATGTCTAAAAATAGACATAGTCTAAAAATAGAATTGTGCCAAAAATAGCCTGTGGGCCCACTTAGTGAAGGCGACTCTTTTCACTAAGCTCATCATCTTGTTGAATCTCAACAGAGGTGGAGGGGAAGCTTGTCAATACCACAATGGAAGAGGTGGAAGTCCTTGCTCTGAAAAGAGGATAAGCCTTCCCAGAAGAGGCTCACACGGAAGCAGACATGGACACCGCCATGCCACCGATGGAGGGTACTGTTCTTGACACCTCCTCACCTCTTTCTATTTCTATTTCAGTTTTGTATCCATTGTTTACAGGGCCTGGTCCTTCAAGGCCAGAATCCCTTCCATTGTCATATGGTTTGTCTATTCATTTTTAATCTGCTTTGGATAGCATTATTACATCCATCCCATACCTTTTTATTGATTCACGTCCCCAGCCCCTCTTTGTATTGGATGAGTACCCTCCACCTAAAGGTGGGCGTAAACAATATAACCTTAGACTGAGAGACAAAAAGGTAAACCTGTTGGAGGTTGTGGGGGGATTGGGGAACCTTCTAGCCTCTTCCTCGGGGCCCAAACTGAGAGGGAGAAAATGAAATCTGTCCAAAGCTCAGCTTAAAGAAAAACTTGATATTGCATATGGGAAAAAAATATCTCTAACATGGGTACTTAGAGCAGTGCACACCTAGGGCAAGGTTCACAAATGATTATGTTGTCCCTCAATTGTAGAGGTTTAGCTAGAAAACCTAAAAAACTAGCTCTAAGAGCCCTCATCACTAATTATGGGCCGGATATTATCATGCTCCAAGAAATGCTGGGGTCAGGGGACGATGTTACTGCAGCCCTTCAAAATATTTTCCGTGGATGGAGTTTTTAGGGTGTGGATGCCAAGGGAAGGTGAGGTGGTTTGGCCATAGACTTCAATGAAATAATGTTCAAATTGATCAACTCTTGGGGGAGGGAATAAGTTCTTTCAATTGAGGTCTATTCCATAGATCTATGCTCAAAATTAATGATCCTAAATATTTATGGACCCTGGTACAATAGGGTGAAATTTTGGAACAATAGCTGGACCGGGCCTTTCATTAACAACCCCAATCTCATCGTTTGGGGAGATCTTAATTTTTCCATCAGATAGGCAGAATCATGGGTTCAGGCGCTCGAGATGATCCCTTGTCAAATTTTTTCTCTTCAAAAATCAACGATGGACACCTAATTGATATTCACCTAGTTAATATGAGACCAACATGGAGGAATAGGAGAATCATAAAAGTTAGAGTGGCGAAGAGACTATACGGATTTCTGATTAAAGAAGACCTAGTGGACAGATTCGCAGCCCTAAGGCAATGGGTGGGGGAGGGAGGGGAATTAGACCATCATCCGATTCTTCTGGAAATGAAAGGTAAGTTTGACAAACCCAGAGCGCCATTCAAATTTAACTCGGGCTAGCTAAAGGAGGAGTCTTATAACTCCCTTTTCAAGGAAACCTGGAGACCTTTATGAGCAGTGGAGGTTCCATGTAAAGCAACACACCTTTGGGAGAATCTTAAAAGGATGAATAAGGCGACAATAGAATGGGAAAAAAAGAGGAAAGAGGCTCATGAGGAGAGGTTAAAATGGTTAGGAGATGAGTTTGAGAGAATGGAAAGTTCAGAAGTAGATGGATATGAAACGGGGGAAAAAAGGAACTCATCAAATCCCTGGAGGAGGAGAGAAGGAATATTCTTCTGGAAAAGGAGTATCAATGGAGCTAAAAATTAGGACACTATGGCTAGCAGTAGGAGATGAGAATATAAATTTCTTCCACGATTATGCAAAAGGGAGGAAAAAATCTAACACTATATGGGGGATGAGAAGGGAGGACATTAGGATAGCCAAGTCTTTCCCAGAATTAGCAGCAATGGAAAATGATCATTTCAGCAAAGTGTTTAAAGCCCCTTCGGTGGTTACCATTGCTGAGGTGGTTAAGGTGGCCCAAAATTTCCCCAGGTATGTGGAGGAAGAGGAAAATGAGATGCTGACTTGCCTGGTGTCCAGAGAGGAGGTCGACGGTGTCCTGAAGGCAATGAAAAAGGACAAAATTTCGGGGCCAAATGGGTGGATAGCTGAGTTCTATCAACGTTTCTTTGAAGAACTGGGGTAGGAGCTTACAACAGTTGTGGAAGAATCTAGATTGAAAGGAGCTATCCTCAAACAGATGAATTTTACCTTCATAGCCCTCATTCCAAAACTGGATGAGCCTGGCTCCTTTGATGACTTTGTCCCATCTCATTATGCAAAAACATATCCAAAATCATATCGAAAGTAATTGATGTTAGGAAAAATCCAATCCTTTCTAACAACATTTCACAAGAACAATTTGGGTTTTTAGAAGGGAGGCAAATCCATGAAGCAATCGAGGTGGATTAGGAAATGCTACACAACATCAAAAGGAAAAGGGGAAAATGTATGATAATCAAAATTGACTTATCTAAGTCTTATGATAAAATAAGTTGGATCTATATTAGATTACTCCTGACACACCTGGGTTTCAATATCATTTTCATCAATTGGGTCATGGGGTGTATATTTGATATCAGTTTTGTTGTTCTAATTAATGGGGTTTCCTCTCCTTTTTTAAAAATCCAACAAGGAATAAGACATGGGTGTCCTTTGTCACCCTTGTTGTTTCTCTTGGTAGGGGAAGGTCTAAGTCAAGTATTGGCAGCAGCAAAAATGAAGGGGTACATTAAGGGCATTGAAGTAGCTATTAATTTGCAGATTACTCACCTCCTTTTTGTCAACGATATTCTACTTTTTAGTGATGGAAAAAGAAATGATATATGTTATTTAGAATCCACCATTGATCTATTCCGCTTGGCCACTGTGATGAGTATTAATTTTGGTAAGCCAGTCACCCTTGTTGAAGGACTCTCGGATGAGGAAACAAGAAGAGCATCGAAGAACCTTCCTTATGAGATCAAGAGAATGGGAGATAGCTTCAAGTACCTTGGGTTCACACTCAAACCATATTCCTACAAAACAATGGATTGGCTGTGGGTGGTGGAAAAAATTGAAAAGAGAGTGAATCATTGGAGCTTCAGATGGCTACCCAGAGCTGGAAGATTAGTATCGATAAAATCTGTCTTAATGGCCATTCTGGTGTACTAGGCAATGCTTTCGTGGGTGCCAAGAGGAATCCTGGAGAAGGTGTAGAAGATCTGTAGTACATTTATGTGGGTGGGGTCTAAGGAGGAATTAGTGATGCCTTGGGTGTCCTGGGACAGAATTGCAAGGCCAAAAGAATGGGGAGGATGGGGATTGAAAAACCTTCCCTCTTTCGTTACACCTTAGTTGCCAAAATGGGTTGTAGAATTCTTTTCAATGAATTGTTATGGACTATGGTTATGAAAAGGAAATACATTGACCCGATTTAGTTGACAGAATGGTTAAAGACCTTGGGTAAAAATCTATAAAGTGCATCAGTGGTATGGAAATCCATACTAGGATCACTGCATATCATTGAGGAAGGCCTGGTTTGGCAGGTCGGGAAGGGTGAATAGGTCAAGATTGGGCTTGAACCTTGGGTTGGTTGCAATGAGGTATTCTCTATACCGACTGATTTTAGAATGCACATAGGAGCCAAAGGTTTCCATTTCCTCAATCAAATTGTAAAGGAAGGCTATTCCATGCATTGGCAGCAGGGGTGGATGACAAGGGAAGATATACAAATTGAACCTCTATGGCACGAAGACTGGAAAAAGTATATAAGTGACATGATAAGAATGAATGTGTGCATCGGGGAAAGAGAGCATGGATTATGTTGGGTACATGCCCCCTCGGGAAAATATGCCCCAAAGTTCGAATATGAATATATCATGGAAAAAAAAGGTTGGGAGGTTCCAGAATGGTGGGCCAAACCGCTCTGGAAGCTGAAGTGCCCAACAAAAAGCAAGACCTTATTTTGGTGCATATTAAAAAACAATGTCCCAACCTGGGATAACATGCAAAAAGGAAAAAGGAAGGCCCGGGTTGGTGCCCTCTATGTAAATCAAACTCTGAATCTGTTACTCACTTGTTTATTCATTGTTCATTCAGTAAGCTGGTGTGGGCAGATACTTTAGCTACTGTAGGTATGACACAAAGGTGGGATGGAGTCTCGGTACAATAAGCTTGGCAGGTTTGGTGGCAGGGGGGTCAAGAGGAAAACTAGAAGGCGCTTCCCTTTCTAATATCCTGCGAAATTTGGTGGTGAGCCCTGGTATTGCACTAATAGTGCTGCAACTCCCAGGGGCTGCCCTAATTTATTTTATAAACCCGGGGCTCGTACAAAATTGGAGGTGACAGTGTTATATACACAGCAGATGCATTCTACTCATATGTCATCCTCTTCCACTCTACGAAAGGGTGCTACTTCTAGGGTTTCTCAGTGAAGTCTGTCACACATTAATGAAACTAAAATAAATTGCAGAAATGAAATGACAGAAAGAAAACTAAACTAAATTGCTAAAAAGAAATGACAGGAAAAGAAACAAATTTAACTTGTTGAAAAGGAATGGCAGAAAGGAAACTACTTTAAATCACACTTAACTTGGCCAATCGGCTAAACACACCCTACTTATCTTATGTTATATATACCATGCTTCTATCCATGCAGCTAAGTTATACATGACTTAATTCTAATTGAAAAATTGTTGATTGTAGTTTGGAGGGAAAGGGCTAAAGATTTTAATGGAAGGCTTAACACACGAAATAAGGCTCAAAGGAGTGAAAAAGGTGTTTGGACTTTATTAAAGCACATAATATCGCAAATGAAAAGTGCGATGGCAGAATTGAGATGGAGGGACGGAAGTTGGATATGTGATATGCGATATCGGTTCTGGATGCAGATGCAATAACAATATCACAATCGGCATCAGGAGTGGTAAGTATTAATGTGAACCACATGAAAATGTGATTTTCGATTGCGGTAAATGTTAAAAGGAAAAAGGGAAAAATTTGTGAAATGCGATGGGTGACGTTGAAAAGGTGTGCCGGTGGTAGAGTACGACAACGATATCGCAATCGGTGTTGGGAGCGGAATGTGTTACGAGAACGAAATGAAAAATGCGATTCATGATTTGCGATGTGGCGGAATACGAAGAATTATCACAATCTAAGTTTGGAGTGGTAAGTGTTAATGGGAACCAAATGAAAAATGCGATTTGTGATTTGTGATGTGCCAGAGTACAAAGAATTATCACAATCAGCGTTTGGAGCGGTAAGTGTTAACGGGAACCAAATGAAAAATGTGATTTCTGATTTGTGATGTGGCGGAGTACGGAGAATTATAGCAATCGTATTTTGGAGCGGTAAGTGTTAACGAGAATCGAATAAAAAATGCGATTTGTGATTGCGGTAAGTCTTAAAGGAAAGAGGATCGGGGTCTAATGTTTTATGAGATTTTTGATAATAAGCGGCAAAGATAAGGTGTGAAAGGATATTGTAAAAGAGCTGCAGAACGGAAAAGAAAGGGGAGAAGATATCTTGTGAGGTGCGAAGTGCGATAAGTGGGAGTTTCGAGGAGAAAGGCGGAGGTCAAAATTTTAATGTTTTTTGTGAATAAAAAGGGTGTGACAACTGTTAAGGAGAGGAGAAGGAGGGAATAGAAGGCACACCATCAGTGTTAAGGCGTTAAAACTGACCTGGAAAATGAAGCGGGACGACTTGAAGAACTTTTCTTGGACTTTTGATACTTATTCTTGCAATCAAACCTATTGATTCATTCACAAAAACAGATAAAACCTGTGATAAAAACAGTGAACAGAAAACAGTTTTTGGGCCTATGGGGAGGTCAACCCTACTCGAACTCTATTAACAGAGATGAGAGGGGAATTCTTGACCACAAATTATGCATTTTTCCTCTACTCTATTACTCTCATAAGAAAATGAAGAACTACAACAATAAAGTGAAAAAAAAAACTTAAAAAACAATGAAACTATCAAAAGCAGAACTAACTAAATAACATGAACAAAACTAGCTAAATGATAGAAAGGAAAGAATGAAACATCAGAGAAGCTGAGGCACATGGATTGGGCCCTTACCCACGAGCCTCGCTCCCTGAAACTAGATCAGTAAAACAACATCTGACTACTCGTTGCATTACTAAAATACAGTCTTATTACACCCCGAAGGTATTAAACAACAAAAGCCTAATAGAATGGAAAATAATGGCATGGGATGGAATGGAATGAAAATCGAATGCAAATGTAATGGAAATGGAATCGACCCTAATTAGCTCTTGATCAACTTTATTTATCCTCAAGGGAAGCTATCAATAGCTCCCTAAAAAAATAGTGATTGAGTCCACTTTGACTTCAAGTAGACCATAGATTGAGTGCACTTCGTCTTCAGTTTGCTTGGCTGCCTTTGATAGTTAAGGAGGGTGGAAAACCCCCTTGAATATATCCAAGATTTATCCATGATTTCTTGACATTGTGCTCATTTATTCTTCAATCTTGATCTTCCAGTGGCAGGGAGCAAGTCCCTAAATCATCTCCTTCTTCAGTTTGCATAATCTGTCCAATACTCTACAAAAATAACCAATATTAGGCACAAATATGCAATTACCTTTAATATTTCCTAAGAACATATTAAAGCATAAGAAAACATTATTAAGTGGAGAAGGATAGATTTAATATATCTTTTCATGTGCATAAGGAAGGTAGATGGGCCTAAGAAAGGTTATATGGGCCTTAATTTATGTGTAATTTAGAGGCCCATCATCACCCCCCTACTGAAACTGTTGCTTATCCTCTGACCAACCTATTCATCCTTCCTTCCTTCTGGTTCTTCCTGCATGTTGGCTTATTTCGTTTTCTTTTTATTGGCCCATGCACTGCTCCTCATGCTAATATTCTTGCATTTCTTCTCGTAGGTGCTTCATGGAGGTATGGATCCACATTTTATTTAATATTTCTATTTTGTTCTCTTTTTTATTTTTTTTATTTTTATTGCATGCAAAGTAAACTCAGAGTTCTTAACTGAGTTCACCCTTTGTGATCCCTTGGCACTCCTCATCTTCCATTACAATGAACTTCTCACTACCCACTTTCTCAAGTCCTTTTCACTTTTGTCTTGTTCCTATTCTTGGTGGAAAAATTGAGGCTAGTCACTAGAGAAGGCCGAGATTGCTCCGCTACTGATTTTGGCTATATAAAAAAAACTTTCCTTCTCACACTTTTTAATGTTTTCTTAAGCTAAAATAGATTCTAAGAATGGGTTAGATGATTGCATACCCGAGCCTTACCAGTGATTTGTTTTTGGAGGTGATATTGAAGCTGTTGATATGGTTGTTGAAGCTGCATGTGATAATCTTCTTGAGATCCTTTTGGAGCTTCTGAGCACAGGAGGAGTAAGTCCAAGTTTGAATACCTTTGACTAGGGTGTTGACCAAATTTTATTTTTGTACCAACTTTTTACTTCTTCTTTTATTTATTTATTTATTATTATTATTATTATTATTCTGCTTGCGAAGGTTGGAGAGCACTTGCATTCATTAGAGAGAGATACATGGAGAAATGCAAATTTTTTTTTAAGGCCTACTAGCTGCCGCAATAAGGTTTTCCAATAGTAGGTCTACCTAGGCGCCTCAAAGGAGGTTTTCACCTAGGATATTTTATTTTACTCTTTTTTTCCAACCCAATGACTGCCTCATGGAGGTTTTCAATCAGTGAGCCAATCTCAAATGCCTCAAAATAGGTTTTCACCTGAGATTTTATTCATTCCCTTTTTTTCTTTTCTTTTTTCTTTTTTCACTTTCCTACTCTACTTGAAAAAACAAAGCCTTTTTCAAGTATAGGAATACTTCCAATGGAGCCATGTGCACATCAAGATGACATATAAAATCATGTGCACACTTGGAATACATGCTTTGACATGTACCAGAATATGAGAGATGAATTGCTTTGATTGGGATTGTTTCAAGTGTTGTTGGAGAAGAGCATGTTGCTGCAACTTAATGACTGTTTGGAACCATATGTCAATATAGTTGTGATGCGCCTGGTCCACTTGCTGAGTTGGATCACCTTGGATGTCCTCTTCTATTATGACATTAAAATATTCCTCTTTTTATTGATTGTTCTCTTGAACACATGGAGGAAATGTTGGTAAACATGAGGAAACTTTCTCAACATCTAATTCTGATGTCGGATCTTCATCAAGTGCAGCCCTTGATCTTTTGATCTCCTCATTTGGATCTTCTTCTTCTTGATGTTGTCCTTCAATGACATTAAGAAAATATTTTCTTTGCAATACCTTTCTTGAACTAAGATGCAGACCATTTAGATCAAGAGGATATGTTTGGTAGTGTTGTACCTCAGCATTGTAAGTGGGTTGAGATACTTCATGGTGTGGGTTTGGAAATGGTGGTACAGGTAGTTGAGTGGGGGTGGATATATGGGATGGATGTGGTTGTGGTTGTGGTGGAGGTGGATGGTAGGGATAGAATGGAGTTGGGTATGGAGGACATTGAGGGAAATATTGAGGATATTGTGGATTTTCACAATAAGGTCCTTTCTAACCATGGTTCCACGATTGGTTTTGGGGTTGAGATGGCCGAGGTTGCCAAAGAGGGAGTGTGTCCCAATTAGCTTGAGATGGATGTGAAAAAGCTTGAAATTGTGAAGTGGGCCCTTGCATCATATCAAGTTGACTAGGCTTCCAGGGTATCCTTGGAGCTACATAACATAGTTTCTTTGGTGATTGCCATGCTCCATGGATAAAAAAAATATCAACATATTCTTTTTGCTCATTTTGCATTCTTAACATTTCTACTTGTTCACTTAGATTGCTAAGAATTTTTGTTTTAAAGTTTTCAAGAAAATTTCCAAGTTCATCTTGCCTTACCAGTGTTGAGGTAGATTTACTTACTCTTTCCCTTCCTCTTGATATGTACTTGCATGTTTAAAAAATTTATTCAAATGACAATTGGTATACATCTCCTCCACTCATGATATTAAGGAGATCAATCCACTCATCCCTAATTTTTCTAAGTAAGAGGGTTTTTAGTGTGTCAAATCCTAAATGATGCAGTTTTTATCTCTTAACATTAAACATGAACCTATCTATGAGATCCTCAAGGCTCTCATCCTCTTTTTGATTCATTCTTAAAATTTCTTCATTAAGATCATGGTTTATATATTTTGCTAAGAATATCTTTTGCATATCATTCCATGATATTATTGAATTAGTACCTATACTCATGACCATTTAAGAGATTTATCCTTCAATGTTGCAGGAAAAAATCTCAATTTTTTGAGTGTGTGATAAGTAGCCATAAGATCTACAAAGTATCTCAAATTGAAAGAGAAATGTTTCCGGATCCTCTGTCCTCATACCATGGAATTTGGGAAGGAAAGATGGAGGGATGTTCTTCATATGTACACTGATGTCCATATCTTGAATGGGAAACCCAATAAGATCTTCTTCATTGTCATCATATCCATACATCTCTTCTACATTCAAAAGTGTATGGTGATGTGGTTCTTACTGCACCACATGGTCAAGTGGGGGGGTTGGTATTGGAGAATTATTTTTAAAAAATTTATGAGTATCCCTACTCCTATGAGGCGTGAAAATCATATTTTTTTGTATTTTCAATATTTCGGAAACAACATGAAAAATGAAAGCATAAAAGAATGTTAAATCAGAATCAAAGCATCTACTAGACACTTCCCCGACAATGGTGCCAAAAAGTGGTGAGCCCTGGAATTGCACCAAGAGTGCTGCAACTCCCAGGGGCTTCCCTAATTTACTTTATCAACCCGGGGTTCGCACAAAATTGGAGGTGACAGTGCTATATACACAGCAGATGCATTCTAATCATGTCATCCTCTTCCGCTCTATGAAAGGGTGCTACTTCTAGGGGTTCTCAGTGAAGTCTGTCACACTTCAATGAAACTAAAATAAATTGTAGAAAGGAAATGACAGAAAGGAAACTAAACTAAATTGATGAAAATAAATGATGGGAAAGGAAACTAATATACATGCAGAAAAGAAACTACTTTAAATCACACTTAACTTGGCCAATCGTCTAAACACACCCTACTTATCGTATGCTCTTTATACCATGCTTCTATCCATGCAGCTAAGTTATCCATGACTTAATTCTAATTGAAAAAGTGTTGATTGTAGTCCAAAGGGAAAGGGCTAAAGATGATAATGGAAGGCTTAACACATGAAATAAGAATCAAAGGAGTGAAAATGGTGTTTGGACTTTATTGAAGCACATAATACCCCAAATGAAAAGAGTAATGGAATAATTTCGATGGAGGGAAAAAAGTGCGATATGCGATGTACGATAGCGGTTTGGGAGGTGGATGCAATAAAAATATCGCAATCGGCATCGGGAGTGGGAAGTATTAACAGGAACCACATGAAAATGCGATTTGTGATTGCGATAAGTCTTAAAAGTAAAAAAAGGAAAAGGTTGCGAAATGCAATGTTTGACATGGAAAAGGAGGGTTGGTGGCAGAGTATGACAATGATATCGTAATTAGTGTTAGGAGAGGAATGTGTTACGAAAAACAAATGAAAATTGCGATTTGCGATTTTCGATGTGGTGGAGTACAAAGAATTATCGCAATCGAAGTTTGGAGTGGTAAGTGTTAATGGGAACTAAATGAAAAATTCATTTTGCGATTTGTGATGTGGCGGAGTACGGAGAATTATTGCAATCGACATTTGGAGCGGTAAGTGTTAACGGGAACCAAATGAAAAATGTGATTTGCGATTTGCGAAGTGGCAGAGTATGAAGAATTATCACAATTAGCCTTTGGAGCAGTAAGTGTTAACAGGAACCAAATGAAAAATGCAATTTGCGATTTGCGATGTGGTGGAGTACGAAGAATTATCGTAATCGGCGTTTGGAGCGGTAAGTGTTAACGAGGACAAAATGAAAAATGTGATTTGCGATTTGCAATGTGGTAGAGTACGGAGAATTATCGCAATTGGATTTTGGAGCGGTAAGTGTTAACGAAACGAAATAAAAAATGTGATTTGCGATTGTGGTAAGTCTTAAAGGAAAGAGGATCAGGGTCTAATGTTTTATGAGGTTTTTGATAATAAGCGGAAAAGGTAAGTTGTGAAAGGATATCACAAAAGAGCTGTAGAATGGAAAATAAATGGGAGAAGAGATCCTGCGAGGTGCGAAGTGTGATAAGTGGGAGTTTCGAGGAGAAAGGCAGAGGTCAAACTTTTAATACTATTTTTGAATAAAAAAGGTGCGACAACTGTTAAGGTGAGGAGAAGGAGGGAATAGAAGGCCCAACAGTAGTGCTCAGGTGTGAAAAAGGAGCTAGAAAATGAAGTAGGATGGCTTGATGAAATTTTTTGGGACTGTTGATACTTATTCCTGCAATCAAACCTGTTGATTCATGCATGAAAAAAAACAAAATGCGTGATAAAAACAGTGAAAAAAAAGCAATTTTTTGGCCTGTGGGGAGGTCAACCCTACTCGAAATCTATTGACAGAGATGAGAGGGGAATTCTTGACCAAAACTTTTGGATTTTTCCTCTACTCTATTACTCTCGTAAGCAAATGAAGAACTACAAAAACAAAGTGAAAGAAAAAAACTTAAACAACAATGAAACTATCAGAAGCAGAACTAACTAAATAACAAGAACAAAACTAGCTAAATGATATAAAGGAAAGAATGAAACATCATAGAAGATGAGGCACATGGATTGGGCCCTAACCCACGAGCCTCGCTCCTTGAAACTAGATCAATAAAACAACATCTGGCTACTCATTGCATTACAAAAATACAGCCTTATTACATCCCGAAGGTCTTAAACAACAAAAGCCTAATAGAATGGAAAATAATGGCATGGGATGGAATGGAATGAAAATGGAATGGAAATGGAATCCAAATGGAATGGAAATGGAATCGACCCTAGTTAGCTCTTGATCAACTTTATTTTATCCTCAAGGGAAGCTACCAACAACTCCCTAAAAAAATAGTGATTGAGTCCACTTTGACTCCAAGTAAACCATAGATTGAGTGCACTTCGTCTTCAGTTTTCTTGGTTGCCTTTGATAGTTAAGGAGGGTGGAAAACCCCCTTGAATATCTCCAATATTTCTCCATAATTTCTTGACATTGTGCTCATTTATTCTTTAATCTTGATCTTCCAGTGGTAGGGAGAAAGTCCCTAAATCATCTCCTTCTCCAAATCCGGATAATCTGCCCAATATTCTCATAATATTCTACAAAAATAACCAATATTAGGCACAAATATGCAATTACCTTGATATTTCCTAAGAACATATTAAATCATAAGGAAACATTATTAAGTGCAGAAGGAGATATTTAATATAACTTTTCATGTGCATAATGAAGGTAGATATGCCTAAGAAAGGTTAGATGGGCTTTAATTTATGTCTAATTTAGAGGCCCATCATTTGGCTAGCAAGGAACAAGGCTATTTTTAAATATCAGGGGTCTCCAATACAATCTATTTCTCTAGAGAGTGCAGCAATATATGCACAAATGTCAGATCCAAAATCTAAATCCAGTTCTAGGGTGATCTCCCCGGAGGTCATTAAAGGAGATATACGATGGGCATATTTCGATGGAGCGTCCAGTGCGTAAAACATCTGTGGGGCTGGAATTGCGATTCATTTAATCCCGAGCACTCAAAAGGAAGCCTCAATGGGGATTGGGAATAGAACCAACAACTATTCCGAACTCAAATCCATACAACTTCTACTTTGATGGTTGATTTAGATGGGTTGCCTCTCGGTTCAGATCTCCGGAGACTCTTTGAACATAGTAAAATGGTTCAACAAGGAGTTCATATGCCAAAACTATATTTTAAATCCTATTCTTGAAGAAATATGGATGTTTAAAATTCATTTTGCTTACATTTTTGTGTGTCACATTTACAGGGAACAGAACGATGTAGCAGACCTCCTTTTTAAGGAGGGTGTACAACAAAATTTGGGCAGCTGGAAAAAAAAGGATATTCGACCGGAGTCGGAGGAGCGGGATCGTGTCCCTTTCCCTTGACAGAAGGATTGCTCTCTTATGGTGTTGGGCTATGCTCTACATATTTGTTTATGTTTTTTGTAATATCTATTTTTATTTACATACTTTCTAAAACTAGAAAGAATTCACATATATTAGACATATACATTGCTATCCTATGTTCACATCTTTAAACAACTCTCTTTATTGGTCGGCTTCTATGCTCATGTTTGAGTTGTTTTCCTCATAAGAGGAGGCTCACGACTAGAAGGGTGGTGTTTATACATACAGTTTATGTTTCATGTGATGGCATCGAAAGAATAGGTGACCATCACCTGGGTTTTTGTTGAAATTTTTGGATAATGGCTAAATGTCAACGACTGTATGATCTAGTTATTTGAAGTCTCGAGTGGATTTCAAACATATGGAATGCTTAAATGCATGTAGACAACAAAATTTCTATTAACTAATATAACATTTTAATTTTTTCTATGGAAAAATTAGAAAATTTAAACTTATTATTAAAAAAATACCTTTCAAACAAAATCAAACAACAAAAAAGAAAATCAACCAAAAAATATATGTTTGAAAAATATCAATATATATACACATTTCTTAAATACACATGCCAAGAAATGAAAAGTTGATAGTTCACAGCCTGGTAGGAATTGATCGTTCACAACAACATGGTAAGACTTTCAAAATGATATTGCCTGTCAAATTTCTGCGATTGACTTTCAAAATGATATTTCTTACATTTTAGTTGTTTAAAATGTGTTTTGAGATTGTAAATTTTAATGCTTGAAAATGTACTTTGAATATATAAATTAATTTAGTATCTTAAATTCAAACTTAGCCATTATAAAAATCTCCTATGACTTCTTTTCAGAGTTTTAACGAAATATATTGCCCGTCAAAATGATATTTCCTGTCCAAATTGGTTAATCGACTCTATGAACATTTTCCAAAGTTTTAACGAAATATATTGCCCATCAAAATTGGTTAATTGACTCTATGAACATTTTCAGATTTTTGACAAAAGACGATGATGGTTTTCAAATTTTTTACTTTGATCGGCCAATCACCCCACATCGGCAACTTGCCCATCAAATTCCATCCCTGATTCACACGTAAGTTTCGACAAGTAAAAAAAATTTCTAAGTTATTTCCATGGGTTCCAATGAAGCCCTGAGTCCTCGAGATCCTTACTCATTGATTTTTTCAGTCTTTCAAATTTCTTGCTTTCAACAATTCTAGGAAATCTCTCAGTGTTTTCTTCCTGCAGCTTTGGTATTCTTGCTTCCTAATTGAAGTTCCTCCATGGAAACAAATATAATATCTCACATCTAGTTCCCATTTGAAAATCCTTGTTGATTATTGATTATGAATGTATGGATTTGCAGAAATAAGGATGATTCTTTCAATTTCTTACTTTATTGTCACAATAATAGGACTCACTAGCTAAATAGGACCCACTAGTTACATTGCAACCAATATTTATTGTCATGTTGGATTTCACATCTTGTTTACTAGTGAAATGACTTGTTCAAAAAAGAGTGAAGAAGTGTCCCTTATTCATAATTGTTAGGCATCACCATATGTATTTCATCTCAAAATGGAAAATTGACATTTGTCTTAGAAAAACACAAAACTTATTTCGAGTAAATAATTTCTCATATTTGATTGGAGATAGTTTGTTTGATAGTTTACAACTTCTACATTATAAGTGTATTTTACATACACTTTAGTAGAATTAATAAAAGGAATACTTGAGTATTTTATAAAATGGCTATAAGAACAAGATAGAGAAACAATTGTCTTATCAACATGAACTCCATGAAGAGTCATTGATATAAATGCACAACATTAGCAATTTCCAAGTGTATTTAGAAAAAAATGTCTAGATTAGTGTCAATTAATATACCACTAGAATCTAACGCACTACGAGGAGACATTTTTTATATACATTGGTTATCAAATTGGTTGAAAATTCCAGTTAGAGTTTGATCCAAAACAAAATGAAAAATTATTTGCACTTTAATTCAACCATCACAACAATTACTAATGACATATTATTTCATGATGAGGATTCTATAAATCGTCACTTTAAGCCATTGCTTGGCAAAAGAGACCTTATCATGGATTTTTCCTTTCGACAACAAATCCACACCTCATATGAACAAATCGACTTGTCCATTATTGAAGACAAAACATTATGGCTATGACCAACATTTCTAGAGTGCTCATGTTCAATAGTATTTATGACCATGAGAGTGCATTTGAAACAATTTTTTATCTTCTAGACAATGAATATAGTATCCCATGTCTTTGACTTATTATTGCACAAACATTTTGCAATTCAGTGGTTCAAAATAATCCATTTGCAATTGGGTGTATAAGAAAACATATCTACTTCAGTTGTATAGGAAAATACAAAACAATAACAACTTGACAAAAATACATAAAAAAATTGGCATTTACCTATAAAAAAGCGAATATTGATGGTCACCTACTTGTCTTTGTTTGGATAAGAAAAATGATACAGATTCCTCATTTCATCTCTAGTTACAATATCCATATTAATGAAAATATGTAACTTAGAAACAATGCTTAGAAATTTGAACATCATGCGATTTGAAAAAATTCTAGGTTCCTGTCTACTATGAACCATTACAACAAATATGCAAAATTGGAAATCAAAACTACCATCCAAGCGATGTAATATATCATAGAGCTAAACTAGATAGGCAAAAAACATGTATTGGAAAAAATTCGATACAACTGAAACAAAAACATCTCATGCTCCAATATCATAGAGATAAAATAAATAGGTCAAAAACATGGCATATTGTAAATAAAATTGATACAACTAAAACAAAAAGATCTCATGCTCCAACTTACATCAATATCGAGGATAGAAAATTGAGGACAATGCCATGTTTCAAGCATTGTGGTCCTTGAAAAAAAATACTAAAAATAACCCCCAAGCAATAGGTGAACTTGTTGCAAGATGATTAAAACTATCTTGTGGCCTAAACAAGCACAATAAAAGTTTATCTTTGCATTTTTTTAAAGACATTATTTGAAGAAAGTTGAAAACACAGAAAATAAGACTCGTGTATAACACAACAACAATCAAACAACAAATAGTTCTAGAAGATTTAGAGCATGCTCATGAAACGGTGTTTCGTTCACTTGGACACTTGAAAATCATATTAGAATCAAATCACAAAGAAAAATTGAAAGATGTAATTTTCTTACTACTATTATTGAAAAAAATTCTAGTTGTAGACTACTATTAATTTTAAAAATGGGTCATGATCTTGGAAATAAAATTGATACAACACAAACAAAAACATCTCATGATGTAGTTGACATCAATACTGAGGATAGTGCCATGTTTCAATCAATGTGGTTCTTGAAAAACAATATTGCAAAGAATCCCCAAGCAATAGGTGAACTTGTTGCAGTTTGATTCAAACCATCTTGTGGCTTAAACAAGCAGAATAAAAGTTGATCTTTACATCTACTTAAAGTCAATATTTGAAGAAACTTAAAAACACATAAAATAAAGCTTGCATATAACACAACAACAATGAAACAACAAGTAGTGCTAGAATATTTAGAGCACGACACATCCATAGCAACAACAAATAAAATAAAAGCTTATAGAAAATATGATTTGTTGAATCTATCAAAGACCGAGGAAGGAATAAAGAAAATGTGATTCATTGAGTCAATCAAGATCAAGGAAGAAATCAATAGAGTTATCAAAGTTTGAACAAAAACATCGAACATAGATAAACGAAACACCTACCTTTGATTTTTCAATACGTGAAAGAGTTTTCTTTAATAGAATTTTTTTATTTTTTATTTTATTTATTTTTTATTTTTTATTTTTATTTTTATTTATTTATTTTATTTTATTTTTATTTTATTTTTATTTTTTTTTAATTTTTTTCCAGGTGAAACAAGTAAACCAAACAATGCATGCACAAAACATTAGAAAAATACTAAATAATTTCATTAAGAATGACAAAACTAGTATTGAATATGGAAAAAATAACAATCCCTACATTTGTAAGCTTTGAAAAAAGAATTTGAAGATGACACAATTCCTAAATATGCAGTTCCATAACAAATAAGAAGAAATAAAGGCACTAGAGCACTCACACAACTTACTAAACTAGAGGAAAAACTAGTGTGATTAATGTTTCCCTTCCTCCAAGTAAAGGAAATGGGTCATCGACATAAAAAATGCAACTATGTTTAACCCCAGGAATAATAAATGATAATATTCACATATCTAGAATTGAATTTTCTCTGCCTCGAAAAATGAAAGAGACTAAAACAGTGGAAGTTGTGATAAAAAATAATTTGAGATTCAAAAGCGCCTATGCATTTGGTTGGGTTCGACTTCACATAATCATGAATGTGTTAAAACAATTGTGCAAAAGAATGCTTTATAAGCTAGAAAACGCTACCATAAATGAAAATTGGAAACAAGCATTTCTAGAAAACCAAGAAACATATGCAAGTTCAGGTGAAGATGAAAATAGCGAAAATGATAACCAAGATATTCATGAACTATCCACAGAAACATTGGTTCATGGATTCATTGATGCACATACTATCCATGATCGTGTAAATAAACAAATTAATATTGCACCTGTTGCAGGATACATGCCATGAGGGATTTTCAAAGATAAGTACTCAGAAGAGATGAGTTTCCCGTCACTTTTCTATGGTAACAAACGACCAAGTGATATGTTACAAAAATTTACATATCAAAAGATTTTTTAATGGGAAGTTGATCCAAATTTATGCAGGAACACAATAGAATACACATATAACCATAAATTCAAAGATGCAGCGGAAATAACACTTCATTTCATTAATATCAAAGGACTGAAATTTGCTTACAGACAGAATGGAAATAAAACTAGCTAGGGCGCTGGTAGCTATCTCTGAGAAGAGATGTGGTGGCTACAGGCCTCTGAACTGAGTTACAATGAGGCTCGAGGGCCTATTTATTATTGAGAAACAATGGATAACCCTCAACATCCCAAAAACCATAACCCTAGGAGATGAAGCGCCAAAACTATGGGCCCCGTTTGGGTAAATTGGTGTTTCAACTTCCCAGGGGCGTAACTTTGGCATACGATCTCCGTTTGACGCGTGCCATACCTCGTTAGAAAGATCTATCTGAGGACTACAAATTTGGAATGGGCAACATTGGTCCATCAACCCATGTTGCCCTCCGTTTTCCCAAAAAAATGTCGTTTAGGGCATAGCTTAGTCGAAAGTAGTGAAAAGACCCCAATGGGTGAGGCCCCCCCAGGACTTGGAGATAGGAAGGTGGCCACCAATATCCACCTGGATCATTCCTCCCCCCATAGGAATCAAAGGTCCCCATCGCATTTATTTCCTTCATTAGATGAGGAAAATTTTGCTGAACTTGGTCCCTAGTGAACCACTTGCCTTGGTGCAGGAGTTGGCCAGCTTTGACAACCCGATACAGTTGGATCTTCTGTTGGCGAGTTTTCTTGATTTTCATGTACATGATACAATCTGTGGCGGTCCATTCCATGCAGTCTGGGTTTAACTCTGTTGGTGTGAGTTGTTCAACAATGTCAGAGGTCTCTAGTAGAGGTGGGATGTAGGGCCGAAGGCAGTCCACATTGAATACTGGGTGAAGACACTAGAAATATTGGCCCAATTTCCGATGGCCACTTCGTCGCTATTCTGACACATAGTCATCGCAAGAGAAACAGTTTGAGGCCAGACAAAACATGGTTAGCCATTCCGTCACAATTTCTATGCTTTGCCAAAGTGTCGCAATACCGACACCTTTTCCGACGTTTTGCAAAGTGTCACTATTCTGACGTTTTATAAGTGTCGGTCTTCCGACAAACCAAAACTGTCGGTCTTCTGACGATCACCAACTGTCGGTCTTTCGACACTTTTCATGTTTTCAAAAAAACGTCGCAATTCCGACATTATGGCTTCCAACATTTAATTTCGACGTTTTACAAACCGTCGCAATTCCGACATTATGGCTTCCAACATTTAATTTCGACGTTTTACAAACCGTCGCAATTTCGACGAAAGATCATCCGACGTTTAGAACATCGTTTGTCCGATGCTTATGTAATGTTGCTTTACCGACGAAAAAGTTAAAAATATTTAAAAAAAAGCGTCGCTCTTCCGACGATCGAGGCATCAGTCTTCCGACGAAAATGTCAAAATATTAAAAAAAATAACGTCGCTCTTCCGACGATAGAGGCATCGGTCTTCTGACGAAAATGTCAAAATATTAAAAAAAATAGCGTCGCTCTTTCGACGTCTAAGGCATTGGTCTTTCGACGGCACATTACAAAAATTTTAAAAAAAATCACAGTAGGTAAAAACCTACGGTAAATATAATGACACGTGCAACAACTAGTATTGTGGGATGGTGTCGATCCGAAAAACTTCTTCAAACACGAATTTGAGAAACTACCGTATATTTTATATGTATCGATCGAGTATCTATGTGTTCGAAATATCGTTATTGAAGCTGGTGTTACATTTGCTTCTGTTACCGACCTATGTCTTGTGAGTGTGGTTAGTTGGTAATGTGAGTGGGGCTTAATCCAATGACTTCAGCTTAATCCAATGAATTCAGGACAATACACCACCATAATAGAGCCAACGCCTTTGGGCCAATACATGACTCGAGCTTATAGGCAAATGAGTTCAAGCCAGTACATGACCAGAGCTTCCGATTCAAAGCCTTTGATCCAATGCACAACCATATTAAAGCCAACGCCTTTGACCCAAATCATAATAGAAATTATGATCCAATTCATAACAGAGCTCGGAAAACTATACCAGATCTTACATCTTCAAGCCAATATACAACCATAATAGAGATTATGAGCCAATGCCTTCAGGACAAATCACAACAGGGTTTACGGGCCAACACATTCAGTCCAAATCATAAAAATACTTACCAAACAATGCCTTTAGGCTACAGGTATATTTATTTTCACACCCAATTTAATTCCACCAAATGTTCAACAATGAAAACGGATGTATAGAGCAGCAGCAACTGTAGCTTCTACAATCGGGTTAGTAGCTTCGACCCTTTCTGCAGCCCTCATTTTAGATTCTCTTATTTGTTCAGCAATGAAAACGATGTCTGCAATCCAAGTTATCTGCAATCGTAAATGTTACAGGGTTTAAGGCTGTAAATTGTTGGGTTATTTTTTTTATGGTTTAGTTTATAAGTCCAAGCATTATGAAAACATCCATTGTTCAAAGATTACATTGGCTAAAGACAACTTTATTGTTTTTTTGGATGTATGTAGGAGGCAGAGCTCTCATATACAGGTACCTTGATCTGATCAAGTCTTAGTATCTGATCCAGTCCTAGTGGTAGTGGAGTTACTGATCTTAGTTAGATTGGAATTACACCTTGCAATTTGATAAGAGTTTGTATTGCCTGATGAACAAAATGCAACTTTAATTGCAACCAAAAAAAGGTAATCCTCTTGCAAAGTCCATAAAGGTGGTAGTTCTATATGACCAGGATTCACTTGAACAAACATGTCTGCCATTACATTTTTAGTCTGCTCTGCTAGTCAGAGCTGGGGCAAGGATGAAATGCATGCTCAAGAGTTCAACTTTCAGGGAAAAAACTTGAGAAATTTAAAGAAATTGCACCTAAAATTCTCAGTAACACCTACCTTCATTGGCAATGGCACTTATGGTACATATAAACAGTAGTAAAAATGAATAGATGAGAAATAAAGGAAGAAAAACTGGACTCAATGCCTGGCTTGGACCTGCAAGATGAGAAATAAAGGCAAGTTGACAGGCCATCTCACATAGACTTGTTAGGACAATGCAATTTTATGGCAAACAGTAGCGCAAGCCACACATCTCAAAACATAACCCACACAATGCAACATAGCAAGCGAGAATGCTCGTCTTGTACAAGGGTAACCCAATAATCACTAGAATTTTATATCGATATGTAATAAGTTGTGATGGCTTGGCATTGATGAGAAAAATGGGAAAGACGTTAAAAATAATAAAATAAAGATAGGAATATGGAAAGGAGGGATGGATAACTTAAAGGCCATAGAGTATGATGAAAATACACGATACAATTTTGACAACAAGAGTCAACGATGATACACTAAAACCACCCAATAAAAAAAACACTGCAAGCTGTACCTATAAAAGAAACATTATAATAACAAAAAATTATGTATCTAGTACCAACAATTTTGACAGCAAGAGGCAACAATGATACACTAAAACCACCCAATAAAAAAAACATTGCAAGCTGTACCTATAAAAGAAACATTATAATAACAAAAAATTGCGTATCTGGTGTTTCAGCGCTCAAATGCCTTGGGTAGGTAGAGAGCAAAACTCAAGGCAACATCAAACCAAGCTCAGCCTCGTAGCTAGCCCTACGAGGACAGGAGAGGGCTCTCTCCAGTCAATCTCGATAAAATGAGCAATAGGGTGTGAGATGACTTAAAATGGGAACTGATTTTAGGCTAGTAAATAGATATGGATGAGATTTTTAATAAATGACGGGGTTTTTTGGACTGTATGGGATCAAGAACAGCATGAGCAAAGATCTAATCAAAGGCGCAGATTATTCCATAAGGCGAGATAGGTATGAGGTTTTAGCAATCAATTTTGAAATAATATGGGATGAAAAGACTATTTAAAGAGCTGAAAAGGGCATTAATCAATGAGTCCTTTACAGACAGAAGAAAATTACACAAATACTGAAACGCTCTTTCGAGGCAGAGAAAATAAATTGGGTTCTACCTCCCTTACTATAAAGCATTCAGTTGGAAATGATAATGAATGAAACTATGAAACATTACAAAGACATATGAAACAGAAGAAAAACATATGCTAAACTTTCACACCACAAGAATCTTACAAATCAGAGCTGCGCCATTTAATTATTTCTCTGTCAAACAACTGTACAATAAAACTCTGTATTTCTCCTCCACCAGCTTTTAGAACTCTCTCTCTAACCTTTTACAAATGATTTTCAATACATTAAATAAACTATGCTAGAAGAAAACAAATCGATCAAAATTAGGGAGCTGTTTAACACCATTAACCAATAAGAGTCAACCATCTATTTCTGAAGCTGCGTTCCCCTTGAATTTCTGTGATTGGCTAATTAAAAGGCAAAAACTGGAGCGCAGATCCCATAAAATCATGATTGAGGGCCAAAAATAGGCTTCATTCCTACATATTCTGCGTTCTAATTTTGGCTTTCAGTTTTTGGCTTTTCACCTTCCCTGTGCCGTTTGAATGAAAGCTATTTTAATAAAAATAATTTTGAATTCTGCCTTTAATGAAAGGAAACTGAATCCAAATTCTCCTTTAATGTCAGGGAATTTAGCCAACATCAGGAATAATATCCTTTCTACAAGATCCAGATAGGCTTCTCGTGTATAACGTCGTTGCATCTTTTCAAGAGCCGCTGTACTCCCACTCTGTGTTGGTAAATGAATGCCTTTATAGAATACCATCTAGAAATGAATGACTACATTAAAGAATGAACAATAAGACACCCAACTAAGTAGTCCAGTCAAACAACCTTAATCCAATAATGAACCAATAGTAGAAATTCATGCATCTCTACAAGCCCACAGATAAATTTATAAGGCACTAATACATTTATGAAGACAAAATTGACTGCAATGCCATTTGCTGCTGAGGTTGCAAGGAAGACCATGTAGTAGCAAGAGCTGATGGGGAAAGCGTTTGTTGCAACTGTCGCAAGAGATTAACCATCCGTGCAATAGTCTGCTCCGTTGCAAGGTCTTCGCCAGCACATAAAACCTCTTTTATAGGCAAGCAACTTAGCCATGCCGGAACCACATGTGGTGCATCTATGCTGTCGCGATGAAATTGGCAGATTTTTCCTAACGCATAAATTGCATTATCAGTGGACATAACATTATCAGATTCTCGTGCATTTGGTTGACTTATGACAAAATTCAGTCTCGAAAGTGCCTCACCAACAAGAGTTTTGAATTTAGATCCACCAAATTTAGCACATACACCAATACCATAAACGGCAGCCTACCGCACATCTGCATTAGAATCATTGCAAGCCTCCAGTAAGAAAGGTAGAAATGTGTCATAATATTTGACAGCAGCTGCTTGACATTGGTTTGACCCCGTCCATGGGCCAGTCCCTTCTCAACAGCCAATTTTGCAGATTGCAAAAGCTCCGGCATTGCTGAAACAACAGCCTTTCGAACTTCTTCATGGAAGTAAAATTTCAAAAGAGGAACTAGTGTAGGTGAAACCTGATCAATCCATGGAAAGAAGCCCTCCTTTAACTCATCAGCATAGCAGCATAGCACATTGCAAGCTGTAGCCTTCTCCTCCAAAACACTTGTCTTGATACCAATTTTTTTATTATCCCCGAGCATAATTGTCTCCACGCTTTCATCATCTGAATCATCAAATGTCATTATCTGAGTCTGCAGAAGTGATCATCACATCTGGCTCAGGTATTTGTTGAAAAACCGCAAGAGCTGCATCAATTTGTCCATTTTGGGCATATGCTGTAATCATTGCATTCCGTGATACGACATCGGGCATAGACATTTGCTGAAAGAGTTCAAGAGCCTTATCAAGATGCCCATTCTGAGCGTACCCTGCAATCATTGAATTCCAACAAACCACATCTCGTTGATGCATTTTTTCAAACACATTGTGTGCCTTCTCTGTACACCCGCATTTGGCATACATATATACGAGACCACTTTGCACAAAGACATCCGATTGAAACCCATTTCTAATTATAGATTTATGTACCTCAATCCCATGTTGCAGAGCTGACATAATAACTAACCCTCTATATGGATCGGAATTGTATGTAGGTCCAGATGCTGAAGTCAAAACTGGGTACGACCGTTCAGTTCCATCAAATTTATCATAGCCTTGATATATCCTTGCCGCTGATACCACGAAGGTATCACAGTGTGCTGCATCTTGACGAGATACTCATCTTCCCTGAAAATTCTTTCGAGGAGTCGAAGACTTGAACCACTAGTTGAGATTGAAAATTAAGGGTAAAGTGGAAGCACAACAAGCTTAGTAATTCCGTCATTCTTAATCTGCTTAACAGCCTCTTCAGTAAATGGATGCCAGTATCGCATTCCAACATGCACTTTGGCAGGTACTTTTTTATGTTGAAGAGCCTTCCTTAATGAGTCAGCCTGTTCATCTGTTATCCTTCGGAGAGGTGAACCACCATCAATCGCAGCATATCCTTCCCTGCTCTTCGGAGCCCTGAGCACAGAAATGAATTGTGCCAAAGGCATTTGAAGAAAATGAAATAATCTAGGTAGACGAATAATATCCGGGTCTGCAAATAGGTTGAACAAGAAAGGTTGCACATCCCGGAGTGTCTCTGGTTCCCCAAGATTTAATAATAATACTCCCACCTTGCCCCGATCATCAAGTGATTCATCAGACACCTTTATATTTTCTTCCGTTATGAATGTCCTCAAGGAGCAAGAAATTTGGCTTAAGGGACCTATCCTCTCGATTACTGAAGGTAAATTTACCTGTGTCCACTGAGAATGAATACCATGAGAATCATATTTAGCACAGTTCCATACACAGCAAGTTTTATTTGTAATCCTTCTGCTGATGGATGAATATTTTAGAGTAAGTCCTTTCTTTTCTGCTGCAGCTTGTAGCCAAGAATATGCCCTGTTTGTAGGGGATAATTGGCAAGTAGAGTCGGAAGATTTAAACTCCACTATCCCACATTCAATTACTCCCCTTGTGCTAGCTTGAAGAGACGATGATACCCTTTCCCTGTGAATTCGGGGCTCTGGTTGAGCAACTTCTCCTTGGTTTCTAAAGAAAAAGAGTTTTCTTTGTTGTCTTTTGCAAGGATGGTGGCCTGTCCTGGCTCGGCAATTTTTCACATTAATACAAACTCTGCTTTCCTTTTTTGATTTTCTAACTTGAATGATGGCTTTTCTTTGTCTGCCTGCAGGGATGGTGGCATTGCTAAAAACGAAACAGGGCTACCATTGTAGAATTTAAAACATTTCGACATGTTACATATTCTAAAAAACACATTTGATGATTTCTTCTTCAAAACAGGGTTTTGAAGAAGAATCAATCTCACATTATTGGCGATAACCATCTTGAAATAGAAACTCACTGAACCTTTCTCTAGCCTGCAGGCATCATTCGACATGTTTGAAGACCAAATATAAGACCTTGACTCTGAAATGACTCTTTTCTAGACCACAGTAACATCAATGACTGCAAATGACGAGAAATGAACTTTGGAGAATTTGATTCTGACAAAGGAATGTAAGACTGAGTCTAACATCTAGTACCAACAACTTGCAAGCCAGTACTAGCAGGAACTTGTGATTTGGCAAGGGCTAAGATATCCAGAAACTGACATACAGTGGTTCCACTCCATGGGGTGTGCCCAAATTTCAAGCCTCATATCACAACAAACCAATATTAATCATTCAAACATGTGCAGACCTGAGGCCTCCAAGGAGGAAACACATTCTTAACAATAGGCCTGTCTAGTAAAATTAGTGTTCCTAAATTGATATCATAAATTTTCAACCAGGGCTAGTAAACTGTTAAAGTGAAGTGCACCATATGTGCGTAGGTATCTTCTTCCTACTTCATTGTGGTTAGTGTTTTTCTAGTGTTTTTAGTTTTGTGTTTTTATGCTAAAGGGAAAAGAACTAAATTGCTATCAAAGAGAAGTACTGATCATACTAAAACAAAATAAAATCTACTCTAAACTATGAATGGTACCAAGAACAGAAAATGATAATCCACAGATTGTAAAGCTAATAAGAAAAGTAACTCATAACATTAAACTTAGTCCAATTCATTTCATTAGAGGTATGTTGGAACAATCTGAGAAAAGGATTAGTTTAATGTAATGAGGTTCTGTTTAGTAAACACAACTTAAAACATCACAGAGAAAATCTTATTCGTTGTTAGAAATTTGTTGGAACATTTTGAGAAAATATTATCTGTAATGTAGTAAGGAACCCTATGCTAAAATAACTTATGACACTAGAATTAACTCATTCTGCAACTCAAAATGTTACTATTAAGCCTCATTCAAAGGTTAGAGATTTCTTGGAACAACTTGGGAAAAAGGTTGTTTGTAAAATTATGAGAATATTTTACATAATTGCAGAACAGTCAAGAACTCACAATGATATAACTAATTCTTATTCATATGATAATGATGCATTAGAAGAAGTTGAGAACAAGAGCAGCTTATAAAATAATGATGGTATTTTAAATCTACTTAACAGGACTAAAATGCAATTAACTAATAGAACTGAAATGCAATGAACAAAACTGAACTAAAATGTAATTAACTCCAAAGTACTACAGCTATATCTCATTCACGTATTAGTGATATATTGGAATAGCTCATGAGAACAATATTGACTGTAATATTCGATGTAATTAAATGACATATAGCATGATGCAAGAGGATAAACTCAGAAAACTGCCTAAGTTAAGAACAAAATAGAGTTAAAGGTCACTTATCTAGAAAATATGCACAAAGCATTTCAAACAGTAGGGGCCCTCTACCATCAGATTGGCACACGAATGCTTAACTCCTTAAAGTTGCTTCAGATCATGCATCAAAGTTATACTTCTTTTATTAGAAGAAAAATGCTCAGAAACAGAGTATCACAGTCTTTGCGAACTAACAACAAAACATCAACTAACTGTTTCTCGGTTCACCGAGTTATTTTTATAAGCAAATACATAACTGTCATTGAGTAGAAATAGGAATAGGTGTCTTTTATAATCAAAATCGAACTAGAACTCCTATTGAGGACTCATATTTTGCTGAAGACACCTGCAAAGTCCTTATCCTTGTAGAAGTCTGCTTCTTGGTTTTGGCTTTGTCCACGTGCATAACCTCTTTCAGATTTTTTCTCAGCCTTCGTGGAGGACAAGGAATGATGTAGGAGAGTTCTGGAATTTAACCATATGCATATTTCCCTCAAATGACACCTGTAACCTATGTAAACATAAATATGGCTACGGAATATGCGACTAGCTACAGAATGACTGCATTCTGTAGCTAAGTCTGCTCAAAAATCACTATGACAACAAAACCACAAAAGTATAATAAGTCAGTCATTGCATGCATTCTTAAAGTGATTTTAATCATTCCTATTGATCTTTTAAGCCTATAGCTAATAAAGGACAAATGGAATGAAGTGAAATTTGGTGAAAGGAAAGGACATCTTTAGGGCTCAACATACCCCCACTGCAAAACTTTTGCATGTCCTCATGCAATCAATCCATGTATTCTGAAACTTCAGCCAGGACATCTAGCTTCCTTTTTCTGCTTTGCTTGGTGTTCAATGGCATCCTAGGCTTCCTTATGACCAATTTGAACCTCAGATTTATAAGTGCTCTGTTCAATTTCTTGTTTTTCTTCTTCAGCTTCTCACTAGCCTTGTACAATTTTTCCATTTGCAGAGAGAGAGTTGTGTTCATGTCACTTTTCAGTTTGAATTGTTCCCTTAAAATTTCATTTTCATTTTTTATATGCCTATTGAGTACTTCCAATTCATATTTGTCTCTTTTCAGTACTTCAATTGAAGATTCTTGTGGGCTAGGAGTTCTTTCTCTATTTTCTGAGGCTCTTTTTTCTAATGATTCAACATAATTATAGATTTGTTGTTGGGCTGGATCTACCTTCGGAGTTCCTCTATCAGGATCTTCTTCGTACTGGTACTCAGGAGATCTGTTAGTTGGTGTCTCTTCATCTTCAATATCTATGATTCCTGTTTGCTTAACTCCTGTCTTCTTCAATATGCCTTTAAGCCTATGACTTCTTCTCAGTTTAGATGGTCCCTCACCTCTCTCCTTAGCATCCTTTCTTATTATCTTTTCCTTTTTGAGCTGTTTCTTGATTTTGGCCAATTTTTTAGAGATAATCTCCTTACTGTCTTCTTGTATTGATTTATCAGTTTTAATTTCAACAGATTTGGCATCTTTTCCCCTCCTACTTCTTCTTACAAGTTTTCCTTCAGACATAGTTTCTTTAGGTTCTTCAAAATGATTTCTCAAGAGGAACTCATCCCAACTGTCTCCTACCTTTTTCAAATGATGCTCAATTAGAATTTTAACTAGGCCATGATGATATAAGGTGGTTTCTAAGAACTGAACCCTTTTTTGGACATTAGAAGCCATCCTCTTTAGGCTATTAAGTAAGAAAAAGGGTAAATTTATCTCTTCATCTAGGAAATTCATCATAAGTCGAATGTGATAAACATATCGGGTGCCAAACCTCCCCTCACAAGTTATAAAATTTTGTAGAATTAGCAACATATTTCGCCATTTATTTTTCAAGGATGAACCAGGAATGCCTTTCTTGAAAACTGAAATATCCATACATGGTGTTTTTAGCATCTGTCTCTGGGCTTCATTGTGAAATTATTTGTTTTTAAACCATCGTTCACCTTGCCTTGGAAACTCTGTTGCTTATGCTATGAAGGTTTCTGTGATAATGAACTTGACATCACCTATTTCAACCTCTGACCCGTTGAATGACCGGGAAAATGACTTGGTGACCTCCTTGTGAAATCCATTGAACTTCTCCAAAAACTTTAGCCATCCAACCTGCTGTAATATCTCTTTAATCTGTGGGTAACCTTCTAGATATTTGGTTCCGACTGGCTTGGACCTTACAATAATTCCCATGGCTTATTTTCCTTAACTTCAATTTACTGCTCTGTTACTGCTCTCCTATTTGAGGTAAAATGGCTGTAGAGGGTTGTCTCACCCTAAATATGACTTCTCTGTTTCTGCAGATAGGAATTGGCAACGGAAAAATGACATGAAGTGGATATGGGATGAGTGAAATACGGTGAGGGTAAATCATACGAATGATTGAGTTTGAGAGTTTTCATGGAGTAAAAGACCGCGGAGAAATCTCATGAGGATTTCAAAATCATCAATGAATATTTTGGGTTAGTGACGTGACCTAATAGGTCACTTCAAGTACTGACCGTTAAATTTTAATAAATGATGATTTGATATGGAGCGGAATGGAAGGGATTTGTTCAAGGATTTTATGATAGGCTTGATCAATACGAATAATCAAAATAATTTTATGAAACATACATATGACTTAACCATACTATATCTTTCATAATCTGCTATCATAATAATTTCACACAATTTTACCTTAGCCCTTCTTTTTATTTTTGCTGTTTTAATATGTTGTCTTTCCTTTAAAAATTATTGATCTTTCAGTCTTCATAATCCTTTTGATTTTGCTTGTTGAAGTAGATTTGCAGGATCAATTTGCTGTTGAACAAGTGGTTGCTGAATGATTGGCTGCAGAATATCTGGCTGCAGAATGTACCTGTAAAAGCTTTGAGACATGGAATGAAATGATTTGAAATATGGATGGAATGAAGTATGAAATTAAATAAAATGGATTATGAAATATAGTGGAATGAAGCATGAATGAAGTGAAATATGATGGAATGAAATGGATCATAAATGTGGAGTGGAATGAAATATGAAAAGTGAGCCTGCACTTATGATTTTATGATACTTGTTTGCAGGAAAAGAACAATTTTGAAAAGCTAAAGTGTCAGAAGGATTCTGATTTTCACCTTATCTTTTCTTTATAAACATGCTAATCAATGATTAGTTTTCACATGTTTATACTTTATTTTATTTTTTTTAATTTTTTTTAGCATCTGATTTCAGAAAATACAATTAAGTTGATGAAGAAGAAGGATTCTTCTCCATTAACTTCACATCACTGTTCTCTTTGAATCTCTTGAGAAATTCTTCTCTTGAAAGTGGCTTATGATACAGTTTCAATCTATGACCATTTACAAGAAAAGTCACCTTATCTTCATCTATTGTCTTGATTTTTATTGCTCCATTTTCAAAAATTTTCACAATTTCATATTGCCCAAGCCAATGTGTTTGGAATTTACCTTGAAAATATTTGAACTTTGAATCAAACAAGAGGGCCCAGTCACCTTCTTTGAATTTCTTTTCCTTAATGTACTTATCATGCCATCTAGTCCTTTTCTGTTGGAATATATTTGTTCTCTGGACTGCGTCCTGTCTGATCTCATCCAATTCATTAATCTGCTCCAATCTGTGCTTTTGTGCTTCTGTTAGATCAAGTCCTAGATGGACTGCCATTTTAAAAGTTTGAATCTGAAACTCTATGGGAAACAAGACTTGTTTTCCATAAACAAGTTCATAAGGGGTATGACCTGTTGTGCTTCTCCATGTAGTTCTATAGGCCCACAAGGCTTCAGGAAGTCTGTCTGCCCAATCTCTTCTATGTAAATGAACAGTCTTTGTTAGGATCCCTTCAATGACCTTATTAGTAGATTCCACTTGGCCATTTTCTTGTGGATGATAGGGAGTAGATTTTCTGTGTCTGATTTTGTACCTTTCCACCATTTGTTCCACTAGCCTTGATGTGAATTGAGCTCCTTGATCTGTAACAATTTTTCTTGGGACACCAAAATGAGTAACAATATCCTAAAAAAGAAAATTAATTACTGATGCTTCAGTAGCAGAAATTAGTGGCTTGGCCTCTACCCATTTGGTAACATAATTAGTGCAAAATAATATATATTTATTTTTTCTTGATGGAGGACTAATAGGTCCTACAAAATCTAAAGCCCATTTCTTAAAAGGTTCAATATGTACCTGAGGCTGCAATGGCATCTCACCTGAAGGAGAAGGTTTCCCTACCCTTTGGTAGCTGTCACACCTTTTAACATACTCTTTAGCATCTTTAAAAAGGGATGGCCAATAGTATCCTAAATGAAGGATCTTATAAGCTGTCCTTTTATCAACAAAGTTTCCACCACAAGGGTCATCATGACATGCCTTGAGGATATCAAGCATCTCATCTTCTCGAACACATCTCCTAATGATAAAGTCTGGACCTGTTTTGTATAACTCATTAGCAACCCATGAATATTTTGCACTATCATAAATGATCTTTCTTTTGTCTCTTGCATTCATTATTGAAGGAAATTTCCTTGAAAATAGATAACTAGCAATGTCAACAAACCAAGGAGTTTGAGTAGAAATTGCAAAAATATATTCATCAGGGAATTGATCTTCAACTGGAGTATTGTCTTTAATGTTTTGGAGTCTAGATAGGAAATCAGCTACTGTATTTTTTTTCCCAGGCCTATCTAGAATGGTGATGTTGAATTCCTGTAAAAGCAATAACCATCTTATGAATTTGTCATTAGTAATTGATTTGTTCATTAGATATTTAATTGAAAAGTGATATGTGTGAACAAAAGTTTCATAGCTTGTTATATAGTGTCTGAATTTATTTATGGCATGAACAACAGCTAAGAACTCTTTTTCAGTTACAGTATAATTTAACTCCGAAGGGGTCAAATTTTTACTTGTATAGTAGATGGCATAAGGAATCAGGTCTTTTTGTCCCAATACAACTCCTAAAGCTGTATCTGAGGCATCTGTTGAAATATGAAAAGGTAATTTCCAGTTAGGTCCCCTTAAAATAGGTGCTTCAGAGATTTTTGTTTTCAGGGTCTCAAAGGCTAACTGGAAATCAGGATTCCACTTGAATTCATAGTCCTTGGTGAGTAATTTTAAAAGTGGAGATGCTATCTTGGTGAAGTTTTCTATAAATCTTCTATAATACCCTGTAAATCCTAGAAAACTCCTAACATATTTTTGACAACTTGGAATAGATAAGTTAGAGATGACTTCAAATTTTGACTCATCAACTCTAATCCCATTCCCTGAAATGTGATGCCCCAAAACAATCCCTTCAGTAAAAATTATAAAACACTTCTCATGGCTTAGTGAAAGATTTGCTTCTTTACATCTCTTTAAAACTTTTTCCAAGTTTGCTAAGGCTTCTTCAAATGTGTTTCCATAGACTGTGAAATCATCCATATATACCTCTACACAATCATGTATTAGATCTGAAAAGATTCCTAGTACTGCCCTTTGAAATGTTGCAGGTGCATTACATAGTCCAAATGGCAATACTTGGTAAGCATAGGTACCCCAAGGATAGGTAAATGTGGTTTTGTCTTGATCTTCAAGTGCTACTTGAATTTGATTATAACCACTAAACCCATCTAAAAATGAGAAGTACTTTTTGCCAGCTAATGTATCTAACACCTGATCTATGAAAGGTAGGGAAAAATGATCTTTAAGAGTAGCTTTGTTTAATTCCCGGTAGTCAATACATACCCTCCATTTACCATTTTTCTTTGGCACAATTACCAAAGGAGAAACCCACTGACTATCTGAAATGAGATAGATAAAGTTGACATTTAACAATTTCTGCAATTCTTCTTTAACAATCTCCCTAAGGTTTGGATTCATCCATCTCTGAGGTTGTCTGATTGGTTTACAATTTTCCTCTATGTAGATGTGATGAGTGCAAGTCTTAGGGCTTATCCCTTTCATATCAGCGTACTCCCATGCATATGCAAAAGAATGTCTCTGTAATATTTTGACTAGCTTTTCTTGTTGAGATTTCTCTAGGTTCTCGTTTATGTTTAAAGTTTTACCTGGAAATATGTCAATTGTAGAGCTTCCAAATTTATCCATGGAGTAAAGAGACATCTATCTTAATGATAAAAACTCAATGTTGGATTCTTCTTGAAAATTTTCATGTTTGTATTCTGAAGAGGATTCAAAATTTTCTAAGGTATTTAGAATCTGGCTATCTTCACTAATTTATGAAATTGTGAAGACAGGTTGTATGTCTTCTTCATCCTCAATCCATTGAGTATCATCTAATTCTGTAATTTTTTTTGCTGGAGGATACAAGGTAAATTTCTTGGTTGAACTACCATCAGAGATGTACATATCGCCGGATCTACAACTATTGAAAGCATCAGCTGTAGCTAACCAAGGTCTTCCTAATATAATAGGATGTCCTCCTAGATTATTTTTAGGAGTTAGGATCATAAAATCCATAGGATACTCCCAAGAATCTAAGGACACTGGAATGTATTCTATTACCCCATCAGGTTTAATAACAGATATGTTTGCTAATTGTAATAATGTGGGTGTAAAAATAAGATTAGGAAGTTTTAGTTTATCCATGATTTTTCTACTCATGATATTGATTGTTGCTCCTAAATCAATAAGTGTGTTTTGGATCTCAGTTCCATTGATGTGTATTTTAACAACTGGATTTCCTGGGTCTAGATACTTTGGAATAGCAATATTACCCATCATGATGTCTGCTATTTTTCCTGCCAGTTGAATTTTCTTTGTCTCTTTTATTCTTTTTCCTGTTTTTTTCATTCTCAATTCCTTTACTGTCCTTGCTAAGATTGGAATTTCCTTGATAGCTTGAAATAATGGGATCTTAATACAAACATTCCTTAGCTCATCTAGGAAATCATAATTAGGCACCATAATTTGTTTTTCTACACCCTTATCAATTTGTAATCTTTCTGGAAAGGGAGGTGTAGAGGTGAATTTTGATGGCTGCTCTAATATAGGAGTTGAAATTATTGGTTCTTTTTGTTTTGATTTTTCAATATTTGGGTCTTGAAAAGATGTGTTCACTTCAATACTTTTATTTACCCGTAGAGAATCTTCCTCAGAGTTGTTTTGCTCTTGTATGATTATAGAAGGTTTCTTCCTTTCAAGTATTCTTCCAGACCTAAGTTGAACATCATTAAGGTCTAAAGGAGTAATCAAATAGGTTTGGAACTGTTGGCCTTCTATCATGTATGTGTTCTGAGGATTTTTATTGTTGGGGTTTGGTATGGGTTGGGCAGGTAACTTATTTTCTTTCTGAGGAAATGGTAACGGAAGTGGTGGATTTTGATGTTGTGGATTTTTTTGAGGAGGGAAATTTGGATATGGTGGATAAGATGGTGGATATTGATAATACTGAGAGTATATTCCATAGGGATTTTGTACTCCTTGTGCCCAAGTTTGAGATTGATTTTGGAATTGGGGCCAAGGTTGCTGCTAAGAATTCCAATTTGGTGGGGGTTGATTATACAGCTGATCATGGAATCCTTGTGTTTGAGGTCCTTGCCAAGGCCTCCTAGAGACAAAATTGAGAGATTCTGTGGAATTTGTAGGGGTTTCTTCTTGAAAGACAACTTTAAGACGAGGAAGTGAAGGACAACTCTTGGTCTCATGTTTTTCTGAACAAATTATAAAAGTCTCTACTATTTTTGCATCCAAAGGGCACTCTCTTAAGGCATGCTTCTTTCTACATTTGGGACAAAAGATTGCTAAGGCATCAGATTCAGCTTTTGCTTGTTTTGTAACTTAAGGGTGTCTATTTTTTCACTAAGACTCCCTAAAATGTCAGATTTGAATTCATCAAGCATATGTCCTATTTCTGCCCTACTTACTGTCCCAGAAGCAGACTTAATTGCCCTTGCAAGAGCAGGGTCTCTTGGTCCTTTTACAGTTTTAGATTTCCCTCTTGAAATGTTGATACATAATTCAGCTATTTCAGGTAATGTGAGCTGAGATATATCCCCTTTTCCCATCATATTAAGGATATATAGCCATTCATCCCTAATTGTCTTCAACAAGAGAGCTTTCAAAGTATCTTGATCTAAGTTTTCCATTTTTGCTCTCTTGATGTTATAGTTAAACCTTTCCAACAAATCTTCCAGATTTTCATCCTCTTTTTGTAGCATTTTAAACACTTCCTCCTTATGTTTGACTGGCATACAGTAATCCAAATACCTCTCTAGAAATGCCTGTTTCATGTCTTTCCATGTCCTAATAGAACTGTTGATTAAACTCATAAACCATTTTAATGCTGCTCCTTTCAATGTTGAAGGGAATAGTTTAAGTTTTTGGGCATCTTTTAAGTAATCATAGGTTCTACATAGGACTTAAAATTCAAATAGGAAGGTTTCAGGATCTTCACTTTTGAGTCCGTAAAAGTTTGGAAGGACAGAGGGTGAAATATTTTTCATAGTTGCATTGGTTTCTTCATCTACTATAGGAAACCCAAAAGAGCTTCCCATTTCCCTTCTACCTCTTCCTCTGCCTCCTTCTTCACCTCTACCTCTTTCTCCTTCTACACCTCTACCTCTACCTCTACCTCCTCCAAATAGTGTATGTTCTCCATTACAGATTCCTCCTCCCCCTTCTTTTGCCATGGTTGATTCTTCTGTGGAAGTGGAAAAGTTTATGTCTCTAGCAGGGGTCCTTGAATCTTCTTCTAAGAAAAGTTCAGTGGATGAAGTGGAAGGTCTTTCTGATGGAATATCTGATATTAAGTCTTCTGGGAGTCTATGATCAGTATAGTATGGGATGTGAGTTTGAGTTGGAGGTGTGCTGCCTCTTGGTCTTGGTGGAACAAGTGGTGTTCTAGGAATCAAGCTTCTGCTTCTTATAAATCTACCCCTTGAGTCTCTTTCTCTATGCATATCATTGTTTTTGGGAGGTAAGAAATAAGGCTACCTAGTTACACTTCCCCGGCAACGGCGCCAAAATGTCTAGTCAACTTAGTGTTCCTAAATTGATATCATAAATTGTCAACCAGGGCTAGTAAACTGTTGAAGTGAAGTGCACCATATGTGCCTAGGTATCTTCTTCCTACTTCTTTGTGCTTAGTGTTTTTCTAGTGTTTTTAGTTTTGTGTTTTTATGCTAAAGGGAAAAGAACTAAATTGCTAGCAAAGAGAAGTACTGATCACACTAAAACAGAAAAAAATCTACTCTACACTATGAATGGTACCAAGAAAAGAAATTGCTAATCCACAGATTGTAAAGATGATAAGAAAAGTAACTCATAACATTAAACTTAGTCCAATTAATTTCATTAGAGGTATGTTGGAACAATCTGAGAAAAGGATTAATTTAATGTAATGAGGTTCTGTTTAGTAAACACAACTTAAAACATCACAAAGAAAATATTATTCGTTGTTAGAAATTTGTTGGAACATTTTGAGAAAAGATTATCTGCAATGTAGTAAGGAACCCTATGCTAAAATAACTTATGACACTAGAATTAACTCATTCTGCAACTCAAAATGTTACTATTAAGCCTCATTCAAAGGTTAGAGATTTCTTGGAACAACTTGGGAAAAAGGCTGTTTGTAAAATTATGAGAATATTTTACATAATTGCAGAACAGTCAAGAACTCACAATGATATAACTAATTCTTATTCATATGATAATGATGTGTTAGAAGAAGTTGAGAACAAGAGCAGCTTATAAAATAATGAGGGTATTTTAAATCTACTTAACAGGACTAAAATGCAATTAACTAATAGAATTGAAATGCAATGAAAAGAACTGAACTAAAATGCAATTAACTCCAAAGTACTACAGCTATATCTCATTCACGTATTAGTGATATATTGGAATAGCCCATGAGAACAAGATTGAATGTAATATTCGATGTAAGTAAATGACATAAAGCATGATGCAAGAGGATAAACTCAGAAAACTGCCTAAGTTAAGAACAAAATAGAGTTAAAGGTCACTTATCTAGAAAATATGCACAAAGAATTTCAGACAGTAGGGGCCCTCTACCATCAGATTGTAACACGAATCCTTAACTCCTTAAAGTTGCTTCAGATCATGCATCAAAGTTATACTTCTTTTATTAGAAGAAAAATTCTCAGAAACAGAGTATCACAGTCTTTGAGAACTAACAACAAAACATCAGCTAACTATTTCTCGGTTCACCGAGTTATTTTTATAAGAAAATACATAATTTTAATTGAGTAGAAATAGGCATAGGTGTCTTTTATAATCAAAATCGAACTAGAACTCCTGTTGAGGACTCGTATTTTGCTGAAGACACCTGCAGAGTCCTTATCCTTGTAGAAGTCTGCTTCTTGGTTTTGGCTTTGTCCACATGCATAACCTCTTTCAGATTTTTGCTCAGCCTTCGTGGAGGACAAGGAATGATGTAGGAGAGTTTTGGAATTTAACCATATGCGGCTTTCCCTCAAATGACACCTGTAACCTGTGTAAACATAAAGATGGCTACGGAATATGCGACTAGCTACAGAATGACTGCATTCTGTAGCTAAGTCTGCTCAAAAATCACTATGAAAACAAAACCACAAAAGTATAATAAGTCAGTCATTGCATGCATTCTTAAAGTGATTTTAATCATTCCTATTGATCATTTAAGCCTATAGCTGATAAAGGACAAATGGAATGAAGTGAAATTTGGTGAAAGGAAAGGACATCTTTAGGGCTCAACAAGGCCCACTCAAGTTGTGCATATACAGGAAGCAATTGGTAATAAAATTTCCATTCTTTGGATACTAGAAGCAATTGGTAATAAAACGTCCATTCTTTGGGTACTAGAATAGATGTACAGTGACAATTTCCAAAGATATTTTCCTTGACTAAACTAAATTAGTGCAATGGAAATCACAAACACTGAATACATGGGTTTAGCTTTAAAGAAGCAGAAGGCAACACAATATTGCTTGAGCTCCTGGAGTTTGCAATTTTCTCTATGTAACCTTATTGGAACCAAGTGCCATGACCTCACACTTTCCAATTTATGATACAAGACAGTTTCCAAGAGGTGTGAATCATAACACCCTAACACGTTTATTCCATTTCACAAGGGTATTGATTTTTGAAGGAGTTGGACTAACAAAATTCGTTTTTATCAAATGTACTTGCTCAACTTGTTATCCAGATGCCATAGTTCCAATATTAGTAAAGGAAAAATTCTGTAATATATCTGTATTAAAAAATATGTATATAAGCTTCTAAATTGCAGAATTTATTGGAATCCAATCTCCTTTAAGGCTAACAATTTGTGTTCTCATTCGAAGGGAAAAAATATAATGACAAATTTTGGTGTTCAAGTAGTCACTTAAGATTCTAGAAGTTTGTACTACTAAAGAAAATACATTCATTCTGCCATAGAGCCTAGGAAAAATTAAAATATTAACACTACAAGCAGGCCTTTCAAACATCTCTCGGCCTACACAAAATCATTCAAAGTCTTCTGGGTTGTTTTCAGAGGTCAGGATGTATGCAGGAGGCAGAGGACTTGAGTGAACTACCATACTAAGGAGGAGAGCACGAGTATTGAAACTGGGTATTTCTTCTTCAGTGAACACTTGATTAATTACTGTAATGGGTTTTACATATTAAAATTGTATTCATACTAAGAGAAGCCAAAATAATAAAGATTAAATTTTTTATATCCAAACACCCAATTTCCATAAAATCAAGAGAAAATTGGGTTAAAACAATTTAGCAAATTGATATTTCAAAAACTAATGTCAGGAACAAGAACTGTAAGCTACTTAAACCCTAACAAGCACTTTTGAATTGGATGTTCATGGCATGTTGTTCGCCCCATCTTAGTTAGATTGGAATTACCCCTTGCAATTTGATAAGAGTTTGTATTGCCTGATGAACAAAATGCAACTTTAATTGCAACCAAAAAAAAGGAAATCCTCTTGCAGAGTCCATAAAGGTGGTAGTTCTATATGGCCAGGCTTCACTTGAACAAACATGTCTACCATTACATTTTTAGTCTGCTCTGCCAGACAAAGCTGAGGCAAGGATGAAATGCATGCTCAAGAGTTCAACTTTCAGGGAAAAAACTTGAGAGATTTAAAGAAATTGCACCTAAAATTCTCAGTAACGCCTACCTTCATTGGTAATGGCACTTTTGGTACATATAAACAGTAGTAAAAACAAATAGATGAGAAATAAAGGAAGAAAAACTGGACTCAATGCCTGGCTTGGACCTGCAAGATGGGAAATAAAGGCACATTGACAGGCCATCTCACATAGACCTGTAAGGACAATGCAATTTTATGGCAAACAACAGCGCAAGCCACACATCTCAAAACAGAACCCACACAATGCAACATAGCAAGCAAGAATGCTCGTCTTGTACAAGGGTAACCGAATAATCACTAGAATGTTATATCGAAATGTAATAAGCTGTGATGGCTTGGCATTGATGAGAACACCCTAACACGTTTATTCCATTTCCCAAGGGTATTGCTTTTTGAAGGAGTTGGACTAACAAAATTCGTTTTTATCAAATGTGCTTGCTCAACTTGTTATCCAGATGCCATAGTTCCAATATTAGTAAAGGAAAAATCCTGCAATATATCTGTATTAAAAAAATGTATATACGCTTCTAAAATACAGAAGTGGTTGGAATCCAATCTCCTTTAAGGCTAACAATTTGTATTCTCATTCGAAGGGAAAAAATATAATGACAGCTTTTGGTGTTCAAGCAGTCACTTAAGATTCTAGAAGTTTGTACTACTAAAGCAAATACATTCTTTCTGCCATAGAGCCTAGGAAAAATTAAAATATTAACACTACAAGAAAGCTTTTCAAACATTTATCGGCCTACACAAAATCATTCAAAGTCTTATGGGTTGTTTTCAGAGGTTAGGATGTACACAGGAGGTGGAGACACATACAAGGAAAAATATTCTGCCAATACCTTCTTCACTTCAGGAAGCATCAAGCTTATATATGGTAGCATATCCTTTGGCTCTGTTACCAAAGAACACATGTTTCCAACAATCTGGGTTGCTTTATTTTTAGTATCTGCACTTCTTTCCCTAAGACTGCGGTGGACTATAGGCACCAACAATGCTAGTGATGGAGCATCAATAGTATTAACAAACGTTGTCTGCAATGATGGTAAGAGATAAAGGAATACAAGATTTTGGTAATAAATAAACAACATCAAATCTTGCAAAAAATGGTATAGAAGGCCTGATACGAAACTTTAAAAAATCCCTGTAGAAGAATGTCAAGGGAATGCTTTGTGTATTCATTGGGATCTGAGATACTCAAGGGTAATGTTGAAACTAGTGCAGATATTTTAGGGTTCTTGATTACACTGCCAACCTGTTGATGCAATTAGCACCAGTCAAATAACAATTATTTGAATAGAATAATAAGCAATAAATATTGAACAAAATAGAGACGATTGGAATTGACACTCGGATACAAGGCATGTTACCTGCTGTAAATCCATCTGAGTAGTGGATTGAACCTTTGGGTGTGTGTCTGACATGTCGTAGTGATGAAGCCTTCCTTATACAACAATATTTTGAAGCTAGGTTGGAGCTTCATGCTTGCAATGTCCATGACAAAGAATTAGATTACTGAACCAAAAGAATAAGATAATTAGGTAAAACAAAGATTGTGATAGTTTAGAACCCTAAGGAATTTCAAAGTTTACTTCAATATTTCTTCATTGATCCAATCCTCAGTTAGTTTAGGAACAATTTTTGGAAGACATTGGGATAGCAGTTGAGGTGCATAGTAAGCCATTGCTTCCAGTAGCTGGACACTTAACTTATGTAACAAAACAATGATCAAAATAGAACAATGATCAAATAGTGTAGGTAATACAAGTTCCAGCTAGGGATCAAAACCCAAACCCCTAATTTAGGTATATTAGCACCTGCGCGCACACACAAATAATATTATTCATCTAGACAATCAAATGTGCCATATAGTAGGGTTCCAACAAGGGGGAAAAGGTGATGAAGCAAAGAGAAGCTTAGCCAGTGTAATGCCTGCAACGAGTGATAGCAGTGCAGCTTCTGTGGTAAGGTCCGATCAGGCTTATAAGCTCCCACATAGGCCACTGTGAATTTGTTTCATCAGATCAAGTTGGTAATGGGCTGCAGTCCCAATAGAAAAAATTACAAGAAGACCCATGAGACAAGATCCTAAAAAAAAGCTAAAACGCCAACCAAAATTCTTGTTGTATTGAAGAATAAGAGTACCTGTTTTTGGAGTTGTGGAGTTGAGAGCAATGCAGAGATCCTCACACTGTCCATGGTGCCAAATCCATGAGCACGACTCAAGACACAAATATTCTGCATCCTTCCTCCAAACCTGCAATAGTATGGCTGCATCCTTCCTCAAAACCGGCGACAGTATGGCCGCATCCTCCCTCCTTCCCTGGACAAACCATGCAACTGGAGGGAAATGAACGAGGGAAATTAAAACTTTTGATATTTGAAATTTTTTGACATTTTGAAATGAAACACGTGTGTTTTTTTAATGCCACTCAAATTAATTTAAAAATATATATATTTTTAATAATTATAATAATTTTTAAATAACTAAAATATTTTCTAAATAATTAAATGTTTGTTTATTTTGATTGTTTAAAAATATTTACAATAAAAAAAATAAAACATATTTTTTTGAAGAGAAATTAAAATTATATGAGTAAATAATGGACTGATTTTTTCATATAGTAATCCTTCTACCCTATTAAATCATCATGCTTTATTAAAAGGAGTTTTAAACTTTACACTATTAAATTATGTTGTATTTTAAATATTTGGAGTTTTAATCTCTTTTTTTATATATATTTTTTCTTTATAATTTATGTATTATTTTTTCCTTGGATCTTTACCTGTAATTGAATGCAAATAGTAATTCAAATTTGGTAGCTTCCATTGTAATTATCAATACTATTTTAATTTTTTATCATGTTTCAAGACTCCAGATTAGGTTAGGAAATTGCAATGACAGATAGGGATCACTTAATAGGGCCATTATATGGATTCTACGCACAGTCCTTAGTAATTCCGATTCCTTTGATTTTGTTCTATGAGGAGCCTAGTTACGCTCCTTAAAATTCAAGGACAAAATTCAAACTGATTCTGCTCCATACACTCAAAAAGAGGGGCATCCCTATTGGTAACAGAGCTACAAGCCTGTTTGGTAGTTACATTAAAATTCTTGGGATTTAAAGACTGATATGATTCCAAAATTGGCTCGTTTTACAGTTCACATAATGGAAATTATGGAAGCTTGTATGTCACAAGCTATGTACCCCATGAACAATGGCATTAACCCTTGCTACAGTTCAGGCTTATACCTGAGCTTTGGAATGTAGAAATCAAAATGTGGTCTAAAATTTAAATTATCCTCCTATATGTGGCTGACCAAACTACATGTCTAATAGGGAAGATTTTGTAATCATTCAATCTTTAAAAGACTTGGCATGAGTCAATTTGGGGAATTGAAGCTAGTATGAACCCCCCTCTTCTTAAATCGGAGAAAAAATCATGGAGGATCAAGGGCGATGGTAAGACGAGAAAGTTGGACGAGGAAGCCAATGGTGCCACTCTGCAACTCTCGAAGGACGATCTACACTCGCTGTTGGAGCCACTGAGCAAAGACGGCCCGACCCGAACACGCACGGTCGAGCGACCTCACACGGCGTGACATGATGCGCCCGAACGAACGATGCCACAAGGGAGAAAACAACAAACGGGCCACCCGAACATGCACAAGGCACTCGAGCAGTCACAACTTAGCAAAACAGATACGGGCACCCTCGAACGAATTGACCCGACCTGAATGCGCTTGGTCGGGCGCCCTCACACGGTGCGACACGACGTGCTTGACCGAACGATGCCACAAGGGATAAAATGGCAAATGGGCCTCCCGAACATGCACAAGCTGGCACCTGGGTGGTCACAACTTAGAAAAACTAATGTGGGCACCCTCGAATGAAACGACCCGACCCGAATGCGCCCGTTCGGGCGACCTCACACGGCGCGACATGACGGCGTGCCCAACGAATTATGATGCCACAAGGGAGAAAACAGAAAATGGGCCACCCCAACATGCACAAGGCACTCGGGCAGTCACAACTTAGCAAAACTGATACGGGCGCCCTCGAACGAAACGACCCGAATCCAACGCGCCCAGTCGGGCAACCTCACACGGGCGTGCCCGACCGAACGATGCCACAAGGGAGAAAATGGAAAATGGGCCGCCCAAACATGCACAAGGCACCTAGGCAGTCACAACTTAGAAAATTTACTGATACGAGCGCCCTTGAATGAAACAGCCCGACCCGAATGCGCCCGGTTGGGCGACCTCACACGGCGCGACACGACGTGCCCGAACGAACGATGCCACAAGGGAGAAAATGGAAAATGGTCCGCCTGAATGTGCATAAGGCACCCGACGGTCGCAACTTAGCAAAACTGATACGGTCGCCCTCGAATTAAATGACCCGACCCGAACGCGCCTAGTCGGGCGACCTCACACGGCGCACCCGACTGAACAATGCCACAAGGGAGAAAAAGGAAAACGGGCCACCCAAACATGCACAAGGCACCTGGGGGGTCACATCTTAGCAAAACTGATACGAGCTCCCTCGAATGAAATGGCCCGACCCGAATGCGCCTGGTCAAGCGACCTCACACGGCGCGACACGACGCACCCGAACAAGCGATGCCACAAGGGAGAAAACAACAACAGGCCACCCAAACGTGCACAAGGCACCCGGGCGGCCACAACTTAGCAAAATTGATATGAGCGCCCTTGAACTAAACGATCCGACCTGAACGCGCCTGGTTGGGTGACCTCACAAAGCGCAACACGGCGTGCCTAATCGAACGATTCCACAAGGGAGAAAACGGTAAATGTGCCACCCAAACGTGCACAAGTCACTCGGGCGGTCACAACTTAGCAAAACTGATACGGGTGCCCTCGAACGAAACGGTTCGACCTGAACGCGCCCAGTCGAGTGACCTCACACAGCGGGACACGACGCGCCCGAACGAACGATACCACAAGGGAGAAAACAACAAACGGGCCACCTGAACGTGCACAAGGCACCCAGGCGGTCACAACTTAGCAAAAATGATACAGGCACCCTCGAACAAATCAGGTTTATAGGTTTAGGGGGTTAAATGGGTTAGGGGTTTAGTAGGGGTTTAGGGGGTTAAATTGGTTAGGGGTTAAGGGTTTAGAGGTTTATGGTTTAGGGGTTAAATGGGTTAGGGGTTTAGAGGTTTAGGGGGTTAAATGGGTTAGGGGTTGGGAATTAGTGTTTAAGGGGTTAGGGGTTAAGATGATAGTTTCATTGGTCTCTGTTTGTGTACATTAGTTGCTTATTCTTTGCGTCTCAATGTAACAAGGATATACTAAGAGGATTCGAGGGTAGAGAGAGAGAGGGAGAGAGAGAGAGAGGGATATTGGGGAAGAGAGAGGGAGGTATAAGGTGAGAAAGGGAGAGAGAAGAAGGACAAGAGATAGGACTTAAGAGAGATTAGCTGGAACTTAGAGGGGAGTAATTTCCCTAGAGAGAATTAGAAACATTTACCTGAACACGTTTATTAGTGGTCGAACAAGCTCTAAGACACCATAACGAAAAGAAACAAGAAAATAAAACCCTAATTTTCTACTAAGCCAAATAGAATAAGGAAATTTAGTTTATAACATGAAGAGGGGTTAATAAAATAGTGTAATTGCTCACCTGTGGAAGGGATCAATCATGATCTTGAGCGATTGTGATGGAATGATGCCAAAGACCCCTACAAAAATTAACAAATGTAAATAGCCTTTTATTTATAGGGAAAATATATATATGTATAGATAAATGGGTAAAGGACGAGTCTTTGAATCCTCACCATTGAAGTTGAGTGAGAATTCTATAACATCTTATCCCCAAAAAAAAAGAATGAATCCCCACTTGAAGCCTGGGAGGTCATGAATATCAAGAGCTTCAATCTGTTCCTGCGACTAAAAACCATAATCAATTTCACAATGGTCTTACAAATTAGTGACAAAGGAAAATTATCTTGGAACAAGGTTGGGGAGAGGAGGGGTAGCTACCCTCTAACTTACTCCAACCTCCCTACATCGCTAATCTGAAACGGCCAAGTGATTAGCACCATAGATCCTTATGCAATCTCTAGGTCATGAGCTACTAGATGGAAGACAATGACACCTAAGTTATGTATTCTTCAATATGGGCATGTGAAATGTTTTATAGCTAAGGTGGAACCTAGGGAGGAACCATAATTAATTCAAATAATATCAAATCATTGTTGACATATGTCGAAAGTCAGTCAGACAGTGAATTAGCATCCCAAACCTTTTTAAATGTGTATTAGAACTGGAAAGGAAATAATAAAGTATAAATAGATGATAGACTCTGTAGAATGAGAAATAATAAATTTTATTGTATCATTCACAAAGAAAGCATTATGAGGAAAGGAAGTGGTGCATCCATTATTGTAGATTTAACTGGGGAATGAATCCTGTGATACGAATGGCGTGTTAATGGAAATTGTGCAACAATTTAAGAATGAAATGGAAAGCCTAACAAAAAACAATGAAATGGAAAGTTAAGGGTTTATAGGTTTAGGGTTTAAGGGGTTAGGGTACCTTAAGGGTTTAATGGTTTAGGGTTTAAGGGGTTAGGGGTTTAATGTAACAATTTTGTAAGTATTAATGTTGCTTGTTGCCATGTCTTCTTTATTTATTAATTTATAGTATTTGTTAGCCATTGCTTTAAATTTATTAATGATGAAAATTTCTATTGCAATCAAACCAAATGTATGTTCAATCTCCAGTTTCAAACTCAGCCACAATGTTGTCACAAAATTTGAGTCCAGATAATGGCCATCTGATGAAGTCTTAATAACCAGACTGCACCTCATGACTACTCCAAAAAATCTTAAGTTCTAGTGTCCCACAATCATAAGAAATTTGGCTCTTATAATTTTGCTCCACCTGATCACTGTGTCCTGGAAATACCCTTGTTTATTGCAAAAAAATCCTAATGTTGTCGACCTTGTCCCTTAACAGACCAAGGAAACATATGTAACTGAGAGGAATGAAAAGAACTACAAAGTTGAAGAGAGTACAAAAGACTAAGATGGTTTAAAGGATAAGCTTGAAATAGAATTTTGCAGTGTTGAAACAACTAAAAGTTGTCCCAAACAAATAGTTGATCATGCAAAACCTTCTTCTGTAACAGTCAAGCAAGACTACATTCATGTGAGATCAAGAAGAGGCCAAGTGACTGATAGGCATAGCCTGGAAGAATATAGGTTATGGTTCCCTCTTTTTGATGAAATATTTGATTTACATGTTGTCTATCGAAGATTAACCATTTAAACCTTGCCGACAAGGCGGAATTAACCCAATCGTAGGTCCCAATATGTCATGATATATATTAACTCTAGATATATATCAGAAGGAATAATTATAAAGACATAGATTGATAGAGGTGGCGAGACAAGGGGAGTCACAAGGGAGAGATGGAGATAAAGTGAAGGAGAGGGGAGAGAAGGAATGGATCATCTGAGAGAGAGAGAGGGAGAGGAGTGAGAGAGGTAGAGAAGGGTAAGAGAGGGAGATAGTGACAACATAAGAAGCTTATAACCCCAGAGATGGATAAGATAAAACTTGACAACATATTGGTCAATTTCCTTGACCCTTTATTGGTTATTCAAGAGGAGTATGAATACACCATCGTTAATATCAAGGTAACCAACCCCTAGCAGATCAAGTGGTTAAGGGGTTTAGGGGGTTAAATCATGGGTTAGGGTTAATGCATGCACGCACCCGACCGAACAATGCTACAAGGGAGAAAACGGAAAACGGGCCGCCTGAACGTGCACAAGGCACTCGGGCAGTCACAACTTAGCAAAACTAATAACGGCGCCCTCGAATGAAACGACCCGAACCAAACGCGCCCGGTCGGGCGACCTCGCACGGTGCGACATGGCGCGCCCGACCGAACGATGACACAAGGGAGCAAACAGAAAATGGGCCACCCGAATGTGCACAAGGGACCCGGGCGGTCATAACCTAGCAAAACTGATACAGGCACCCTCGAACGAAACGGCTCGACTCGAACGTGGCCGGTCGGGCGACCTCACACAGCGCTACATGGCGCGCCCGACCAAACGATGCCACAAGGGAGCAAAGGGAAAAAAGTCCGCCTGAACGTGCACAAGGCACCCGGGCAGTCACAAATTAGCAAAACTGATACGGGCGCCCTCGAACGAAACGGCCCGACCCGACCTGAACGAGCCTGGTCAGGCGACCTCACAGTACGGCACGACACGACGCGCTCGACCGAACGATGCCACAAGGGAGAAAACGGAAAACGAGCCACCCGAATGTGCACAAGGCACCCGGGTGGTCACAACTTAGCAAAACTGATATGGGCGCCCTCAAACGAAACGACCTGACCTGAACTCACCCAGTCGAGCGACCTCACACAGCGCGACACGACGCGCCCGACCGAATGATGCCAAAAGGGAGAAAACGGAAAACAGGCCGCTCGAACGTGCACAAGGCACCCAAGCGGTTACAACTTAGAAAAACTGATACGGGCGCCCTCAAACGAAACGGCCCGACCTGACCCGAATGCGCCAGGTCCGGCGAAACCTCACACAGTGCGCCCGACCGAACAATGCCACAAGGGAGAAAATGAAAAACAGGCAGCTCGAACGTGCACAAGGGACCCAGGCGGTCACAAATTAGCAAAACTTATACGGACACCCTCAAACAAAACAGCTCGACCCGACCCGAACGCGCCCGGTCGGGCGACCTCACACGACGCGACACGGCGCGCCCGAACTAACGATGCCACAAGGGAGAAAATGGAAAACGGGCCACCCAAACATGCACAAGGCACCCGGGCGGTCACAACTTAGCAAAACTGATAAGGGCGCCCTCGAACGAATCGGCCTGACTTGAACGCGCTCGGTCGGGCGACCTCACATGGCGCGACATGGCGTGCCCAACCAAATGATGCCACATGGGAGAAAATGGCAAACGGGCCACCTGAACATGCACAAGGCACCCGGGCAGTCACAACTTAGCAAAACTGATACGAGCGCACTCAAACGAAACAACCTGACTGGAATGCGCCAGGTTGGGCGCCGACCTCACACGGTGTGACATCACGCGCCCGAATGAACGTTGTTGCCACAACGGAGAAAACAGCAAACGAGCTGCCCGAACGTCCACAAGGAACCCGGGCGGTCACAACTTAGCAAAATTGATATGGGCGCCCTCGAATGAAATGACCTGACACGACCCGAACGCGCCTGGTCGGGCGACCTCGCACGACGCGACACGGCGCGCCTGACCGAACGATGCCACAAGGGAGAAAACGGAAAACGGGCCTCGCCCGAACACGCACAAGGGACCCGAGCCGTCACAACTTAGCAAAACTGATACGGGCACCCTCGAACGAAATGACTCGACCCGAAAGCGCCCGGTCGGGCAACCTCACATGGTGCGCTCGACCGAATGATGCCACAAGGGAGAAAACAACAAACGGGCCGCCCGAATGTGCACAAGGCACCCTGGTAGTCACAACTTAGCAAAACTGATATGGGTGCCCTCAAACGAAATGGCCCTACCTGACCCGAACGAGCCTAGTCGGGTGACCTCACAGTACGGCGCGACACAGCGCGCCCAACCGAATGATGCCACAAGGGAGAAAATGGAAAACGGGCCACCCGAACATGCATAAGGCACTCGGGTGGTCACAACTTAGCAAAACTAATACGGGTGCCCTCGAACGAAACGACTCGACCTGAATGCGCCCGGTTGGGCAACCTCACACGGCGCGACACAATGCGCTCAACTGAAAGATGCCACGAGGGAGAAAACAACAAACAGGCTGCTCGAATGTGCACAAGAGACCCGAGCGGTCACAACCTAGAAAAATTGATACGGGCGCCCTCGAACGAAACCGCCCAACCCGACCCGAACGCGCCCTGTTGGGCGACCTCACACGGTGCGACATGGCGCGCCTGACCGAATGATGCCAGAAGGGAGAGAATGGAAAACGGGCCACCCGAACATGCACAAGGGACCCAGGTGGTCACAACTTGGCAAAACTGATACGGGCGCCCTCGAACGAAATGACCCGACCCGATCCGAACGCGCCCGGTCGGGCGACCTCAAACGACGTGCCTGAACGAATGATGCCACAAGGGAGAAAACGACAAACAGGCCACCCGAACGTGGACAAGGCACCCGAGTGGTCACAACTTAGCAAAACTGATACAGGCACCCTTGAACGAATCGGCCCGACCTGAATGTGCTTGGTCGGGCGACCTCACATGGCGCGACACGGCGCGCCCGACTGAACGATCCCACAAGGGAGAAAATGGAAAATCAGCCGCCCGAACGTGCACAAGGCACCTGGGTGGTCACAACTTAGCAAAAATGATACGGGTGCCCTCAAATGAAACAGCTCGACCGGAACACGCCCAGTCGGGCGCCGACCTCACACGGCATGACACGACGCGCCTGAATGAACCTCGATGCCACAAGGGAGAAAATAGCAAACGAGCTGCTCGAATGTGCACAAGGCACCCGGGCAGTCACAACTTAGAAAAACTGATACGAGCGCCCTCAAACGAAACGGCCCGACCGGAATGCGCCTGGTCGGGCGCCTCACATGGCGCGACACGACGCGCCGGAACAAACGTCAATGCCATAAGGGAGAAAACAGAAAACGAGCCACTTGAACGTGCACAAGGCACCCGGGTGGTCACAATTTAGCAAAACTGATACGGGCGCCCTCGAACGAAACGGCCCGACATGACCTGAACACGCCTGGTCGGGCGACCTCGCACGGCGCGACACAGTGTGCCCGACCGAACGATGCCACAAGGGAGAAAATAGCAAACGGGCCCTGCCTAAACGTGCACAAGGGACCTGGGTAGTCAAAACTTAGCAAAATTGATACGGGCGCCCTCGAAGGAAACGGCCCGACCAGAACACGCCGGCCGGTCGGGCACGACCACACACAGCGCGACACGATGCGCCCCAATGAACGTCGATGCCACAAGGGAGCAAACAACAAACAAGCCGCTCGAACGTGCACAAGGCACCCGGGCGGTCACAACTTAGAAAAACTGATACGAGCGCCCTCGAAAGAAACGACCCGACCTGACTCGAACGCGCCCAGTCGGGCGACCTCACACGACGTGACGCAGTGCGCCTGACTAAGCGATGCCACGAGGGAGAAAATGGAAAACGGGCCACCCGAACGTGCACAAGGCACGCAGGCGGTCACAACTTAGCAAAATTGATACGGGCACCCTCTTACGAAACGACCCGACCTGAACGCGCTCGGTCGAGCGACCTCAGATGGAGCGACACGGCGCGCTGGAAAAAACTATGCCATAAGGGAACAAATGGAAAACGGGCCACCCAAACATGCACAAGGCACTCGGGCGGTCACAACTTAGCAAAACTGATATGGGCATCCTCGAACGAAACGGCCCACCCCGAACGTGCCTGGTCGGGCGACCCCACATGGCGCGACACGACACGCCTGAACAAACGATGCCACAAGCGAGAAAATGGCAAACGGGCCACCCGAACGTGCACAAGGCACCTAGGCGGTCACAACTTAGAAAAACTGATACGGGCGTCCTCGAACAAAACAACCCGACTTGACCCGAATGCGCCCAGTTGGGCGACCTCACACGGTACAACACGATGCACTCGACCGAATGATGCCACAAGGGAGAAAATGGAAAACGGACCACCCGAACATGCACAAGGCACCCGGGTAGCAAAACTGATACAGGCGCCCTCGAACGAAACAACCCAACCTGAACGCGCTCGGTCGGGTGACCTCTCACGGTGCGACACGGCGTGCCCGACCGAACGATGCCACAAGGGAGAAAATGGAAAGCGGGCCGCCCGAACGTGCACAAGGCACCCGGGTGGTCACAACTTAGTAAAACTAATACGTGCGCCCTCGAACAAAACGACCCGACACGATCCGAACGCGCCCAGTCGGGCGACGTCACATGGCGCGACACGGCGCGCCAGACCGAACGATGCCACAAGGGAGAAAACGGAAAACGGACCGCCTGAACGTGCACAAGGGACCCGGGTGGTCACAACTTAGAAAAACTGATACGAGCACCCTCGAACGAAACGGCCTGACCTGAACGCACCCGGTCGGGCGACCTCACACAGCGCGACACGACGCGCCTGAACGAACGATGCCACAAGGGAGAAAATGGCAAACGGGCCACCCGAACGTGCACAAGGCACCTGGGTAGTCACAACTTAGCAAAACTGATATGGGCGCCCTCGAACGAAACGGCCCGACTCGACCCGAACGCGCCCAGTCGGGCGACCTCACACGATACGACACGACGCACCTAATCGAATGATGCCACAAGGGAGCAAACAGAAAACGGGCCACCCGAATGTGCACAAGTCACCCCGGCGGTCACAACTTAGAAAAACTGATACGGGCACCCTCGAACGAAATGGCCCAACCTAAACACGCCCAGTCAAGCGACCTCACACAGTGCGACACGACGCGCCCGACCGAATGATGCCACAAGGGAGAAAATGGCAAACAGGCCACCCAAACGTGCACAAGGCACCCAGGCGGTCACAACTTAGCAAAACTAATACGTGCGCCCTCGAACAAAATGGCCCGACACGACCCGAATGCGCCTGGTCGGGCGACCTCACACGGCGCGCCTGACCGAACGATGCCACAAGGGAGAAAATGGCAAACGGTCCGCCCAAACGTGCACAAGGGACCCGGGAGGTCACAACTTAGCAAAACTGATACGAGCACCCTCGAATGAAACGACTCGACCCGAATGCGCCCGGTCGGGCGACCTCACACGGCGCGACACGATGCCCCCGAACGAATGATGCCACAAGGGAGAAAATGGAAAACGAGCCACCCGAATGTGCACAAGGCACCCGAGATGTCACAACTTAGCAAAACTGATACGAGCGCCCTCAAACGAAATGGCTCGACCTGAACGCGCCTAGTCGGGAGACCTCACACTGCGCGACACGATGCGCCCAACCATGGTTGGGGGCACACATTAAAAGTGAACCAAGGAGTGAGCACATCATGTCTTTAATATTTTATGAAAATCCTTAGAAGTCCCATCATAACCACCTTCCATCTTCATCACAATGTGATAAGTCAACTAAAGATATCTTATTATGTTGCTCCAACCATTCAAAAAGGGGACCCAAGTTAGATTATTATTTATTAAAGGAGAGGCCAAAGAAATTAATTTACAAACTGTCTCTATTGCGACACTTAGCCCAAACTGTTGCAAGAGCGACACTTATCCCAAACCGTCGCAAGAGCGACACTTAGCCCAAACTGTCGCAATAGTGACGATTGTTCCGAAACTGTCGCAATAGCGATGCTTTTGCCCAAACTATCGGAATAGCGACGTTTTCCTCTAAACGTCGCAATAGCGACACATAGCTCTATTCCGTCGCAATTCCGACGATGTTTCCCAAACTGTCACAATTATTATGCTTTGCTACAAACGTCGCAAGAATGACACTAACTTCTATGTGTCGCAATACTGACACTTGTCTCCAAACGTCGGTATAGCAATAGTTGCGGGCGGGATTTGAAAAAATGATAAATTTTGGGAAAATTTCCGACATTTGGTCAAAAGTGTCAGAATTTCTGCCAAATGTACTAGTGAGAGCAAGGAATGGTGGAATAATGAGTTCAAAGGCATTGTTCCCTACAACATTGGTGATGGTGTACGACCCATATCGAAGCAGGAGAAGCTTGCAGTGGGGTCCAGTGAGGCGCTCCTTCTACAAATGTAGCCACACTTTGTCGCCCACCTAAAATTTTTGTGGCATCCAATGTTGATCATATCGTTGCTTGTATTTAGTATTGGCTCCATCCAATATGTCATGAACCTATTAGTGGATGTGTTGAATGCGCTTGATGAAGTTGTTCGCTTTGTCAACTTTAGACTGGACATGAGCCGAATTGGCCTGAGTAGCCGCAAATGGCATGGCTACGTTAATGGGACATATTGGCTGGAATCCAAAACCCAATTCAAAGGGGTTGTGGCCGGTTGATCTGTGGAGAGCCCGGTTATAACTATGTTGTACATAGGGGAGGCTCTCATCCCATGTGTGTGGATGATTTGAATTGTACATGTGTAGAATGTGTACAATCATCCTATTGACGACCTTTGTCTGGCCATCAGTTTGGGGATGGAAAGCTATGGAATTGGTGAGCTTGGTGTCTAGAATTGACCAGAGGTTAGACCAAAATGTGTTGAGGAACTTGCTGTCCCGATCTGAGATGATATACTATGGGATCCCAAAGTACACCCACACTCGTTCAAAGAAGAGTTTAGCAATGGCTTCTGCTGTGATATTCTTCTTGCAAGCCACCATAATGGCCATCTTCGAGAATCTGTCGATGACCACAAAAACACAGTCCTTTCCATGCTTATTAGAAATAAGGCCCAACATGTAATCCATGGATATGGATTCCCAAGGTCGACTAGGCATAGGTAGCGGAGTATAGAGGCCTTGCTTCTTTATGGTCAGTTTGGCAATGGTGCAAGCAGTGAAGGATCTTATGTACTTCCCGACATCCTGTCGAAGGTTCGACCAATAGAAATACTTCTGTAGTACTGCCACTATTTTCTCGATCCCGAAATTCCCAGCGACTTGACTTTAGTGTGCTTCCCAAATCATCTTGGCACGCTCGCTTGAAGGAACACAAAGGTGCCCCAGGTGACATAGTGGTGCATCTTAGAGGTAAAATTTTGGAACTTGCGTACCCTCCAAGAGTGTCTTGTATGTGTGGCCTAATTTTGGATCGCTCTTGTAGAGAAGCGGCCAATCAGAAGTCTTGTGCCCACAAGAGTTGAGAAAGGTGGTTAGCACCAGGATCAATGGTCAGCTAAGGAACTCTGCAACATTATTGGTTCTACCCTTCTTATACTTGATGTTCAAATGAAACTGTTGCAAATATGTGACCACTTCTGTTGGCAGTCGTTTTGCAACTTCCCTTGTGTCTGTATGAACTGCAGGGGTCGGAGGTATGTGTGGATGATTGTTTCCTTCCCCAAAATGTAATACTTCCATTGTCAACAAGCCTGCACAATGCAATACATTTCTTTGTCATAAATGGGATACTTGTAGACTATGTCGGACAATGTCTCACTGTGATATACCACTGGATGCCCCTGTTGAGTAAGAACTACCCCAATAGCATAGTCAGAGGCATCTGTCTCGATCTCAAATGGTTGTTGCAAGTGTGGTTTGGGGGCACCTTTCCCTTGCTTTTGATTCACAGATCGAAAGTCTCGCTTCTTTTGTTTTAATTTCTACTCAATATTGGCAACATACCAGTATGTCGTACCAAGCAAGGATATGTCGAGGAACTCCATGTCCTCTTGAATGTATTTGTGCAGACAACTACAATACTTAAACGCCAAAGTTTTCTCCTATTCTTTGATACCCAACTTTGTGTGCAAGGTATGGAACAAATTCGTCAGATCATGCACATCTTGATCCCTTTGTTGCCACAACGTGGTCCATTGAATGTACTTGTCCTCATAGCTCCCCGAGAACAAACAAGGTTTTGTCTTGTCCTTTTTCTCACAATAGGTTTCCCACCAGTCCTTGACATGGGGGGTAGCTTTGAGGAGTGCAAAAATAATCTTCTCTCGTCCGGAAAAGTCATGAACCGAGAAATATCCTTCTATTAGATTCAACCATCTATATATGGCATCTTCATCTATTTAGCCCTCAAATACGGGAATGTAAAATTTTACTTGTAACTTAAATGGAGTCACACCTCCATAGTGGCTGTTGGATGCAAATGTGCCGTCGGTGGGCAGTCGTTGAAGGATCTGGGAAAAGCTATCCATCATTGCGTTCCTTTATTTTTGGAGGGCCTCCTCGAGCAATATTTTGATAGGATCTCCTACTCCCTCATCTTTCTTTTCGTCCCCCATGGGTGGTCTTCGGGGTTTGCGAGGTTGATCTTGCAAAGGTTCAACCAGATCGAGCCCTAACTCCTTATACCCCAACCTCGTTGGGGACATGCAAAGAAGAATCGAGAAAAAGTAGATCACTCTGATACCACTGATATGGATTTATGCAGTAATGTAACAGAATACACATATAACCATAAATACAAAGATGCAGCAGAAATAACACTTCATTTCATTAATATCAAAGAACTGAAATTTGCTTACAGACAGAATGGAAATAAACTAGCTAGGGCATTGGTAGATTATCTCTGAGAAGATATGTGGCAGCTACAGGCCTCTGAACTATGTTACAATGAGGCTCGAGGGCCTATTTATTATTAAGAAACAATGGAAAACTCTTAACATCTAAAAATCTAACCCTAAGAGATGAAGCGCCAAAATTATGGGTCTTGTTTGGGTAAATTGGTGTTTGACGTGCACCATACCTTGTTAGAAATATATATCCGAGGAATACAACTTTTGATGTGAGCAACATTAGTCCATGGACCCATGTTGCTCCTGTTTTTCCCAAAAAACGTCGTTTAGGGCCTCAAAACGACTCTGAAAGTTCAGAACCCGAAAAACCACTAAAAATAGTAAGTTGTGTCGAAACTGAAAAACTGAAAGAGACAATGGTGGGGCCCCAAGTGGAATAGGCAGGTAGCCACCAATATCCACCTGGATCATTCCTCCCCACTTAAGAAGCAATGGTCCCCATTGCGTTGAGTTCCTCCATGAGATGAGGACACTTTTGTTGAACTTGGTCCCTGGTGAACCACTTGCCTTGGTGCAGGGGTTGGCCAGCTTTGACAACCAGATACAATTGGATCTTCTGTTGGCGAGTGTTCTTGATTTGCATGTCCATGACACAATATTTGGTGGTCTGTTCCATGTTTTCTGGGTTTAACTCTGTTGGTGTGAGTTTTTCAGCAATGTCGGAGGTGTCCAGTAGAGGTGGGAAGTAGGGCCGAAGGTGGTCCACATTGAATATTGGGTGGATACCAAGGAATGGTGGAATATTGAGCTTGAATGCATTGTTCCCTACAAACTTGGTGATGGTTTACGACCCATATCGGAGGGGGCGAAGCTTGCGGTGGGGTCTATTGAGGCGCTCCTTCAGAAAATGTAGCCACACTTCGTCGCCCACCTAGAAGTTGTGTGGCACCCGATGTTGATCACGTCGTTACTTGTACTTATCATTGGCTCTGTTATCACCTTAGTAATTCTTAGGTTGTGGGATGGGGATTTTTGTAGTTACGAACACTAGGGGTAACCAAGAACCTCTTTGGGAATTCAAGATCTAGCCTTCTTGAACTCCAGAGAGGGATCTGTCCGTATGATTTAGCTTTGTTTTAGTAACAGATATTAGGCTAGCTATGATTGTGCAGTTGGGTTTGATTTTAAAAGATTGGTGGGAATAAAAAATATTTCAAGGTAAACCAGAAGGATCTACCAGAATATTGGGAAATGGAGTCAAATCTCTAGGCAAGCAGAACTAAGAAATAAGGCTCAGAGATGCAAATGTACTAAGGGCAGGATAGATGACCTTCTAAGGCTTTGAACAGGCTTTGTTGATGGAGTGGGTGGAATCTGAGCAAAAGGGAACTTAAGAATCCTTAAGCTACAGATAAGAAGATTGAAGAAGGGGATCTAACTAGGACCTAGAGAAATTGAGAGTTCTATGGTCCGATTATCATGTGGAAAAAATTAAAATGCCAACAAGTTTCGAAACAGGGAGCTTATTATCACTAATCCTGTTTAATTTTTCCTTAGTTGATCATCACAGACTAGAAACACATAATATGAATGAATGTGAACTTTAAATAAATACACTGAAAACAAGGAAAGAATGAGACTTATCTTGTCACCACGAGAATCCTTAGCTATGATGTCTCTGATCTCTTTCCAGTCTGCTGCTTTTGCTAATTGACTCACCAACTTCAATATAACCAGGAAATAAGACTATAGTTGTCTTGAGAAATTTTTATTCACCCTGAATACTTCGAATTGTGAAGTATTTATACAAAAAACTGTTTAGAAAATATCTCAGGAATTGAGATAATGTTTTAATAAAAAATAGGAAAGAAAACTTAATAAGAGGGACAACTACAAAATAGTTTGCAAGCTGTTACCTTTTTACATGCAAAAAATAGAACTGTTTATTCTAATTTGAACTGATTGTTGATGTGCTGTGAGTACTGCTGGAATTAGGTGCATCTTATCGTGGAAAGTAGTTGAAGAACTTTCCTTTATTTAACTTTTAACGCTGAACTCTTTATTCATCTGATTAGAGTTGTTTTACTGTGGTAATTAAAAAGTAACCAACAGTAACTTTATTTTCACTGATACTCTTTCACCTACTGATACACTTTAACCTTGTATTTTTTACCTTTGAGGTAACAGTAAAATATGAATTTCCAAGTGATTTTCCTGTTTTTTATCCATCAAATTCACAACAGATCTGTGAATTCTTGCCACTTTTCAGCAGAGGGGATCTTCATAGTTTTCAATTTCCTGTAGCTTTCGTCTGCTTCTGTATACTTGGAAAAGTTAGGCTTTATAGTGAACATATGTTTGATCTCATTATCCAAAAAGAACAGATTTTCAAAATACTGAAGAAGTATTTTGCCTGTTGGTGATCCTTGTGGCAGTGGTTGTTTGGCTTGCTCTTTTGCATGATTTCTGATTTTTAGATCATAATCTTTCTGAGGCATTAAGTTTTCATTCAATGCATGAATATTAGGCAAACCTGCTTCTGATAATATCTTGTGTTTGGCCCAAAATATTGAGACAACCAAATTCATGTCTTTACATCTGTCTTCTAAGTTACTCATCATGTTTCTTTTATTTAGGACTTTCTTGATTTGGAGGATGGTTTCTGTCCTATCAGTAATCTTCAATTCTTCCAACTCTTCCCTGTTTTTCCTGTTTAAAAAGGTTATGAGTTGAAGTGCTTGGGCTGGCTTATTCTCAATTTCTCTTTTAGTCTTGTCAATCTCTACACTAGCAACTTGAAGTAACTCTCTCTGTTCATAAATTATCTGAATTGAAGGCCATTGAGAATGAATGCCTTCAATAATTTTGGTCCATAAACTATTTTTTGTATAGGCCACTTGATCTGTGAGGTTTACTTGTGCTTGCATAATCTTCACCTGTTTTTGTAGTCGATCGGCCCTTTGCTCATGTCCTTTAGAAGTAATCAAGGCATCATTTTTGGAACTTTCTAGATTTTTGATAATGCCTTTCAAACTAATA